>CM060943.1:150767134-152017134 GCA_030765085.1 Allium cepa
ATCTGAGGTTTCTTACTCCCTGAGAAAGGGGTAGCCGGCCTTGTTTGGCAGAGATCCATTTGGGATGCTCGGGGACGTCCTTCCAGAGGCGTTCCATTTCGGTATGGGAAGTTCATTTGCCCGACCATTTGTTGGAAATCCATTCTTCAAATACGTACCTTGTACGGTTTTAGTTGTATTACCTGCCATCTACTTATGGTGGCGCCCCACTGTTTGGATGGTAGCTATAGTAGGCATAGTTCGAAATGTCTATGTTGACTAAGATTTATATTCTACTTTCGAAATGTTTTCTCCACTTTGCACTTATAGTAATAATATCAAAGGAATTCGCGTATCAAGCATATTTGACTATCATAAGGAGAAATCTCCTCCGATTCTGCGTTTGCATTGTGTGTGTGTGTGCGGGAGGCCTTATGGTAGTCTCATTTTCTAAAAGCATTGCGAATCTAATTTAAAATTCTCTTGCTGTTTGTTTTTGAAAGATAAACTGTTTTTGTTACTCACACTAGTCCCATGACTGATCCGGAGTTTATTGTTCTTTCCTAAACTCTGGGTGCTCAAAATTTTTCTACACGAGCAGTCTAGAGTTGGGTTTTTCAGATAGTCGGGTTTAGTAGATTATCTGGAGCTAGTTCAGTCTATGGATACGGACTGCACTTGCTTATCTTTGTGCATCGTGATGTTGGATCGAGCTGCTGTTGCTGGAGTTCTTTTTTGAAGACTATCTTAGAGTTATATTGTTCTGCTGCTAGATGTTATCTATTTTTCTTTTCTGCTGCTATTTTCTTGTATCATATCTCTGATGTATATTGATATCTGTTGATCATTGTATCAGATATTGTATAAAAGCTGTATATCAATGTATTATTTTTTTATTTCGCTGTGTTGTTTACTTAATTGTGTTATAAGCTCCGGCGACTCGGATTTGAACGGTCGAATCTACGGCATTCGAGTACGATGTAAAGTATGGATATCGATTTTCGAGCGCGAAAAATCCCTCTCGTTACATTTGGTATCAGAGCTAAGGTTAAAACTTTAGCTCAGGAGTATAACACATTAAGTAGCTCATTAGAGATAGGGTGAAGTATACCCTAGAATGAGTATATCCCTAAGATATCCGTCCGAATGCCTCGGTAAATTCTTCCACTATTCACCGATAGTGAGTATGAGTACAAGAAAAGAACGGGATAGGGGACAGGGAAATACGACTATAAATAGTCAATACCCTGCAACAGTGGAAACAAACTTTCTCTATCAATCTCTTTTGATTCATCTTTCCAAATTCTTTTGATTTGCCTCGTGACAGCTCTAGAAAGAAGTTTCGGTACGGTGATGGCTCTACGAATCGTTGTTGAAAATCCTTACTTTGTATCTTCTTCGATTTCTTATCAATTTTTGATTTAAACCTTAATGAATATTAATTGGAAATTTGGAATTAAAACAAATAAATTTGGAAATTTTAATTTGAGTTAAATTGATTAATAGAATATGAAGGATAATTTGAATTATATCGATAAAACGATTTCGTTAAAACCGATTTTGAAATTCTATTGTAATTTATTGTGAATATCGAAGTCCGAAGAGGGACAGATTGGTATATACTTTGGAATATTCCGATTTGAGTCTAGAATCCATATCTTGTGCTTGAGAAATTGTAGAGATTGAATTTATCTATTGTTTGGGTCTCGATATATTCTACGGACAGTTAGTTATCCTTCGGACTAACCAGTGCCTTGCATATTTCGTAGATTTGATGACCCAAGTATCTTGTGAGTGTTAAATAGATTCGTTCTTGTATCTACTATTGATATTATGATTTGGTAAGCCAAATGCAGAATAAATATTCAGTTTGATTTGATTAAATATTCTTCATCTATCTTTGTTGTTTTCGTGCCTGCGAATTTCGAGGACGAAATTCCTTTTAAGGGGGGAAGTCTGTAACGATCCTGAATTTTAATTAATTTTAAATTGATAATTTATTTTTATTTTGAATAAAATTGTGAAATTTATTGGTAAATTACTTTGAATTTCTTATAATTCATATAAAAAGATATGTGTTTATTTTATTAAGTTTTAAAAACGATTTCTTTTAGAATTTAATATATAAATAATGAATGAATGAAAATGTAAGATAAGTTGATAAGTATATAAGTTAAAAATAAATATCTTAAGATATTTGGTTATGTAAACTATATATACATTAAAACAAATTATTTAAAAAATTCAACAACATAATAAATACAAAATCTCATCTATATTACAAAGCAATAGAACAAAAGTAGTTAAATACATTCAAATATGAAACAAGTGTGTTCAAACAAAAATATAAATATCATTATATTAAATATAGGACTTTATTCATATCACAAGAAACAAAATAAGTATAAAAATAAGAATGCAGATTGGAAATATTAAATCTTCGAGCTTGCAAAACAAGACAGTGCAAACATATTCAAGTATGAAATAAGAAGATAAAACAATGCATCAACCCGGGAAAGAAAGATGCAAAGCAAGTAAAATATTAGTCAACAAAACAAAATCACTTCAGCCGAAACAAAAAGATATCAGCCGAGACAAAGAAATACAAGGCAAAGGAATAATCAAAGTAATATGTACATAAAGTACCTAACAATAAATGCAACATACCTCAGGCATTAAATACTAGAATAACATATTTTCTATCAGCCGAAAACAAGAAGTAAAGTAATAAAAAAAAGTCTCTGATGTTCTACCATACCTAATACCCTGTATAAAAATATGCAACCCTGTAACTTCTCTTCTATATATCAAATTTCCTCTTTATTTTAGTTTGTTCAAAATATAACTAAGTAAAAGCAAGTGTCACTCAAAACTTAAACAAAATTCAAACTGAAGACTTAAAAGCTTCAGCAAGCAAAGAACTCAAGCCTGTTCAACATTATCAAGCTCTGTTCTTCTTCTCAGACCAAGGTGAGTAACAACATATTTTAAAAAGCTTTAAATTATTTTTGTATGTATAGTTTTGGAATGTATGTGTTTGGTATGAATAAGTATGGATGTGTGAATATGAGTATATGTATATTCCCTGTATCTTCTCTGTTACCAGTTTATTATTAGCTCAAGATTTATTCAAAAAAATCTTTTTCTCTTGAACCATTTGCTGTTAGGATGTAGTTTATAAATAAAAGATATTTGTTTCATACTAGATTAGAGGTTAAAAATTTAAGTAAACAAAAACGAGTTGGATAGGGCTCTGGAAAATTAAAAGAACAGAGATGATCAAGTTAAGTCAAAAATTTTAAAATTCATAATTTATTAATTCAGGGTTATATATCAAATCTCTAATCGAAATCATGACTTTTAAACCTGGTTTGATGATTTTAAGCAACTGGTTTAAGAGCAGTTTATTTTTGTTCGAAAATGTGATTTCGATCAATTTCTGGTGATCGACTGATTCATGGTGGTCGAATTCGTGGCTGGAGAAGGAGTAGCCTATGGGGTGTCGGAGAAAAATAGTTGGAGGTGGCGAAGATGACTGTGACGTCGGCGGCGAACATTTAAAATTTTTAACCCTAGTTTAATGAGGGGTCGCAATTTTTTCTCTTTCTCTTTCCATGATGCGTCGAGTGCTACTTGATTTGGAGGGTTAGTGGATCGAGTATTAGGGAGTAGATGGCCGGAGTTGTAAGGACCCGATTCTTCGACTTTCGAAAACTGACATCAATACGTTCATAGTATCAACTGCCGAGCAATCGAAGGACGGAAAACCGAACACTTAGGGTTTTAAGAAAAAGAAAAAGGTAGAAGAAGAGAGAAAAGATAGAAAATAGAGAGAAAAGGAAATAGGAAGAAAAGAAAACAGCAGAACAATAACAGAATCTCACAATTCGCAGCGGAACAACATATAATAAATAAATGAATAATCTTTAAACAAAGAACTATATCAGTTATTACATTACATCACATTACATTTCATTACATCAGAGTGTACAACAACAAACAACAACAAACAGCGGAAAAGAAATACTATATACTAGTAATACGCCATGCCATCCAGCTTGCCTCCAGCAACTCCTGAATTCCAGAATATCCTGATAAACCTTACTCTTGACTGCCCGTGTGGAAATTGGTGGGCACCCAGAGTATAGGAAGGAAGACAATAAACTCCGAGTCAGTCATGTGACTGGTGTGAGAACTCAAAACAGTTTATTTATCTTTAAAATCAAAATAGAGGAATATTTTTAAAGTCAATTCGCAATGCTTTTAAAAATGAGACTACCATAAGACCTCCCACCACACACACAATGCAAACGCAGACTTGGAGGAGATTTCTCCTTATGATAGTCAAAGATGCTTGATATGCATTAAAAAGAAACATTTGATATTATTATTAGTGCATAGTGTGGGGAAAATCATTTCGAAAGTAGAATATAAATCTTAGCCAGCATAGGTACCATTATATTATGCCTACTATAGCTACCTCCTGAGGAAGCAGGTTCTACAACTAAAACCGTACAAGATCGTATTGTTTCTTTGGATTTTCAACGAATGGTCAGGCCAAGGAACTTCCCATTGCCACATGAGAACGCCTCTGGAAGGACGTCCCCGAGAACCTAACCGGATCTCTGCCAACACAAGGCCGGGTTACCTTTCAAACTAGGTAACAACTGACACGAGTATGCCATCCCCCGGTCCTTTGGGACCTTTAACCGAGCGCTCATCATCAACATCACACCATAATAATAAGTGTTTCAACATGAGTAAGTATCTGGGCTCCATACCATGATACCACCCTTTTCCAGAAGGAAATGCACATACCCTAAAGGGAGCTACCCCTCATAACCTTGCTGCATCTTTCCTGTTTTGACCATTCCGGGGTGTGAGGCTCGACAAAGTCACGTCCACAAAAACACACTTTATACAAAAGCCATGCTTTGGGTCAACAAATGATCATAGAGATGATCACAAAGATAAACGATCAAACAAATGATCCTATCACAAATGATCAACACAATGATCATTTCACAGCAACACTAAGCATGTCACATTACCAAATTGGGAATATATCGCTAATAACCTTCAACTACATAACCTCTGAGCTCGTACGTCTCAGAGAAGGGTGTTAAGCTAAGAGAATAAATTCTCCGCCACCAACAGAAATATATTTGAAAGAAATCAGCTTTATATCTCAATTTGTAATGTCAGACATACAATCCATACAAGTCTGTTCCGGGCTCGAACAGAACCGAAGGCACTTACAAAGAAGTCCTTGCAATCCGGATAATCTCTAATCACGTCCGGACTTCCCATCACATAGGGAGTCTCTATACCATAGCTACTCGGTGCAAAGACAATCGACGAGTTGTCCTTTCGCTTTCAAAAATATCCGGTCTCCAACACCGGTCATCAATGCTATCCATTACGCCGTATCACTATTCGGAATGGGTAATCCGAATAACGAGCGCAATAATTTAAAAATAAGTGTAGCATTCAAATTCAGCAAATCACAACAAATACCTTTCAAAGGTAAATATTGATAGTCGGTTATTGAACTATCAATGGATAAGCACAACATCACCAGATTCCAAATAATTTTCCAAATTATTTATTTCCCAAAAATATCTTTACTAGATATATAATTTTCACACTTCAAAAATAAATCAATATTTATTTTTAAACAAATTCGCCTTTCCTTCTATAAATTCCATAGTGAATTTATATTTCAAAATATCAATGAATATACGATTTCAATTATTCATTTTCAATTTATCTTAAAAAAGATAAATTCTCAAAATATTCACTTTATATTGGAAAACGTTTCCATACTTACTTAATAAGTTATTCACAAATCCATTTATTTTCAACACTTGGAAAATATTCAATACACTTAAATCGAAATTAAGTATATATTTCATTCTTTAAGGAAATCATTCTCTTAAACATATTTATTTGGGCCAAAACGAATGTTGCGTAAAACATCGTTACAACAACCCAAAATCACTAGTATAGGGATTCGAAATTAAAATAGATATATAAATCCCAATACTATACAAAACATTTCTTTTCGAAAATCATTTACTATAATAACAGTGTTATAGTTCACCATTTCCTTCTATTTCCCGAAAACGTCTATTTCAATAATAAATGTTGAAATCTATGGTTTCGAATCTCAACATGTTTTGAAAACATCGTTAGATCGTTTTAATTCTATTTAAAACATCACATCCAAAACATTTTCTTTAACATATTATTCACTATTCAAAAACGTGAATACACTACGTTAACCAATTTCATCATTTCTATTCATTTTATTTTAAAGGATTATTCACTGTCTAAAACGTGAATATAACTCCATAAATAGGTTATAAAATTTAACTTATCAAAATAAGTCGTTGTGAATTTATAAAACAATGTTTATAAATTTCATTTCTATTTATTTTATAACACTTCCTCTTATAAATTTCCTTTATTAACCTATCTCAATTCATATCTCAATGATATACTAGCAATTCATATTATAAGTCAAATACTTATAATTTATTTATTTGCAAAAATCGTTCTTTTAAACTTCCCAATTTATAAATCTTATAACTTATAAGATTCATATACTTATCCAAATCTATTCTTCAAATAACTTTACAAATTTTATAAACCTACTGCTTATAAAATTCCATTTATAACTTCACTGTTTATAATTCTATAAATTTCATCCATTTATGATATTTATTCACAATTCATTCTAACACTTAAAAAAACTCGTTTTATAATTCAAATATTTTAATTTATAAATTATCAATTTATAAATCTTTTATATAAATCAATTTATATTATTCTTTTAAAACATCTTTAAACTCCTTTATATTTTATCATTTTGATTTATAAAATAATTAAATTTTATAAATCCTATATTTCAACTTTTTACAATAAATTCAAAAATCCCGATTTAAACTATTTTATAAAATCATTAACCCCATATTTTCAAAAATCTACTTTTAACTATATTTCTCAAAAATCAATATTTTATAACATTAAAATTATACGTTTATTTATTTATAATGGATCAATCCCAAAAATATTTTATAAACGTATACTCTTCAAAAATCACTTTAAAATCCTTTTAAAATTCCAAAATTTGGTCCAATGATGCTACACACCAAATAGTCAATCACGACTACAACGACATCATATATCGATATGATAGTCCATCAAATATCAAAATATCTGAAATCAAATAAATACTGTTGAGGAATCCAGTTGGATCCCTCCAACCTGTTTTTCCTGCATCCACAAACATTAGCACAATACCAATTCCGCTCCAGTACGGAATTATCGCGGTATATGGGATTTAAAATATTATCCGCTTAATAGACGGCGCAATAGGGTGTCATCGCTATATACTACGGGAAATCAATAACTGCAATATATACATATGCCAATATATATATATTGCTATTATATATAATACCAATTTCACTGTTTATGAAATATTCGCGGTATATGTTTTTAATAAATAACATCCGCTTACTAACGGCGCATAATGTCTATTTTAACAATCAATAGATAACAATCATCATTCAAACATGCATTCAAATATTTTAAATATAACTATTTAAAATAAAAATCGAAACTATTCGATTGAGTGAGAAGTTCTCACCTTGATTTTAAATTCCGTTTCAGCTTTTATTTCGAATAAAATTAAACATGCGTTTAATTTTATCCAAAATTTTCACTGATTTCAATCGACTCCAATCTAGTTGCATCGCGAAGAGCTCGTCCATACGATTCCAACGCAACTAGTTTCGTAATTTTTCGACCTCGTACGAAAGAGTTATGACATTATAAAGATTGTACAATTTATAATCTAATTAAAATTTCAAATTTCTTTTTAATTTATATTACAACCTAGATCATAGCCGTAGATCTCTGCTCCATGCAATCCTGGCCGTGCGCACCCCCCTTCTTCCTCTCTCTCGCGTTTCACGTTTCCAGTACGTGATAAAAAACCCAAAAGCTCACGAACTAGGGTTAAAACTTGCGGCCACCACGACGACTTTCCTGACGATCAACAACTTCCATCTTGCAGCCCATCTCGATAGCTACTATCGGCCACCACCTTGTGGAGCTCGGCCCTACCCTGCCATCGAAATGCGTGCATGAACTCACGGCGAACGTGGCCCCCCCGCCATCGACCTGCTCCACTTCATGCCATCATCTCCGTATAGATTGAAACGTCTCTCCATCCTCTACATTTTGTTAGTTGGAAGTTTTGTGAAATATGGTATGGATTGAGAGAGATTAATGGAAGAAGATGAGACGATTTCAGCCATCAAAAATGATGGTGGCGGCTGTGAATAAAGGCTAGGGTTTTGCAATTGTGAGCAAGGGGTTGTGTTCCTTTTATAGATTTTCAAATGAAAACACTATTCATTTTCAATTTTTTCGAACTCCGATTTACGCGCGGTAACTAGTGTTTCTAGGGGTTATCCCGCGTTCCGGACACAATGGAATATGTTTCGGAAGCTAATTCGGACATCTGTGTGAGTTATGGCAATAAACGTTCGATTTGAATTAAACCAATTTAAACGATTTTCTAGGCGTTTTAGCTTGCACCGGACAAACGGTAAATCCGATTGACACGAAATTTTAAACCTTATAATAATATCACATTACAGATCCGATGAAACTGGTTTCGTCGAAATCCGAGACTTTTTGAAAAATGACTATTTTAACTCGCCAAATTAATATTAAAAACAATTCGATGCTTTTCGAGCTGCTACGATCAAACGATAACTCCGATTGCTACGAAAATTGAAATCCGATAATAACAAACTATTACGGATCCAATGGAACTAGTTTCGTCCAATTCTGAGACTGTTCAAAAATTGACTAATTTCACTAGTCGATTAAATATTAAAATATTCAATTTTCACAAATAAACTTTTAATTCGATTTTAAAAGTTCTAAAATATCATTCTAACTCCAATATGATGAAATAAAATTTTACAAATCATTTTCAATCATATTTAACCCAATTTTCAATTATTTCCGTAATTTAACATATTAAATTATCGATTTAATTATTCAATTAAATCCAATTATTCGAAATAAAATTTATTCGACTTATAAATTTCACTTATTAATATTCAAAATAAATTAAATATTCAAAATAAATTAAATATTCAAATTTTAATTACTAAAAATCCTGGATCGTTACAATCTTCCCCCCTTAAAAGAATTTCGTCCTCGAAATTATCAAGTAAGAAAAGTTATAGAATATATTAATTTTTCCAAAATCCATAGTTAAACTTCTTACAATAGCTTTACTAATTTTCCAAATCATACTTAGTTATCTTTTCAAAAACAACTACTATTGTTTAACTTTCAATTCCAAATCAAAGTCTAAGTTTTCAAAACTTTCCAATTTTTCTCAAAAATATTCTAACGCCTTAAATTTCCGGAAAAATTCGCCATAGTCTCCTTTGCGCGGCTCGATCCGAAAAAAAAATGACAGTATATATATCACAAATATACATCTCATCAAGTAATGAGGCATCCCGCAGGGAAAAAAATGTAAGAGTACGGTATGTAATCCGAGATATGTACCTTATATTTTATTAGCGAGCATATACGGCTAATATAGCGCGAAAGCGAGCTCCAAATGCGAAAAAACGCGATCCGCACCTACTAAACACTCAACAAACAACATGAGAATCATGTATATATGACAATAGTATCAATATACAACATATAGCAACATAACAACTATATATGCCAACATAGCAAATGTAGTAAAAGCAATATATTCAACCATCAACCAACTAGCATTCAACTAACATCCATACCCAATAAATATTCATTCATATTCTCATTAATATTCAATGAAATAGGTTTTCAATTTAATCACATTTGATTCATTAACAGTGGATGTTTTTACTAACATTCATTTTCAATTAGTTTATATTCACTAATTCATATTCAAGTTGGTTCACTTCCAAATCAAATTAAATTCCATTTAAGATTCACTTAAGTTCCAATTGAATTTCAATTACTTTAGCTTCCAATTCCATTAATTCAATTTCATTAATACTTAATGAATTATATACAATCAACTAACAATCATATAACAATCAATGTTTATTAATTACAACCAAATTCCTTTGCTTATATTCATTCAGTTTGGTTTAACACCATCACTTTCAATTGGTTTAATTAAATTGATTTTCATTTAATTATTCAACTTCTAATAACATTAGATTTTTAATGAATTAACACTTACATTCATTATTCCATATCAATTTCATTTACATTCAATTGATTAACTTACATTTAATCCATTCATTCAATTCAATTGCTAATTCCTTTAACAATTTAAAGTTGAATTTCATTTACATAACTTAAGTTCACATTTAATTTACTTTGATAACAATATCAACTTCATTCAATCATCTCTTAAGTTATAACTCATTTTATAAACATCACTTGGTTTTACTTAACTTAAATTCCCACTTGTAAAGAAATTCAGATTCCAATTCTTAAGTAAATTTCCATTTAACTTTAAATTCATTTTTTTATTTACAACTCATATTCATAAATATATTCATATAGTTTCACTTCTTATATATATAAGTTTATTTCACAATTGTAAATCACTTTAATTATAATTCAATTCTTATAATTTATTTTACTCATACAATTATTCTCTTATTTAGATTATTCAAACAACTAAACAATCAACTTATATACACTTTAATAATTCTGAAAAATTATTCCTTTATATATAAAATATACTCGGGTAAAATTATTTCATTTACCCAATTTAAAACAATATCGTGTCGGTTTATCTTGTTTAAGAGTTTAGAAACCTCTATCTATGATAGTTAGCTAGACTACATCGACTGGAATCTATAAACAATCAACCGATAAGTCAACACAATACAAAACAATTTATATTCACTAACAAATACGCTCTCATAGCTATTATTGCACTCAAAGTCATTCTAGAGTACTACTGACTCTATCTCTAATGAGTAATACCCAACAGAGACATGGTTGTCGCTTAACCATATGCTCTGATACCAAGATGTAAGGACCCGATTCTTCGACTTTCGAAAACTGACATCAATACGTTCACAGTATCAACTGCCGAGCAATCGAAGGACGGAAAACCGAACACTTAGGGTTTTAAGAAAAATAAAAAGGTAGAAGAAGAGAGAAAAGATAGAAAATAGAGAGAAAAGAAAATAGGAAGAAAAGAAAACAGCAGAACAATAACAGAATCTCACAATTCGCAGCGGAACAACATATAATAAATAAATGAATAATCTTTAAACAAAGAACTATATCAGTTATTACATTACATCACACTACATTTCATTACATCAGAGTGTACAACAACAAACAACAACAAACAGCGGAAAAGAAATAATATATACTAGTAATACGCCATGCCATCTAGCTTGCCTCCAGCAACTCCTGAATTCCAGAATATCCTAATAAACCTTACTCTTGACTGCCCGTGTGGAAATTGGTGTGCACCCAGAGTTTAGGAAGGAAGACAATAAACTCCGAGTCAGTCATGTGACTGGTGTGAGAACTCAAAACAGTTTATTTATCTTTAAAATCAAAATAGAGGAATATTTTTAAAGTCAATTCGCAATGCTTTTAAAAATGAGACTACCATAAGACCTCCCACCACACACACAATGCAAACGCAGACTTGGTGGAGATTTCTCCTTATGATAGTCAAAGATGCTTGATACGCATTAGAAAGAAACATTTGATATTATTATTAGTGCATAGTGTGGGGAAAATCATTTCGAAAGTAGAATATAAATCTTATCCAACATAGGTACCATTATATTATGCCTACTATAGCTACCTCCTGAGGAAGCAGGTTCTACAACTAAAACCGTACAAGATCGTATTGTTTCTTTGGATTTCCAACGAATGGTCAGGCCAAGGAACTTCCCATTGCCACATGAGAACGCCTCTGGAAGGACGTCCCCGAGAACCTAATCGGATCTCTGTCAACACAAGGCCGGGTTACCTTTCAAACTAGGTAACAACTGACACGAGTATGCCATCCCCCGGTCCTTTGGGACCTTTAACCGAGCGCTCGTCATCAACATCACACCATAATAATAAGTGTTTCAACATGAGTAAGTATCTGGGCTCCATACCATGATACCACCCTTTTCCAGAAGGAAATGCACATACCCTAAAGGGAGCTACCCCTCAAAACCTTGCTGCATCTTTCCTGTTTTGACCATTCCGGGGTGTGAGGCTCGACAAAGTCACGTCCACAAAAACACACTTTATACAAAAGCCGTGCTTTGGGTCAACAAATGATCATAGAGATGATCACAAAGATAAACGATCAAACAAATGATCCTATCACAAATGATCAACACAATAATCATTTCACAGCAACACTCAGCATGTCACATTACCAAATTGGGAATATATCGCTAATAACCTTCAACTACATAACCTCTGAGCTCGTACGTCTCAGAGAAGGGTGTTAAGCTAAGAGAATAAATTCTCCGCCACCAACAGAAATATATTTGAAAGAAACCAGCTTTATATCTCAATTTGTAATGTCAGACATACAATCCATACAAGTCTGTTCCGGGCTCGAACAGAACCGAAGGCACTTACAAAGAAGTCCTTGCAATTCGGATAATCTCTAATCACGTCCGGACTTCCCATCACATAGGGAGTCTCTATACCGTAGCTACTCGGTGCAAAGACAATCGACGAGTTGTCCTTTCGCTTTCAAAAATATCCGGTCTTCAACATCGGTATCAATGCTATCCATTACGTCGTATCACTATTCGGAATGGGTAATCCGAATAACGAGCGCAATAATTTAAAAATAAGTGTAGCATTCAAATTTAGCAAATCACAACAAATACCTTTCAAAGGTAAATATTGATAGTCAGTTATTGAACTATCAATGGATATGCACAACATCACCAAATTCCAAATAATTTTCCAAATTATTTATTTCCCAAAAATATCTTTACTAGATATATAATTTTCACACTTCAAAAATAAATCAATATTTATTTTTAAACAAATTCGCCTTTCCTTCTATAAATTCCATAGTGAATTTATATTTCAAAATATCAATGAATATACGATTTCAATTATTCATTTTCAATTTATCTTAAAAAAGATAAATTCTCAAAATATTCACTTTATATTGGAAAACGTTTCCATACTTACTTAATAAGTTATTCACAAATCCATTTATTTTCAACACTTGGAAAATATTCAATATACTTAAATCGAAATTAAGTATATATTTCATTCTTTAAGGAAATCATTCTCTTAAACATATTTATTTGGACCAAAACGAATGTTGCGTAAAACATCGTTACGACAACCCAAAATTACTAGTATAGGGATTCGAAATTAAAATAGATATATAAATCCCAATACTATACAAAACATTTCTTTTCGAAAATCATTTACTATAACAACAGTATTATAGTTCACCATTTCCTTCTATTTCTCGAAAACGTCTATTTCAACAATAAATGTTCAAATCTATGGTTTCGAATCTCAACATGTTTTGAAAACATCGTTAGATCGTTTTAATTCTATTTAAAACATCACATCCAAAACATTGTCTTTAACATATTATTCACTATTCAAAAACGTGAATACACTACGTTAACCAATTTCATCATTTCTATTCATTTTATTTTAAAGGATTATTCACTGTCTAAAACGTGAATATAACTCCATAAATAAGTTATAAAATTTAACTTATCAAAATAAGTCGTTGCGAATTTATAAAACAATGTTTATAAATTTCATTTCTATTTATTTTATAACACTTCCTCTTATAAATTTCCTTTATTAACCTATCTCAATTCATATCTCAATGATATACTAGCAATTCATGTTATAAGTCAAATACTTATAATTTATTTGTTTGCAAAAATCGTTCTTTTAAACTTCCCAATTTATAAATCTTATAACTTATAAGATTCATCTACTTATCCAAATCTATTCTTCAAATAACTTTACAAATTTTATAAACCTACCGCTTATAAAATTTCATTTATAACTTCACTGTTTATAATTCTATAAATTTCATCCATTTATGAAATTTATTCACAATTCATTCTAACACTTAAAAAAACTCGTTTTATAATTCAAATATTTTAATTTATAAATTATCAATTTATAAATCTTTTATATAAATCAATTTATATTATTCTTTTAAAACATCTTTAAACTCCTTTATATTTTATCATTTTGATTTATAAAATAATTAAATTTTATAAATCCTATATTTCAACTTTTTACAATAAATTCAAAAATCCCGATTTAAACTATTTTATAAAATCATTAACCCCATATTTTCAAAAATATACTTTTAACTATATTTCTCAAAAATCAATATTTTATAACATTAAAATTATACATTTATTTATTTATAATGGATCAATCCCAAAAATATTTTATAAACGTATACTCTTCAAAAATCACTTTAAAATCCTTTTAAAGTTCCAAAATTTGATCCAATGATGCTACACACCCAATAGTCAATCACGACTACAACGACATCATATATCGATATGATAGTCCATCAAATATCAAAATATCTGAAATCAAATAAATACTGTTGAGGAATCCAGTTGGATCCCTCCAACCTGTTTTTCCTGCATCCACAAACATTAGCACAATACCAATTCCGCTCCAGTACGGAATTATCGCGGTATATGCGATTTAAAATATTATCCGCTTAATAGACGGCGCAATAGGGTGTCATCGCTATATACTGCGGGAAATCAACAACTGCAATATATACATATGCCAATATATATATATATATTGCTATTATATATAATACCAATTTCACTGTTTATGAAATATTCGCGGTATATGTTTTTAATAAATAACATCCGCTTACTAACGGCGCATAATGTCTATTTTAACAATCAACAGATAACAATCATCATTCAAACATGCATTCAAATATTTTAAATATAACTATTTAAAATAAAAATCGAAACTATTCGATTGAGTGAGAAGTTCTCACCTTGATTTTAAATTCCGTTTCAGCTTTTATTTCAAATAAAATTAAACGTGCGTTTAATTTTATCCAAAATTTTCACTGATTCCAATCGACTCCAATCCAGTTGCATCGCGAAGAGCTCGTCCATACGATTCCAAAGCAACTGGTTTCGTAATTTTTCGACCTCGTACGAAAGAGTTATGACATTATAAAGATTGTACAATTTATAATCTAATTAAAATTTCAAATTTCTTTTTAATTTATATTACAACCTAGATCATAGCCGTAGATCTCTGCTCCATGCAATCCTGGCCGTGCGCACCCCCCCTTCTTCCTCTCTCTCGCGTTTCACATTTCCAGTACGTGATAAAAAAACCCAAAAGCTCACGAACTAGGGTTAAAACTTGCGGCCACCACGACGACTTTCCTGACGATCAACAACTTCCATCTTGCAGCCCATCTCGATAGCTACTATCGGCCACCACCTTGTGGAGCTCGGCCCTACCCTGCCATCGAAATGCATGCATGAACTCACGGCGAACGCGGCCCCCCCGCCATCGACCTGCTCCACTTCACGCCATCATCTCCGTATAGATTGAAACGTCTCTCCATCCTCTACATTTTGTTAGTTGGAAGTTTTGTGAAATATTGTATGGATTGATAGAGATTAATGGAAGAAGATGAGATGATTTCAGCCATCAAAAATGATGGTGGCGGCTGTGAATAAAGGCTAGGGTTTTGCAATTGTGAGCAAGGGGTTGTGTTCCTTTTATAGATTTTCAAATGAAAACACTATTCATTTTCAATTTTTTCGAACTCCGATTTACGCGCGCTAACTAGCGTTTCTCGGGTTTATCCCGCGTTCCGGACACAATGGAACAGGTTTCGGAAGCTAATTCGGACATCTGTGCGAGTTATGGCAATAAACGTTCGATTTGAATTAAACCGATTTAAACGATTTTCTAGGCGTTTTAGCTTGCACCGGACAAACGGTAAATCCAATTGACACGAAATTTTAAATCTTACAATAATATCACATTACGGATCCGATGAAACTGGTTTCGTCGAAATCCGAGACTTTTTGAAAAATGACTATTTTAACTCGCCAAATTAATACTAAAAACAATTCGATGCGTTTCGAGCTGCTACGATCAAACGATAACTCCGATTGCTACGAAAATTAAAATCCTATAATAACAAACTATTACGGATCCAATGGAACTAGTTTCGTCTAATTCTGAGACTGTTCAAAAATTGACTAATTTCACTAGTCGATTAAATATTAAAATATTCAATTTTCACAAATAAACTTTTAATTCGATTTTAAAAGTTCTAAAATATCATTCTAACTCCAATATGATAAAATAAAATTTTACAAATCATTTTCAATCATATTTAACCCAATTTTCAATTATTTCCGTAATTTAACATATTAAATTATCGATTTAATTATTCAATTAAATCCAATTATTCGAAATAAAATTTATTCGACTTATAAATTTCACTTATTAATATTCAAAATAAATTAAATATTCAAATTTTAATTACTAAAAATCCTGAGTCGTTACAGGAGTTTTAGACGTAACGGTGGGACGAGCTCGGAGAACGACGTCGTGACAGGTTTTGGGTTTTGGTGATATTTCTTTTGTTCCAGGTTTCATTTTTTAAGCTCGAACTCAAAATTTCGAATGCGAGATGATGGCGAAGTTCAAGCGGTCGGAGGATGGTTTGAAGGCGAACGTCGACTTGCTCGGCGACAAGGCGGCGGCTGGAAGCAAGCGACGGTGATGTACACGTGCACCGTGCACTTTGATATCCTGGTGAACTTTGGGTTTGGGTAGGAAGAGCGCTCGGGTTTTACTCGGGGTATTCGAACACTTTGCTCGAAGCAAGGTGGAGTCTGAACTCGAAGCAAATTCGGGTTGCTCGAGTATAGTTTTGGTTACAAGTTTTTGATAAAACCTGTCACCGTTTTGTTTTTTTGATAAATTTGAATTTAAACAAAATTAAATGAATTAAAAAGTTGTGATAATGGATTTAAACAAGTTTAAAAACAGCTTTAAGTTAGTTTCAAATAAACTTTGAATTTAAAAGGTTTTAAGAGAAAATTTGATTTTAAATCAAAGTTGTAAATATTTATAAGGTGGATTTTCTGATTTAAACCCGATTTTAAAATTAAAATTAAAATCTGAAAACAAGACTTAAACATGGATTCAAGTTTTCTTTGAATTCAAATTTTAAGTGTTTTCAAACAAGTTTAAATCAAATAGTTTTTTTTTTTAAAAAGGTAAATTTGTTGTCAAACAAATAATTAAACTTGATTTTTGATAAGTTCTTTTATAAAAAGGTTTTCAAAAATGGAAGTTAAATGATTAGATAACTTGAATTTGCAAGTTAAATAGTGATTTATTTTAAAGGCTTAATTTTAAAAGAAAATTAAGTAAATTGGTTTAAAGGCTTTCCTTAAATAAGTTTCCTATGTGAATAATAAATGTTCTTTACATTATTTTAAGATTTATAAAAGGATATTTTAAATTGGTTAATGTTTTAAATATATAATCATTTTGAACCTTAAATTCAAAATGAAATGTGGATCTAAATTTAGAAGTGTAAGGTTTAAATACACTTAAGTATTAATGAAGTCATTAATAAATAAATAAATTATCTTATAGATAATTAAGGTATTAAATGATTTAATCAATAAGGTAATTAAAGAATGATTTATTTTATTTATAAATTAATAAATTAAATTAATTAGAAATGATTAATAATGAACCAATCTGAGATAATTTCTTAAGAAAGTGATTAAGAAATGTTATTGGTTAATGAAGATAATTAACTAAGGATCATTAAGTATTGATTAAGGTGATTAATTTTAATAATAAATTGGATTTATTAGTTTAGATAATAAACTTTAAATTGTTTAAATGTGATTACTAAATGAAAGTAATTAAGAATTAACCACTTATTGTAAGTAATGTTGGATATTTTGAGTAATTAAAGTTAATAAATTACGTAACTGGTTTAAATGTTGATTTAATTAATATGATTAATTAAGAATAATTCAATTTATTTGAAGTTTTGATAAATTAATTTATATTAAATCATTTGTAATTATTAATCAGAATTGGATAATAAATTCATAAGTAATTAAATTTATTTACTTGGAAATAAATTGAATTGATTAGGATTAAACGATTACTTAATCCTACTTATAAATGACTATTGAATACTTGATCTTACTTATGAATGATTGTATTGTATGAGATGCCTTGAATTGGTTGTCCTATCTGATCTGTGATATTTTATTCTGCGAAATAAGCTGTATATAATTTATTCATTTATTGATGATACATTTGTGTATTATCTATGAATCTGTGAATGGATGATAAGCGTTACAGTTTATATCGCTTATCAACTATATTCTGTGTTTTGATCTATGATGATTGAATGATGTTGCACTATTGTGTTAAACCCCTGGACCACACTTATACACACACCAATTTGGATTTCACGGGGAAATCGATTAAGTCACATATTTTGAAATAGTTTAATAGTTGAATATTTAAGTTCAAATGTTTTGGAAATGTTTTGGGATTAAAGTGAAAAGCTTTTGAAATGGAATTTCAAAGATGAAAGTTATTTGGAACAACTTGATTAAGTTTGAAATTTGAATAATTTGATTTAAATTGGAATTCAATATCTGAAATTGAATTCTATATTCAGTATTTATGATATTAAACGGTATACAAGTTTATATGGGTTTTAAACCATTTTTAAAGTGTTGTTTTTGGGAATTTGAATTAACCCAAAAGATTTAACTTGTATAAATGAGATCGAATTTCTTCGAAATGAAAACTACTTGTTTTCAAATAATAATAGCTTTCATTTTAAAGAAAGGATATCCAAATTATGTTGAAAAGGTTTCAAGTTTGAAATAGAATTGAAATGTTTTGAAAGCTATGAAACGAGTCTTTGATTCAAAGACCAAATGAGTTAATCCAACTTGAATTGAAATTGTTTTTGAAAGGCTATGAATGAATCTTTGGAAATGATTTTGAAAGCTATAAGCTGAATCTTTGATTTAAAGATTCAACAAGTTAATCGAATTTTGAAAGCTATGAGTTAAATCTTTGATTTAAAGATTTAACGAGTTAATCCAATTGAAATGGAAATTGTTTTGAAATCCATAAATGGATCTTTGTGAAAATGGGTGAACTTAGTGAAATAAATCTTTTGTTTAAAAGATTTGAAATGGTAATTTGTTTAAACCATTTGAAAGAAAAGTTTTGAATTATTAAGTTGTGACTTAACTGAAACCCCATATCCGTATGTTTTAAATGTTGCGCTTACTATTCGGGTTAGCCGGGAAAGGACCTTTGGGTCGTATAACCCATTCTGAAGATGTGATTCGACGTTATGGATAGCATTTGAAGATCGGTGGTGAAGACCGGGTATTTGCGAGAACGATAGGATGACCTATCGATTGTCTCTGCACCGAGTAGCTACAGTATAGAGATTCCCTAAGTGATGGGAAGTTCAATCGGGATTGTGAATACCCGGATTGCAAGGACTTCTTTGGAAGTGCCTTCGGTTCTGTTCTAAATCCAGAACAGACTTGTATGAATTGTATGCCTGACATTACATTTTGAGATATAAAGCAGATTTCTTTCAAATACATTTTTGTTGGTGGCGGAGAATTTATACTCTTAGCTTAACACCCTTAGAAGTTATGTAGTTGAAGGTTATCAGCGATATATTCCCAACTTGGTAATGTGGCATGCTGAGTGCTGCTGATCATTTGTTGATCAAAGCGTGACTTTTGTAAAAAGCGCAGCTTTGTAGACGAGACTTCGTCGAGCCTCACAACCCGGTAATGGTTGAAACAGGAATCGTGGCAACAAGGTTTCAGGGGTAGCTTCCCTAGGGTATGGCCATTCCTTCTGGAAAGGGCAGTATCATGGTATGGAGCCCAAATACTTACTCATGTGGATACACTATATCTATTACTGTGTGGTGTTGTTGGAATCGAGGCCTCGTATAAAGGTGCAAAAGGACCGGGGGTGGTATATCTGAGGTTTCTTACTCCCTGGGAAAGGGGTAGCCGGCCTTGTTTGGCAGAGATCCATTTGGGATGCCCGGGGACGTCCTTCCAGAGGCGTTCCATTTCGGTGTGGGAAGTTCCTTTGCCTGACCATTTGTTGGAAATCCATTCTTCAAATACGTACCTTGTACGGTTTTAGTTGTATTACCTGCCATCTACTTATGGTGGCGCCCCACTGTTTGGATGGTAGCTATAGTAGGCATAGTTCGAAATGTCTATGTTGGCTAAGATTTATATTCTACTTTCGAAATGTTTTCTCCACTTTGCACTTATAGTAATAATATCAAAGGAATTCGCGTATCAAGCATATTTGACTATCATAAGGAGAAATCTCCTCCGATTCTTCATTTGCATTGTGTGTGTGTGTGTGCGGGAGGCCTTATGGTAGTCTCATTTTATAAAAGCATTGCGAATCCAATTTAAAATTCTCTTGCTGTTTGTTTTTGAAAGATAAACTGTTTTTGTTACCCACACCAGTCCCATGACTGATCCAGAGTTTATTGTTCTTTCCTAAACTCTGGGTGCTCAAATTTTTTCTACACGAGCAGTTTAGAGTTGGGTTTTTCAGATAGTCGGGTTTAGTAGATTATCTGGAGCTAGTTCAGTCTTTGGATACGGACTGCACTTGCTTATCTTTGTGCATCGTGATGTTGGATCGAGCTGCTGTTGCTGGAGTTCTTTTTTGAAGACTATCTTAGAGTTATATTGTTCCGCTGCTAGATGTTATCTATTTTTCTTTTCCGCTGCTATTTTCTTGTATCATATCTCTGATGTATATTGATATCTGTTGATCATTGTATCAGATATTGTATAAAAGCTGTATATCAATGTATTATTCTTTTATTTCGCTGTGTTGTTTACTTAATTGTGTTATAAGCTCCGGCGACTCGGATTTGAACGGTAGAATCTACAGCCTTTGAGTACGATGTAAAGTATGGATGTCGATTTTCGAGCGCGAAAAATCCCTCTCGTTACATACAACACTTTAGAAACGTTGTAAAATAGTTTTTTTTACAACTTTTGTCTGCAACATCTAAAACAAGTTGTGGTAGGCATCGACCCTACTACAACTTGGTCTGTAACGACATTTGTATAAACATTGTAAAATAGCTATTAACGTTTTTTCTGATGCTGTTAAATGGTATTTTTGTTGTAGTGTAGGTTGCAACATCTAATTTTTGTTAGTTTAAATTTTTATTTATATTATTAATTAATAAAAAATAAATTTGCAAATAAAGTTTATTTGTTGGATCTTATTTTTAAGTGATATTGATTGTTAGATCATATTTTTAAGTGATATGCAAAGAAAATTTATTTGTTAGATCTTTTTTAAACGATATTAAGATTTGATGATATTTGTAGAGAGACATTTTGAATTTGTAAAGAAAATTTAGCTGCTAGATCCTATTTTTAAGTTATATTAAGAAGGTAAGTTCTATTTATACATTGAAAATTACTTAACACACACCATTATTTTTTCTAAATTAATTTGTTACTAAAATAACATTTTTTCTCAATTTTACTTTTTTTCATTTTCTTATATTCTATCAAATTAAGGTTTAAATTAATCAAATTTGATTGAATCTATAAAATTTTATGAAGAAGTTAATGAAATCTATTATCATGAAATCTAAATATCAATTAGGAAAAACTTTCACGGCTACTTGCTACAATTTTGAAATTATTTATCATTTTTCTAAAACGAGTGTTAGCTTTGTTGAAATCGATTTTTTTTAATTTTATTTTGAAGAAGTTACAATATTAGTGCTAAAAATTAAAGGTAACCTTGTTTAATTTTAACTTAATTATTTGTTTGGAATTTCTAGCTTTGTGTAAATGAGTTTGAGTTTGAAAGAGAAAAGATAAGGAAGCTGAAAAGGACAATTTTGTAAAAAGAATGGGTAGGCAAAGTACTAAATTTATAAAAAAGAGTTTAATTTTGGATCAAAGAACTGTTATAAATAATGAAAAAACTAATAAATTTAGGTAAGAAGCAGATAGTGAAGAACCATAAGACTGAATTACCTGAGATGTCTGTGCCCATAAAAAATCCCGAAGCCAAGCATTAATAGTAATGGAACTCTGTGCAAAGTTTCCTCCAATATTTGCCCGCGAAACCCTTATTTCTTATTTATTGGATTCCAATATTGTCTTGATTCAATAATTTATTAAAATAAAAGTGACCCGCTTCAATTAATTTGAAGAGGTATAAATATCTTTTCAATCGATTAGTTATGTGTCAGGAACCAGATTTGAACTGGTGACACGAGGATTTTCAGTCCTCTGCTCTACCAACTGAGCTATCCCAACAATTCAGGAGCCAAATTTGAACTGGTGGTGTTTTGAATTTGTAAAATATGTTTAATCGTTAGATCCTATTTTTAAGGTCATTTGAATTTGTAAAATAAGTTTAATATTAGATTTTAAGTGAACGAGATAGAGTGAGTTTTCTAGTAGTTTATATTGACGGAAAACAAAAGTTACAAGTATTATTGATGAAAAGATAATAATATTGGGGTCGGCCAAAATGAAGACGATAGTTGGACTTTATGAGCTGGCCCACGGTCCAATTGAGGTGCAGTGACCGCTACAAAAAACCACCGATTGCGTCGTCGTCTTCTTCATAATGATAAAAGATTTTTCAGTTCTAATTAAGTGTAGATCAAACTTTGTTTCTCCATTTGTCATAAAATCTCCGCAAAATTTTCTACATTATCGCTAAAAAACCAGGGAGTTCTAATTCGTTCTGCTCCTTTAAAATGGTACGATACTTGACATTCGACCTGGCTATGTTATTTAAAGATTCTAGGGTTTGCTATCTAGTTAAGTGCTCTGATTTCGAAGACTGATCTATAACTTGAAACCAAATGTTAATTGATCGAAGTGAATTTTGTAGCATTTTTAAGTTGCTGATGTTAGTTTACTGAACTGGTTTTCTAGGATTTTGAAGTATTTTGATCCATTGTTGAACCTGTTTAGTTGAACTATTTTATGATCAGAAATGTTGATCTCTTGCAATGGACGATATCTGAATGATTTATCTGTGCATTACATTTGTTAATATTATTTGTGGAAACAAGGATCCGTCCGCTATTTCCAAACTTAACAAGTCAAAACCCTTCCCAGTAAAAAATTGTGAATTATCCACTTGGAATTGTTTTTGGCAATTTTCCTTTCTATCTGCGAGATCGGCCAAAACCTACCGTCATTTCGGCGCTAAATACGGAAAAAAATGATCTTTTTCCGATGTTTGCAAATTGTATAGACTTTTTTCCCATCGATTTAGATGTTTTTATTTCTGTTTTTATACATTTAGTTGAAAGTGGAAAATAGGCTGAAGGACAAACTTTGAAAAAAAATTAGGCGGAAGGACGACAAGTTTTATTTTTAGGCTGAAGGACAAACTTTGAAAATAATTAGGCTGAAGGACAATGCTAGGTAGAAACTAGCATTTTGTATAGTGTAAAACTGAATTAAATGCTAGTTAGAACTAGCATTTTGTATAGTGTAAAAACTGAATATAATGCTAGTTAGAACTAGCATTGTCCTTCAGCCTAATTTTTTCCAAAGTTTGTCCTTCAGCCAAAAAATGAATCTTTGTGTCCTTAGGACTAATTTTTTATCAAAGTTTGTCATTTTCCCTAATTACCTCTAGTTGAAATATATGTGAAGAGAAAATGAACTGAGGGAGGTTTACTAAATAGGGGCGTAACATAAAATGTTCTATTGAGAGGGATGTTTTAGATATTTTTAAAAACTTTAAGGAACATAATCATAAGTCCCCATATTATTTTATATCAACTATTAACAAGTACTGATAATAATCTCCGGCCTTAATGTTTCATAAGTAATATTTCCCCTCTTTTAAAGTGGTTTTAGAATTCGCTCTATATTGACTAAATAAGTCGATCTAACTGATTGTTTGCTATAGATCTCTTGAATACTTTTAACAGATTTCAAGTCTTTGTTTGCATCAAGAAGTTTGTTTCAATTAAGTGTTGCAATGAAGTGAAGCGTCAATATCGACAGTTAACATGTAGACCATCCCAACCACAAGAAGGTCAAGTTGACATGTTTTTTTTGTTTCTTTAGTTTTAAATAAGTTGATCTTTGATGGTTAAGGAATCAAGTAGTAGACTCAATGCTGGCTAAGCTGACATTCAATTTTACACAGAAATCGATATTCATTTTTTGCAGAATTAACATTTTCACATTGTATCCAAAACGATCATTTTCGCAAGCTGATCAGCAATGAAGAAACAAATTTCCATTTTGTTCGAGCATGAGAAACAGCTCCTCAACTGCTCGACTAGTTGAAAGAAAAAGCAATGACATTCCACAACATAAAATAAGCCTCGTAAATAAACAAAAGACTAAATTTTCCGTTCAATTTAATAGCATTGTTTCAAAATTCTACATTATACTTTGAAAAACACACATATGAAAAGAACCTAGACAGACAATTATTGGGTTGCTAATGTACTAGACATCCAAACGATCTTGAAGAACAATCTGGTTTAAGGAGACGCAACACCAAAACCTCTTCTATTATTCAAAAAATGGGTATATAGCAAAAGATGTTCTACTCTGTCTAAATCATCAAAACTGAGTGTGTTAGTAAATAGAGCAATGACCATATAGTTACGAAAGATGCATGGTGCCGTGCAGCAATAGTTTTGATATTATGGCATGGCGCACAAGGTGAACCAAATGATGCATATGGTGCAAGGTGCCAAAATTAGCGTGTAATTTTGTGAAAAATATGTTTTTTCCATTCTTTTCGGATGATCTAGTGAGGCAAAATTTTTTAATGGCTATCGTAAAAGTGTTCTTAAATTAGTTTTCCCTTTTGCATGTTGTAGATGAAAAAATATTAGTTTACTTATTCTTTTCACTTGTACACTAATTCATGTACACTTATTATTTTTAAGTAATCTTTTCAGAGTAAAAATATGTAGTTATTACTTTATCATGTATCATGTGTGAAAGGGACATATCATCATTTTATATATTATGAATGTCTAAACGACCTATACACACCCACAAAAACTAACATTTTCGTTTAAAAACTTGTATGAGATATAAATATAAATTTATTGCTGTTTTGAACTATTATTTATGTAATTTTTCATATGAGACATAAATATAAGTTTTTATATTTCTTGTTTCAAATTATTTCATAATTATTCTTATGATGATATGATGATATTTTGTATTTTGAAAATATTTATATCTGACAAAATAACATATGATTTAAATTGCAGTCTTATGTAGTTTGTGTTAAAATTGGAACATAGCTTTGATACCATGTGGAAATTATTGAATAAAAGGAAACAAAATAGAAAAGAAGAAGAGGGGAGAGAGAAGAAGAGACAAATAAATATTGAAGACTGCATCTTTATTAATGAGTAATGACTGAATTAATAATTCAACAATACATGACTCATATTTATATTTAGATTACTTGAAACCTAAATAATTATACAATTGAAAATATTATAATTAGGGGAAACTATCAAATACAATAAGTAAGTGGTAAATTGTGAAATCTCATGCAAAATTCTTTAACATCTTTACTATTCCCCATCAAACTCAAGATGCGTAACGATAGGAGTTTGTCAAAACAAACACGATCAAAAATAGAATCTAAATTTGGCACTGTCACAAAAACCATCCAATGCTGTGAAAATTGATTTTAAGTGTTGCTAGAGTGACTATCTTCAAATACCAGCTTATACCTAATTGGTAGACAACTACCTAAAAAGAAGCGTTTAATGAATTAAAAATCCAAAGTTGAAATTCGAGAAGAGAAAATGGGAACAAGGAAATTTTTACGATATTGGAAGTGGAATTCCAATCAGGATTGGAAGAGTAATTCCAATCAGAATTCCGGAGTCGAAATCCGAAGAAAAAAAGAAAATAGAAAAAATAAGATTCTCGTAGGATTGGAAGCGGAATTTCAATCAAGATTCATTTTAGTCGTTGTCAAAAGATTGACACCAATCAAGATCAAAAATAAAAAATCCGAAAATTGATACAACAATCTTATATTGTTTTGCTAGTAGCGGAAGCACGATTTGAGTAATACATCCGACAACTTCCAAATTTCAAACTTCAAATCAGGATGATGTTAGGATGCAATCTCTAAATGAGCATTGATAAATTCTAACCGCAGTTGATGAATTAAATTGTAGTTTTCAAATTAAAATTGAATCATAAAATTATTTTATTAGAATCAAAACACGCTCTGATACCATGTTAGTGAATCATGTGTTATCACAAAACCAATTGGTGATGTGAATGATGGTTTCTTAATATTTATGTATGATTTATTTTATAAATTGTTCGATGTAGGATTAATCTAAACACATCTCCAAACGTATGACATATCATGAGCCAAATACATGGACATACATATTGGGTGACGTGGAACATATTTGGAGGTTATGCGCACACAAATTAAAACCGTTATGATACCATTTTAAAATTTGAACAAAGCTCTGATACCATGTTGAAATTATCGAATAAAAGAAAACAAAATAGAAAAGGAGGAGAGAGAAGAAGAAACAAATAAATATTGAATACTGCATTTTTATTAATGACTGAATTAATAATCTAACAATACATGACTCATATTTATATTTAGATTACTTAAAACCTAAGTAATTATATAACTGGATATATTATAATTAGGGGAAACTACCAAATACAATAGGTAAGAATAAATTATGAAATTTCTTGCAATATTCTTTAACATCTTTAGCGGTTTGATATGATCAAAATATATCAAATAAATATAATATTACAAAACAATGTAATACAAAATAAATATATCAAATAACAAAACACAAACTATACTGTTTTTGTTTCATTAATTTGTGATGTATGATTTTAAATAAGTGCCCGCTATTTCAAAAAAGCACATGCCGGTTGGCGTTGAGTGCCTTAAGGCTTCAAAAAGGTATTGCATCTTTGCGTGCTTTGCGTCGTGAATAACGTTGATGACCATATAAAAATGTGTCTAATGTAAAAGGTGGAACCCAATGCACGAGTCTTCCGCATGATTGCATGCGGGTTCTGTGGAGATTGATAATGCACGCAGTATTTTTCTCACATTGTGAAGATGTTTCGCGATTCGAACCTGGACATTAGATCACCATGTGAGTGACATAACCGTTGCGCCAAGGCTCTATTTCAAAAATGTGTGTATTGTAAACAAACAAATAGAAAACTTTAATGGGAAGTGGTCTAACCGCAAACCGAAATTTTGAAAACCCGACTAAGAGGCATTTTCCCTATTTGTATTGGTTTTGTTGATTGAAATATGTATCCTTAACATATGGCTGTTATTGTAATGGTAACATCCACTAATGCATAAAACCGTTACCGTATCGATGCTATTGATAAATAAAAAATGATTATCAATACTGTACCGTTGTTGTTGGTAAAGTAATCGTTGATATATCGATAGTTTGATAATTGTTGATTGATAATGAGAAAATTACCAAAACATAACAACATTAAAATTTTATTTCACTAAGATTATGATAACGTTAAGACGGTAAATATTTTGTTACTCGTTTTAACTCAATCACTGCATATGTCAATATTTTGATTTATTTTAGTTGATATATAAAATTTGCATTCTTCATTATAAATTATTTACAATAGCATGAAATGATAACTTTATTAATTTCATATTTTGAAATTAGAAAAACTAAAGAAGAAATATCATCATGAATAATACTAGAAACATCATTTTAAATATTTTGATAAATGTCCGTGGTTATAATTAATTAAAATAGTGAAAGAACAAAACTAATTTGGCTGGTAAAATTGCCGTTATCATTGGTTTTAATATTTTTTTACCGCTACACTTACCGTTTACAATATCAAATTTACCCTTACCGTTTCCAATAACATTAATATACTGATGCAACCTAACATTGGTTATGAATTACTTAGTATTGATATAATAATGCTAAATCTACTATTACCATAACAGCCCTAAACCAAGTGTACACTAATGTTTTAGCTTGTGGTGTTTTAGGAAAACATCTGGCCATTAATACATTTCATGTTTGTAATTGATTATTATCATTTTACAGTATGTTTGTCTGCATATACTTATATTCTTAAGATGGATGGACCGACTTATTATTCACATCTTTGTACCGTCTAAGAACTCAAAATAAATACAGTGTACTACAATTCCAACTATTTCTATTCGGTAAATGAAATCAATTTGGATTTCATGTTAATACAAACTATAGATCTATAATTGTTCTTCACCGTAAAGTTGGGTACGTTTTTTGCAAAACAAAGTGGGCTGGCGAGAGGTATTCTAAATGAAGCATGAATGAAGAAAGTTCAACAAACGGGAATGCCTTTTGTGCTTAAAATGGGGAATGATTGTTTATATGAATTTGTTTTAAATTATTTTATGTTTAATAATTTATATTAAATTAAAAATTAATGCGAATATTCCAAAAATAAAAAACAGATGCATTTGAAATAAATTGGTGCATCAGCATTAAAAAAATTACAACAGACATAAAAGAAAGACATGATAAAAATATAAGCTTTATAGATTAGGAGGCGGATTTGTTGATCTACTGAAAGTTGGTTCTCAATTGTTTTATTTTATCCTTCAACTGTTTTTGTGCACTTTTATTGTTCAAAATAGTAAATATTTTCATTTTCTCCTTTTTATCAGAATTGTTGTAGCTTCTCTAATATAAATTTCTCAGAACGACTTCACACATGAACACCATCGGTGTACGTTGAAGACGATCTGGTAGTATCAGCATTGTTTGTATTAATTGCTGGATTTGGGCTTGCAGTTGTGTTTGGGCTTTCAGTTTGCGATCAAGATTTCTTCATTTAGCGTTTGTAGATCGCATCTATCAGATTATTCACATTTTCTTGGGATTTACATCAACGTCTTCAGCCTCATTTAGCACGACTTTTGGCTCCATAAGACAATCGTAGATCCACTTTTGGTGTTGGATTTGCATTAGGAGTTGTACATGAACATCTTCCATATGGTTGTACATTGTATCTGATGTCCAAATTTGATCGATAGTTGGTTGGATGATCTGGGAACACGGTGGAGATTGATATAAGATTGACGTGCTTCTTCATTTGATGTAGTAATGTGGCAAAATGCACTGAATCCGATAGCATGAGAACCTTGAAATTTTATTTGTAAAACTTTTGCATTCTCTATTTGGCATCTTCTATAATTCAAAATAGAAGTGCCAAACTCTTTGACACGATCAGTTCATCATTTCTCGGTATCGAATACGGTTTCCTTCACAGATTCATATTCCGCTCCTGTTTTGTTACACAACCTTTACCAGACCATCTATTGTTTTCTTAGATCCTGGTACTTGCATCAGACATGATCGTCGTTCAGCTTTGGTTCTCCTGGATGCTCTTGCAAAACCTCCTTATGTGCTATTGTTATTTTCTTTTACACTCCTTTTTTGTTGAGGCCAGCAGCAACATATGCATCCGCACTGCGTATGAAATGTGTAGTAGAAACAGTAGACCAGATTTTTGGACTTTTGTGTTATTTTTGCGAAATTACGAAATTAGAAAATAATCGTCAAAAATATATGTTCTATAGAAATAAACATAACTTTGAGAAAAATACCTCGATTTGAGCTTGAAAATAGACGATTTGAGCTAGAGCAGTTCGGATTTGGGTGTATGTAGTATGGTGGAGGAGGAAAGGGATAGATGTTTATATATAGATCGCGAAAGGGCCTTTGGACGCGTCAAGGTCAACGAATGGTCCAACTCCAATGGCATCGTCCAAACGGGTCAATTTTTCAAGTTGGCCGGTTTGGGTTTTCAACGGGTCGGGAACCCTAACTGGCTAACAAAATTCTGCAAATGCACCCTTGTATTGCTGTTAAATTTTTGGGATCATCCATGAGATATTTTTCTTGTTTTGCTTTGGCATGTCTAGCTTCTCTTTCACACCAGCTTTCATAGTTTACCCTTTGGACTATGTCCCATTTCCACATTATTGTGGCATCAATATCAAATTTCTTATCAAGTATGTTCTTTATATCAATATATTACTTTGGTGATTAATTTATCATTTTGTTTGTATGACTGACGAATTGTTCTGATCTATTTCTCGGACACATTTTTGTGGCTATTCGTAGTTTGCTTTCAGGTGTGTTATCATATACCTGTCGCTCTAATCACTTTTTTGTAATATTAGTTGTGAATTTTATTTCAATATCGATAGGCAAATGCAGCATCTGGAATAGCAGTGAAGGATGAATGCAAACTAACTTTTCTGGAGCTAAAGGCAAAAAGAACATACCGCTTCATTGTTTTCAAAATTGATGAAAAGGGTAACGAGGTCATCGTTGAAAAGGTTGGGGAACCAGTTTCAAGCTACGAAGATTTCACTGCTGCCCTCCCTGCTGAAGAGTGTAGATACGCCACCGAAGAAAATTGCCAAAAAAGCAAAATCTTCTTCATTGCATGGTAAACCTTATACTTCATAATTACACGACAAGCTAGTATTTTGGATGAGAAATCATTCAAACAAATATAATAATTTATAATGCAGGTCTCCTGATACAGCAAGAGTAAGAAGCAAGATGCTTTATGCAAGCTCGAAGGATAGGTTCAAGAGAGAGTTGGATGGCATTCAAGTTGAACTGCAAGCAACAGATCCTACCGAGATGGGACTTGATGTCATTAGAGGACGTGCAAATTGAGTATATGTTAATTCGTAGTCTACAATATTCAGATGCAGATATTCATTTTCTTGTGTCTTCTTTTGCATCATCATCAATGTTAATAAGGCATATGCATACTGGACTGTATTTATTCATAGGATATGTACCTCTCGTTGTTTGCATTTGCATTTTGCATTATATTTCTGTCGGTTACTGGAACAGTTTGATCATCATTTTCATTTTGGAACAGTTTGATCATCATTTTCATTTTCATATATACATATATATGTATATACATACATATATATATGTATATATGTATGTACATATATACATGTACATACATGATTTGTTATATATATTGCTAGTCTATTTTCAGATTTGAACTATTGCTCTTAATTGTGTTTCCTATATGTACTCGCTAAAGCTTTTGTTTGTTGCGGGTTTTCGATGTTTGGGTCTCAAAATGTTTTGATTATACGATTATCAAACTAATCGTTTAGTAATGTTTCCTTACAAGCTTATATGCTTGTTTTATGCATGTAACTTTGTTCATACATACTAGTTACCTTTTTTTTTTGTATACATATTATTTGCCTGAATGTGTCCTCTTGGAAATTGATTTTTCCATGTTTGATCTATTGTGTGCATTGGTCTGAGTTTGTTATGATGTTTGCATGTACTGATAACTTTATGTATATTTTGGGGCGTTTATGTGGATGAATATGTACGAGTATTGTTGGTAGTTTTACGTTTTATGATTATTGTTTTGGAATGGAAGAACTGTCAGCTTGAAGACGTAATCTAGGGATACTCTTGAACTTCATTTTAAAGTTTGTGGGTCACTGTCAGAATTTTCTCATATGCTAGCGGTGTTGACTGTTGAGGTTTTAAATCCACTTGAAGTTCTCAGTTTTGTATGCTTCTCGTTTAGTTTATTAGTTTGAGAAACGTCGGAGTTTAATTAGTTTAAGATTTTATTTTTCATAAACAAAAAATATGGAGTCAATTTTTTCTAAAATTTGTGACAACGTTATTTGAAATTGTTTTCCGTCTTTTAAATGCAATTCTAGTTGCACTTCTAAAAACACATCTATTTTCAAATTGAAAGATGTCTAAATGCATCATGAGATGGTAAAGCATAAACTAAACAGGAAACTGACTTAAAAGATAAACTTTGTAAAATATTAAATCCAAGATATACCAAAGTTTCAAAATAAGTTCCAAGGACAAACTGTTTCCTAAAATTAGTTTTAGGTTCAAATTAGAATTTTCGGTGAGGTGATGAATAATAAATTTGGACATAGCAAAGTTGATCGACTCATGTATGCTTAATTCCATGGATAAAAATTATTCTCAATAAAAGCGAACTAATAATGGCTTTTGACTTTGTGAAGAAAATAAAAGAGCAAAATTTTATCGTGGAAGCCAATGCAGCTAAATCACATGTAAATTTGATTTCACAGAAGATTCTTATTAATACACCAAGCTGTTGCGTTAACGTACTAAAAAAATAATGATCCAAAGGACTAGAATAGACATATTCTACAATCTTGTCTTTATTCCAGTTCGAAAACTCCAAATTTGTCAAATAGTAATAAATAGTGCTTTTAAAAAATTAATGAGGTGTTTTGATAATTTATGTGTGATCAATTATAGTTTGTAGGGTAGAATTTGACAAACTAAGTTCAGGTTTTTATAGCATTTTTGAAAATTTATTATGTTTCAACGTGTAAACTCAATATGTTATGTAGTTTAAAATTAACGTGAATTTCAGGATTTTTTAAACAAGTAGCCTAATAGGTAAGTATATAAGGTGTCTGGCTTAAGTCTTTGGGTAATTACTTACTAATTATTAGGTTTAGTTTGTTATGCTCTACAGTGTGTCTTCTGATGTCTTTTAATCATGTGCTCGACAGTTGAGACTGATTTGTACGCAAACACCATTTTTCTCTTGGCAGCATCCTTGCTGTAAATCTTTAGCATGTGGTTGCTAAATTACATTAGTAATTTCAAAAAGTTATGTGCGCCCAGAAAAAAGAAAGAAGGAAAAAGTATTGATGATTTCAAAAGTTGGTCTGCCACAATAACCAAAACAAACATGAAAAAGGAAACCCCTCTGCCATACGATTAAAGCTATTTATTACTATACTATTATTATAGATTTTCATTCTCTCTTTTCCATGCATTCAACCATGCCCGTGATCAAATTACTGCGTATTATGCAGAGCTATCAAGTATACGTAGTAATATGTAGTCCTCTTTATTCATTTACATCTATTATAAAAGCATCCAATACATATATGATTTCATCAATTTTTTTTCCCTTGCTTCTCTTTCCAGAGCTCCTCCATGGTCAGTAAACTCTCTTATTGACATATAATTAGATTGTGAAAAGCATGAATCAATAATATGTAGTTCAAGCTTTTGTTATATTTTGAGATTGTGAAAAGATTATACATCAGGCGATACAGTTTTTGTTCAAAGCATGAATCAAAGATGTTTTACTTAACCTTATAATTAGATCATAATATAATTTGCATGGTCAGAAATTCAACTTTTATTTTCCAGGCTGGTTCTTCCTCAAGCAAACGGAATGGCAAGGCTGTTCAAAACGAATGCAACCTCTCATGCTCCAACAAAGGTAGATGCTTTACAGTTAGTGTAAAAATCTACATACACATATTTGACTAATATCAACCTTGCATTGAAGTAGATTCGGATACAGAGTCTGAAACTCACAATGAAGCACTGCTCCCAATGACAGAAGATAATCCCTATTTCACAATGATCATTGGAAAATCCCACCTTCAAAAACCATATTACCTGGTAACGTACCTTCAATAATAACAACTAAAAGTCAATATATATGCAATTGTGAATATAACAAACAAACAAACAAACCTTTTTGATAAATGAAGGTAGTTCCGAAAAGTTTCCATGCAAACCTTCCATCAAGGGTAGCTGAAGCAGTGTTTTGCATTGGTAAAAAAAGGTGGGAAGTGATGTACTCAGGGAACTTGGAGTCGAGGAGGTTCTTCAGCAGAGGATGGAAAGAGTTTGCGTTCGAAAACAAACTGAAAATCGGAGATGGCTGTGTTTTCCAACTTACCGATCATCGAGAGAGGCTTGTATTTGATGTACGTGTGCTTGATGGAAGCTTCCCTTCTTCCTAACAACTTTGTCAAATCTGACAGGGTTGAATAAGTGGGTTTAGTTGATCTTTGATGTTTAATTGATTACTTGAAACCTAACTATTTATATAGTTGATTAATTGGTGATATTGCAACATGGGTAAACATTAATGTTGAAATATCCTCAACATATTTTTTACATATATAATATTCCGTTGTTATCCCCTCATGCTCAAACTCATGATACTGTGGTCATACCAACAAAAAATCAATAACAAGAAACTGAACGCGTTTGCAATCTGCATGGAAGACGATAGAAAGGCAAAGTAACGACGTCTTTCTCAAAATGATATGTAATGTGATAATCGATCTCCATATGTTTGGTCTCTCACGAAAATCCGAACTGCGAGAAATCCGAAGAGCACTCTTATTATCGCAATATACAGAAGTAGAACTAGAAAAGGAAACCCCGTATCTTGAGGTAGTTTGCTTCAGTCAAAGAATGGAAAACAACAAATTGTTTTTTGCATTTCCACGATATAAGAGAACTATCTAAAAAGATAAAGAAACCAGCAATTAATGTGCGATCGGTGGGATCACTACCACAATCAACATCTGAGTAGGCACACAACTCCAAGGAGCAGATGGATGAGAATAGAAGACTATGGATATCGTTTCTCGAAGATACCTTAAAATACGAAGAACGACTTCCCAATGAACTTTAGTTAAATATGATACAAACTGACTAACAACATGAACAACATATGATATATCTGTACGAGTATAGTAAGATAAACTAAGCTTCCAACAATATTAAGGTATAGTGAAGGATCTGACAGTGTTATACAATTCCAAGAAGAGTATTTTACGTTAACTTCTAGAGGAGTATCAACGATCTTATCATCGGTTAGTTTAGCTTTCTCAAGAATTTCTACGACATATGTTCACTAAGAAAGTAGATAACCATTTAGTGAGTACGCTACCTTAATTCTCAATTTTAAGGTCCAAAATACTTCATTTTAGATTTTCTAGCTAACTTCTTTTTCAACGTAGAAATGTCATCCATGTTGTAATGACCAGCACTTAGTAAAACTCATAATATGCATATACAAGCAACCAGACTCCATAAATATCAGAGATGACATTCTATTAAGGATAGAATATAAACAACAACATAAAACATATCTATTACAACTATCTGGAGGAATTGTGCCAATCTATAGTGGGTCAAATATGTAGATTTAAAAAAAAACCTATATTGGATTATTTTGGGTCTATGAAGTCTAATGGAATATGTTAGATCGAGTCTTATTAATTTGAATAACATCCAGTTTATTTAATTTTTTGATTTATTTAATCAATGAATTTAATTAAAAAAATTTATATAGTTCATGAGTATTTCGTTATATACTCATATGTGTATAACGTGCATGTGCAACATTGCATAGCATGTACATGGTTAAGTTCATACATAAATAGATGTTGAGATTTACATATACTATGGATATACTTTGCACGCTATATATATTTATATACGTCATTTTCCATTGTTTATTTTTTCTTTCAAGGTAACCGGTTTTTATAATGGATCGCTCATTTTTATAAATAAAAATTAGTATATGTTTGAGACTGAAAGTCTCAGAAACTACAACCCACTCAAAAAAAACCAACTCACAAATGAAACATATTTCTTCAACACCAAAGAAAGACGCAAAAAATAGAAAATGACAACATGGAGATCTGACACACTACTGCAACAACAATGCTCCTCACGAAGGCATGTTGTACTTAGATTGTTTAAGAGCCATGTTCAGCATAGAAAATAGAATACGATCATTGAGGTCATTTGGGATAAAAATATTTATGTGTGGACATGAAGCTCCTAGTGCCAGATGTGGAGGAGGAGGCGATTGGGGAAGATTAGAATTATCATCCATGAGAGGATGGGTCTACGAAGCAATGGCTATAGCTACGAAGGTAGGGGTGTCACTCGCGGGACAATGTGTGGAAGAGGCACAATACTGGGCTTGGTGCGCCAAACATGAGGGGAAGGTTTCTGAAGGGGGATATGAGCGGTGGAGCTTTTCTGACTTGGATTGGGGGAATGGTTACATGATGAGGTCGAGTGTCCAAAAGATTTACATAACATGCAAATAGAATTCCAAAAGAAAAAGACATCCACTTTAATCTTATTATAGAAATGATTGTCATAAGTACAAGGGCTTTACAGTTCAAATTCATTTGGAATGGGAAAGGGTAGCCTCTTAAGTGACAATCGTCGCAAAGAGGGTGAAGAAGAGAATGGTTAAAAGTCCTCTTCAACTTTCTATATGCTTGCTATTTATAGGAGAAATGCCGAAGTCCTTGGATCACGAAATACTAAGTAAAATTCTAGATCGGGTAAAGTAGGAGGGAAAAAGTCCCTCCGTAGCATAAAATCATATCGGTACTGACATGAGTCATGTTGGTACCAACCTGATTTGCTTAGCGCAAATCCTTTATCTCTCATATATCTTGTTTTCTAACCTCGATTCTTCAAGTTTCGAGTATTTTTTCCATGGAAATTAGGTTGTTACCGAGATGTTGTAACACGTCCAGTATTTGTCCTTTCTGCAAAGCTTTTGTGGGTTGTTGAACTACTCCTTCTGAAACGGACCCCATGACGACCATTTTAGCCAACCACTCCTTGGCCAAAGCTCTAGAGTTAACCAATATGCAAGAAAACAACTCGGTATTGACCTGAATAGTGGTTGGTACCAATCCCTCCCTTAGATGCATTTTGAATCCATCTCTTTGATGCTTCTTCCATTGCCATCCTAAGATTGCTTTCAAGTCCTCAAACTACTTGTCCTCGTGTTGACGTTTAGGTTCGTTTGAAAGCCGCTTGGCCTAAATGCTGGATAGCACCTTCCCTTTAAAATATGATTTTGTTGGAAATAAAACATGTTTTGGATCATGACATGCGTATATAACCATCCATACAAGTCAATTGATCATCCAGGAGTCACTTTGAAGTACCATCTCTATTTTAAGAGCATCTGTTCCACCATTTAAAATAGCAGTCGTACCACTTTCCGTGCCAAGGTCAAGATCTACATTAATCCAAAGATCGTTCCACGCCTCGACCATGTGAGAATTCCTTCTCTTCCCTTTTTTCTTTCTCTTCTTTTTTTATAAAGCCAATAATTCATGTCGGTATCGACCACTTCATGTCGGTACGACATTTGAGTCACGATATGCCTTTAAGAACCAATACTTAGCATTTTTTTCTACCCCACTTTCATTTTTTACTTTCCCTTGCTCCTTTAGCCTTTGGCCCTGACTTCTTGCGAACCAATTTTCTTAATCGCCAACCCTACTCTCGATCATCCAAGATTCCTACCACCACTTCCTAGCTGTTGCCGCTGCTTGCTTTATGTTTTGATAGCAGTTGCCATCCCAAAAGAATTCATCCCCGAATTCATCAAGTCCACTTCTAGATCCAAGATTACTAAGGTGGGTCACCACTGTTCAGCACCATGGTACGGTGTTAAAGCCATACTTTACTGGTCTTAGGATGGAGTTTGCTTATTGTTAGGCATGACGGCTTCCAAACGTGATCAGGCATTCCTCTCTTTCATGGTTATGGAATGTCCTAGGCTGCCCTAAGGCCGGACATGGGCCTGACTCGAAGTGGGTATCTCATGCACCTAAATTTCCAACTACCCTATGTCGACTTCATTTCAACACTAATCCCACTTTGGGTCACTCAAAAGGATCTCCCATCTTGCCACAGCCTAACACTTTTACATCCTACAGTGTTTGAATTGCCATCTACTGAAGTTTGGTCAATCACCAGTTGTAGTTTTAAACTCCAATGAGATGGTTCTCTTCCAAAGAACGATCACTTCGAACACACACTGGCATGCAAACAACTCCATCACACAGCACTTCTAGTTACTGTACAATCCCATATTCCTACAAAGAGTGCTCTGCGTCGCTCCGGAAAATTGTTTCATTAACGATTATCCAACAATAATAGGTAAGATTCAATACATGGTTCCATCGTGTGACGGAGCTTGTTTTCTAACATGAGCAGGTTATCTACATATATTATTCCGATCAACATTCAGAATCCAATTGGTTATTACACATCGATATCCGTTGGATTTTGGGCATCGGTTACACAGGTCTGTATTAAATATAATTTTGAAATGAAACATACAAGTATCAAGCTTTCTAGTCTATAATGACTCGCCATTCACCTCGCTTCAACGTTGGCGTCAGGCCGTCAACTCCTCCTGAAGCTTGGTCTATTATGGCTCAAATCTCGACATCCATGCCCTTTGGAATTAAATGCTCAATCACAACCAAGTTGCATTACATGATAGTTCTAGTAGTTTCAATCCATGATCCACCTCCTCCTCTCAATAAACAGATCGGTTTAAGGGTGTTGGATGATACTCCGGAGCAAACATCAACAGTCCTTAATGCCAAGTCACTTTGAACTATATGCCTTCAACATGGAATTCAAGAGAGTGACGTCTTGCTAACAAAAGTTAACCAATGGGTGCACAATCCTCCATAAGGTTATACAACCTGCAGTAAGTACATATGCCTAGGTGAAGCTATACCGCACTTCAATCCATTCCTTCAAATAATTCTCCAAGAACATAGGCTCGCTCCCACTTAAGTACACCCTAATGGATATGCCTTGTTGAACTCCTTATATGTTCTATTCATGGCGCAACTTCATTGGCCTCCAACCTTTGGAGAGTTAATACACCTTCAGAGCTATAAACAATGGAGCAACTTGCCTACCTTGTTAATAATAAAAGCTTGGTGCTGCTGTAAAGTCATCGAGAAACTACACAAAAAATGCTCATATTTCAAGAATGAGCATGTCTTCGTTTTGTACCCCTTCAGATTTAACAGACTTTGGTTGTCCGAAAGTAAGACCTCTTCCTTTCCATTCTTTTTCGTACTTGAATTCTTATATACTCTCTTCACAAATAATCCTGCCCGCGATAGAAGCACTATGCATTCCAAGGCACTAAAAACTCAAGAGTCCGCATTCGACTCTGCATTACCACTTACCTTTTTCTTGACATTTCGATCGACAATCTTCTCGAGAAGTGTCCTTCGGGTTTCAAATTTCCATCCAGGAACCTCATAGCTAAAGGATGCAAAACTCTTCTTTACAAACTTCTGAACGCGGTCCATAAAGTACTTAGCACAACACCAATACTTTACATACTTTTAGGATCACAAAAACTTATAACCTACATTCTTCCTTACCTTGGTGTTTTGAGACCGATACGGTCCTTTTCTTTCATTTCAGATACAATAGGAAGAGATCGCTTCAATTGTATATGCTCAAGCATTGGTGAGATCCAAGGAACTACTCCCGAACCTTATCCTCATCATTCTTCTTCGCAATAAGAGACCGAGGAAGAGAGGCAGAAGAGGAAGGGGAGGGAATACTATGAAGATAAGGACAGGGGAAGCGATAGGCCATGAAAAGAGAACTCCATGACCAAGGTAAGAAGTCCCATGATTCTCATGATCGTCACAGTTTTACTATTGGATCTTTCCAACTGCAATCTAAAACTCTTCCTCAACAACTTTTGGTAATCCGACCTCCAGTTACTACTATGTCAACCTCCCAAAAATCCAAGAAGGCTTCTACTCGTCACCCCCACCTCCTTCAGGCCCATCAATGGCTGTGATGACCAAGATGCAAGTCACTTTTCCAAACCTCTTCCTAAGAAGGGTGAAGTTTGATCCTGATATTAAGGATATTCCTTGTAAAGAAGCCAAACGTAGAGTTAGAAGGGTTATTGAGTTGTAGATTAACTTTTCAAATGGAAAAAACTTACTTTTTCCTTCTTCAATGTCAATAGAATTAACCAGACAGATATCCAATCATTTAGGTGAGAGAGGAAGAGTTACGAAAATACAATAGTAGATTATAAAAATGAGGCGGCCGAGCTCAAGAAACAAAGAGATGAAGCTCAGACATTAGCTAATAATTCCAAAGCACTAATTCAGAAGATTTTGATGTCCACACTCAAGCCCTTACCGAGTAAACGACCAGCTATGGAAAGCTCACTGTCAAAATGATTAGATCATAGATCAGGTTAAAGCTAAGGACAGGGCGATTACGGAGAAAGACACTGCACTTCAAACCCAAAGATACAGAAATTTAAACACTTCAAGCTAAAGTTGAAAGACTCAAGGTTAGTCCGAAGGCCAAAGAGAGGCAATAGTAGAAGCCCAAGTCGAACTTGGTAAAGCTGTAGATGAAGTAAACAAGATCAAGGACCAAGTGGCAAAGGATAAAGAAGAAATGAACTCAACCCTCAGACAATTCTTTGCCAATATCATTGTTGGAATCCATTTTCCAATACATGTCTTTACGGACTTAGTTGTGTCCAACTATTGAAATGTGAGATAGCATTTCAGCTATATTAAATATTTATTTTAAACTTAGACATTATGATAATATCAAATGATTTTATATAGAATTGTTTTGGTTATCGTAGGGCAAAAACCCGACCATGTTTATGTACGGCGTGGTCTTATGAGATACTTTAATTTTAAAGTTTTTTTTAGTTAAAAATTATGCTTTACTCAGATTAGACCCATGTCTAACCTAGATTTTTATTTTCTTCCCTAATACTCTAGGGTACTCAAATTTTTATGAGTAGCCAAGTGATCCAGGTTTCTCACAGATGCATCTTGGAGGAGCTTGGAGCAGGTAGCTTCAATGTTAGTTAGCTACTATCTTATTCCGCTGTGTATATATGTATGTATTTTGTATTATTAAGTAAGGACAGGTAGTTATAACTGTCCAAGTTTGGAATCTTGTACTATTATGACTCTGATGTACCAGTACGGCGGTATCTATGTAAAATCTTATGTTGATTAATATATGTTGTTTAATTGTGTTGTGAAATTCTATGATTGTGAGGTTTCTTCTTATATTTCTTTTCTTTACCCCAGTGGTTCATCTTTCGAAGTATGAAAAGAAGATTGTTACACATGATATCAGAGCTTAGGTTGAGCGAAAATCTAGGCTTTTGGGTTGGGGTCAACTTCGAGAGCGCGTATTTGTAAATTTTATTCGTGTGCGTATATATTCCTATTAGTTAGATCATCTTTGATAGGTTTGATTAGTACCCTTCCTTAAAGATTTATCTCGTCTAAGTATCCCAAAGATATCATACTTTATTCAGGTAGTGAGAATGAGTTCGAGAAGGGGATGAGGAAGAGGAAATAGTAGCACAACAAGTACAAATGGAAGAACCCCGAATGTTAGAAGGGGTGGAATAGCTACTGAGGCCGTAGCTCCAGTATAGCCCCGAGTAAACTTTACAACTCTATGCAAGGACTTCATAAATCTAGGAGGAAAACCTTTCAAAGGTATTGAATCTATCATTGAAGTACAAGCTAAGCTACAGTCATGTGAGAAGATTTTCAAAGGTTTGGATATTTCCGATGATCAGAAACGGTTCTTGGCATCATGGCAATTGTAGGAGGGTGCAACTGCATGGTGGGATTCTGTCACCATAAATGTTCCAGAAGATGAGTTCTCATGGGATAGATTCAAAGAAGTATTCGAAGACCAACTCATGCCAGCTGCTAGAAAAACTCAATTATATAGATGTTTCATGGATCTCAAGCGGGGGGGGGGGGGGGGGGCCTGTTAGTGGCTGAATATGAGACGAAGTTTAACGAGTTATCTCATTTTGGTCCTGGACTTATTGATACCTAGTTAAAGAAGAATGAGATGTTTATATTGGGTATGAGGGAAGAGTTTCATGAAAAGATAACAGCTCATATAAAGGAATCATTTGTGGATCTAGTAGACATGGCCCTGAGATATGAAGTGCTTTTGAAGAAGAAGCCAGTAGCAGCTGCAGCACCCAGTGGCGGTACCGTTAATCCAAATAAATGAAAGTTTAGCCCAAACTAGAAAAGGAAGCAGGGTAAGGGAAAACCAGTAGGAGTAGATCAGGGAAACAAATATAAAGATGTTTTTTGTATCAATTATAATAAAAAGAGGCATATTTCAACACACTGTTAGCAGACAAAGACTATCTCTCCAATGGTCCATAAGACACTTTTCTATAATTGCCATCAGCCTAGACACATGGTTAAGGACTGCCCACTATTGAAGAAGGGTCGGTAGATTAAGGTCTATGCTATTAAGGATGAGCCCTCAACCTCTGAAGATGTTAAAGGGAAGGGAGTCTTAGAAGGTACTTTACTAATTAATAACATTTTTGTTAGAGCTTTATTTGATACCGGAGCTTCTCATAGTTTCATCTCTAAAGAATTGGTAGATAGATTAGAACATACCCGAAATTTGTAGAAACTCCTATCTGTGTGTCAAATCCCATTGGTGGTACGACCAGTTTATGTTTAATTTGTAAGAATGTACAAATTTCCAACCTACCCATCGTTTCCCATGGAACATGTTTGTGTTTGATTTTAAAGCTTTTAATATTTTGCTTGGAATGGATTGGCTAGCTATGTATAATGCTATCCGTGACTGTGTTAATCGGAGTATAGTATTGAAAGCCAAGACTGAAAAGGTATTGGAAAGAATATCGTGTGAGGTCCTAGATAATCATATGAATAGTTTCCTTTATTCCTTAGACCATCCCAAGTAGAGCTAGTGTATGTATTAGTAGTTAAAGATTTCTTGGATATTTTTAAGTCGATTAACAGTTTGCCTCCCCATCGAGAAATTGAATATCGTATTGATCTAGTTCCCGGTGCGAAACCTGTTATTCAACCCTTACGTAGAATGGCCTCGAGAAAGAAGAAGGAGCTAATAAGTCAAACCAATGATTAGTTAAGAAGAGGGCTGATTAGGTCGAGTCTTTCGAGTTGGGGATCAGCAGTAGTGTTTGTAGCTAAGTTTGATGGTTCTTTAATATTGTTTGTGGACTATAGGAAGTTAAATAAGCAGACAATTCAGAATAAGTATCTGTTACTCCGAATAGATGATATATTTGACCAATTTAGAGGGGCTAGAGTATTTTCCCGATTGGACATCGCTACGGGTTTCCATCAGTTAAGGGTAGCAGACGATAGTATACCCTTAGTTGCTTTTAGAGGGCCAAATCTTTTCTATGAATGGTTAGTTATGCCTTTTGGGCTAACCAATGAACCTGCATTTTTCATCGATCTCAGAATCGAGTTTTAAGGGATGATCTAAATAATTTCGTGTTGGTTTTCATTAATGACATCCTTATTTGTTCCAAGTCTAAAGAAGAGCATAAACTCCATTTGGAACTAGTGTTAGAAACGTTAAGGAAAAACGTTTTAAAGCCTAAGTTTTCTAAGTGCCACTTTTGGTAATCAGAAGTGACATACCTAGATCATGTTGTATCGAGATTAAGTTGACCCAGCTAAGGTAGATGTTGTATAGGACTTCAAAAGATTCCAAACTCCCATAGAAGTGAGAAGCATTTTGGGGATGGCGGGTTATTATAGGAAGTTCATATAGGATTACTCTAAGATCGCCTGTCATCTTACCAAGCTGACGAAAAAGGATATTAAATTCGAGTGGAATCCAAAGTTTGAAGAAGCATTCCTTGAGTTAAAATAAAGGTTGATTAGTGGCCCTATTTTAGCTATTATAGATGGATGGGTTGACTGTTTATATCGATGCTAGTAGAGTTGGATTGGGTGCAGTGTTGATGCAGCATGGGAAGGTTATAGCCTATGCAAGTAGATCGTTAAAGCCTCACGAGAAGAATTATGCAACACATGACTTAGAACTGTTAGTCATAGTATTTGCATTGAAGATGTGGAGGCACTACTTGCTAGGTAAGAATCCTTCTATTGCTCTTTAGTTTATTGTTGATCTTTTAGGATCCTAGTAGTAATTTCCTTCTTTAAATAGGTGACGAGTTTGAGCTCTTCATTGACCACAAATCCCTAAATTACCTTTTCACTCAGAAGGACCCAAAACGAAGGCAGAAGCGGTGGCTAGAATTCCTAGTGGCTTACAACTTGGATATTCTCTATACGTCAGCGAAAGAAAATGTGGCGGTAGACGCTCTAAGTAGGAAAGCATTTTTGGCCTTCTTGGAAGTCACTTCGGCTCTCATCGAAAGAATTGCAAGCAAAAAAAAATGAAGACAGAGTTCTATTTGAATTTATTTATGACATTGAGAAGGGCCAAAATTCTAGTTTCGAGATTGATAACCATGGTACTTTAAGGATGAATTGAAGATTATGCATTCCCAATATAGATGGTCTTAGACAAGAAGTTTTAAAGGAATTCCATAGGTCTAAGTTAAGTATCTACCCTAGAGTTAATAAGATGTACAAGGATATGAAGCGAGTATTTTGGTGGCCAAGGATGAAGAAAGATATTTCAATCTATATCAGCCGATGTCCGGTCTGTCAGTAGATAAAAAGCGATCACCAAAAGATGGCTGGTTTACTTCAACTCTTGGAAATCCCAAATTGGAAATGGAAAATGATATCAATGGATTTTATCGATGGGTTACCCAGAACCAGAAAAGGAAATGAAGGTGAGTGGGTCATTATAGACAGGCTAACGAAGACTGCTCATTTTATTCCGGTAAAGTCGACGGTAACTGCAGCTTCTTTGGCATAAATTTATATAAGAGAGATAGTAAGATTGCATGGAGTCCTAGTAGGAATAGTAAGTGATCGAGATCCAATCTTCGCTAGTCAGTTTTGGGAGGCATTATAAGTAGCTTTAGGAATAAAGCTAAGCTTGAACACAACATATCACCCCCAAACAAATGGACAAACAAAGAGAGTTAGTCGAATTCTAGAAGATCTTTGGAGGGTGTGTATTTTGGATTTTGGAGGATCATGGGAAGATCATCTTCATTTAGTGGAATTCTCCTACAATAATAGCTATCAAGCGGGCATTGGCATGGCACCCTACGAAGCTCTCCATGGACATTCTTGTAAGTCGCTGGCATGTTGGGTTGAGACTGGAGATCGGCTAGTACTTGGGCCGGACATGATTTGTGAAGCTACCGAAAAGATTACGGTGATAAAGAGAAGGATGACGGAAGCCTAGGATCTCCAAAAAAGTTATGCTGATAAAAGGAGAAGAGATTTATAATTTGTTGTCGGAGACTCTGTATTAGTAAAGATCGCCCCAATCAAAGGGGTTGCTCAATTTGGAAGGGCTGGAAAGCTCGTACTCAGGTATATTGGACCTTTTAAGATTATTGAAAGGATCGGATCACTCGCCAATAGGGTTGAATTACCAAAAATATTGTCGGGAATCCATAATATTTTCCACATGTCCCATATGAGGAAGTATGTTCATGACCCATCATTAATTGTGGAACCGTCGGTTCAACAGGATTTCGAGGTAGAACCGTACTTGATGGTGATCGGGCATCCAGTTCATATTATAGATCAGGATAAGAAGAGGTTGCACGATAAGGTGGTGAAGTTAGTAAAGATTCAGTGGAGTGAGGATCCCCGAGATTGTATTGAGGGGTCGGTGGATCACATGAGGAAAGCCTATCCAGAATTGATGTTAAGATAGTCACAATTTGTAGGTATAGTGTATGCATTATTGTGTTAATGGATGCATAACGTATGTCCTTTGTATGGATTTCATGCTATATAATATATTACCTTTTGGGTTATTATTAGTTATCTCCTAGTTTGATAATTTCAGGACGAAATTCTTCTAAGGGAGGGAGAGGGTAATGGTCCAGGATTTAATTACTTTAATTATGGACATTTAAATATATTTTTAATAGTTAATTAATGAATTTTATAACTCAGATTAAAACTCTTTTCAATAATAACTAATAATATTGAAATAGTTTTTAAATTATGTTTACAAAAACAACTGGTTCAAAGAAAAATAGAAAATGTGATCGGAAATCATTTTCCGAATTTTCGACTTTTCGGTGTCGAAAAGTTGTCGGAAAATGTTATCCACAATGGAATTAACATATACTCACATTAATAAATGTGTTAGGTTGTAAAACATATTACATATTTACTTAATAAATATAGTAAGGACGTGACTTATCGTGTAAGTTTTAAACAAAATTTAAATATAAAAGTGATATAATATGTCACTTCCTTGCAAACATTAAGTACTTAGGTAATTAATTGATGTTGGCTTTGAAAATGATGAAATGGGACATGATAATTTTGAAAGTACAAGGGGGAGACATGGGCGGATGAAGTGGCAACCAAGGAGTGGAGGTTATGTAAGGCAAGGGTACTTAGGTAACTTGATTTATGCAATTTGTATAAAAGCAATTTCTAAATTTTCTTTCATTTCTATTCTCATTTCTAACTCTTTCAAAGCCTTACCTCCAATTGTTTATGTTTTCAAGAAGCTTTCATGGCTTCCAAAGGGATTTCTAAAGTTTAAAATCTTAGTTTCTTTTACTTTTAAAAAAAACTCTAAAACCTTGTTTAGTCACCTTACTTCCTTCCTATACACTTCTCCTTCCAAAAGCAAAGCGACACCACCCTCTACATGGCATGGTGAAACCAAAGAGGCCTAGGTCAAGCCACTTTATTCATTAAAAGCCATCAAAACTCTTTTTTTCCCTGCTAGAAGAAAAGGTCTAGGTCATATTCGGGTTTTAGTAGAAGTTAGTTTGATTTGCCCACGTTTGGTGATTAAAGTTTCGCTCTTTAACTAAGTTTTTCTAAATATATATATATATATATATATATGAATAACTTACTGTATTAATGATGTTATGTTTGGGTAAAATAATGTTGGATTTTATGTATGTATTGTGCTTGGATTATAATGATGCTTGGATGTAATCATATGTGCTTGGTTATATAGACGTATAGTTGGAATATGGTAGTTAAATAATCAAGTTAGTTTGCCTATTATAATCTAGCATGTATATGTTGGTTATGGAAATGTTTACATGTTGTGATGTTGTGGTTATGTAATCTTGTATGTTGTGAACATGACTTCATGATGGTATGCTAAGAAAGTTAGCATCTTACTAGTTAAAGCGACATGTTATCCCTTGTATAAAATTCAAAATCTTTAGTTTAAAATTTGTAAAAAAAGAAAAAAAATTCAAGTTTTAAATAGTTGTTAGTCTTTCAAATATGCTTTTATGTTTTAGTAAACTTTTCCAAGAGTTAAAATTTTAAAGAAGACTTAGAAAAAAAATTTCAAGTTAGGAAATTACGGGTTGTATAGCGATAGTCATATAAGTGCAGTTCGTGAAAACGAATTCTTTTCCAAAATGTAAAAAAGTTTTCACTTAGAAATCTTTTCGAAAAATGTTTTAAAACTTATATTTTTGAGAAAAATGTGTGATCCTCTAAAAAATAGGAGAGCATACATGTACATATATATAACACCAGAAGTAAAGGAGCTGCCAACAAGCCTGGCAGGTAGCCAAAACCCCCCATATAGAAAGAAGAAAGAAAAAACCCTTCCGATAGTCTAAAAACTGAAGACACACTCAAAGCAATCTACTGAAGAAATCAAAAACTAAAGACATGAATGACTCTGCAAAAAGAGTAGCCTACAACATCAACTCCACCGCACCAGCCTCGACAACCAGAAACGACACCAAGAAAGAAAAAAAATGAAAAATGAAAAACAACCTACAATAACAACTTCATGACACCCGCCACACAGCAACCAAAACCTCCAACCAAGCAACCAACCTCAATAAAAAGGCCTAGAATCCTTAACTTTCAACCGGGGACTTCTTCTAATGTTAACATCAGAACCACTCCTACCAATCCTGTTACGAGCTTTGTGAACATGATAGAAACACGAGCACGAATAGAAGATCTCATACGAGATGCCCAGAAGTAGTACCCTATAAATCTGAAAAAATCAACGTAAATATAAGTGGTCTTACTTGTATCACATGTCCTATCCTCAATAGAACACAGCCTCCCTAAAATAAATTCCAAACCCAACCATTCCGAAATCCTCCTCACCCTGTTAACAACAAATCTCCACGAATTCAACTTCTTGGTCAGCAACAAAGACCTACCTATCTCTACAACATTACATAAACCCTTCTTGGCAACATCAATTTTGAAACTACCCAACTGGGATAAAACCATCTCCAATCCATAAAAAACAACAATATCATGTGAGACTGCATCAACCTCAATATCACTAAGACAGTAAGACAGTGCGCACAATTTAGTATGTCTACAACTTTTGATCCAACAGAATTGACCGAAATATTAACCCTTTTATCCAAGAGAGCCTCATCATTAACATTAAAGTTTACATTTTCACAATACTCTCCAAGAATATCTGTAAAATCAACAATAACCCTATAATCCACTGCCTTAGAACTAGCAAATCCTCCAGTACCACTCACTTTATTCACCAAACAAGCACAGACAGTCAAATTTCCATCATCAATATTGGATACATCATCCACTTCTTTCGTAGAAAACATCATAGCCTCATATGAACAAAGACTAACAACAATATCAAGATTACTATCTTCACCTACCACCGGTACAATATTAGCTGGATACTTCTTTGTATAAGCATTATGAACTGAAATATCATAACCCTTCAACAACACAGATTCATGAGAGTAACATTCACTAACAACTGGATCCAACAGAAGAATATCAGCTTGAAAATCCTAATTCGAATCGTTCACAAAAAGAAAAATCCTCAAAATCAATCCATGGCAATTCCTTAAAGTCACGAACATCCTTATCACTATTCGAAAACTCATTGGGTTGAAACCATTTCCAATTCCCATCAGTCGAATACTTACACATATTGTCAGCTGTTAAGCAATCAAAGTGCCAAAAAACTTTATTAAACAGACGACTACAATTTATAATTTCCAACACAACAATCCAAGAACAGACGCCTTAATCTCAGAAACTCGAGAACAAAATAATAATGATGTTCTTTAAAACTGAAAGGCTTCGAATAAATTGGATCGGAATAAGGAAAAGAAGGAACAGAAGACGGGAAAGGATTGTATGTCGAAGGACGGAATGATTTCTTGTGGCCAAATACTCCACAATTAAAATAACGAACTGTATTTGAACAATCTTTTACTTTATGGTTTTTATCACCACAACAAAAACAATAAAAACCCCGTTTCCACTTCGAATTAAAAGACGTTCGATAATTTTGAAATTGAATATTAGGATAGGAAGAATTATCTGCTCCATTAAAAGGACAATAATCGAAGCCCGAATAAACGTGACGACGCGGTGAAGACGAATATCTAAAGTCAAATTGAGAGAAGCAAGCAGGCGAATTTGATCGAACGCAATTTTCTTATGCTCGAGAATTTTTCCAGTAGAACGCCGTAAAACCAATGTTTTAAAACTTATATTAAGTGATTAAAAGGTAATTATTTATTTATTTACTTATTTAATAAATGATTAATTAATTATGCAATTAGTACTTAATCATTGGTTGATAAAGGTAATTAATAACTAAGTTTTAATCAAATAAGTTAATTTTAATTAGTTAATTAATTAAATTTAATTATTATTTAATTAATAATTAAGGGTTAATTATATTTAATTGTTTACTAAAGATTAATTATTAATTAATTATTTATAAAAGGGATTTAGTTAATTATTAATTAATCACCGATTAATTAAATTTAATTAGGATTTTAATTAATACTTAACTAAGATTTAATTATTATTTGATATAGGTAATTTGTTATTTAATTAATAAATATTGGTTTGATTCGCTCTATTTTTAAAATATCGGTTTCGTTTAAAACTGTTTTTCTTTTTCGAAAATGTTTTAAATCAAGGGATTTCTTTGTCGATTACCCTTAAGTAACCTCAAACAAATATGAAATCTAAGTTACCGTGTCATGTTTAAATTAAGTATATGGTTATCCATATGCAAACACTTTGTACAGTTACCCTATGTAACAGATCGTTAGCTATTTATAACTTGACCTGTTTTAACTCAGGAAGTATGTTGTGTATATGATTGTTTCCCGGTAAGGACTCGAATACTAGTTACATACTTCCAAAAGAACCATAATTGAGTTAGCCGGAAATTATCGCTTAGTTTGGAGACCCTGGTTTCAGATAAGTATAATTTATCCGAACTACTCCAAACTAATAACGCTCGCAATGGATTGTTAGGAAGTATGCTATTGGGATGTACTATTCTTCCCGAGGATGATTCCAAAATGGAAGATAGTAAATGTTGAATGCTTGTTCGATCCCAAAACAACTTGTATGGATGAATGCTAGCATTGCATTGGTTGCTTGGAGGGCAGTGGTAGCATTCCAAGATGGTCTGCTCAAAGGAAAGGTAATCGTAACCTCAAATCCCACCCCCGGGAATGACTAAAATCAAGGAATATGTTTAAATGTTATGTGGTTCGCTACCATTAGGGTATTGTCACCACCTAATCTAGATCGGTATTGTAGATTACGTATGCTCGAGGCCCATTTAGGTTGTTGATCACAACCAAGGTGATGATATACTCAGCGCTATTCAGCAAAGGATAGGACCGGCTTGACTCTAGAGAGTCCATGTGAGGCTCTCGGTGTATTTTATCTAGAGATGCACTATGGTAGGTGGTATCCCGATGCCTTATCATTATTGGAATCCATTTTCTAATATGTGCCTTTATGGACTTAGTTGTGCCTAACTACTGAATGTAAGATGCATGTATTTCAGCTATATTAAATATTTATTTTAAACTTAGACATTATGATAATATCAAATAATTTTATATAGAATTGTTTTGGTTATCATAAGGCAAAAACCTGACCATGTTTATGTATGGCATGGTCTTACAATACTTTTATTTTAAATTTTTTTAGTTAAAAACTTATGCTTTACTCACACCGGACCCATGTCTGACCCGGAGTTTTATTTTCTTCCCTAAAATTCTGGGGTACTCAAATTTGTATGAGTAGCCATGTGATCCAGATTTCCCACGGATGCATTTTGGAGGAGCTTGAAGCAGGTGGCTTCAACATTAGTTAGCTACTATCTTATTCCGCTGTTTATATACGTATGTATTTTGTATTATTGATGTAAGGACATGTAGTTATAACTGCCCAAGTTTGGAATCTTGTACTATTATGACTCTGATGTACTAGTTTGGCAGTATCTATGTAAATCTTATGTTGATTAATATATGTTGTTTGATTCCGTTGTGAGATTCTATGATTGTGAAGTTTCTTCTTTTCTTTCTTTTCTTTACCCCAACGGTTCATCTTTCGAAGTATGAAAGGCGGATCATTACAAACTTCTCCATATCTTCGATTTCAAAATATATCATGTTGCAGAAAGTTCCCATCCATACCATAAACTTCATATATATCATACTTATATAAACTCCGTTTATATATGATAATTACTTTCCAAATCGGGTACCTTTCAAAATCAATGGTCTTCAAAATAACTTCATGCTTATATAAAATCCTCTTTAAAAGAATCGAAGATTTCAAATCGAATATTTGACGACATCAAAGGTCTTCGAAAATCAATAAGTTTTAAAGACCACATTAGCTTCATACTTATATGAAATCTAAAATCATTTTTCTTCCTCCTTAAAATTGAATACCTTTCAAAATTCATTATTTTCAAACTCCATAGTTTTTAAAACTTTCTTCAGTTTCATATTTACATAAAGTCTTACTTATATAAAATCAATATTTTCCTTTTTCTCTTTCAAAATCAAATACTTTCAAATTCATTTTATAAGTTAATAAATTTTATAAAACATTAACTAAATTGACAAACATTTCTCAAAGCACAATTCCATTATGAAACATTTCAAAACTAAAATTAATGCTTGTATAATAAAAACCAATCTTATTCATTTTACGTAACAAGAGCAATAATTTAAAACTTGCTTAAGTTCTATAATCTTTTAATTTAACAGTTACAAAAACTTAACATTTATATTTTCTCAAAAACACTTACCTTTAAATTTTAATCTCAATTTGGAAGTTCAATTATTCAAAATTGTCAAAAAATCCATTTCATTTTAATAATTGAAAATCATCAATCAACATCCCTAACAAAATGTACAGCCAAACTAACTTAATGCATATGACATAGGTGTCCATAATATCACTTAACAGGAACTCGAGAACCAAACACCGGGTTTTATTTCAAATTACTTGAAATAAATATATACATATATCTTCTGAGTATCAAATCATACTTCAAGTATTTATATCAAAATCCATTTCATGAATAGTTGCGTGGCAAAGCTACTATAGTGACATCCCTCACTCGAAACTTGAAAACAAACACCGATGAAGCTACAGTCATCACCGAAAATAGTTTCCATCGACAGAAGTGAGTTTGATACTTTCTGCTTCCTTTAAAATCCTTGGAAAAATTTCTATCCATAATACTTTTTTAAAATAAATATTATAATATTTATCCCAAAATCTTGGAGAACCAATTTCAAAAACATTGAAATTTTTGTTCTCAAATTCTCCGTTTTTAAATCTTTACTAGTTATAAACACATATTCATATAAATATTCTTATGTAAAATAATTTCACAATTGTATATCATTGTTTATATTAAAATAAATAACTTTTGTCAAAATCAGTTAAATTTTAATCCAACAAATTATCGGCGAACACCATATAGTCAAACTTTGAAACTAAATTCACAAGTTGTTTGATTCAATGTTTCCAATAAATTAATATTTATCCATCCCGTGTTAAAAGGGCAAATTACTTATAAACTAGTTACACATAATTTGAAAATCGAGAATAATAGTCAATGCTCATAGACTGGCCAAGCACAACTGATAAATCAGTAAATGATAGTAATTAATATTTTTTTTCAAACACATTATGAATACCTTGCCAAATTTTGCAAATTGTTCTTTTATATACCAAATGTAATACTAGGTAAAATTATTTTATTTACCTAAATTTGGAAATCAATAAAACATTTATATATCACTAAAAAATACAAGCTCTCGTATATATACACACACTCAAATTCATTCTAGGGTATTACTAACCTCATCTCGAAAGCATTTACCCTACAGGTTTAGGTGTTCACTCAACCAAAGCTCTGATACCACCTATGACGAGCGACCTTCCTAGATGATTCAAGTCGACAATAAACCTGTTATCTCGCCTTTTTGCAAGGATGTAACACCAAAAGATTGACAGGAAACCAAAGACAGCTCTCTTCGATTGCCAGTTATGCACAGGTTCACTATGGACGTCGGTAAATTTTGTCCGAGTTCGGATTAAGCTACAATTGATAGACGAGACAAGAAAAGCTATAAAAGCCAACGTTCCAAATTTCAAGTCAATCGGAGTTCGTATGCTCGAGATATGATCGATGCAACTCAAGTAAACAAGCCATTCGTATCCATCAAAAAACCATGATCGAATCGATATATTCGAATCCATCCATGACCGCGCTGTTCACATCCATCATGTTCGTATCGATCAGACTGACTTTGCCTCATATCCATCATGTTCGTATCGATCCAGCGAGGCCTTATTTGTATCCATCAAATTACCGTTTGTTCGTATCCATCAACCCATGCACGTCCATCTATTCGTATCCATCACATTACCCATTGTTCATATCCATCAAGTTGGAACGACTTCGATCAATATGAACAAGGCTATACAATCGATACGAACAGTTCAACTTAGATCGATACGAACAAAGCCACGACACTCGATACGTATAGAGTAGCTTTGATCGATTCGAACAAGAACAAGTAAGATCAATTCGAACAAGGCACGTGCATAGGGAGACTCGGTCGATTCGGCATAATCTTCGAATCGGTCCTAAAATCAAGCGCCACGATAACTTGCAGGCACATGCTCAATGTCAACTCGAACTGATCGATATGAATAGAGCGATACGAACGGATCGATATGAACTAAACAACGTACGAGGAGCTCAAACTTGCATCAATCATAACTCGCAATCCATAAGTCCAAATGCTATGAAATTTTCACAAGAGCTTACGTACAACCTAAGGAATGTTCATGCCAAGTTTCGATACGATTGGATCAAATCTTGATCTACACGAAATTCGTTCATATCGAACACAGACCGAGTCGAAATCGCGTGGGATCGATCGTGTGGGCCCATGCACGTGCTAGAAGAAGTCTTCCGAGATCTGAGCGAGATATTTTCAGTCTATGCCTATAAATAACATCCCGAAACCAATAGAAAAGGGGACTTTTTACTCTTTTACGTCCAGACTCTGCCGAATTCGTTTTTGCACTTCAAAGCTACTGTTGTACTCGAAATTAGTCATTGTAATCCGCTATAATCAATTGTAATCAGCAAGGAAGCATCAATAAAGTGATCAACATAGTGGACATAGGCCGGATTGCCGAACCACTATAAACTCTATGTTCTTTACTGCATTTTTCTTAATTTGCTGAGTGTTCTTCATTTTTAATTCTCTGCATACTTGTTATCAACGATCTGTGATTGTTGTAACGACCCAGAATTCTCGATCCCAAAAATCCCAAATAGTTAGGGAAAGAAGAAAGAAATAGAAGAAGAAGAAACACAACAAAGATTCTCACATTTGCAGCGGATCAAAATATAATATCAAATAATAACAGTTTACAAAAGAATTCTGTATCTGTCAAATACATTTATAATACATCAGAGTTACACATATATACAGACACTGGATATACACAATCATCATGTCTCAGATATACAACAATATAATACAGCGGAGACACTCCATACGTTCTTGCCATCCAGCTCGCCTCCTGAGCTCCAGAACGTCCTTACCTGAAAATCTGTAATACTCGGTCTGACCCGAGCATTACATCAAAGTAACACCGGGTCAGGCTGGAAACCAGCGTGAGTAAACCCATCTAACATGGAATACAAAGCATACAACATATATCAAAACCCGGGGTAACTCGTATCAATTTACATATTCACAATTTGTTATAGACATCACTTATTTCACATATCAATTTTCTAAGTACCAAAATTTAGATTAAATAGTCCAATTCACTTAAATCATTCCGTTCCAGCTTATTGATTTCACATATCAATCCATAAAAGTTCGAAGTGGTTTCGGGTATTTTCTAATACCCGACCCCGCTCTCTTCGAGTCTCACGTCATCCTAACCCAAGTTATTTAAATGAAACACACTACAAACTTTAAATACAGGATGTCACTTTACACAACAATTCATCATTGGTAGATAACCACAATATCCTGTCCGTCCAAATATATGTTACCACAAAATATTTCATATCAGAGATATCAACTCATTCAAGGCATCCAATACCATTCAATCATCCATAAGCAAGGTTTGATCACTTCCAAATTAATTTAATTAATTCTAATTGAATTACTAACCTCAATCACTTAGATTCCTTCACTTAACAATAATTAATTTCAAATCAATTAATTAATCATCCCTTAACTATCCATCTTAATTAATCACCCTGGATTAATTATCCTTCAATTACATTCAAGTAATTATCTTTAATTAATTACACAAATTAATTATTCTTAACCAAAAACAGTAATTAATCTTTAATTACTTCACAAATTAATTAATTATAATTAATTACATTAATCCTTAATTACTTATATTAATTAATTTCTCATAAATCACTTATTATCGATTAATTAATCTTAATTAATCAATCTTTAATTACATCATTGATTATACAAATTAATGATTTCGAATTACATTTTAATTTATCCCAATCTAAATTAATTACATTAAGTAATTAATTATTAGTTAAACCACAAATATTGATCACTCTTGATTAATCTCAACCAGTAATTAACTACCTATTTATTTGCTTCATTAAATAAATTGATTACTCATTTTATAAAAGAAGTTTAAAGGAATTTAAAACCAAATTCATTTTTAAATTCAAATCAATTTTAAAAATGCACTTTAACATTCAAGTTGTTAAAATAATTTAAATTTTAAAAACTTTATTTGTTTAAAAACTGAGATTCACTAACTTGAATTCCAGTTTTAACTTTGATTTAAAACTTGTTTTAAATCTCTACTTTACAATTTAACTTCAGTTTTAAAATATCACTTTTATTTCTTTCCAATTCATTCTTATTTTTATTCTATAATTATTTCACTTCCAAAATTTACTCTTATGTTTCTTCCAAAAATCCAATTCTAAATATTTTGATGACCTAGTGTACCGAAATATATTCAAGCAAACCATAGTATTCAATATCCCAATTATCAATATAATTCATCACGGAATATCAAATATTCATAACACAGAATAATAAAAAATCTAAATAATTTTACGGAATCCAGTTGGATCCCTCCAACCTGTTTTCCTGCATCCACAGACGTTAGCACAACATAAAATACCAATTCCACTTCGAGGTGGAATATCGCGATATATGAGATTTATATAATATCATCCGCTATTATGCGGCATATAGGGTCTCATCCGCTATATAATGCGGAAATCAATCACTCCAATATATACTATATATTACTATATAATATACCACATCAAATCAATTCAATTATTCAACCAATTATTTAAATTCAACCATTTAATTTTAAATTAAAACCCAGATGAGTGAGATTAACTCACCTTCGATTTTGAATATGCAATTTGATCCAATCTCGACTTGTCCCCTTTCGGATTTTAGACCTCCGACGCAGATCAAATCGAGCAACGAAGATGCTGCCTTCCCGAAACCCTCGCCATCGCCGAAGTTTGCCACTTCCAGCTTGCTAGTGAACAAGCTCCACTTCCCAAACCTAATCACTGAAGCCTACTGACCCGCGAATCCCACAGCTTGATCGAAACTCGAGCCTAACACTCCACGAAGCCGTCGCCAAAACAGATCATCGACTCCTCAAGACGAACTGCCTCCATCGTGCGACATACTATAGCCGCGAGCCTCCCAGATCATTCGCGTAGGAAAAATCTCGAAACCCCCAAACCTCGGCTCTACTGATCGAATGAGATTAGATCGATATCTGCACTCAACCTTGCTTTACGCTCGACTCGTGAATGGAAAAACGAGTGTGGTCGACGTAGAGAAGATCGACGATGAAATTAGGAGGACGAGGCGGCCATTTTTTTTACTTTTACCGTTGAAGAATCGGCCACTAATTTTTGCTGAGGAAGACAGTGGAATTAGGTATTGATTTTGGGTTTCCTTTTGTTATTTCTATTCTTGAAGTCAAACTAAGCAGAGAGAAGTAAGTCACGATTTTAATCTGAGCGAGGATAGCTTCACAAGAAAGATGAATACGCAACTTAATGGAAGCGTCTCGAGTATGGTTAATACATTTGACTTTCAAATTTTATTATATTAAATTTTCGACGTAAATTTTCAGCGTGTTTACTTATCATACGGCCAAATGATCACTCCAAAAATTACAAAAATTGAAATCCGATAATAATACAATATTACAGATCCAATGGAACTGGTTTCGTCGAAATACGAGACTGCGTCTCGGAAAGCTATTTTTAAATATCGATTTAAACGATATATTTTCAAAAATGAAAAAATAACCTTTAAATTCAATTTTAACACATTTACTATCTTCAGTTCTATCAATATAAATTCCTCAAGCCTTCAAATTATTTTTAACAAGCTTAAAACTGAAGATTCAATATTTCACCCAACTTTCAATTATTAAATTTAATTATCAAATAAATAGTGATGTTTGGAATTCAAGTTGAAATTAATCTTTCAAATATCTAAAATCAATTAGATATTCCAATTTCAAATGCTCAAAAATTACGGGTCGTCATATTCCTCCATCCTTAAAAGAATTTCATCCCCGAAATTGCTAGTTAAGAAGAATGGTCCAATATCCATTTACTTTTTCCCATTTCCATATGAATTCAATTTATCTTCAACTCTGAATATTGAATTTTATCTTCCATTTATAACTAATTCATATCATTATTTTAAATTAGTTTCATCCACTAATTTATTTCAATTTCAAATTTGAAATCGTTTTGTCGCTAACAAAAAATTTCTAACTCCCAAAATTTTCGAATTTTTTTGGCAGAGTCTCCTTTGTACGGAGGAACTTTTGCAATTTGACAAGAGATATAAATATATATACATCGACCCACACAGTCGGAAAAACAAAAACAGTTTATATTTCCTATTTTTATTGCGTAGGCGTACCTTTATTTAGCATTTTTAAGCAAGCGGCTTATTATTTTAGCATTTAGCGCGTCCAAATCTAGCCAAACGGCTTCCCAGTACCTGTACTTACTCAATTCAAATATGTAAGTGCCAAAATCATGTAACTTAACAACATTTTACATATTTAACTAGTAAACATACGAGTTTCTCTAAGCAATGCAGGTTAAACAGTATTTATAAGCAACTTATGGGGTTCCGACATTAATTTAATTTTTTTACAACCAATTCGTATACAACTTCATTCAATTTAAATGGTTTACAACTCAATTGCTTACATTCGATTCATTTTTAAGCAAAACAAACTCATATTCACTTCAATTGATCTTAAAATCAATTTATGTAATCTCTATCAACTCATAGAATTTTAATTACCTTCGTTTACGTCAAAGGACAATTCATTCTATGCAATTTGATGATATCCCTGTGAATAAATAATTACTTAAGTTTTATAACCAATTTAAATTGATTTCGACTCAGTTTATATTCAATTCCTTCCATTTTAATTCATTCGCAACCATTTTATTTAGCTCGACACATTCCATGCTTGTATACTACTAACTATTCCCAAATTAATTCAACCCAAGCTTTTATTTAATGGTCTACCCTTCCTACTTGAAGTCGAGCTTTTATAAATTTTAAACTTATGTTAATTTACTTTAATTTAGTCCATCAAAACTTAAGCCGACTTCATTAGCAAAATAAATTTTCCTTTTCAATTTAACTTGGTTCTATTACAATCAAATCTCATTTCAATCTACAAATCTATTTAATTAGTTATTATAAATTTAATTTCCAAATTCAATTCATTTACGATTCATTTAACTAATTACAAGGCCATTTTCAATTTATTTCTACCTTCTTGAACTTAATTTGCAATTCAAACCATTTCTGTTTCAATCCAACTTCCTTTTTATTCGACAATATTCCAATTGTATTCAATTTACTAACAATTTATGTCAAATTTAATTTATAACTCAAGTTTTCATTTCCAAATTCCATTAATAACTCACAATTCAACTTCTATTTAACCAATTTAAATCTTATTAACATACTCACTTAACTAATTTATTTAGCTAACTAGCTTACTCCTTTATTTTAGAATTTTAGAAATACTTTTAAATTCACATAATACTATTAGAATATCTTTTTATGAAAATACTTATTATAACTCGCTGTCTCAACCAGTCCATCCTGGTTCTCACAGAAATTCGGTCATACGTTGATCAGGCGTAGGACTGAAAATCTATAAGTATTTGGTAAACCTGTTTTCAACACCCAGTGAAAATGCTCGGGAAAATAATTTTATTGAAATTATCTAAAACATTTTTTTTAGAAAACAGAGGAAATATCTTTGGTGAGAATGCTCTGGAAATCATCACCCTCATCCATGGTCGCAGTTACATCCTGAGTTACGTTGCCAGGCATCAGCGCCCTCGATTTTCGCTGTCAAAAATGAAACTTCTCTACTCCCACATAGGTCGCAGTCTACCGATGTAAAATCAAACGCAGACTGTTAGCTTTCAGCAGCACACACGACTTTCGCTATGTTACCATAGGTCGCAGTCTACCGATGTAAAATCAAACGCAGATTGTTGTCTCTCAGCAGCACACACGACTTTCGCTATGGTCTGCAGTAGATCACAGTGACATCGAGTTACACTGTCGTCACAGCATAACCCAAATGCCTCTGTAGGCCTCAGCGCCCTCGACTTTCGCTACACACTACACATAATCCTCAGGAACTAGTTTGTTCCGGACTCCTTACAGGATCAACTTTAGAATCCCCCTTAGGGTTCAAGGCAATACCAGCCTGTGGCACTCCTGAGAAGTTCATTTCAAGGGAGCGCCTTTTTTCCCAGAGCCATTGTCAAAACACTTTATACTATACACATAGTATTTTCCAAATCATACACCTAGTATGAATCTCATATAAATCTCCTTTTCTCAAAATCGATTATCCCAAAATCGATAATTCTCAAACTAGGTTTTTCAAATTCCAATATTGATTTTACCCAAAAATCAAAAGCCTTTCCAAATCCAAAGGTTCCCAAAACCTTTTTCCAAAATCCTCATAAAATCCTTTATATATATATATATATTTTAAAAACTTTGGATCATTTCAAACTTGTGTAAAAATCCTTTTATACTTCAAACACTTTCAAAATCCTTTTCTTCCGACAATAAATTCAACAAGGGGAGATTTATCTTATATAACAAAGATATATAACTTTGTTTATTAGAAATCAAATATTCAAATTTGATTACTCTATAAAGTCACTTACCAATTTACTTACTTCCATAAAGTAAAATTTTACCATAGAAATATCCAATTTCCACTTTATTTCATCATATATTTCACAAAATATACCTTTCATTTCAAAAATCATTTCACATTTCTTATCCAAAAATTTCCAATATCAATTTCATTCAAATCCGTGCGATGTACACCTATCATCCGTACGCTATACCAATCTGATCATTCACTCGATCACACAATTTCACTTCCGAACTAGTATCGTCCACCCGACTTCCTAGTGCGGACACACATCTAGTTTCTTGATAAGAAACCGTCATTCTCCTTGCATAGTCATAACTATGATAGAGAATATCCAGAACCAATCAACAATCCATATCCAGGTTCGCCGTCGAAATTCGAGTGAAAAATCCCAACTCGGATCGATAAACTATCTCGAAATTCTATGCTCGAATCTGGATCAAACCACTATACGAATAGAATAATATACGTACATCCACGTATCTATCCTCATTGATTTATTAGCAAAAACAATTCTCTTTCTATTCACATTCACTTTAATTTTCATTCACTTATTTACAATTGCTTCAATCCTATTTGGATTATCACTTTAATTCTTATCTCAATTGGGTAATTTAACCATAAACAGTTTGCACTCTGAACGGCTTAAATTTAGAAAATAGCTTGAATTTTTTTTAAAAATAGATAAGTAGTAAAAAAATAATTATTAGTTTGTAAAATAGATGTAAAATAGTTAAATAACGATAAAATAGTTGGAAAATAGTCAAATAGTTATAGAATAGTTAGATAATTACAAAATAGTTTAAAATAGTAATTAGTTATAAAACAGTTGAAAAACAGTAATTAGTTTATAAACAGTTACAAAATAGTTAAATATTTCCAAAAGTAGTTATAAAATAAGTATAAGATAGATTTGGGTTTAATAAGAAAGGTTGTATATATAATAAATAACTTGGAAAAATATATTTGTACAAAAACAGTTTATTTTAAAAATTGTCTGGAGTCAAACCGTTTAATTCCCAACCTCCATATCCAATCAACTCAATTTAAACTTTCACTTCCATTTAAATTTACTCAATTCCAATTAATCCAAATCAAATCCAATTTGAACTAATTCAATTCAAATTTCAAATTTAAACCATCCCGAATTATATATTTCGAGTTAAATTTTAAATGTTGATTTAATCCTTTAAATCAAATCAACTTATATCTTTAAACCATTTAATTTTGAATCCAAATACCTTTTTAAACCTATTTCAAGGTTCAAATAATAATTCAAATCAACACAATATTAAAACAATTTATATTCACTAACAAATACGCGCTCATATCTATCAATACGCTCAAACTCATTCTAGAGTACTACAGACTCTATTTAATGAGTAATCCCCACTAGAGCCAAGGTTCTCGCTTAACCTTTCAGCTCTGATACCAAATGTAACGACTCAGAATTCTCGATCCCGAAAATCCCAGATAGTTAGGGAAAGAAGAAAGAGATAGAAGAAGAAGAAACACAACAAAGATTCTCACATTCGCAGCGGATCAAAATATAATATCAAATAATAACAGCTTACAAAAGAATTCTGTATCTGTCAAATACATTTATAATACATCAGAGTTACACATATATATAGACACTGGATATACACAATAATCATATCTCAGATACACAATAATATAATACAGCAGAGACACTCCATACGTTCTTGCCATCCAGCTCGCCTCTTGAGCTCCAAAACGTCCTTACCTGAAAATCTGTAATACTCGGTCCGACCCGAGCATTACATCAAAGTAACACTCGGGTCAGGCTGGAAACCAGCGTGAGTAAACTCATCTAACATGGAATACAAAGCATACAACTTATATGAAACCCGGGGTAACTCGTATCAATTTACAAATTCATAATTTTTTATAGACATCACTTATTTCACACATCAATTTTCTAAGTACCAAAATTTAGATTAAGTAGTCCAATTCACTTAAATCATTCCATTCCAGCCTATTGATTTCACATATCAATCCATAAAAATTCGAAGTGGTTTCGGGTATTTTCTAATACCAGACCCCGCTCTCTTCGAGTCTCACGTCATCCTAACCCAAGTTATCCAAATGAAATACACTTCAAACTTTAAATATAGGATGTCACTTTACACAACAATTCATTATTGATAGATAACCACAATATCCTGTCCGCCCAAACTTATGTTACCACAAAATATTTCATATCAGAGATATCAACTCATTCAAGGCATCCAATACCATTCAATCATCCATAAGCAAGGCTTGATCACTTCCAAATTAATTTAATTAATTCTAATTGAATTACTAACCTCAATCACTTAGATTCCTTCACTTAACATTAATTAATTTCAAATCAATTAATTAATCATCCCTTAGTTATCCATCTTAATTAATCACCCTGGATTAATTATCCTTCAATTACATTCAAGTAATTATCTTTAATTAATTACACAAATTAATTATTCTTAACCAAAAACAGTAATTAATGTTTAATTACTTCACAAATTAATTAACTATAATTAATTACATTAATCCTTAATTACTTATATTAATTAATTTCTCATAAATCACTTATTATTAATTAATCAATCTGTAATTACATCATTGATTATATAAATTAATGATTTCTAATTACATTTTAATTTATCCTAATCTAAATTAATTACATTAAGTAATTAATCGTTAATTAAACCATAAATATTGATCACTCTTGATTAATCTCAACCAGTAATTAACTACCTATTTATTTAATTCATTAAATAAATTAATTACTCATTTTATAAAAGAAGTTTAAAGGAATTTAAAACCAAATTCATTTTTAAATTCAAATCAATTTTAAAAATGCACTTTAACATTCAAGTTGTTAAAATAATTTAAATTTTAAAAACTTTATTTGTTTAAAAACTGAGATTCACAAACTTGAATTCCATATTTAACTTTGATTTAAAACTTGTTTTAAATATCTACTTTACAATTTAACTTCAGTTTTAAAATATCATTTTTATTTCTTTCTAATTTGTTCTTATTTTTATTCTATAATTATTTCACTTCCAAAATTTACTCTTATATTTCTTTCAAAAATCCAATTCTAAATATTTTGATGACCTGGTGTACCAAAATATATTCAAGCAAACCATAGTATTCACTATTCCAATTATCAATATAATTCATCACAGAGTATCAAATATTCATAACACATAATATTAAACAATCTAAATAATTTTGAGGAATCCAGTTGGATCCCTCCAACCTGTTTCCATGCATCCACAGACGTTAGCACAACATAAACTACCAATTCCACTTCAAGGTGGAATATCGCGGTATATGAGATTTATATAATATCATCTGCTATTATGCGGCGCATAGGGTCTCATCCGCTATATAATGCAGGAAATCTGTAACGTTTAAGAATTTTCGACTCACGAAAGTCGACATTAATACGTCCACTGTATCAACTGCCGAACAATCGAATGCCCAAAAACCAAACCGTCAGGGTTAAAGAAGAGGAAGAAGATAGAAGAAGAAAGAAAGAAGTAACAGAACAATATCAGAATCTCACAATCGCAGCGGAATAACATATAATAGATAAATGAATATCTTTAAAATAAAGAACTATATCAGTTATTACATTACATCACATTACATTACATTATCAGAGTTTACAACAACAAACAGCGGAAAAGAAATACTATATACTAGTTGATACGCCATGCCATCCATCTTGCTCCTGATCTCCACAGCAACTCCTGAATTCCAGAATGACCTAATAACTTGACTCTAGACTGCCCGTGTGAAAATTGGTGGGTACCCAGAGTTTAGGAAGGAAACAATAAACTCCAGGCCAGTCATGTGACTGGTGTGAGAACTTAAGCAGTTTATCTTTTAAAATAAACAAAGAAATATTTTTAAAGTAGATGTCGCAATGCTTTTTAGAAAATGAGACTACCATAAGGCCTCCCGCACACACACACACACACATAATGCAAACGCAGAATCGGAGGAGATTTCTCCTTATGATAGTCAAAGATGCTTGATACGCAAATTTCTTTAATATTGTTACTATAAGTGCAAAGTGTAGGAAAACATTTCGAAAGTATGATATAAATCTTAGTCAGCATAGACATTTCGCACTTATGCCTACTATAGCTACCATGTTCAATAGCAGGTTACCGCCACATTCCATGGCAGGTTATACAACTGCAATGGTAAAGGGCTCGTATTGTTTCTTTGGATTTTCCAACAAATGGTCGGGCAAAGGAACTTCCCAAGTAAAATAGAATGCCTCTGGAGTGACATCCCCGGATCCTAACCGGATCTCTGCTACACAAGGCCGGGTTACCCCTAACTGGGTAACAACTGACATGACCATGTCATCCCCCGGTCGTTTGCGACCTTTATTCCGAGGATCCTCTCAACCAACAACCACAAATCAATAAATATGCAGCAACCACAAAGTAAGTATCTGGGCTCCATACTATGATACCACTTATAATCCAGAAGGAAATGACATGCCCTCAGAGGGCGCTATCTTCAAATAACCTTGCTGCCACGATTCCTGTTTCGACCATAACCGGGTTGTGAGGTTCGTCGAAGTCTCGTCCATAAAGCTACGCTTTTCATAAAGCCACGCTTCGATCAACAAATGATCAGCAGCACTCAGCATGTCACACTACCAAATTGGGAGTATATCACTAATAACCTTCAACTACATAACCTCTGAGCTCGTACGTCTCAGAGAAGGGTGTTAAGCTAAGAGAATAAATTCTCCGCCACCAACATATATGTATTTGAAAGAAATCAGCTTTACATCTCAATGTAATGTCAGACATACAATCCATACATGTCTGTTCTGGGTTCGAACAGAACCGAAGGCACTTCCAAAGAAATCCTTGCAAATCCGGGTATTCACAATCCCGATCGAACTTCCCATCACAAAGAAAATCTCCATACCGTAGCTATCGGTTCAGAGACAATCGATAGGTCATCCTATCATTCTCGCAAATATCGTGTCTTCAACACTGGTTTTCAATTGCTATCCATTACGACGAATCACTATTCGGAATGGGATTTATGACCCAAAGGCCTTCTCCTTGCTAAACCGAATAACGAGCGATTATTTATAAAAATAAGTGTTCAATCAGATTTCAATAAATCACAACAATTTTCACTTTGATCTTTTAAATAAAAGATCCATCACAATCATAAAGATTCGACGTGGTTTTCGGATATCCACTTGGAATCCGACCCCTGATCGCATCGAAATTCAAATGCCATTCAAAGGAAAATATTAATAGTCGGTTATTTAACTATCAATCAACATTCACTACAATTTCCAGATTTAAATAATTTTCACAATTATTTATTTTCAAAATATCTTCGCAAGATATATTTTCATACTTCAACCGTTTGAAAACCAATTTCACATATTCACTTTTAATTTATCTTTAAAAGATATAATCTCAAAACATTTCGCTTCACATTGGAAAACATTTCCATACTTATTTGATAATAAGTAATTCACAAATCTATTTATTTTCAACATCTGGAAAATTTTCAATATACTTAAATCACAATTAAGTATATATTTTATTCTTTTAAGGAAAACATTCTCTTAAACACATTCATCTGAGTCAAAACGAATGTTGCGTAAAACATCGTTACGATAACCCAAAATCACTAATATAGGGATTCGAAATTTAGATAGATATATAAATCCCAATACTATATAAAACATTTCTTTTCGAAATCATTTACTATAACAACAGTGTTATAGCCCACCATTTCCTTATTTCTCGAAAGCGTCTATTTCAACAATGAATGTTGAAATCTATGCTTTCGATCCTTAACACATTTTAAAACAACTTCAAATCGGTTTAATTCTATTTAAAAGATCACTCCCTAAAACATTTCTTTAATATATTATTCACCGTCCAAAATCGTGAATATAAATCGTTTACCAAATTCAACACTTCTACATATTTAATTAAAGGATTATCCACTGTCCAAAATCATGGATATACCTCCTTTAATAAGCTTTCATATTTACTTATCAATTTCAATTGATTTCGGATTTATAAACAAAGTTTATAAATTCACATCTATAAAATTTTATAAAAACTTCAACTTATAAAATCCCTTAATTAACAAATTCTAGTTAAATCTCATTTAAATGCCAAAATCCAATTTATAAGTTAATTACTTATAAATCTTTTATTTTACAAAATCTATTCATTTTATAACTTCACAATTTATAAATCTATAAATTTCATTCACTTATGAAAACCATTTATACTTCATTTTAACACTTATAAAAACTCATTTTATAATCCCAATATTTTAATTTATAAATATCAATTTTATAAATCTTTTATATAAACCGTTTATAATAATTCAAAAATCCCAATTTAAACCAATTTACAAATTAATCAACTACTTATTTCTAAAATCACATTTCGGTTATATTTCACAAAAATCATAATTTTTATAACATAAAAATTATAACGTTTATTTATTTAAAATGAATCAATTCCAAAATTCAATAAAACGTATACTTTTAAAAATCACTTTAAAATCCTTTTAAATTTGAAATTCATCACTTTAACACTTTTAATTTTCCAAAATAGGCCCAATGCTGCAACAACACTAAAAATAACAATCACAGCATCCAAAACATCATATATCATATGATAACAGAATATATCACAATATCTGTAAATAAATCAATACGGGTGAGGAATCCAGTTGGATCACTCCAACCTGTTTCCCTGCATCCATTGATGTTAGCACAATACCAATCCCGTTCCAATACGGAATATCGCTGTATATGGGTTTATATAAATATTATCCGCTATTATGCGGCGCAATAGGGTCTCATCCGCTATATAATGCGGGAAAATCAACTCCAAGTACATATATAATACCAATTCCACTTCAAGATAGAATATCGCGGTATATGTTTTTTAATAAATAACATCCGCTTAATATATAGCACATAAGGTCTATTTCAATACAATAGATAACAATTTATCATCCAATCACACAATCAAACAATTTTAAACCTAACTATTTAAAATTTAAATCGAAACACAATTCGATTGAGTGAGAAGTTCTCACCGTGCTTCCAATTACAGTTGCAGTGTTTTATTTCGAATAAAATTAAACGCACGTTTAATTTTACCCAAAATTTTTACTAGCTCCAATCGATTCCAATCCAGGTCCATCGCGTAGTATTCGTCAAGACGAAGCCAATGCAACTCGTTTCGTCATTTTTCGACATCGTATGAACAAGTTATGCATTTTTAAAGTTCGTACGAATTTATAATATAAAACAATTTATATTTTCTTTTTATTTTAAACCTTCTGCAATCTGGGCCGTTTGATTTGAAACCCTAGATCCTGGCCGTGCATTTTTCTTCTTCCCTCTTCGCGTTTATTTCCAGTAAGGCTCGAACCCATCGGCCGTCGAGAAACCCTAGTAGCCGCGCCATACACGATCGATTTTAGGTCGATCAACCACCACCAAACGACAGCACATGCTCGCCTACACCCCCACCTACAACCATGAAGAGCTCGGCCCTCCCCATGACGAGATTCAATGACTTGAACGCGGCCACAACATGAGCTCCCGACTCCCTCCTCGTCGCGAATTAGACGATCACCACTGTTGATCTTCTAGAGCTCGATTAGCTCTACGACTTTCATGTTGAAGGTTTCGGCTAATTGTCTATGGATTTGGAGAAAATAGAGGAAGAAGTTTCAAAATTTTTTGGCCATAAAAATGTTTCTGGCGACTAGGGTTTCTGAATTAGGGTTTGTGCAAATGTGAATGTTTAAGGTCCTTTTATAGAAAATTTACGCGACACTATTCACCCGAAATTTTTCCGAACTCCAAATGAAGCCTGCCGCCTGGCGTTTATAATGTTTTACTCCCATTCCGAACGCAATGGAATATATATTAGGAGCTAATTCGGTCAAATTTGGAAGATAAGATTTCAAATCGACAAATTAAATTCAAAATTCACTCGAATCGATTTCTACGCGTTTTAGCTTGCCCCGGACAAACCGTAAGTCCGATTGACACGAAATTTGAAACCATACAATAACATAACATTACGTTCCGATGAAACTGGTTTCGTCGAAATCCGAGACTGTTTGAAAAATGGCTATTTTAACTTGTCAATTAAATATTAAAATATTCAATTTCCACAAATTAACTTTTAATTCAATTTTAAAAGTTCTATAACATCATTATAACTCCAATATGATTTAATTAAACTTTATAAATCAAATTCACTCACATTAAACCCAATTTCCAATTATTCTGTAATTTCAAATATTAAATTATCGATTTAATTATCCAATTAAAATCCAGATTTTCAAAAATAAAATTTATTCGACTTACAAATTTTACTTGTTAATATTTAAAAATGAATTAAATATTCGAATTTCAAATGACAGGAATTCTAGGTCGTTACAAAATCAATCACTCCAATATATACTATATATTACTATATAATATAACACATCTAATCAATTTAATCATTCAACCAATTATTTAAATTCAACCATTTAAATTTAAATTAAAACTCAGATGAGTGAGATTAACTCACCTTCGATTTTGAATATGCAATCTGATCCAATCTCAACTTGTCCCCTTTCGGATTTTAGACCTCCAACGCAGATCAAATCGAGCAACGAAGATGCTGCCTTCCCGAAACCCTCGCCATCGCCGAAGTCTGCCACTTCTAGCTTGCTCGTGAACAAGCTCCACTTCCCTAACCTAATCACCGAAGCCTACTGACTTGAGAATCCCACAGCTCGATCGAAACTCGAGCCCAACACTCCACGAAGCCGTCGCCAAAACAGATCATCGACTCCTCAAGATGAACTGCCTCCATCGGGCGACATCCTATAGCCGCGAGCCTCCCAGATCATTCGCGTAGGAAAAATCTCGAAACCCCCAAAACTCAGCTCTACTGATCGAATGATATTAGATCGATATCTACACTCAACCTTGGTTTAAGCTTCACTTGCGAATGGAAAAACTAGTGCGGTTGACGTAGAGAAGATCGGCGATGAAATTAAGAGGACGAGGCAGTCATTTTTTTTGCTTTTACTGTTGAAGAATCGGCCATTAATTTTTGCTGAGGAAGACAGTGGAATTAGGTATTGATTTTGGGTTTCCTTTTGTTATTTCTGTTTTTGAAGACAAACTAAGCAAAGAGATGTAAGTCACGATTTTAATCTGAGCGAGGATAGCTTCACAAGAAAGATGAATACACAACTTATACCAGAAGCGTCTCGAGTGTGGTTAATACGTTTGACTAGTTTGACTTTCAAATTTTATTATATTAAATTTTTGATGTAAATTTTCAACGCGTTTACTCATCATACGACCAAACGATCACTCCAAACATTACGAAAATTGAAATCCGATAATAATACAATATTACAGATCCAATAGAACTAGTTTCGTCGAAATCTGAGACTGCGCCTCGGAAGACTATTTTTAAGTATCGATTCAAATGATATATTTTCAAAACTGATTAAATCACCTTTAAATTCAATTTTAACACTTTTACTATCTTTAGTTCTATCAATATAAATTCCTCAAGCCTTAAATTATTTTTAACATGCTTAAAACGGAAGATTCAATATTTCACCCAACTTCCAATTATTAAATTCAATAATTTAATTATTAAATAAATAGTGATGTTTGGAATTCTAGTTGAAATTAATCTTTCAAATATCTAAAATCAATTATGTCACGACCTGAAATCCAATGTTCGAAAATTGACACCAAATACCTCACTTGTATTCGACTGCCAAGGATTCAAACATCGAATTCCTGTCGGATGGAGCTTATAACAACATTAGATGATTATAAAACAATGGAAACAAAATGAATAACATGCATTACATCACAGATACAACATCATCATAATATCCAATACTACATCAGAGTATCTTAATACATATATCAAAACTCCAAATAAAACATCACAATAGAACAATAAGTGATCATATGCCAAAAAGTCTTCAAGGAAATAGAGTGATAGCGAACATCCAAAACTAAGCATCTTGAGATCCAAAAGCTTCCAAAATATATCCAAGGTAAAAGCCTCCCAAAAACCGATAGCCTCCAAACCCAAAAAGACTCCAAAATACAGCTAACACCAAAACACGGAAAACCTGCTACTAGGCTACCCGTGTGGAAATGATGGGCACCCAGAGTTTAGAAAGAAACAATAAACTCCGGGTCAGTCATGGGACTGGTATGAGTAAACAAAAAACAGTTTCTTTTAAATAAAACAAGATTTATAAAAGAAAATCTGGTATGCTTTTTGAAAACGAAACTACCATAAGACCTCCCGCCACACGCACAATGCAATCGCAGAATTGGAGGAGATTTCTTCTTATGATAGTCAAATATGCTTGATACAGAAAAAATTCTTTGATATTATTACTAGTGCATAGTGTAGAAAGCCATTTCGAAAGTATAATATTAATCTTAGCCAGCATACCACATTTCATCATATGCCTGCTATAGCTACCATGTTTTGTGGCAGGTTACCGCCATGCTGCATGGCAGGTTTTACAATTAAAACCGTATAGGGTTTGTATTGGGGATCGGATTTCCAACAAATGCTTAGGCTAAGGAACTTCCTATGCCACATGGGTACGCCTCTGAAGGGTCGTCCCGAGAACCTACCCAGCTCTCTGCCAACACAAGGCCGGGTTACCTCTGTAACTAGGTAACTACTACTCGAGTATGCCACCCGCCGGTCATTTGTGACCTTTATCCGAGGGCCCTCAATCACAAAGCAACAACCACACAGTAAATGAGATTGCAGCAACCACATAGGTTAAGTATCTGGGCTCCATACCATGATACCACCTATTTCCAAAAGGAAATGACATACCTTAAAGGATGCAACCCTCATAACCTTGCTGCATCTTTCCTGTTTCGACCATTTTCGGGGTGTGAGGTCCGATGAGGTCTCGTCCACAAAGCTATGCTTTACACGAAAGCCATGCTTTGATCACAAATGATCATCAACACACAGCAACACTTAGCATGCCACACTACCAAATTGGGAGTATATCGCTGATAACCTTCAACTACATAACCTCTGAGCTCGTACGTCTCAGAGAAGGGTGTTAAGCTAAGAGAATAAATTCTCTGCCACTAATCTGATATGTATTTGAAAGAAATCTTCTTTATATCTCAAAGTGTAGTGTCAGACACACAACCATACAAGTCTGTTCCGGGTTCGAACAGAACCGAAGGTACTTCGTCCAATAAAGGAAGAAGCCCTTGAAAATCCGGGTATCCACAATCCCGATCGGACTCCTCATCACATGTTGAGATCTCTATACCGAAGCAACTCAGTGCAGAGACATTCGACAGGTTATCCTATCGTTTCGAAGACACTCGGTCTTCACCACCGTCTTCAAATGCTATTAATTTCGTCGCATCACTATTCGGAATAGGTTATATGACACAAAGGTCCTCTCCCGGCTAATCCGAATAGTGAGCGCTCACTTTTAAAACACGTGTGTGTATCAATTACAAGGATTCACATTAGGCGTTCGATGTGGGTTTCGGATAACTAACTGGAATCCGACTCCCTGCCGCATCGAAGTTTAAATGCCGTTTTATGGGAAAAAAGGGTTTTCACATACATACAGAAGCAAATCATGAATCACAGTTCAGCAGTTCACATCACACAGTATCACAACAGAAATATCAAATCCAGTACACAACATTTGATGATAGTAAATCATCTTCAATTAAGGTGAATGTGATTTAAGCGAATCAACCACATACTAATTTTTCTTATTAATTATTTTGAATCAATGATTAATTATTCTTAACTAGGAATTTATTAAATCTTAATTAACTTTATAAATTAATTATTCTTTTAATTAATTATCTTAATTTATTAATTCTTAATTTGTGACGATATAGATTTTTCGCGTTCGAAAATCGACATCCATACTATACATCGTACTCGAATGTCGTAGATTCGACCGTTCAAATCCGAGTCGCCGGAGTTTATAACACAATTAAGTAAACAACACAGCGGAAGAAAAAGAATAATACATTGATATACAATATCCAGAATATGATATACAACAATGATATCAATATGATCCAAGAATATCAGAGATAAATACTACTTCTACAGCAGAAATAACAGCAGAGATAACTCCAAATGGCTCCAAAATCAAGCTCGGACCACCAGCAGGTTACACCTAGATGAGCAAGACTGGTGTGAACTCCATCGACTGAACTAGCTCCTGATAATCCACTAAAACTGAATATCCGAAAAGAAGCCCAACTCTAGACTGCCCGTGTGGAAAATAGTGGGCACCCAGAGTTTAGGAAGGGAACAATAAACTCCGATTCAGTCATGGGACTGGTATGAGTAACAAAAAAAGTTATCTTTAAGAAAAACAAAGAAATATTTTTAAATAGATCCGCAATGCTTTTAGAAAATATAACTACCATAAAGCCTCCCGCCACACACACAATGCAAACGCAGACTTGGAGGAGATTTCTTCTTATGATAGTCAAACATGCTTGATACGAGAGAATTTCTTTGATATTATTACTATAAGTGCAAGGTGCAGGAAAACATTTCGAAAGTATAATATAAATCTTAGCCAGCATAGGTACCATTATATTATGCCTGCTATAGCTACCATTTTAAATGGCAGGTTCTACAACTAAAACCGTACAAGGATCGTATTGTTTCTTTAGATTTCCAACAAATGGTCAGGCTAAGGAACTTCCTACTACCACATGGGTATGCCTCTGGCGGGACGTCCCGAGAACTTAACCAGCTCTCTGCCAACACAAGGCCGGGTTACCTTTGTAACTAGGTAACTACTTCTCGAATATGCCACCCCCGGTCGTTTGGGACCTTTATCCGAGGGCCCTCGATCACAAAGCAACAACCACACAGAAAATGAGATTGGAGCAACCACATAGGTTAAGCATCAGGGCTCCTGTGACATCCCGGAATTTTGACCCTATTATTATAAAAAGTTTTTGATCTAATTTAATTAAAATATAAGATTTCCATTTATAAATAAATAAGAATTTGGATATTATTAGTTTTATATTGATTATAAAGGAATATAACCTCAAAATATAAAGTAGACTCTTTTAACAATATTCAAAAAAAAAATTAAATCTGTTTTATTTATTTAAAATATGAGTTAAGTATGAATGACAATTATTATCAAATGTATATATGCAGTTAAGAATAGTAACAAGTACAATAATACAATTCAACCCATATTAAATATAAATATAAAGTATACATTACAAATCAAATATTGAAAGATTAAACTTTAAATAAAGATAAGGTTGAAGTAGTTAACCATATTGTATGTTTAAGAATAATATTTACAATAATATTTACAATAAGCTTATGAATATTTAAAATAAGTATTACATAAAATAGTTATAAACTTAAGTCAATATGAACAACATATAAAACCTGCAAGCATCATTTATATGTTAATATAAATATGAAGACAATATGACAACATGCAAGTAAACTTTATATGCATTTGCAAGCCAAATATTCACATCTTAGTTCCAACATAAGTTCTGCAAAATATCTTTGTAAAGTTATATGTTAGCAAATAATAATTAGTGTAAACTTATATGCACAGTAGTACAAGCCAAACCTGTACACATTAATAAGATGTTAGCATGAATGAAAACATTAGTACAAACACAAGTTAAAACCTACAACACACATTTTTTGTTTATATGTTCACATGAGTTTGTTCAAATAAAATAAAAAGAAATATGCAAGTATGAAATGGAATACATCTTAGTACAAATACTGCGAATATCTTTGTACACATATTAGTGCTTAAGAAAACAAATCTGCAGAACATCTTTGAAAAAAATCTTTATGTCAGTCAACATTAATTGTGTGATAGCATAAATAAAGAACATTGGTACAAACAAGTCTGTAAACATCTTTGTACTTAATAATTTTGGTCAGCAAAGCATTTAATCTATGTTAACTTAAAGAAGACATAAATATTATGTAGCATACATATTTGTCTGAGATAAAAATATCTCAGCCGAAATATTCATCTAATTGTCAGGTTTTAGTACAAATGAATATTAAGCTAGATATTTTATCAAGTGAAGGCTTATTCAAGAAGACACTTTGTTCAAGTTATATATATTTGTATACATCATTTCTTATACCTTCATTCATCTGTATCTTCAAAAAAACAAAAGAAACTTCACAAAACTGAGCAGAAGTAAGAAAAGAAAATAAATAAAACTTTATATTTGCAAGTTAAAAAAAAAAATTCAAGCAAAAAGGAAAGTTACTGGAAAACCATTTTGCAACTGCAGTCTTTATTGTTCTTCAACAACTAATCTCTGTTTCAAGTTTCTTCAGCAACTGATCTCGGTGAGTAAACTTATTTCTAACCTAACCTTATTTATGTAGTTTATGAACATTTTTTTTGTGGTTGACTTAAGTTCTGTAATGGTTGTTAAATACTGTAAAGCCTGCATATCATGTTCTTTCAGGTTCTAATTTGTTATACTGAGGCAAACAAATCAGTTAGTATATCAAAGTTTTTATATAAATCCTTGTCTCTAAGTAGTAACTTAACTAAATAAATTTGTTTAAGTTTAGAATTAAGGATTGGATTACATTTTTAGAAGCTGTAAAAAACAAAAAAAAAGAAGAATAGAACTGTAAACCCACAATTACAGTATAAAGTAAATTTATACTCAAGATTCAAATATCTTAAATTGTCAATTTGAGTTTATATATTGATTCAACATACTATGATATGATTTTTAAGACAAGAATTAAATTTTCTAATTGACTATTTAGGGAGCAGTACATTATTGAACTGTAGGTACTAATTCATGAATATCAAGTGATTTATTCAATGATTGATGATGAAATTCTACACGAAGCTAGGGTATTGATGAGTGATTAATAGAAAAATGCTAAAAGAATTTTCTAATACATGGATCTTTGGAGATGACCAAAAGTAGGGTTATGGGTACTGTATGTTTTGGGTTCGGTTTCTTGATGATTGTGACACGATGGCGCAACCGAGTGTCGCGTGGGTTTGGGAGAAGTTAGGGGGTGGTGTCGGCAAGCTATGGCCGAAGTCTTGGAATTTCTGGTGATCGCAATCGCGTGGACGAGGCGAATTTTGTCTACTGGGTTTGAGTGACAGTTCGACTTTTTAGTCGAATTTCGATTTCGTAAGATTTATATGGATCTGGGTTTTGTAATGGAGTAAGGGGAGGTTTTGCCACTTGCTGGTGGCGTCGCAAGGAGTTGGTGCGGTGGTGGACCGCCGTGCACGTGCACGGCGGCGGAGATGGTCGTGTTTTGAGTCGACTCGAGGAAAACTCGAGTATTATCATCCTTTGCTTCGGGGTTTTGCTGAGTCATGTGTTGAGTACGCGCGTGGGTTTTACGTTTTAACAGTTTATAAAATTAAACTTTAAGTTTTTAAAAGAAGAGAAAGAGAAACAGTTAAATTGAGAAACAGGGGAGAAGAAGAGAGGCAGGGGAGGATTGCATGAAATTGCAAGGAAGTCTCGAGTTCTACTCGAGGCATGCGCGTGGGTGTCTTCGGGTTTGAATTTGCAGAAATTGGGCTAATTGTAATGTGATAGTATAAGTAATTAGGTTAAGCCTAAACTATGTTATTAAGTATTAGACCATTTGTATTGAACTCTGATGATCTTGAAAGTTTTGCTAAAACAAAATTGGGAAATTAATTTAAAGTGAAAGTTAATTAATAATTAATGATAATAATGGAATTAAGTGTTTTAACACGAGAACATTGTTATTAGGTGTTAAACAAACTGTTTAAAACGTTGATGAACTTTGAAACTTTGCAGAAACAAAATTGAGTAATTAATTAAAAATAGAAGTCAATTATGTATGTAATAAAATTTATGATGGTAATTTCATAAGTAATTTAAAACTTAATTGAATTTGGAATTAAAGAATATAATGATAATCTTGTATAAAATCATATGTAATCAAGAATTCAATTAATCATTCGAAGTTGATTAATTAACAAAATGTATTTAACTGATTAAATAAATAGTTAATGATTGAACGATTAAGTAATTAATAATTAATGATTGATTAACAATAATTAATGATTAATTTAACAATTAATAATAATTTATTGTGTAACTGAGTTTATAATCAATAATTAAGATTATTGATTAATAATTAATTAATTTAGTAAATGATGAATAATTAATTAATAAATTGGAATAAGTTAATTAATCGTAATTAATTAAATAAAGAATAAAATATAATTTACTCTTGAGTATGCAATTAAGTTTAAATAAATCAAATGACATGTTGTTATGAATCGATGGTTCTATTTGATTGCCTCTGATGTTTATTTATATCTGTGATGTTCTGTGATATATCTGTGATGATTGTGCATGATTTATCTGTATTCAATTGTTATATGAATTATCTGATGTTATTTATCTATTGCTATATGATTATCTGATGTTAATTATCTGTGTTAAATTGCTATATGAATTCAATTGTTAAATTTGAACTGTTAAGTTAATTAGACAACTTGGACTTTAAAATGGCGTTTGGATTTCGATGAGACCGGGATCGGGTATCGATTGATATTCCGAAAACCACATCGATCCAAATTAAACGTTAGGTCATGAACTCTCAAGTGAAGATCGAGATGGTGCTTTCAGAATGCAAGGGTTATCGTCGTTAACTCTGAGGGTGATTCCAAAACGAGTGTAACGAGATAATGCCTTCGGTTTCGTTCGAACCCGAAACGAACTTGTATGGATTGAATGCTTTCAGCACATCGTCAGGCGGACGATGAGCATTCTAAGCGATATGTTCTAAAAAGGTAATCGCAGCCTCAAGCCTCATCAACCGGGAATGGCTAAAACAGGGGAGGTGCAGCAAGGTTAGGTGGGTCATGCCCAAGCAGGACGAGATATACCCCTGTCTAGATGTCCCTTTATTCGGCTGTGTGGGCGGTTGGATGTACACCAACTGCGGGGTTATCTTGTTCGGGACTGTTCAGTAAGGAATGGTTCCGGCCTTGTGTTGCAGGGGAGTTGGGTGGCTCCTCGGTACTGTGATCTAGACCACGTACTGTAACGGGCGGTACCCCAGTAGCCCTGCCATTGTATGGGATCCAATTTCCAATAAGCGCCGTACGTTTTGATTGTGCCCAACTATGTTGAAATGTGAGATGTAAGCATTTCAGCTATTTCTGTATTTTACTTGAAAACCCTAGACACTATTATAATATCACTGGATTTCCTATGAAATGTTTTGGTTAGCGTAAGGTAAAAACTTACCCGTATTTATTTGTGGGGAGTCTTACGTGATACCTTTCTTTTAAATGATTTTCAAAGTTAAACAACTTTAACCCGTTTACTCATACCAGACCCATGTCTGACCCGGAGTTTATTTTTGTTTTTCATAAACTTTCGGGTACCCAAATTTTTACGGGTAGCCAAGGGATTCAGGTTAGCTTTGACGACTTCTGGAGGAGCAATGGAGCAGGAGGCGTCAGCGTTGTAGACATATATATCTATATAGTTCCGCTGTGTTAGTTTATGTATTTGAGATGTATGTTCTGACAGATATGTATATGGTAGTCATGTTGTATGATATTGGATAACTCTGATGTATATATAACTATGTAATATTTATGTTGATATATTATATTTTATTCCGTTCCGCTGTGAGACTCTGATGTTGTTGTTCTTTCTTTTCTTTTCTTTTCTATTTCTATCCCTTTCTTTCTTATTGATGGCACGACTTTCTGGGCGTAGAAAGTCGGTTCGTTACAGGTGGTATCAGAGCGCCATGTTAAGTGAATACCTAAGCTCTTGAGTGATTTCTTTCTTGAGAGAGCGTATTTGTAATTTGATATATATATATATATATAATTATTTATTTATTTCTTTCTACCTATTTATTGAGTTACCTGTTCGGGTATTCCAATATAAGTTATAAGGTAGATAGGGTAGTGGTGTGTGAAACACGACTACCGATGGTTGGAGTTTCGAATATTTGTAGTTGGAGTGTATCTGTCGAGACTGTAGACCTATTACCGTCTCGAATGAGCTTTGGATGATGTGAGAATTTCATTATTGGAATGTGGTTTTGGATGAGTTTGAGTTTGGATCTATCAGATGGAAGTGACCAAATCATGATATCTTGATATCTCAAGGTGTTGTAGCTGTGTGATGAGACACAGTGAGTTTGGATGTCTCCGAAGATGTATCTTTGGAACAAGTTAAGGAAGTAAGTCCGTTTCGAAATGGTGACCAAGTTCAGTAGGGTATTTTTGTTTGATTGAGGCCCAAGTTTCGCGAAGAGCTTTGAATAGAAGTCTTTGGACATTGAGGATTAGTCCTATAGTTAGAAGTGTTCTGTGTGTTGTTGAGAAGGTTTGTTGATTAACAGTTTTCTTGAAGTGATTTCAGAAGTAGCAGAGTGGATTCATTTCTTCGATGGATCGACCTGAACAGTATATGGCTGTTCTGGATTATGAAGAGAGAACAAACTTATTTGGGTAGAATTGCCAGAGCGTTGTGCGACAATTCTGGAATTCATTTGTGTAATCTTTTGCTAGAAGTTGAGACTTCTCAAGAGAAAGTGAGAAAATCGAAGTGGTTCAAGATTTTTTCCTGATGTTTTGATGAAGTTATGTGTCTACCGCCACATCGAGAGATTGAGTTTCGTATTGATTTGATTCCAGGAGCTGTGCCGGTGATGCAGTCCAGTAGGAAAATGCCTCCTAGAGAGAGAGAAGAGTTGGTTAAGTAGACGCAAGATCTTTTAGGGAAAGGTTTGATAAGACCCAGTTTTGCTTGTTGGGGCTCTGCTGCTGTGTTTGTCATCAAATCGGATAGTTCGCTAAGGTTCTGTGTTAAATAAGTTTGTGCTGGCATTCATTGATAATAGTTTGGTTTACTCCAAATCGGAAGAGGAGCACAGACATCGTTTAAGAATTGTATTGGAGACTCTGAGCAAGCATGTGTTAAGGGTAAGATTTTCAAAGTGCCATTTCTGGAAGGCAGAAGTTTAATTGTTTGGGGCACATTATTTTGGGTGAAGATATCTCTGTAGCCCGACGAAAGGAGAGTCTATTCTAGAATGGAAGCAATTGATGGAAGTTCGTAATTTTCTGGGTTTAGCTGGCTACTACAGAAAATTCATTAAGGATTATTCCAAGATTTCTTCACATCTGACCAAGCTAACAAGAAAAGGAACCAAATTGAAATGGACACCTCAGTGTGAAGAAGCTTTTCAGGAATTGAAGACAAGGATAACTAGTGCACCAGTACTTGTTATTCCGGATGGGAAGAGAAAATTTGAAGTATATACGGACGCATGTTTAGTTGGATTGGGTGCAGTATTGATGCTCTTAGTAGAAATACTGTTTTATCTGTTTTGGAAGTCGTTCCATCTCTCCAAGAAAGGATTGTTAGTAAGCAAATGGAAGATAAATCTTTTGAGAAAATAATTCTTGGAACTAAAGATGATCTGAATTCAGATTTCAAGGTGTTCTAAGGATTAATAGTCGTTTGTGTGTGCCTAATATTGATGGACTGAAACAAGAAGTTTTAGCTGAGAGTCATCGTTCCAAATTGAATATTCATCCGGGAATTTCGAAGATGTATAAAGATATGAGGAGAGTTTTCTGGTGGCCGAATATGAAGAACGATGTAGCTGCTTTTGTAAATGGGTGTGCAATTTGTCAGCAAGTGAAGGGAGATCAACAAAGATCTGCTGGACTATTGCAACCTTTGGGAATTCTAGATTGAAAAAGGGGAAATGATCTCGATGAATTTTATTGATGGTTTGTTTAGGACCAAGGAAGGAAATGAAGGAATATGGGTTATTATGGATCGTGTAATGAAGAGTACCCATTTTATTCCAGTTAAGGCGACACGTACTATAGTTTCCTTGGCGGAAATTTCCTTGAAGGAGATAGTCAGATTGCATGGTATTCATATCAGCATAGTAAGTGACAGTGATTCTATTTTCACTAGTAAATTTTGGGAAGCTCTGCAATCAGCAATGGGAACTAGTTTGAGATTAAGTACAGTCTATCATCCTCAGACGGACGGACAGACGGAGAAAGCTTAATCGAATTCTGGAAGATATGCTTCGAGCTTGTGTATTGGACTTTGGTGGATCATGGGAAGACCATCTTCATTTAGTGGAATTTTTCTCATAATAATAGTTATCAAGCAAGTATTAGGATGGCTCCTTATGAAGCTCTGTATGGAAGACCCTGTGGATTCCTATCTTGTTGGATTGAATTGAATGATCGACTTGTACTTGGACCCGATCTAATTCGAGAAGCTTTTGCGAAGGTGAGCTTATAAAGTAAAGAATGAAAGCTGCTCAAGATCGTCAGAAGGAATATATGGATCGGAGAGTTAGTTTTTATTAAAGTTTCCCCAATCAAAGGTGCTATAAGATTCGGAAAAACGGGAAAAACTTGCACCGAGATATAGTGGTCCACTCTGAGTATTGGAAAGAATTGAAACTGTAGCCTATAGGATTGAATTGCTGGAATGGATGTTTGGAATTCACAATGTATTTCATGAATCGCATTTGAGGAAATTTGTTCATGATCCATCATTAGTAGTAGAACCAGTTATTCAGGAAGATTTAGAGGTAGAACCCAACCTGACTGTAGTTAGAAATCCTATTCAGATTGTAGATCATGACGAGAAGCAACTCAGGAACATAGTGGTGAAACTCGTCAAGGTACAATGGAGTGAGGATTCCAGAGATTTTACCTGGGAAACTCTTGATAGTTTTAGGAAAGCTTATCCAGATTTTTGGTCCGGATAGCTAGTATTGTTGTTAGAATGGACTGTTTGATTGTTTGTTTTTGTATGGATGATATGTATGTTTGGATGGTTGATACTAAGTTTTCGAATTAACTATTGTTTAAATTTCGAGGACGAAATTCTTTTAAGGGGGGAGGAATGTGACATCCCGGAATTTTGACCCTATTATTATAAAAAGTTTTTGATCTAATTTAATTAAAATATAAGATTTCCATTTATAAATAAATAAGAATTTGGATATTATTAGTTTTATATTGATTATAAAGGAATATAACTTCAAAATATAAAGTAGACTCTTTTAACAATATTCAAAAAAAATTAAATCTGTTTTATTTATTTAAAATATGAGTTAAGTATGAATGACAATTATTATCAAATGTATATATGCAGTTAAGAATAGTAACAAGTACAATAATACAATTCAACCCATATTAAATATAAATATAAAGTATACATTACAAATCAAATATTGAAAGATTAAACTTTAAATAAAGATAAGGTTGAAGTAGTTAACCATATTGTATGTTTAAGAATAATATTTACAATAATATTTACAATAAGCTTATGAATATTTAAAATAAGTATTACATAAAATAGTTATAAACTTAAGTCAACATGAACAACATATAAAACCTGCAAGCATCATTTATATGTTAATATAAATATGAAGACAATATGACAACATGCAAGTAAACTTTATATGCATTTGCAAGCCAAATATTCACATCTTAGTTCCAACATAAGTTCTGCAAAATATCTTTGTAAAGTTATATGTTAGCAAATAATAATTAGTGTAAACTTATATGCACAGTAGTACAAGCCAAACCTGTACACATTAATAAGATGTTAGCATGAATGAAAACATTAGTACAAACACAAGTTAAAACCTACAACACACATTTTTTTGTTTATATGTTCACATGAGTTTGTTCAAATAAAATAAAAAGAAATATGCAAGTATGAAATGGAATACATCTTAGTACAAATACTGCGAATATCTTTGTACACATATTAGTGCTTAAGAAAACAAATCTGCAGAACATCTTTGAAAAAAATCTTTATGTCAGTCAACATTAATTGTGTGATAGCATAAATAAAGAACATTGGTACAAACAAGCCTGTAAACATCTTTGTACTTAATAATTTTGGTCAGCAAAGCATTTAATCTATGTTAACTTAAAGAAGACATAAATATTATGTAGCATACATATTTGTCTGAGATAAAAATATCTCAGCCGAAATATTCATCTAATTGTCAGGTTTTAGTACAAATAAATATTAAGCTAGATATTTTATCAAGTGAAGGCTTATTCAAGAAGACACTTTGTTCAAGTTATATATATTTGTATACATCATTTCTTATACCTTCATTCATCTGTATCTTCAAAAAAACAAAAGAAACTTCACAAAACTGATCAGAAGTAAGAAAAGAAAATAAATAAAACTTTATATTTGCAAGTTAAAAACATATTCAAGCAAAAAGGAAAGTTACTGGAAAACCATTTTGCAACTGCAGTCTTTATTGTCCTTCAACTACTAATCTCTGTTTCAAGTTTCTTCAGCAACTGATCTCGGTGAGTAAACTTATTTCTAACCTAACCTTATTTATGTAGTTTATGAAGATTTGTTTTGTGGTTGACTTAAGTTCTGTAATGGTTGTTAAATACTGTAAAGCCTGCATATCATGTTCTTTCAGGTTCTAATTTGTTTTACTGAGGCAAATAAATCAGTTAGTATATCAAAGTTTTTATATAAATCCTTGTCTCTAAGTAGTAACTTAACTAAATAAATTTGTTTAAGTTTAGAATTAAGGATTGGATTACATTTTTAGAAGCTGTAAAAAACAAAAAAGAAGAAGAATAGAACTGTAAACCCACAATTACAGTATAAAGTAAATTTATACTCAAGATTCAAATATCTTAAATTGTCAATTTGAGTTTATATATTGATTCAACATACTATAATATGATTTTTAAGACAAGAATTAAATTTTCTAATTGACTATTTAGGGAGCAGTACATTATTGAACTGTAGGTACTAATTCATGAATATCAAGTGATTTATTCAATGATTGATGATGAAATTCTACACGAAGCTAGGGTATTGATGAGTGATTAATAGAAAAATGCTAAAAGAATTTTCTAATACATGGATCTTTGGAGATGACCAAAAGTAGGGTTATGGGTACTGTATGTTTTGGGTTCGGTTTCTTGATGATTGTGACACGATGGCGCAACCGAGTGTCGCGTGGGTTTGGGAGAAGTTAGGGGGTGGTGTCGGCAAGCTATGGCCGAAGTCTTGGAATTTCTGGTGGTCGCAATCGCATGGACGAGGCGAATTTTGTCTACTGGGTTTGAGTGACAGTTCGACTTTTTAGTCGAATTTCGATTTCGTAAGATTTATGTGGATCTGGGTTTTGTAATGGAGTAAGGGGAGGTTTTGCCACTTGCTGGTGGCGTCGCAAGGAGTTGGTGCGGTGGTGGACCGCCGTGCACGTGCACGGCGGCGGAGATGGTCGTGTTTTGAGTCGACTCGAGGAAAACTCGAGTATTATCATCCTTTGCTTCGGGGTTTTGCTGAGTCGTGTGTTGAGTACGCGCGTGGGTTTTATGTTTTAACAGTTTATAAAATTAAACTTTAAGTTTTTAAAAGAAGAGAAAGAGAAACAGTTAAATTGGGAAACAGGGGAGAAGAAGAGAGGCAGGGGAGGATTGCGTGAAATTGCAAGGAAGTCTCGAGTTCTACTCGAGGCATGCGCGTGGGTGTCTTTGGGTTTGAATTTGCAGAAATTGGGCTAACTGTAATGTGACAGTATAAGTAATTAGGTTAAGCCTAAACTATGTTATTAAGTATTAGACCATTTGTATTGAACTCTGATGATCTTGAAAGTTTTGCTAAAACAAAATTGGGAAATTAATTTAAAGTGAAAGTTAATTAATAATTAATGATAATAATGGAATTAAGTGTTTTAACACGAGAACATTGTTATTAGGTGTTAAACAAACTGTTTAAAACGTTGATGAACTTTGAAACTTTGTAGAAACAAAATTGAGTAATTAATTTAAAATAGAAGTCAATTATGTATGTAATAAAATTTATGATGGTAATTTCATAAGTAATTTAAAACTTAATTGAATTTGGAATTAAAGAATATAATGATAATCTTGTATAAAATCATATGTAATCAAGAATTCAATTAATCATTCGAAGTTGATTAATTAACAAAATGTATTTAACTGATTAAATAAATAGTTAATGATTGAACGATTAAGTAATTAATAATTAATGATTGATTAACAATAATTAATGATTCATTAACAATAATTAATGATTAATTTAACAATTAATAATAATTTATTGTGTAACTGAGTTTATAATCAATAATTAAGATTATTGATTAATAATTAATTAATTTAGTAAATGATGAATAAGTAATTAATAAATTGGAATAAGTTAATTAATCGTAATTAATTAAATAAAGAATAAAATATAATTTACTCTTGAGTATGCAATTAAGTTTAAATAAATCAAATGACACGTTGTTATGAATCGATGGTTCTATTTGATTGCCTCTGATGTTTATTTATATCTGTGATGTTCTGTGATATAACTGTGATGATTGTGCATGATTTATCTATATTCAATTGTTATATGAATTATCTGATGTTATTTATCTATTGCTATATGATTATCTGATGTTAATTATCTGTGTTAAATTGCTATATGAATTCAATTGTTAAATTTGAACTGTTAAGTTAATTAGACAACTTGGACTTTAAAATGGCGTTTGGATTTCGATGAGACCGGGATCGGGTATCGATTGATATTCCGAAAACCACATCGATCCAAATTAAACGTTAGGTCGTGAACTCTCAAGTGAAGATCGAGATGGTGCTTTCAGAATGCAAGGGTTATCGTCGTTAACTCTGAGGGTGATTCCAAAACGAGTGTAACGAGATAATGCCTTCGGTTTCGTTCGAACCCGGAACGAACTTGTATGGATTGAATGCTTTCAACACATCGTCAGGCGGACGATGAGCATTCTAAGCGATATGTTCTAAAAAGGTAATCGCAGCCTCAAGCCTCATCAACCGGGAATGGCTAAAACAGGGGAGGTGCAGCAAGGTTAGGTGGGTCATGCCCAAGCAGGACGAGATATACCCCTGTCTAGATGTCCCTTTATTCGGCTGTGTGGGCGGTTGGATGTACACCAACTGCGGGGTTATCTTGTTCGGGACTGTTCAGTAAGGAATGGTTCCGGCCTTGTGTTGCAGGGGAGTTAGGGTGGCTCCTCGGTACTGTGATCTAGACCACGTACTGTGACGGGCGGTACCCCAGTAGCCCTGCCATTGTATGGGATCCAATTTCCAATAAGCGCCGTACGTTTTGATTGTGCCCAACTATGTTGAAATGTGAGATGTAAGCATTTCAGCTATTTCTGTATTTTACTTGAAAACCCTAGACACTATTATAATATCACTGGATTTCCTATGAAATGTTTTGGTTAGCGTAAGGTAAAAACTTACCCGTATTTATTTGTGGGGAGTCTTACGTGATACCTTTCTTTAAATGATTTTCAAAGTTAAACAACTTTAACCCGTTTACTCATACCAGACCCATGTCTGACCCGGAGTTTATTTTTGTTTTTCATAAACTTTCGGGTACCCAAATTTTTACGGGTAGCCAAGGGATTCAGGTTAGCTTTGACGACTTCTGGAGGAGCAATGGAGCAGGAGGCGTCAGCGTTGTAGACATATATATATATCTATATAGTTCCGTGTGTTAGTTTATGTATTTGAGATGTATGTTCTGACAGATATGTATATGGTAGTCATGTTGTATGATATTGGATAACTCTGATGTATATATAACTATGTAATATTTATGTTGATATATTATATTTTATTCCGTTCCGCTGTGAGACTCTGATGTTGTTGTTCTTTCTTTTCTTTTCTTTTCTATTTCTATCCCTTTCTTTCTTATTGATGGCACGACTTTCTGGGCGTAGAAAGTCGGTTCGTTATAGCTCCATACCTGACACCACCGTTTTCCAGAAGGAAATGACATACCCTAAAGGGCGCGACCCTCATAACCTTACCGCATATTCCTGTTTTGACCATTTCCGGGGTGTGAGGTCCGACGAAGTCTCGTCCACAAAGCTACGCTTTTTCACAAATCCACGCTTTGATCAACAAATGATCAATAAATAATCATCACACAGCAACACTCAGCATGCCACATTACCAAATTGGGAGTATATCGCTGATAACCTTCAACTACAAAACCTCTGAGCTCGTACGTCTCAGAGAAGGGCGTTAAGCTAAGAGAATAAATTCTCCGCCACCAACAGAGATGTATTTGAAAGAAATCTGCTTTATATCTCAAAATGTAATGTCAGACACGTAACCATACAAGTCTGTTCCGGGTTCGAACAGAACCGAAGGAACTTCAAAAGAAGCCCTTGCAATCCGGGTATTCACAATTCCGATTGGACTTCCCATCAATTAGGAAATCTCTATACCGGCGCGACTCGGTGCAGAGATAATCGATAGGTCATCCTATCATTTTCACAAATACCCGGTCTTCACCACCGGTCTTCAACGCTATCCATTACGGCGTATCACTTATTCAGAATGGATTATATGACACAAAGGTCATTTCCCGACTAAACCGAATAGTGAGCGCAACATTTAAAACATATGGATATGGGATTTCAATTAAGTCACAACTTATTACCTAAAACTTTTCTTTAAATGGTTTAACGAATTACCATTTCAAATCTTTTTAAATAAAAAGATTCAATTCATAAAGTTCACCCAGATTTCACAAAGATTCATTTACACAGCTTTCAAAATGATTCCATTTCAAAAATTGGATTAACTCATCCAATCTTTAAATCAAAGATTTAATTGATAGCTTTCAAAACAATTTACAATTTAAATCTTTTATAATATAAAAGATTCACCCTTCAAAATTCTCTTCGATTTAAAAAGTTCAATCATCTTCACAAAGGTTAATTTATAGTCTTCCATCTATTTACATTTCCATTTCAAACTTGAAATCGTTTTAACACAAATTAGGAATTCATTCCTTATATGAAAGCTTTATTCTTTGGAATCGTTTTTTTTTGGAAAAAACTGATTACAAATTAAAGCCATTCAAGTATAGAACTTGAATTCAAATTTACATTTCCAAAACCACACTATTTAAATGGTTAAGATCCCATATAAGCACCTTTTATGACTTGTATAATGTTTTAGACCAAAATTCCAAGTCATTGAATTCAATTTCGAACATTGAATTCAAATTTAAATCAAATTATTTAAATTTCAAGTTTTTATCAAGTTATTTAAAATAAATTTTATTTTTGAAATTCATTTCAACAGTTCTTAATTCAAAATTAAAAACTATTTTGGATTCAAGAATTCAATTTCTAAATTTGATACAATTCTGTGACTTAACCGATTTCCTCGTGAAATCCACATGGTCCAAGGGTTTAATACAATAGTGCAACATCTTTCAATCATCACAGATTAAAATACAGAAATATAGTTGATAAGCGGTATAAACTATAACGCTTATCTTTTATTCACAGATCACAGACCACAGATGTATCAATTACAGATAATAAATTACATTCATCCCAGATAAATAAACTATATTACAAATTACACATATAAATCAGAATATATCACAAAGCATCACAGATTAGGAATATCAGATAGTTAAATCATTCAGCCAAGTCCAAACATTCACAAGTAACTTTATTAATCACTGATTAATATGGGTTAATTATCATAAGTTAATCTGAAATAAATTTCCCTTTCATCATTTATTAGTTAATCTTTTATTATTAACTAATCAATTCTAATTAGTGAACCAACTAACCTTTAATTTATCTTAATTAATCACAATTATTAATTAATCCTTTAATTAATAGATTTAATTATCCCTTTGATTAATAACAAATATTTATACCCAAATTACTGATTACCATTCATTTAATTGCATCCGGTAATTATCTATTAATTACCCTTCTAAGTGATTATATTTTCCAAATTGTCAAATGATTATTTTGAATTAATTTAAACTTAAGTAATTAACTTGAACAAATTCAATTAACTCAATTAATTACACTGAATAATTAATTTCATAATTAGTGTCATTAAGCAATTATACTTAATAATTCCACGATTGATTATTATTAAATTAATCAATCTTATTTATTGTTAAAATTTATCACATTGATTAATTATTCAAATAAAATCTTAGTTAATGACTTCATTGATTGAGTTTCTTTAATTACCTTTCTAAAGAAATTTACTTATATCTATCATTGTTGATTATAAATCGATTCACCATTAAGAACTCATTCGTTAATGAATTTGAAATCATTAATCTTCATTACTTAAAGTCAATCGTTCATGATTTAATATGTTCTTTACAACATGTGAAAAACATTGTTTCAAATTTCTTTTTTTAAATTCCTATTTAAATTAAAATTTGAAATAAATCTTTATTTACTTTTAATAAAGTTTAAAAACAAATTTTCCAACATTTTTAAATTTACATGTAAAAATAACACTTGGTTATAAAGGATTTTTTTTAAAAGAGTTTAAAAAAATCACTTTCCTTTTTAATTTAAGCATATTTAACTTCTTTTGAACACTTAAGTTCTGAAACTTAATTAAATTGCAAAATTTTAAATTCTGATTCGGAATTAATTCCAGGTTTAAACTTTTAATTTTAACTTGTCTAAATTTTTTATTTACAAATTTCAAATCTATTTTTTATTCAATTTTCTTCAAATATTTAATTGCTTTTGAGTTATTTAAACTAATTTAAAATTTCAAACTTTATTTATGTTCAAAACTAAATTCCAATTCAAACTTGAATTATATTTATATTTTGGTTTACAACTCAATTCCAAACCTTGATTTATAAATTTAAATTTGGTTTTAAATTTCAGAAAATAAGATCAGGTTCAAGTTGAAAAACCTGAAACAACTTGACCCGAGACCTTTTGCTTCTTGCTTCGAGTAAACGACTCGAGTTACCCAAGTAAACACGCGAGAATCTCCACTGTTCTTCCCAGGCAACAATACCCAGGCCATCACTCTAAGGCTCGTGCACGTGCACGACGCCATTGGCCATCTTTCGATATCACCACGACGTCGAGCATATCAACGATCCTCCCCAGAACATGCTCCGATCACTTGAACTTCACCGTTGCCTCGAAATCAAAATCGAGGCAAATATCCCAAACCTGGAAAACATTTGGAACCACCCACTACAACCTGTCAACGCCACATTCTCGATGCTCTAACCACTAGACAACTCGAAACTTCGGCCTCCACTTCGTCAACTCCACATCCACCATTACCCAGAACCCCGAGCAACTCGACGCTCGAATGAGGCCGCGGCGATCAAAATTTCGACCCCCATGAAAATTAGGTTTACCCACTAAAATCGTACACCGCCTTCGCCACCGTCACTGATGCTACCTCCACCTAGTTTTTTCATCACTACCATAGGCTCCTCCACCTCCAGGAGGAAACTCGACTCCTCCAGTCGATGAGATCACCCACGGCAACCCCAAATGCACAATACAGTCAAACCCAAACTGCTCTTCACTCCCTCCTCTAAAAATCGTGATTTTTGCTTTAAAAATCATGTCAAAGCATACGAATTCAAGTTACATGCCTGAATTCGTATATTATGAAATTCGAATTTTAACTCATTTGAAACTTTACCAGTGTTCTCGATTTTTCGGGGATGATAACAGGTGGTTTAACCTTGAATAAATTTTTAATTTCAAGTATATACCATAACAAACAGCTTTTGTTTGAATCTTAAGTTCAAAAAATAATTAGAAAGAGAGTAAATGATTTTTGAAATCAACAGTTGAGTTTATGACTAAGAACAGAGACATTTTTTTTAAAACAACAGCCTACTTATTTTACTTCCAGCTTCCCATATACACAGATAATTATATATGCAAAACATACATATCTTATATATACTTGCACAGATTTAAACCTTTAAATTTTAAAGGGAAATGTTACTCACCTTCCAGGTCATGATTTAAAGCTTTCAGGTTGAAGTTGTAATCTGGTTTTGAACTTGATAACTGAAAATCTTTACTTAATCTCAGACTTTGTTGGATTTCTTGACGTTTTTAATCTGAAGCTTTTGTTTGAATGATGATGATATCATCTCAGTTTTTTTTTTCTTTTACTCAGTTTATATGGATGCAACTGAAACGAATTTGTTGTTCAAGTGAAATGAAGCTTTACAGTGTATATATATATATATTTGTTTAAGTTGATAGAAAAAATATGTTTGTACAATGTTTAACAGGGATATTTTCTTTGCTTGCTGGCTGATGTGAATTTTTAGTGTGCTAGCATTAATTAGCTTGTACAAATTCATACCTTTTTTCTTTTCAGCTGTACAAATTTGAAATAGTTTGATATGGTTTTGATATGGATTCTCTTACAAGCTTTCTATACATGTATATATTTTTCATTTGCAAGTGTACATGTTTTTTTTCTTTTGTTATTTTTGTTTGTCTCATTCAAATTTGTATTATTTTGTATTATGATATTAAGATTTACTCTATATTGTCTGAACCATAAAATTTATTTATTTTACAATATAGATGAATTTCCATTCTTTATTTTATTCTTAAAATTTTACCAATTAATTATTTACTTTATATTTTATAGTTATCTCATATATATATTGATTTCTATTTCTAGTTTAATTTATTACTATTATTTTACCTTAGTATTCATTATCTTGTATTTATCTATATATTTATTTTTATTCTACTTCCATCAATTCTAAATTTTAAATCAATTTATTTATTTCCTTCCTTGTGTCAAAGATTTATATTCTTATTTTTATTTTAAAACCATTCCTTTAAGATTTAATTCAATATGTATATATATATATATATATATATATGTATATATATAAATATAAATTCAAACTCTACTCATATGATTTAGTATATATTCTATTTGAATTAGGGAAACTCGAATCAATTTACCAATTAATTTTATAGATGTTAATTCAAAAATTAATTTAATTATCAATTTAAATTTAGTAAAAATTCGGGGTCGTTACATAATTGCTAACTAATTAATTTTTAATTACTTCTATTAATTAACAATTCTTCAATTAATTAATTATTAATTATAAAGTAATTACAAATCATTAATTGTTCAATCATTATTTCATCATTATAAGTAAATTTGATTTAAGGTTAACACTTGAATGTTTGGTTTATTTCTCAATTTTTATTAAGTTAAATGTAAAACAATTTTATTTAAAAAAAAATTGAAATATCTTTGAACTTCATTAATTTAAAAAAAATCATTTCAATACTATTTACCTCAATTTCCATTAACAAACTATCATTATTTTATAAAGAATGCTTTAGAAAATTGTTTAAACTTAAGTTTCAAAATTTTCAAACTAGAATTAGCTGTTTTCGTGGCCAACCCGAGGCCGCCTCGAGTCGTCCCCGAGAAAAATGCCCCCCCGCTTCGAGTTTTTACCTAGATTCACCTATATGATTAAAAATTTCCAAAACTTGAATTTTTTTCTAAGTAAATTTTTATTTTACCCAGTGCACAAACATTCCACTCGAGTTAAAACTCGAGTTACCCCACGATTCCCCCGATGCTCGCTTCGAGTTGCCCCTTTCTTCCCCAAACCCATTAGCACTGATACAACGGCAGCCACATGCACGTGCACCGTTGAAACCGTCACCTCCGGCCTCCAAGATCACCACCAACAGACCACCCTCGATCCCCCCTTGCTACCCAAACACGAAGAAACCCAGATTAAACTCGAAAGCAAAATTGAGTTATCTCGATCAAAATAGACACAGCGGCCATCACTAGAAAATGGCCTCGCCCCACCTCCTCTGGCCATCAGAGGCCACAAAAACTTGACCGAGGCTTCGCCAACGCCGCGATTGGCACCAGTGACAGGAAGTCCGATCATCTAACGACGACGTGACACCATTATTTCAAACGCGAGCCGAAATGGGTTTTTAACCCTAATTCGATCTCGAATTAACAATTTAAATATTTATAAATTCAACTTGTATTTTTCTTGTGATCTCAAACACTCAAGCTAACTGCGACGACGAACTCGAGGCTCACAAACTCTTAGATCATCAGAATTTGACAAAATTTAACTTTTCTGGTCAACCCCAATATCTCAATAAAAACTTTATGAAAAATCCTGATTTTACTTTCTAAAATCATCAATTGTTAAAACGTTTCGATTGATATAATTGAAATCGAAGATTGTGATGATCAATTTTCCAACAGGTTCTGAATTTTGCCTGTAATTTCGATTTTTCAGGAAGTTCTTCGTTTTGATTTGCTTAAAACTATTTTTAAGGGTTGAATCATGTAAAAACTAACAACTTCCCTTCAGATACTATAGCCTGAAGTGAATCAGAGAAGTGGAGATTGATTTTTAGACAGGGTTTCTTTTTTTTTTTTCATGAAACCTGGAAATAAACAGAGTCATCTCTGTTTGCCATATCAAACATGCATCCACATCACACCAATATTCACATGCATATATATACTTTGCAATTTAATCTCTATCCTGAGTCAACAACACAAAGAATCCAAATTCGCAAGGTTTACGCACCTTGCAAAGTGTAAACAGAAGCTCCTGACAATTTCTAAAATAAGGATGAAGCCTGGTAATTTTTCCTTCTTTTCCTACTTTAATCTTGAAGTTTAAATCTGCGTCTTGTAAATACAGATCTTTGGTTATTCTTTTTTGTATTTGTTTACTTAATCCATCAATAACAAACAATCTTTACTTACAGTTTTGAAATCTTTTTATGCAACGGAGAACAGATCTACAGATTTATTTAGCCTTGAACTTGATTTTCTTCCTGCAACTGATTAATACCATTTCTTAAATTCTTTGCTTTATTACTAATTAACAACTTCAAATCTTTAAAAGAAATTAACTTGCCTTAATTTATTGCAAAAAATGTTGCACTGTTTCCTGGCCAAAACTGAAGCTGTGTTTCTTTTTATAAATCTGCAGTTTGAATTTGTTTGTTAAAGCTTGATTTTAAAATCACAAATTCATTAAACTATAAAGTTTAAAGTTTACCTGAGAGATGAAATTTAAAACTACAGCTTGATGTTAAGAAGATCTTCAGATTTTTACTTTGAATCCAAGAGAAAGTTGGCAGTTTTCTGATTTCTTACTTTTTTTCTTTGGGTGTTGGAGTTTGAAATGCTCAAATCTTTGTTACTGTTCTTTCAGAGATTTGGGAGGCTAAATAATTTGAAAATGAAAGCTGATTTTTTTTTATGATTATTAAATCTTATTATTTTATTCAATCAATTATATTGAATGCCATTTGTTAAAAACAATCATGAGATCTCAATACATGTTAATTTTTTTACTCCATCTCCTTTGTGCATGTCTAACACTTGTAATTTTACAAAGACAAAAGGATTTTTAAATAATTTTTTATATCATATTCACTTGATAATTAATTATACCCCTTATTCATTTGTATATACATATATACAATGTTAAAAGAAGAATTGTTTTAACCAATATTTACATTATATAAATTACACCTTAATGATTTCAAAAGCCAATTATTTTTCTAAAACATTTATTTTAAAATTAAATTCAAATTCCAATTAAACTTGAATTATAACTATTTATGTCCATATATATATATTCATACATATACTTGTACAATTTAAAAATTCAGTTTTAATGTATACACTCAAATCTACTCATATATGCATTATATATATAAAATTTAAATTCAAATTATTTTTAAAACATTTATTATTTCAAAATTTGAAACTCAAAAGAAATTGGAATTTCATTCATATATAATTTATCACTCATTTTATTTGTTTGAGGTCTTTCAATTCATTTTCGAATTAAATTGCAAAGGTTTAAATATATTACTAATTTAAATTGATAAATTTTGGGATGTTACCGATATCCCCCCTTAAGAAAATTTCATCCTCGAAATTTGAAAGAGAGAGAAAGACAAACAAAGAATATACGAATTCAGAAAGAGTTAAGGAGTGGCTTACCAGCTTAAGCCGAGATATCTACTCTGCAATTGAGATATGATTTCTGCATATTATCTTCGGTTTCGCAAGTGCAGTCCTTTGGATCGCCACTCCACTGAACTTTAACTAGTTTCACAATCTTGTTTCTCAATTGCTTTTCATCTCGATCCATAATTTCTCTTTTAACTGCTAATTGGGAGTGATTTCGAGATCCTGTTGAGTTGCTTCTTCAATAATACTATCTGGATCGTGCACATACTTCCGAAGGTTGGAAATGTGAAACACATCATGCACGCCAGATAACCAGCTAGGCAACTGCACTCGATAGGCTAAAGAACCGATCCTCTCCAGAATAGGAAAAGGACCAATATACCGTGGTGCCATGTGACGACCCGTTCTTCTACTACCAGAAAGACGTATCATCATTAAGAAAGAAAGGGATAGAAATAGAAAAGAAAGAGAAAGAAAGAACAACAACATCAGAATCTCTCAGCGGAACGGAACAAAATATAATATAACATATAACCGTTGCATAGTTTTTACATATATTAGAGTTATAGAATATCAATACACATGACAGTTATACATACATCTATCACTAAATACATCAGAGTACAGTACATATCAACTAACACAGCGGAACTACATAAATAGCTATATATGTCTGGAATCTCCTGCTCCAAGCTCGTCCAGAAATCAAGGTCCAAACCTATCACTTGGCTACTCATAAAAATTTGAGTACCCAAGAGTTTATGAAAAACAAAATATAAACTTAGGGTTAGACATGGGTATGGTATGAGTAAACGGTTTAAATTGTTTAACTTTGAAACATTTGAAAATAAAGGTATCACGTAAGACTCCCCACAAATAAATACGGGTAAGTTTTTACCTTACGCTAACCAAAACATTTCATAGGAAATCCAGTGATATTATAATAGTGTCTAGGGTTTTCAAATAAATAGAAAATAGCCGAAATTGTTACATGATTAAATTCCAGCTACTAGCCACAAAAGTGGGTAATACAAATCAAAACCGTAGGATCTCGTAGGGAAAATGGATTTCCAACAATGGCAGGGCTACTGGGGTACCGCCCGTCACAGTACGGCGCCTAGATCACCGTACCGAGGATCACTCCCGACCCCTATAACACAAGGCCGGAACCATTCCTTACTGAACAGTCCTGAACAATATAAACCCCGCGGTTGTAGCTAGCAACCACCCACACAGCCGAAATAAAAAGGGACATCTAGACAGGGGAAATATCTTGTTCTGCTAGGGCATGACCCACTTAACCTTGCTGCATCTCCCCTGTTTTAGCCATTCCCGGTTGATGAGGCTTGAGGCTGCGATTACCTTTATAGAACATATTTCTTAGAATGCTCATCGTCCGCCTGACGATGTGCTGAAAGCGTTCAATCCATACAAGTTCGTTTCGGGTTCGAACGAAACCGAAGGCATTATCTCGTCACACTCATTTTGGAATCACCCTCAGAGTTAACGATGATAACCCTTGCATTCAAACACCATCTCGATCACCATTTGATAAGTCATGACCTATCGTTTAATTTGGATCGATGTGGTTTTCGGAGAATCAAAATTGATTCTTCCGATCCCGGTCTCATCGAAATCCAAACGCCATTTTAAGGGCCAAGTTGTCTAATTAACTTAATAGTTCAATTTAATATCAGAATTCACATAACAGATATAACAGATAGATCATACATAGTTATCACAGATATCCATAATATATTATAACATATCACAGAAGTATCATCAACAGATATCAAAGTCAATCAAACAGAATTATCAATGCATACCAAACAGTTTGGTTTTACTTAACTTAATTAATTACTTAAGAATAAACTATTTTATTCTATTTAATTAATTACTGATTAATTAACTTATTAATGATCAATTAATTACTTGGTTAATCATTAATTATTAATTCATTAATCATCCAATCTTTAATTAATTATTTAATTACTCAACTTAATTACTCAGTTAATTAGTTGATTCTTAATTATTAATTAATAACTTACTTATTACAGTTAAGTAGTTATTTACTTATCACAAATTATTTAAATTAATCATTTATTATCAATTTAATTAAAGTATAATCCCTAATTAATCACTTAAGTTAATTTCCATTAATTAACTTTCAAGTAATTAGCCAACGTTCTTAAGATTTACATATTAACATATGATTTATTTTTAAGTACAAAATCAATTTAAAGTTATCAATTTAAAATTTCAAATATAAATTAATTAACATTCTAGTTACTTTATATTAATCACCTATCTTTACATACTTACCTTATTAAACCTTTAAAACAAATATTAACCTAAACTACTAATTGCCTAGTTAACTCAATTATAACAAAAATACTTAAACAAAACTTATGCTCGACCAATTAGAAAAAGACCCGAGACCGCACCTTCTTTTACTCGAGCAAGTCTCGAGTTATCTTCGTGTCTTACCCGTGTCTCTCCCTCTCACTATCCTGTTCTTTATTCTACCTGCTTCTTCTTCCCATATTTTTTTTGTTTAAGATAAAGTTATAAATTACTACAGAAGCTACTCACGAAAACGACCCGAAGACAACCCCAAAGCAACCCTCAAATTACACGAGTACGAGCACGCGGCGACTCACAGCCACTCAACAGACACCTCTCCACCACCGTGCACATGCACGGTGGTCCACTACGTCTCCGGCGACTCGCGACAACGTCCACAAACCCCAAATCGTCCACTCATACGAATACATCACTCAAACCAACACGAATCGGTCGAAGGCAAAAATTTGCATGAAGCTCGAACATGCGACGCAAACACCCACCGACAATTCCTTCGTGCGGCCACCATCCATCACCGGAGGTGATGGAACTCCACCAAAACTTCGATCACAATCCCCCCTAACACCACCTGAAATCGCGATCAACTCGGTTGCCTATTGGGGCCGAGAATTTTTTTTTTACAGAGCATTGAAATATAAGCACTAAAACCCTCCCATAATCAAAATCTCCAAATCTATGCATTCGAAAATTATTTTGACATTTTTCTGGAATCAAATGGATTACAAGCTTGCTTCCTATCAATTTACAGAAATTAAAATTAACTCAATCTTCCAAAATTTGCAAAAAACCATTTTAGTTTCATTATAAAACTGCTCTTGATACCCTTGCTTAAAAATCATAATTTTTATGCTAAAATTCCTAAATATGGGTATGAAATCTAAATATGCTATTGAATTAACAAATTTAAACATTTGATCCTTTTAATTATTTTACCTGAAACTTGAAATACAGTATGTATAAAATACTGTAAAACTCAAATAAAGTTGCAGGCCTTGATTTGGGTAAACAATTTAAATTAGCATGAATATCCAAGTTCAAAATATTTATATGAAGAAGTATTTACATTTTCTTTGCTTTACTGTGTTCAGAAACTTGGGAAGAACACTGAAGAACAGCCATATCATATTTTCCAGAGCAACAAAAAGTTCTTTGTACTACTTGTTTAACATAAACATCAAAGCACATACCATTTTAAGTTAAATACACAGGTTTAAATTTGAAAATAGTAAGTTTACTCACCTATAACATTTCTGAACAAAGAATAAGTTGAAGTTGATCATCTGGAACATGAATTGTTTGAATCTGCCGTTGAAGCTACTTGTGTTCATCCTTGCTGTTGGTTAAATAAATTTGGAGTTTACTCTTTTTTTTTCTTTTCAAGTTTTGTTATGTATTTTGTTGAACGACTCAAACTAAAAAGCAACTGCACATATATATATTTGAGATAACAGTAGGATAGGGAAAGGTAGCAACTGGACAGTTCCTTTCTTTTGAACAGATTTTTTTGTTTTTATTTATATAAATATATTGAATTTACAACCAAAGTTGGCCGAGGAGACACAAGTACATGTTTTTGTTACTTAATAGGCTTACAAAGCATAATTATGTCTTGCTGTAGATGAATCTTGTATGCAGGTTTGTACTTATGGCAGTCAACATGGCTTGAGTATGAAGCTTTGAACAAAAATATCTGTATTTAAATATTACGAGTACTTTGTTTTCTCAGTACAAAATCTTTTTGCACAGGAATAAAGACATTTTGTAGTTGATTTGTAAACTTTGACTCTTTTGCACACACATGATTACACAACATCACTTGATCAAATATATATATATATATATATATGAAGATATTTTGTAAGTAAATATTTGTTTTGTTATTATGTTATTTTCTAGCTTATAATTTGTTCATACCTATGAATCAAGTTTTACTTTACATTTGACTCAATACTTCTAGCTTAAAAATGTTTATCTGGCTCATTTATTTTATCTTATTTTATGCTTTGTACTTGTTCTATTCTTTGCTTAAAAACTTATTCATTTACCTTTATTTTCATTTTTATTTTATATTTTAGCTATCAACATTTAAGTTATATTTCATAAATTGCTTACTTATATTTACTTGTACTTGTATTTTTGGTAAAAATATTTAAACGTTATTCATATGCTCATTTATTAATATTTATGTTTTATATTTTGATTATCAATATTTACATTATATTCTTAAGTTTTACTCATATTTAATGCTGACTTTTTATTTATTTCCAATTATAATTTATTCAAATTATATACATAAGTTTGACTCATATTTTACATTTATATTTTATATTACTAGAATTTGATTTTAAATCTTAAACACTCATCTGTAGATATTTCTATCAAATGTTAACAAAAGAAAGTATTTTAATTTGATGGTATAAGATAAATATTATAAAAAGATTTATTTAAATTTCAAACATTATTATTCATATGTATATTTATCAGAGGTAAACAAAGTAAAGTGTTTTAATTCAATTATATAAAATAAATTTTATTATAATATTATCAAAAGATTTTATTTTGAACTCTCCAAAGTCCAATTCCCCTTTTAAAATACAATTTAAATAAATAAATTGACAGTATTCCCAAATCATAAGCATTTTAATATGATCAATTTATATTTTATTTAAATTAGATTAAACATTTATTAAAATAAACGGGGCCAAAAATCTAGGGTCGTTACATTCCTCCCCCTTTAAAAGAATTTCGTCCCCGAAATTTAAAATAAAGATAATTTTAAAAAATGTTATTCCAACCATTCAAATGTAGATATCATTCATACACTAACTAACAATCAAACAGTTTATCCTAACAAACAACACTAGTTATCTGAACACAAGTTCAGATAAGTTTCCCTAAAATTATCGAGAGTTTGTCTCTCGATGATCAACAATCCAAACTGGATTCCTGACCACAGTTAAATTTGATTCAACTTCCAAATTCCTGAACTACTGGTTCAACAACTAATGATGAATCATGAACAAATTTCTAAGATGGGATATATGGAATACAATACGAATTCCAGACATCCATTCTGGCAATTCAATTCTGAAAACTTACAGTATTAACTCTGTCCAAATTTTATTGACTTCCTTACAGAATTCCTATATCTATTTTAATCAAGCCCGTACGATGTATATATATCATTCGTACGCAATATCAATCCGATCGCTCGCTCGATCACACAATTTTATTTCTGAACTAGTATCGTCACCCGACTTCCTAGTACGGACTCAAAACTGGTTTCTTGATCAGAAACCGTCATTCTCCTTGCATAGTCATAACTATGATAGAGAAATTCCAGAATCAATCAAAATCCATATCCATGGTTCGTCGTCGAAAATCGAGTGAAAAATCCTAACTCGGATCGATATATAACTATCTCGAAATTCTGTGCTCGAATCTGGATCAAATTGTTATGCGAATAAAATAATATACGTACATCCTACGTATTTATATCCATTGATTATCAACCATATCAATTTCTTTTATTCACATTATATCGATTTCTATTCACTTAGAAATTTTCTCAATACCAAATTTACTTAAGAATTTCACTCTTCATTTCTTAAGTTTAATATGAGCATTATATATCTCTCACATCATTACTCTACCACCTTAACCTTTATATCTTCTTATTTAAATCTGAATTTCCAATTTCTTGTGAATTCAATTTATCTTTAACTCTGAATATTTAAATTTCATTTACTATCTTCCATTTATAGCTGATTTTTATCATTGTTTTAAATCTGATTTCATCCACTAGTTTATTTCAATTCCTAATTTGAAATTGTTTTGTTGCTCATTTGTTTTTTTATATAGTTTTCAAATTTTAAAAAAAGTTTTGACAGAGTCTTCTTTGCTTAGCATTACATGTTTCCATAAGCACATATGTATAGTTCCAACACTTATTACAATTACTTCCAACCAATTCGCAAATCATTCTCTTTAGTTTAAGTGATTTACAACTTACTTGCTTATATATGATCCATTTAAGCAAAACAAACTCATATTCAAAATCATCCTATTTTGCTTCCAATAATTTATAGAATTTTATCTAATCTTATTTACTTCAAGCAACTCATTTCTATATGCAGTTTGACAATATTATTGTGAATAAACAATCACTTAAGCTTTATAATGAATCTTAAATTGATTTCGACTCAATTTACACTTGATTCCAACCCAATTAATTTATTCACAATCTCTATATTGCATTTTCTTTTATTTCAAAAGTTTGATTCCAAACCATTTTATTAAACTTGACAACCAATATTTTAAATAATCATCTCACAATTTACTTAAGTCATTTATTTTCTTCAAACTGTTCCACCTAACAACTTAGGTTTATTCTATTTCACCAATTCCCATTTAAATCTTTGATTTGATTTTCCTTTAATCAAATCCCAATTAATTACTAATTTATTCGATTAGTTTATTCTTTTATCCATTGTGACGACCGCTCATGACTCCCGCACTAAAACAGGGAAATGGTGCGTTGAAAGGTGTGCCAGGCAGCCATGGACGATAGTCAGGGTAAGATAAACAGAAAAAAAAACTCTATCGTACAACTCACAGCGCAAGGATAAAATACAATAGAAAAGTATACATAGTGAAGCTCATTGAACAGAATCTTATCATATAAACTCATAGTAGTTTATTACAAACATCTGAATAGTCAACACATCAAGCCTCACTACATAACACTCAGAGTATCAAACAAACAACGGAACATCCAGTACATATAGTAAGAAAACAATATGCAAAAGCCTCCAGCTCGTCTTCGTCACCAACAACGTTGATTACTAAGAACAGCACCTGTCACCTGCTACCTAGTCTGCCCATCCCAACATGGATGAACAACCCAAGGTAATAAGAGTTAAACATAAAACTTTGAGTCAGACAAAAGTCTTAGTGAGCAGTAAATCAACTATCAAACATACCAAAAGAGCATAAAGGGTAAAAGGAATAGGAACCCAACCATCCCACTCCACCTCTTTCTACAGTGATAGCCCCCAGACACCCTAAGCAGAAGTAAACATAGCAATTCAGACATTCAAAGCAAAGTAATTATCACTCGAGTCAAGGTCGGTGTTTTCCAAGTACAAACCCCCAAGGCCTAAACCAAGATCTGATAAGTACCCTGAAAACATCGCTCTTGACCCAAGCGACGATACAACCAAACATCCAAACATCCATGACTCTGGCTATCACTGTTATCATTGCCTTGATTTCATCGTTAATTGAATTACCATCTCATTATCTCTTCCATCCGCCAAGGGCTAATGGTAACCCCGGTTCTAGACATAACTCCGCACGTCGTCGCAGCCCGTGCCTAGGACTATCGAATCTTCCCAGAGTACTAGCACGTCGTCGCAGCCCGTGCCTAGAACGTCGTCGCAGCCCGTTCCAACGTACTCTTGCTTTGAGCATGCTAGAACCTTCAATAACGATGAAATCTCAGCCTCCTAGTCATCCTCCTCGATGACTATTCTCATACTAGCTCAAGCGCCTCTCGAGCTAACCATTATCTACAAACTCGAACCACATCATCGAGTATCATCATGCTTGGGATGATCCCGCCTGGATTAAACCAAGGCTTTCTCACATCTTACTTTGCTTCTTCGCATCAAAGAAAAGTTCCATCTCAACATCATGGTTTGCCTCATCGCATCATGGCAAAGTCCCATCTCAACATCATCATCAAACCTATCCATATGAGCTTCAACATCCGCTTCATATGCCACAAGCAGCTTTCCTTATTCAAGAGCCTTTCCACTTAGCTTTTGAATCATCTTCGACCAACTTATCCAAATCAATTTATCAATCAACTAATCCATCAAATCAAACATTAATCCAAGTAATCAATCATTCAAACAAGATCTAAATAAACAATTACAACAATAATGGCAATTTCGTAAATAAAGAGTCCAAATCTAACATGCATTCTAACAAGCATGATTTATGAACAATATCTCTACAACTTGATGAATGAACTTGCATAAGTGAACATGTAGTAAAATAGATGTCAAATTATCATGAACAATAGATCTACATGCAGACTTAAGAAAAATGCACGAAAACTTTCTTTAACACATAAACAAACCACCGATCCAATATACTCCTTTGGGTCCGTGTGAGAGATAACCACCACTCACCGAATCACCTAAACACCTCAAAAGATAACAACTTCAGATCTGGACAGCGAAGAACTAAGCTTGATCTGGCAAAATCTCGCTTCAATCGATGAAATCTCTCTTTGAAGAATGTAGATCTTCAACTTTGGATCTTGGATCTTCAACCTTGATCTTCAATCTTGGATGGATGTAAGCACTAGATTAGAGTGGAGAAAAGAAGTGAAGAAATGTTGTAGTCGAGCTCTCAAAATGGCAGCACTTCGTCGCTTCAAAATCCGGTGCCAAAAAGTGAAGATAGACCGTGTATTTATAGGCTCGCTCTTAGGTCGCTCGCCTTTAGGTCGTCCACGACCTACCAATGTCCACGACCTACGACCTAAAGATCCCCCATCGACCTAAGGACCTATCGGTTCAAACCTATGCACGACCTAAAACATACACGACCTAACCCCTTAAGCCTTCATGCGGCCTACTACAGGAACGACCCAACGAAACAAGCTAATGCTCGACTTAACAACCCTCGCGACCTACGACTCATCAGGGAAAACGACTTAGCGTCCTACGACTTAACCACTTTACGACTTAACGACCTAAGTCTTAACACGTTAATCACTAGGTCGTAAACTCCACTAACTCGCTACAACTACTAGCTCTTCCCAGTCCCTAAGTCGTTCAACCGACCTATCTACTAACCAGCGACCTAAGCCATTACGCGACCTAACATAAATCGCTTACGACTTAAGCCTTAACACCTACACGCGACCTAACTCTCTTAGGTCGTTAACTATATTTTAGGTCGTCCAAATTCTTAAGTCGTCTATTCCTTAGGTCGGTCAATCCCCTAAGTCGCTGGCTTCCCTAACTCGCTAGCTACCTTAAGTCGCTCACCACCATGTTGTTAACTCGTTCTAACACTAACACGCTAACTCTTCCAAACTTATAGGTCACTCCATTCCTTAACTCGTCCATGACCTATCTCTTAACTTGCTTAAAATACTTAGGTCGTTATTCCTATAAGTCGCTCCACCCAACCTAACTTCCATACGACCCAAGCTACCCACGACTTAAGCACCACACGAGTTAAATTTTTACACGACTTAAATTCTAGACGAAATACTTAATACGAACGACCTAATTACAATTATTTTACGATTTATCGACTTGTAAAATATGGGTCGTTACATTCTCTCCCCCTTAGGAATTTCGCCCCCGAAATTCCAAACAAACAAGAGCAATCATAACTATTCTGCATGCCTACCATCCATAGCAATCAACAAACCATGCATCCAATTACTAGCCTAGCACGCAGAATTCTAATATTAGAACAAGTTACAAATTCATGAGATGTCACGACACCTTAGGGCCATACCTCGAAGAGTTCAGGATGAGCCGCTTTCATCCTCTCTTCCTCCTCCCATGTACAGTCATTGACATCATCACTCCATTGTATCTTGAGCAACGTAATCGTTTTCCTCCTACGCTGTTTCGTGTCGGTTTCAACAACACGAAGCGGCTTACGAGGTCTCGTAACAACTGGGTCAGCCTCTAAATCTTCATAGCTATCAGCAGAAACCACTGTATTCGAGTCGTGCACATACTTCCGTAGATACGATACATGAAAAACATTGTGCACGCCCGACATCTTCTTTGGTAATTCCAACTTATAAGCGAGCTTTCCAATTCGCTCGATGATCGGGAATGGTCCAACAAATCTCGGAGTCAATTTCCCTTTCTTCCCGAATCGAATAACATTCTTCAGTGGAGAAATTTTCACAAAAACCATATCTCCTACGTCGAATTCCAAATCTTTTCGACGCTTATCGATAATACTTTTCTGTCGATCTTGGGTTGCCTTCATTCGTCGCCGAATGATCTCTATACAATCAGAAGTCCGTTGAATCATTTCTGGCCCAAGTATCAACTTTTCTCCAGTTTCCAACCAGCATGTCGGAGAGTTACACAGTCTTCCATACAGTGTCTCATATGGTGCCATACCAATACTTGACTGGTAACTGTTATTATATGCAAATTCCACCAAATGAAGATGATCTTCCCATGATCCTCCGAAATCTAAAACACAAGCTCTGAGTAGATCTTCCAAAACTCGGTTGACTCTCTCGGCCTGACCATCCGTTTGGGGATGATAAGCTGTACTCAAACACAGCTCGGTTCCCAAAACTTCTTGGAAGCTCTTCCAAAATCCACTAGTGAACAACGGGTCTCGATCACTCACTATACTCTTCGGAATACCATGGAATCGAACTATCCACTTAACATACAACTCAGCCAATTTCGATGCAGTCCTAGTTGATCGAACAGGAATGAATCTTACACTCCTAGTCAAACGATCTACGACGACCCAAATCCCTTCATTTCCTATTCTGGTTCTAGGTAGACCATCGATAAAATCCATCGATATTTGCTCCCACTTCCACGTAGGAACTTCTAATGGTTGAAGCAATCCACTTGGCTTCTTCTGTTCGGCTTTTACCAACTGGCAATTCATACATTTGGAAATAAAATTTCCAACATCCTTCTTCAGAGCAAAAACAATCGCCGCTAACTCCAAATCATGAGTCGGATAATTCCTTTCATGCGGCTTCAGTTGTGGACTTGCATACGCAACAACTTTATCTTTTTGCATTAGCACTGCTTCCAAGTCCAGTACCACATGCATCGGTGTAAACCACCATCTCATCATTCCCACTTGGAATAGTCAAAACAGCACTTGTCAGTCGCTCTTTCAGGATTCCAAAAGCTTTCTCACACTTAGCATCCCATCTGAATACCTGATTCTTTTTCGTCAATCCTGTCAATGGTGCAGCTATCTTGGAAAAGTCTTTGATAAATCGACGATAATATCCTGCTAATCCAAGAAAACTTCTCATATCAGATGCATTCTTAGGTCTAACCCAATCCTGGATTGCTGCCACCTTAGCGGGATCAACCGCTATTCCTTTTCCAGAGATAACATGGCCTAAGAACGTCACTTCACTCTTCCAGAAGTGACACTTCGAAAACTTAGCCTTCAGCTGATGTTTCCGCAAGATTTCCAAAACAATCCGCAAGTGTGTCTTGTGCTCTTCTTCAGTCCTGGAATAGACCAAGATATCATCCACGATACAAACTTGTCCAACTGATCTCTGAATACTCTATTCATAAGATCCACAAAATATGCTGGTGCATTGGTCAATCCAAACGGCATTACCAGCCACTCATAGAAACCAGATGGTGTCCTGAAAGCAGTCTTCGGCACACTATCCTTTGCCACTCTTAACTGGTGAAATCCCGTTGCCAAATCCATCTGAGGAAACACCTTAGCTTCGTGAAGCTGGTCAAACAAGTCATCTATTCTCGGCAATGGATACTTGTTCTTCTTAGTCACTTTATTCAGCTCACGATAATCGACACACAACCTCAACGATCCATCCGCTTTGGTTGCGAACACAACTGGTGCACCCCATTCGGACACACTACGCCGAATGAATCCTTTCTGCAAAAGGTCATCAACTTGCACCTTCAACTCTTGCTGTTCCCTAGGTGCCATCCGCCTAAGAGGCATCACAACAGGTCTGACTCCTTCAACTAGATCGATACGAAACTCGATCTCTCTATGCGGCGGCAACCCTTTGACTTCATCAAAGATGTCCTCAAATCCATTCACGACCGGCACCGTTGACAGTCCGTCCCGTGGAACAACCAGTGAATACATGAAGCTCATGAAGACGCCTTCCTCATGCTTACATCGTATCACAACCTTTCGCCCTTCCACATTCTCGACTGTCACCTCCAGCCTCTCACAATCAATCCTTGCCGCATACTTCCTAAGCCAGTCCATACCCAAAATAATTCCGAACCCCGCAAAGTTCAGAACAAAACAATCACAAACAAAAGAGCAATCATGACTCGATACAACTAGACCACGGCATATCATACACAAACAGGACGAACCCCCAACTGGATTAGTCACAACCAATGGCATATCAACAATATCCGGTTCCGAACCCAACCGGCATACAAGTTCATTACAAACAAAGGAATGCGACGCCCCAGTATCAAATAACACTCGAACTGGGACACCATAAATGGAAAGAGTACCTTGAACCACCACACTCTTCACCTTCTCTTCAGCAGTAGGAGCTTTCAAAGATGATGGAACAACTCCCAAAGCATAAGCTTGCACAATCTGCTTGTCCTTTCTCGGTTCTGGACAATTCCTCCTGAAATGCCCCGGCTTGTCACAGCTGTGGCATTTTGCCGGCGCCTTCTGATTCTTACAATCCCTGGAGAGATGGCCCTTCTGCTGGCAATTGTAGTAGGTCACTTCGCCCTTCGGCTTCTTCTGGCCATCCTTACCTTTCTGTTGCTTCTGCTTCCTCTTCTTGTTTCCACCCTGCTGTGGTTTGGACTCTTCCTTGGTCACAGCAACAACAGATCCTTCTTTGGGAAACAGACTCTCATGCCTGAGAGCTTTCTCCACAAGCTTCTCAAATGGATCGTCCAAGTGATCCACCAACTGTCTCCCAAGGTAACTATCCAAGCCTGTCACAAACTTCTCATTCTTCTGATAGGGAGATTCAATATACGATCTGGCATACTTGGACAAAGCTTCAAACTCAGAAACATACTCAACAACTGGTCTTCCACCTTGCTTGAGCTCCACAAACTTCTTGAACAAAACAGATTTCTGAGCTGTGGAAATGAACTTAGCTTCAAATCTGACTTGGAATTGCTCCCAAGTGATCTCTTCTTCTGGAGTATCAATGGTGATAGAGTTCCACCAATCAGAAGCTCTTCCTTGAAGCTGTCTTGATGCAAGATTCCTCTTAGTTGCATCCTCAATTCCCAAATCACCAAAGATCCTTCTACAAGCATCTATCCACCTTTGAACTTCAATGGTTGATTCTGTCCCCAAGAAAACCTTTCCTCCAAGAGCAGTATAGTCCTTACACAACTTAGCAAAATCCACTGGTCTTGGGGCTTGAACCTGAACTCCAACATCTACTGATGGCCCCGGAGCTGGTATCCTCCTCATGATCGAAGTCATCATGGCCTCAAACATAGTAGCATAATCAGCAGCCCCTTCAGCAGCACAGCCTTCCCTAGCAGCTGGTCTCCCTCTTCGACTCATCCTTAATATCTACAAAAAGGAATGATTAAGAACACCTTGAGAAACAACTGCATAAGGAGTTCAAATCCTTCTAACTACTATATTATATATAGTAATCATCCATCAAAATACAATTACGTCTCTCATACGTAGTTACGTCAGCGAGCGTTGGCTAAAATCGATTAACCTAAGCTCTGATACCAAATATGACGACCGCTCATGACTCCCGCACTAAAACAGGGAAATGGTGCACTGAAAGGTGTGCCAGGCAGCCATGGACGATAGTCAGGGTAAGATAAACAGAAAAAAAAACTCTATCATACAACTCACAGCGCAGGGATAAAATACAATAGAAAAGTATACATAGTGAAGCTCATTGAACAGAATCTTATCATATAAACTCATAGTAGTTTATTACAAACATCTGAATAGTCAACACATCAAGCCTCACTACATAATACTCAGAGTATCAAACAAACAGCGGAACATCCAGTACATATAGTAAGAAAACAACATGCAAAAGCCTCCAGCTCGTCTTCGTCACCAACAACGTTGATTACTAAGAACAGCACCTGTCACCTACTACCTAGTCTGCCCATCCCAACATGGATGAACAGCCCAAGGTAATAAGAGTTAAACATAAAACTTTGAGTCAGAAAAAAGTCTTAGTGAGCAGTAAATCAACTATCAAACATACCAAAAGAGCATAAAGGGTAAAAGGAATAGGAACCCAACCATCCCACTCCACCTCTTTCTACAGTGATAGCCCCCAGACACCCTAAGCAGAAGTAAACATAGCAATTCAGACATTCAAAGAAAAGTAATTATCACTCGAGTCAAGGTCGGTGTTTTCCAAGTACAAACCCCCAAGGCCTAAACCAAGATCAGATAAGCACCCTGAAAACATCGCTCTTGACCCAAGCGACGATACAACCAAACATCCAAACATCCAAACATCCATGACTCCGGCTATCACTGTTATCATTGCCTTGATTTCATCGTTAATTGAATGACCATCTCATTATCTCTTCCATCCGCCAAGGGCTAATGGTAACTCCGGTTCTAGACATAACTCCGCACGTCGTCGTAGCCCGTGCCTTGGACTATCGAATCTGCCCAGAGTACTAGCACGTCGTCGCAGCCCGTGCCTAGAACGTCGTCGCAGCCCGTTCCAACGTACTCTTGCTTTGAGCATGCTAGAACCTTCAATAACGATGAAATCTCAGCCTCCTAGTCATCCTCCTCGACGACTATTCTCATACTAGCTCAAGCGCCTCTCGAGCTAACCATTATCTACAAACTCGAACCACATCATCGAGTATCATCATGCTTGGGATGATCCCGTCTGGATTAAACCAAGGCTTTCTCACATCTTACTTTGCTTCTTCGCATCATAGCAAAGTTCCATCTCAACATCATGGTTCGCCTCATCGCATCATGGCAAAGTCCCATCTCAACATCATCATCAAACCTATCCATATGAGCTTCAACATCCGCTTCATATGCCACAAGCAGCTTTCCTTATTCAAGAGCCTTTCCACTTAGCTTTTGAATCATCTTCGACCAACTTGTCCAAATCAATTTATCAATCAACTAATCCATCAAATCAAGCATTAATCCAAGTAATCAATCATTCAAACAAGATCTAAATAAACAATTACAACAATAATGGCAATTTCGTAAATAAAGAGTCCAAATCTAACATGCATTCTAACAAGCATGAATTATGAACAATATCTCTACAACTTGATGAATGAACTTGCATAAGTGAACATGTAGTAAAATAGATGTCAAATTATCATGAATAATAGATCTACATGCAGACTTAAGAAAAATGCACGAAATCACTTTCTTTAACACATAAACAAACCACCGATCCAATATACTCCTTTGGGTCCGTGTGAGAGATAACCACCACTCACCAAATCACCTAAACACCTCAAAAGATAACAACTTCAGATCTGGACAGCGAAGAACTAATCTTGATCCGGCAAAATCTCGCTTCAATCGATGAAATCTCTCTTTGAAGAATGTAGATCTTCAACTTTGGATCTTGGATCTTCAACCTTGATCTTCAATCTTGGATGGATGTAAGCACTAGATTAGAGTGGAGAAAAGAAGTGAAGAAATGTTGTAGTCGAGCTCTCAAAATGGCAGCACTTCGTCGCTTCAAAATCCGGTGCCAAAAAGTGAAGATAGACCGTGTATTTATAGGCTCGCTCTTAGGTCGCTCGCCTTTAGGTCGTCCACGACCTACCAATGTCCACGACCTACGACCTAAAGATCCCCCATCGACCTAAGGACCTATCGGTTCAAACCTATGCACGACCTAAAACATACACGACCTAACCCCTTAAGCCTTCATGCGGCCTACTACAGGAACGACCCAACGAAACAAGCTAATGCTCGACTTAACAACCCTCGCGACCTACGACTCATCAGGGAAAACGACTTAGCGTCCTACGACTTAACCACTTTACGACTTAACGACCTAAGTCTTAACACGTTAATCACTAGGTCGTAAACTCCACTAACTCGCTACAACTACTAGCTCTTCCCAGTCCCTAAGTCGTTCACCCGACCTATCTACTAACCAGCGACCTAAGCCATTAAGCGACCTAACATAAATCGCTTACGACTTAATCCTTAACACCTACACGCGGCCTAACTCTCTTAGGTCGTTAACTATATTTTAGGTCGTCCAAATTCTTAAGTCGTCTATTCCTTAGGTCGTTCAATCCCCTAAGTCGCTGGCTTCCCTAACTCGTTAGCTACCTTAAGTCGCTCACCACCATGTTGTTAACTCGTTCTAACACTAACACGCTAACTCGTCCAAACTTATAGGTCACTCCATTCCTTAACTCGTCCACGACCTATCCCTTAACTTGCTTAAAATACTTAGGTCGTTATTCCTATAAGTCGCTCCACCCAACCTAACTTCCATACGACCCAAGCTACCCACGACTTAAGCACCACACGAGTTAACTTTTTACACGACTTAAACTCTAGACGAAATACTTAATACGAACGACCTAATTACAATTATTTTACGATTTATCGACTCGTAAAATACGGGTCGTTACATCCATTCTTAAATTTTAATTTACATTAACAATTCATTATGAATTTATTTATAGTAAGGTTATTCAATTTATGCTTGAATTAGATTTGTTTACAACTCACACCAATTTTATTTTATCCCATTCAGTTTACCCATAACTCGATGGAATTCATTCAAATTCAATTTTTTTCCAACTCAATTTCAGTTAAATTTAGCTACTTACCATTCCTTTAAATTTATTCCTCAATATTTGAGCTCAAAACCTATTTATTTATTTCAAAGCTTATATTGCTCATTTAGTCATTTCATCTTATAACCACAATTTCAGATTATATATATAGCACTTACCATCTTAAGGTATAAATTTCCACCTTACAATTTCAATCATTTTACCTTCAAATTTTATATCCAATTAAGTTCATTTTGAACTTCAATTCCATTTAACTTATCTCAGGTTAAACTCCAATATGTTTTCCTATTTTCATTTACTTAAGTTAAATTTTAATTTCAAGATTAAAATTCCCGATTTCTTCTTATTAATATCAACTTTACTTTAAAAGCCCAACAGTTGATTCATTTAAACCTTTCACATTATCTAAATAGAATTTCCCGGTTTTCATTTCCAAAACCATTTTGAAATGATAATCAAATTTCAAATTCCAAACACTTGTTTTCACCAAAACAAATTCTCTTTTTGAACATTTCTAAAACAACTTGTATACCCAACAAGCCCAAACAATATCATGACCAACCAACCTGGTAGCAATCCATCACTTTAGAAACTCGAAAATGAATACTGATGATGTGGCCATCATCATCAGGATTATTTTCCAACGACTGAAGTGAGTTCAGTGCTTCCTTACTTTCATAATTTCCTCCCAAAACAATTTCCATTTAACAATATTTTTCCAAAACAATATTCCAATATTGCCTTCAAATCTTTGGAAAAACATTTCAAACATTCCCAAGTTTTTAAATTCCCAAATCCTTTTTTTTAAATTCATTTAAACACCTTTCAAATTTCTGGAACTTAAATTCTGGTTTAATCTAATTTTAATTATAGTCCTTCTTTATTTAAAAATCATTTTTAAATAAATTTTATTTGGTTATAAACCATTCCAATTTTAAATTTTAGTATTAACAACCAATCATCCAAATATATATATAATTATTTTAGAAAAGTATATCAAAATATAGTTTTGGGTAAAACTATTTCATTTACCCTACTTTAAAAACAATACTGTGTCGGTCTATCTTGTTTAAGAGTTTAGAAATCCCTATAGATGAAATGGCGTCCCACACATCGACCAGAATCCATACACACTCAACAGATAAATCAACACAATATAAAAATAATTTTATATTCACTAACAAATACGCGCTCATATCTATTTATACACTTAAACTCATTTTAGAGTTCTGCAAACTCTATTCTATGAGTGATTTCTACCAGAGCCAAGGTTATCACCAACCTATGCTCTGATACCAATAGTAACGACCCGTCCTTCTACTACCAGAAAGACGTATCATCATTAAGAAAGAAAGGGATAGAAATAGAAAAGAAAGAGAAAGAAAGAACAACAACATCAGAATCTCACAGCGGAACGGAACAAAATATAATATATCATATAACTGTTACATAGTTTTTACATATATCAGAGTTACAGAATATCAATACACATGACAGTTATACATACATCTATCACTAAATACATCAGAGGTACAGTACATATCAACTAACACAGCGGAACTACATAAATAGCTATATACGTCTGGAATCTCCTGCTCCAAGCTCCTCCAGAAATCAAGGTCCAAACCTATCACTTGGCTACTCATAAAAATTTGAGTACCCAAGAGTTTATGAAAAACAAAATATAAACTCCGAGTCAGACATGTGTCTGGTATGAGTAAATGGTTTAAATTGTTTAACTTTGAAACATTTAAAAATAAAGGTATCACGTAAGACTCCCCACAAATAAATACGGGTAAGTTTTTACCTTACGCTAACCAAAACATTTCATAGGAAATCCAGTGATATTATAATAGTGTCTAGGGTTTTCAAATAAATAGAAAATAGCCGAAATTGTTACATGATTAAATTCCAGCTACTAGCCACAAAAGTGGGTAATACAAATCAAAACCGTAGGATCTCGTAGGGAAAATGGATTTCCAACAATGGCAGGGCTACTGGGGTACCGCCCGTTACAGTACGGGGCCTAGATCACCGTACCGAGGATCACTCCCGACCCACTACAACACAAGGCCGGAACCATTCCTTACTGAACAGTCCCGAACAAGATAAACCCTGCGGTTGTAGCTAGCAACCGCCCACACAGACGAAATAAAAAGGGACATCTAGACAGGGGAAATATCTTGTCTTGCTTGGGCATGACCCACCTAACCTTGCTGCATCTCCCCTATTTTAGCCATTCCCAGTTGATGAGGCTTGAGGCTGCGATTACCTTTATAGAACATATTTCTTAGAATGCTTATCATCCGCCTGACGATGTGCTGAAAGCATTCAATCCATACAAGTTCGTTCCGGGTTCGAACGAAACCGAAGGCATTATCTCATCACACTCATTTTGGAATCACCCTCAGAGTTAACGACGATAACCCTTGCATTCTGAAACACCATCTCGATCACCATTTGATAAGTCACGACCTATCGTTTAATTTGGATCGATGTGGTTTTCGGAGAATCAAATTTGATTCTTCCGATCCAGGTCTCATCGAAATCCAAACGCCATTTTAAGGGCCAAGTTGTCTAATTAACTTAACAGTTCAATTTAATATCAGAATTCACATAACGGATATAACAGATAGATCATACACAGTTATCACAGATATCCATAATATATTATAACATATCACAGAAGTATCATCAACAGATATTAAAGTCAATCAAACAGAATTATCAATGCATACCAAACAGTTTGGTTTTACTTAACTTAATTAATTGCTTAAGAATAAACTATTTTATTCTATTTAATTAATTACTGATTAATTAACTTATTAATGATCAATTAATTACTTGGTTAATCATTAATTATTAATTCATTAATCATCTAAGCTTTAATTAATTATTTAATTACTCAACTTAATTACTCAGTTAATTAGTTGATTCTTAATTATTAATTAATAACTTACTTATTACAGTTAATTAGTTATTTACTTATCAAAATTATTTAAATTAATCATTTATTATCAATTTAATTAAAGTATAATCCCTAATTAATCACTTAAGTTAATTTCCATTAATTAACTTTCAAGTAATTAGCTAACGTTCTTAAGATTTACATATGATTTAACACATGATTTATTTTTAAGTACAAAATCAATTTAAAGTTATCAATTTAAAATTTCAAATATAAATTAATTAACATTCTAGTTACTTTATATTAATCACCTATCTTTACATACTTACCTTATTAAACCTTTAAAACAAATATTAACCTAAACTACTAATTGCCTAGTTAACTCAATTATAACAAAAATACTTAAACAAAACTTATGCTCGACCAATTAGAAAAAGACCCGAGACCGCACCTTCTTTTACTCGAGCAAGTCTCGAGTTATCTTCGTGTCTTACCCGCGTCTCTCCCTCTCACTCATCCTGTTCTTTATTCTTCCTGCTTCTTCTTCCCATATTTCTTTTTTTTGTTTAAGATAAAGTTATAAATTACTGCAGAAGCTACTCACGAAAACGACCCGAAGACAACCCCGAAGCAACCCTCAAATTGCACGAGTATGAGCACGCGACGACTCACAACCACTCAATAGACACCTCTCCACCACTATGCACGTGCACGGTGGTCCACTACGTCTCCGGCGACTCGCGACAACGTCCACAAACCCCAAATCGTCCACTCATACGAATACATCACTCAAACCAACACGAATCGGTCGAAGGCAAAAATTTGCCTGAAGCTCGAACATGTGACGCAAACACCCACCGACAATTCCTTCGTGCGGCCACCATCCATCACCGGAGGTGATGGAACTCCACCAAACTTCGATCACAATCCCCCCTAACACCACCTGAAATCGCGATCAACTAGGTTGCCTATTGGAGCCGAGAATAATTTTTTTACAGAGCATTGAAATATAAGCACTAAATCCCTACCTTAATCAAAATCTCCAAATCTATGCATTCGAAAATTATTTTGACATTTTTCTGGAATCAAATGGATTACAAGCTTGCTTCCTATCAATTTACAGAAATTAAAATTAACTCAATCTTCCAAAATTTGCAAAAAACCATTTTAGTTTCATTATAAAACTGCTCTTGATACCCTTGCTTAAAAATCATAATTTTTATGCTAAAATTCCTAAGTATGGGTATGAAATCTAAATATGCTATTGAATTAACAAATTTAAACATTTGATCCTTTTAATTATTTTACCTGAAACTTGAAATACAGTATGTATAAAATACTGTAAAACTCAAATAAAGTTGCAGGCCTTGATTTGGGTAAACAATTTAAATTAGCATGAATATCCAAGTTCAAAATATTTATATGAAGAAGTATTTACATTTTCTTTGCTTTACTGTGTTCAGAAACTTGGGAAGAACACTGAAGAACAGCCATATCATATTTTCCAGAGCAACAGAAAGTTCTTTGTACTACTTGTTTAACATAAACATCAAAGCACATACCATTTCAAGTTAAATACACAGGTTTAAATTTGAAAATAGTAAGTTTACTCACCTATAACATTTCTGAACAAAGAATAAGTTGAAGTTGATCATCTGGAATATGAATTGTTTGAATCTGCAGTTGAAGCTGCTTGTGTTCATCCTTGCTGTTGTTTAAATAAATTTGGAGTTTACTCTTTTTTTTCTTTTCAAGTTTTGTTATGTATTTTGTTGAACGACTCAAACTAAAAAGCAACTGCACATATATATATTTGAGATAACAGTAGGATAGGGAAAGGTAGCAACTGGACAGTTCCTTTCTTATGAACAGATTTTTTTGTTTTTATTTATATAAATATATTGAATTTACAACCAAAGTTGGCCGAGAAGACACAAGTACATGTTTTTGTTACTTAATAGGCTTACAAAGCATAGTTATGTCTTGCTGTAGATGAATCTTGTATGCAGGTTTGTACTTATGGCAGTCAACATGGCTTGAGTATGAAGCTTTGAACAAAAATATTTGTATTTAAATATTACGAGTACTTTGTTTTCTCAGTACAAAATCTTTTTGCACAGGAATAAAGACATTTTGTAGTTGATTTGTAAACTTTGACTCTTTTGCACACACATGATTACACAGCATCACTTGATCAAATATATATATATATATATGTATATGTATATATATATATATATATGAAGATATTTTGTAAGTAAATATTTGTTTTGTTATTATGTTATTTTCTAGCTTATAATTTGTTCATACCTATGAATCAAGTTTTACTTTACATTTGACTCAATACTTCTAGCTTAAAAATGTTTATCTGGCTCATTTATTTTATCTTATTTTATGCTTTGTACTTGTTCTATTCTTTGCTTACAAACTTATTCATTTACCTTTATTTTCATTTTCATTTTATATTTTAGCTATCAACATTTAAGTTATATTTCATAAATTGCTTACTTATATTTACTTGTACTTATATTTTAGCTAAAAATATATAAATGTTATTCATATGCTCATTTATTAATATTTATGTTTTATATTTTGATTATCAATATTTACATTATATTCTTAAGTTTTACTCATATTTAATGCTGACTTTTATATTTATTTCCAATTATAATTTATTCAAATTATATACATAAGTTTGACTCATATTTTACATTTATATTTTATATTACTAGAATTTGATTTTAAATCTTAAACACTATCATCTGTAGATATTTCTATCAAATGTTAACAAAAGAAAGTATTTTAATTTGATGGTATAAGATAAATATTATAAAAAGATTTATTTAAATTTCAAACATTATTATTCATATGTATATTTATCATAGGTAAATAAAGTAAAGTGTTTTAATTCAATTATATAAAATAAATTTTGTTATAATATTATCAAAAGATTTTATTTTGAACTCTCCAAAGTCCAATTCCCCTTTTAAAATACAACTTAAATAAATAAATTGACAGTATTCCCAAATCATAAGCATTTTAATATGATCAATTTACAATTTATTTAAATTAGATTAGACATTTATTAAAATAAACGGGGCCAAAAATCTAGGGTCGTTACATGCCAGCTAACCGGTCTTCCCAAACCTTAATACACCTCGCATTGGAGATACTTTAAGAAAGATAGAGTCTCCAATCTGGAATTCCAAATCCCTTCTTCTGCGATCATAATAACTCTTTTGGCGACTTTGAGCCGTCCTCAATTTCTTCCATATAAAATCAACTTTCTTTGTGGCTTCTTTAATCATATCCAGTCCAAGGATGAGTCTATCACTTGTCTCAATCCAGCATGCCGGTGATCGACACGGACGACCGTATAAAGCCTCAAAAGGAGCCATCTCTATACTGGCCTGATAGCTATTGTTATATGAGAACTCGACCAGATGCAAATGGTCCTCCCAAGAACCACCAAAATCAAGTATACAAGCTCGCAATAGGTCTTCTAAGATTCGATTAATCCTCTCAGTCTTCCCATCAGACAGTAGGTGATAAGCAGTGTTGAAATTCAGTTTTTTTTCCAATGCGTCTTGAAATGCCTTCCAAAATCTACTTGTGACGACCCAGAATTTTTAAAAATTTAAATTGGAATAATTAATCAATTTTAAATATTTAAAAGTTAGTTTCTAACTTGAATTTCAAATATTGTTGTTTATTGAATAGTTTAAATTATTGAATTATATAATTCGAAATTGGGTAAATTATTGAATCTCCATGTTTAAGCCTATTAAAAATAATTTGAAGGCTTATAAAATTTATAATGATGATACTTAAGATAACAGAATGGTTGAAACTTAATTTAAAGATGATTTGTTCAGTTTTAATAATTTATCGTTTAAATTGACGTTTAGAAAAAGCCTTCCGGGGCACAGTCTCGGAATTCGACGAAACCCATCCTATTGGATCCGTAATAGTTAGTTATTATTGGATTTTAATTTTCGTAGCAATCGGAGTTGTCGTTTGACCCTGGCAGCTCAAAAACGCTTAGAACTATTTTAATCGATTTAATTTAAAATTGATTGTTTATTTCCGTAACTCGCGCATATGATCGAATTAGCTTTTGAAACACGTTTCATTGTATTCGGAACGCGGGTAAAACCTTATAATCGCCTAGCGGCATTCCTTAAGAGGTGTTCGAAATTTTGGCAGTTTTATAATATAATAAAATTTAAAGTCACTAGAAAAAGATACTTATATTAACAAAATAAGCGTACATAGGAAGCTTTCCCTAATCGATATTTTATCTTCGTTTCCCCCCTCTATTCTTCAAAGAAAAATCAAACTTATATAAAAAAAAATGGCCGCAGCCTTCTGGTCCAAAGTCAAGTAGAAATCGAAAAAGGGGGATTTCAAAATCAACTGCGGCTTCCTCTTTCAAATTGAAGAGTCGAACGAACGAAATTCGTTCGTGCTCACTTCAATCCAAACCGATGCAGTAACTTCACCTCCGTAACCCTAAGTTGCTCCCTCCAGATCGAAGGAGATCGCGACTCATTTCGAGATGAGGAGGGATCGCTCGAGGAGCTGATGCTCGAGTCGACGCTCACGTTGGGATTCGTGGCATGCGCAGTCGCATGGGGTTCGCGACTGTGTCGATGGTTAGTGGTGGTTCGTGAGTTAGCAGTGAAGTGAGGTAACGATTTTTCTTTATTACTTTAATTGTACATATAATGGCAGAAAGAAAAGTAAATAAAATAAATGTACATTTTACAGAAAGAAGTAAAATTATATACACGCAGTAAGATATTTATTTAGCTTTTGAATTGATAAACATATGTATGTATATATTTTAAAAGGGAAATTTATCAGTTAAGTTAAATAGTTAGTTTTTAAACAATACAATTTTAGTGGTTAAATTATTTGGTTAACCTATTTAATTTTTTATAGTTACTAAAGGATATTTTTAAGTAATTTTTTTTGGTTTTAAACTAAATTTATTTGTAACGTTTCGAATTTTGCCCGCTCAAAAATCGACATCCATACTTCAAATCGTATTCGAATGTCATAGATCCGACCGTTCAAATCCAATTCGCCGGAGCTTATAACAAACATTAAGTAAACAACACAGCGGAATAAAAGAATAATACATTGATATACAGCTTTGATACAATATCTGATACAACAGATGATCCAATAGATATCAATATACATCAGAGATATGATACAATAAATAGCAGCGGAAAAGAAAACTAGATAACATCTAGCAGTGGAACAAATAACTCTAAAACAGTCTTCAACGAAGAACTCCAAATCTGAACTCCATCTCCAAGATTCAATCCAGTAATAGCTCGAACTCCCAATAACGATGCACAAAGATAAGCAAGATTGGTGCGATCCAAAGACTGAACTAACTCCAGATAATCCACTATATCTAACTATCTGAAAAAAACCCAACTCTAGACTGCTCGTATAGAAAATAATGAGCACCCAGAGTTTAGGAAAGAAACAATAAACTCCGGATCAGTCGTGGGACTGGTGTGAGCAACAAAAACAGTTTATCTTTAAAAACATTCAATAAAAGATTTTCAAAGTCAATTCGCAATGCTTTTTAAAAATGAGACTACCATAAGGCCTCCCGCACACACACACAATGCAAACGCAGAATCGGAGGAGATTTCTCCTTATGATAGTCAAAGATGCTTGATACGCATTAAAAGAAACGTTTGATATTATTACTAGTGCATAGTGTAGGAAAAATTCATTTCGAAAGTAGAATATAAATCTTAGCCAACATACGACCATTATCGTATGCCTACTATAGCTAACCATGTTCAATAGCAGGTTACCGCCACATTCCATGGCAGGTTATACAACTAATACTGTACAAGGTTCGTATTGTTTCTTTGGATTTCCAACGAATGATCAGGCCAAGGAACTTCCCATTGCCACATGAGAATGCCTCTGGATGGACATCCCCGAGAACCAAACCGGATCTCTACCAACACAAGGCCGGGTTACCCCTAACTGAGTAACAACTGACCGAATATGCCATCCCCCGGTCCTTTGGGACCTTTATCCGAGAGCTCTCTAATCAATTCACACAATCATAACAAAGTGTTTTCAACATGAGTAAGTATCTGGGCTCCATACCATGATACCACCCTTTTCCAGAAGGAAATGCACATATCCTAAAGGGCGCTACCCCTCATAACCTTGCCGCATCTTTCCTGTTTTGACCATTCCCGAGATGTGAGGCTCTACGAAGTCATGTCCACAAAAACATACTTTATACAAAAGCCATGCTTTGGATCAACAAATGATCATAGAAATGATCACCAGGATAGACGATCAAACAAATGATCCTATCACAAATAATCAACACAATGATCATTTCACAGCAACACTCAGTATGTCACATTACCAAAATTGGGAATATATCGCTGATAACCTTCAACTATATAACCTCTGAGCTCGTACGTCTCAGAGAAGGGTGTTAAGCTAAGAGAATAAATTCTCCGCCACCAACAGAAATATATTTGAAAGAAATCGGCTTTATATCTCAATTTGTAATGTCAGACATACAATCCATACAAGTCTGTTCCGGGCTCGAACAGAACCGAAGGCACTTACAAAGAAGTCCTTGCAATCCGGATATTCACAATCCCGATCGGATTTCCCATCACTTAGGGAGTTTCTACACCAGGAGCTACCCAGTGCAGAGACAATCGATAGGTCATCCTATCGCTTTCGCAAATACCCGGTCTTCATCACCGGTCTTCAAATGCTATCCATAACGACGTATCACATATTCGGAATGGGTTATACGACACAAAGGTCCTTTCCCGGCTAAACCGAATAGTGAGCGAAATAGTTCAAAAACATATGGATATTGGGATTTCAATTAAGTCACAACTTAAAAATCCAAAGTTTTTCTTTCAAATGGTTTAACAATTTACCATTTCAATCTTTAACAAAAAGATTCATTTTCACAACCTTTAACGGTTTAAACAATTTTCACATTTTAATCTTTTAAACAAAAGATTCATTCACAGATTTTCCAAATCAATTTTCATTTCAATTTGATTAACTCGTTAAATATCTAAATCAAAGATTTAACTTATAGCCTTCAAAACAATTTCATTTCAATTTGATTTAAACAAATCATCAATTTAAATCTGTTAAAAATAAACAGATTTAATTCATAGCTTTCAAAAAGAATTCATTCATAACTTAGGAAAATCATTTCTCTATTCAATCTTGAAATTCCCCTAATTAACTGGAATTTCAGTTCTTATCTAAAAGTGTTTATCCCTTGAAAACAACAGTTTTCATTTTGGAAATCTGATTCATTTATACGAGTTGAAATCCTTGGGTTAAATTCAAATTCCCAAAAATAATACTTTTAAAAAAAATGATTTAACCCATAATGACTAGTATAATATCATTAATCCCTAGTTTCAAAATACAGAATTCAATTTGAATATTGAATTCAAATTTAATTTAAAGTATTTAAATTCCAACACTTAATCCTGTTATTCAAAATAAATTTCCATCTTTGAAATTCCCTTTTCAATTTCTTTTCACATTTAGTCCGATTCCATTTCCAAAACGTTTGAATTCAAATATTCAATTCTTTATAAATCATTTCAAAATCTGTGACTTAATCGATTACCTCGTGAAATCCATATTTGTGTGTGTATGGTGTGGTCCAGGGGTTTAACACAATAGTGCAACATCATTTCAATCATCACAGATTAAAACACAAAAATATAGTTGATAAGCGATATAAACTATAACGCTTATCGACCATACACAGATTCACAGATAATATACAAATGTAAATAAATACACACAGCTCAATCTATAGAACAAAATATCACAAATCAGATAGGATAATCAATTCAAGGCAACTCATTTAATTCAATCATTCATAATTAAGGTCAATCATTCAATAAACATTTATAAGCAGGATTAACTATTCTCTTAATCCTAATCAATTCAATTTATTTCCTAGTAAATTAATTACTTATAAATTAATTATCTAATCCTGATTTATAAATTAATTACAAATAATTTGATATAAATTAATTTATCAAACACTTTAATTAATTATCCTTAATTAATAAATTAATTAGATTAACCTTAGGTAAATTACAAAATTATTTAACCTTTATTAATTTTATTAAATAATTATTTTTAAGTAATTAATTATCTTTATGGATAAATCAACATTTTAATTACATTAAATGAAATTTTATCTTAATCATTTGATTAATTAACTACTTACAATACCAAATTAATCTTCAATTAATTATAACTCATTAATTAGTACATCTTTAATTAACTATCATTCAATTAATTATCCTTAACTGGCTACAATAAGTGCTCATCCCAAATCACTTATTTTAATGAGTCACAATTTAATTACATCGAGTAATTATGCTTAGACTCCTTGATTAATCATTATTTAATTAAGTTAAATCATTTTCACCCTTTAATTATTTCTGAGATAATTTATTCCTTTAATAATGATTTAAAGGAATATTAAAGTGTATTTTAAAAACATTACTCTTTTTGAATTTAAATTTGAATTCCATTTTGAATTCAAGATTCAAAATGATTTACCATTTAACATTAGCCAAATTTAAATATAAATTTATACACTTTTTTTAAGAGAAATGAAAAAGAACATTTTATTACTTATATAAGAAAAGCCTTTAAATTAAACTACTTAATTCTTAGATAAAAATTTTAGCTTTTTAAATTACATTGCATTTTAACTGGCAAATTTTAATTTAAAACAATTTATTTAACCTTTCATTTAAAATCCTTAAATAGAAGAATTTTATCAAAATCAAATTTAAACATTTGTTTGGAACTAATTACCTAAAAAAAAATTAATTTAAACTTGTTTTAAACATACAGATTTAAAAACTGATTTGAAATTTCAGATTTGAATTCATAGAAGAACTTTGAATCCAATAATTTAACTTTGATTTAAAAACTTTGGTTTTAACTTGCTTTTAAAAACTTGATTTTTATTTCTTGATTTAAAAACCAAATTCTTTTTTTTTTTTCTAAATCTTGGATTCAAAAGTTCATTTGAATTACAAAGTTAAATTTTGAATTCAAAACCCCTGTTTTACATTCTGCTTTAAATTTAAATTTCATTTAATTTTTTTAAAAAAAAACAGAATTCTGTCAGGTTATAAACCCTGAAACAACTCATTGACCCGAGGCCCCCCCTGTTAATGCTTCGAGTAAATGACCTGATCCACTCGAGTTCGACGCAAGAAAACTCTAGTTCCTCCCAGGCAACCAAATACCCAGAACACACAGTGCTCGTGCACGTGCACTTCGCCGCTGGCGATCTTCCGGCACCGCCACTACGTCGAACAAGTCGACGATCTCCCACGTACAAATCTCCGACCATCAGAACCTCCATCCTCCCTTCGAATCGAAAATGAGCATCAGGCCGAAACCTGGAACACGCGAAAACAAAAACCCCCCAAAACCTGGCAACGCCATGTTCTCCGACCCCCGACCACTAACCAGCCTACAACTCCGGCCTTCGACGCGTCAACTCGATCCCTTCCATCCCCCAGAACCCCGAGGCACTCGGTGCTTCCCCGAGACAGCGGTGCACAAATTTCTCACGTGGGAAAAAATTAGGTTTACAAAACATATCCCCACACCGCCGCCACCACGACCAACCGAGCCACCTTCCCCCATTTTTCTTCGACCCTCCGATGGCTCCTCCATCACCAGAAGAAGGCTCAGCCCCTCCAGTCGCCACGATCATTAGAAATCGCCAAAAATGTATTTTCTAGAAAATTCCAAAACTTACATGCAATTCAACATTTAAAATTTGGATTTTTATTTTAAAAATCATACTTTTCAAAGATGATTCGAGGCATATACCAGAATCAATATAACACGACATATGATTTATCCCATTATTTAAGCTTCAACTGTATTTTTCTTACTTACAGGAAATTTTCAAACTAAACTACTTAAACTTGTTTTCAAAATCTAGATGGTGTTTAAGTTTCAACTTATCATGTTTGAAATTTTAAAAGTTATCAGGAAATAATAATAAGAATAAACTTTGAATCAACTTCAACTTGAAAACTGGAACAGTTTGTTCCAGAGATTTTGTTCCAGAGATTTCAACAAGTGTATAACATCCATCCATATATGCAGAGAAACATACATATATATCACAAAAATAATTATCATAGAAAATGTAACCATATTCATTTTTAGATTAGAAAGGTGATGTTACTCACCTGGCAAAAGAAATTAAACAGAGCTGCATCTTTTTGAACAGGCTGAAAACTGCTAGCTTGATCTTCTTGTTTATTTTGTTGAGAAGTTGTTTAAGTTTGAAAAAATGAAAATGCTTGCTATATTTCTCTGATTTGCTTAGTCTTGGGAACGAACTGAAATGAATTTTGTTTGAAGTATGGAAAGAACTACCAATTGATATCCCTTTGTACAAGGTGATATCTGGTTTGTACAATACAGCATGGGTGAAGTTGCTTGTTTTAAATGGGAGTTTGTTTGAGTTTGAGTGATGTTACTTCAGTTTTTTTTTTTTCCTTTTTCTTGCTGAACTAGAAGGAATAGGTGTATATATGAAGCTACAGGTGTAGTTAGTACAACAGGGTGATATTATAATGCTTTGTTCATTATGTTCTTACTTAAACATATACTTGCTGTCCTTGCATTCAAAAGTGTATACAGATTTTTCAACTTAGCCTACATATTCTTTTCTTTTTTTTCTTTCAAAAAGTTGGACAGGAATATCTTTATTTGGAGGCTGAAGATAACTCTCTGATATCTTGCTTTAACCTACTTGTATACATATTGCTTTTTGCCTTACTTCATCCCCTACCTACCTGTACTTTCTTTTCTTTAGCTTACAGCCTTGCATATTTATTTCACTTCCCTTTACTGATTGGTGGCTGGAGATATACTTTGCATAAATTAAATATATGTTTATTGTCTTCATGCTTTTTCTTTTAAAATATAAATGTGCAGTCTTTGCTTTGTTCATGTTTGTACCAGTGCACTTTTGTTTATACTTTATTTTGTTTATACTTGCCTTGCATATGTTTATTTAGTTAGCTTTATAACCTGCTTTGTATTCTATTTGATTTCTTTCTTTTGCAAGCTACATACTTGTCTTGCTTCTTCATTTTATTTGCACATAGATATTTACTTTGCTTTAGTTTTGTTTTATACTTATTGTTTTTGTTTTATAATTTATCTTCTAATCATATTTCTAACATACGTATTAAATTTACAACGTATATTTTATTTTATTTCTCTCTTTTGTTTTATATTTTACATAATTTTATAAATATGTGGTTTCTTCTTTGTATGTTATTTCTTTTGTTTGAATACTTTCATTTTCTTTTATTTTATTTTATATTTTTTTCTTTGCATACTAAACTTTTATATTTGTTTGTATTTACTTCGTTTATAGTATGAATAACTTCTATTTTAACATGTTGTTAAAATTTATTTATGAGTTACTATATATATATATATATTTTTCTTAATTTATTTTATAACTCCAATATTTATTAAACCATTCATCTAAGATTTAAATTCAAATCAAAATATATATATACACACAAGATTTTATAATTTCAAATTGACTCATATATACCCAAATATACATATATGTACAATATTCAAAAATTTAAATGATTTATATAGAATATATTTGAACTCGGGGAAACTCACATCACTATTTATAATTAATTTTATAAATTTTTATTCAAAATTTCATTTAATTATTAATTTAAATTAAATAAAAATTCAGGATCGTTACATTATTAGTTGACTAAATTTATTTAAAAGAAATTTTAGTTTTAAAATTGTAGTTAAAAAAATTTATTAAAGGAAATTGGTTTGAAATAAAGATCATTTGTTAAGCAAATTAATTAAAATAAATTGTTCGATCATTTCGAATATTAATAAATCGTATAACTGTTTATACAAGGTTTAAATCTGAAGGAAACAAATCGAGACCGGATTTGGATTGCAAAAAAAAAGGTGAGTAAATCTCACTCTGTTTGATTTTTATTTGGAGTTAAATGGTTAGATTTAAATAATTGGTTGAATGATTGAATTGATTGAATGTGTACTGATGATCTGGTGATTTTGGTTTTGGTTAGTGCTCGAGTTAATTGTGGTTTGACTCGAAGTATTTAGGTTTTAAATGGTTTCAATCTTAAATCATAAATAAGGAAATGGTTCATTTTAAAGTTAATAAGGGTTTAATGATTGGTGATTCATTAAATAGGTAGGATAATTTAAATGGATAACTAATTAATTAAATTAGTTAATGATTTGGGTTAACTAATTAAGTTTAAATTAATTTAGAATGATCATTGGGTGGTTTAATAAGTAATTACTTAATGCAATTAATAAAATTACTTTGTGTAATTAATCAAGAGATAAATTAAGATAATTAATTAAGGAGAATTAATTTATTTAATGAAGTAAATAAAAAGGTAGATAATTTTAGGTGGAGATAAATCAAGTATGATTAATACTGTGGTTTAATTCATGTAATTAATTTAGATTAGAAAAAAATAAATTAAAATACAAATCGTTAATTTACATAATTAATGATGTAATTAAAGATTGGTAAATTAAAATTGATTAATCCATAATAAGTGACTTATGAGAATTTAATTAATATAAGTAATTAAGGATTAATGTTATAACGTCTCGCCTTTTCGTACGTTTTAAATCGACACACGTGCCGATTCAAACCATACGGAAAGGCGGATTGTTATGGGGTAAGTAAGAAAAACAAGAAAGAAATAAAACAAAACAGAATCTTACAGTAGAAGGATAAAATATAATAATCAATATACCGTTCATAAAACTGTTTACAAAACATTTGATTCTTCTCTATACAATAAATATCAGAGTTCCCATACCAATAAATATCAATGCAGCGGAATACAGTGTGTAGTGGAACCATATAATATATAATAATAATAATAATGAAATCTTCGTCTTCGTCCTCCTAAAATAAAGTCTTCTATCCTGAAAAGCTCGGACTGACCCGAGCGAATTGAAAAGACAAAACACTCGAGTCAGAACTAAAAGATCTTATGAGAGTTAAATCAACAGAAATAAATATGAGTGCAGTAACTTAAGAGATGCTCGGGATTCACATCCCCTAAGGACCTGTTAAACTATTTACAATGTAGTATATTTCGCTATTATATTAGTGTCTAATTGTAAAATAAACTTACTTTTAAATAGCGCTAAGGGGTTACCCATATAGCTCTTAACACAAATAATGCCAATAGTCAATACAGTACCGTAATACCTCCTGATCGGAAGGCTACCAGAGGATACTCCATAGGTACGACACAAATAGAAACTCATACAAGGCGCGATAGGGTAGGTGACACGGCACAACTAGGCAATGCCAGGGTAGATATACCAATTACGATTTCGGGTCGGTCGTAACGCGTAGCCGCAGCTACTGCCCACCTCGAGCCACACCTCCAAATCAAAGAAATCAAAAGTGGCCACCGAATCAATCCAAAAGTCAAAGTATAAAATCGAAGGGATGTGTCGGATCAAAGGTGATACCTTAATTAACCCGTCAATCGCTCCTGTTTTAGCAACCTTATGCCAACTCACGGGAGTTGGGTCCACATATTTACCACAAAGGAAACGCCGCCACCATCCTACTTCATTCTGGAATCTCCACCGCGTACACGGTTGTTAAAGTGGTTTTCGGAGTTGGCAGAGAGTATGACAACTTCCGATCACGGTCTCTTCAACAACCAATCGTTATTATAACACCGCGGTCTTTTTTTTCAAAATAGTTTATACTTTAAAACCAGAATATAATATCCATTTCAAAACTATATAAATATGATATCATTTTCATTTTAAACCCAAATCAAATTTGATATCATTTTGACCCAAATCAATATAATATCATTTTAATTTCAAATATACCCTTTCCAAAAATCATAGTGCTTTCAAAGTATAACATTTAGAAATCAAAACTCTTGAATATAATACTTCCAAATTATAATACCTTGAAAATCATAACTTTGAAACAAACTTCCACCTCTTAAATGGTTAAATATTAAATTACCATATAAAATAAAATAGCTTCTTTAATTTCACAAATCAATTCCAAATACCGATTTAAACTTCCAAATAAACCATTTCAATTCTTATGTTTCAAAGCTTTAAATATTCCACTATTTCAAAAAAAATTCTTTGATAATTCCATATATATCAAATTCAATTACTATTATTTAGATTTGAAATGTTTATTTAATGAATTCAATATAATTTAAGTAAAACCTTTAACTTCACATAACTGGATATTCTTTCAATTTATTTAACTTGATATATTCATTTAAATCAACCTAATATTCATTTAAATCACTCAACACAAAATCAAGTTATAAAAATCATATGCTTTAAAATTCTAATTTTTATTAGATTCCAAGTTAATTTAATATTCATCTTCCAACCTTATTTCATTTAAGTCATTTAAACTCCAAACATTAAATGTTAATAAATGCTTAATCATATTTGGTCTCAAAAAAAATCAAACTTGATTATTAACCTCTTTTATACTTCAAATTAATTTTATACATAGCTTAGAAACCAGAATTTAACTATATATAAAATAACCTTTATCAATAACCAAATCAATATCTTATAAACCATATATATGTCTTTACAAAACCATAGAAATCACTTTAAAATATTTTTATATGCATATACCACGGTGTCTGTATAAAATTTTCTATCCTATGGTCAAGTGATACAGATATTTATCATTTCAATCCGTAATATAAAAATAAAATTTTACGGTTATATATCATTTCAAACTACAATCCCGAATGCAATAAAATGCATAAAAACTTGCAATTTATAATGATATAAATAAACATCCATCCATCCATCCATCCACCATAAAATCATACATCCATTTATCACAATCATCATCCAATTCAAATAATACATCAATATATAATAGGTAATAAATAACAGGCATTTACTGGCAGTTTATTATGCAAAATAAATTAAATAATAATTTAACTGGCAGTTTATATGCAATAATAAATTTAACTAAAATTTAACTAGCAGTTTATATGCAATAATGAATTAAATAACAAGTTATTTAAATAAATGCAAATTAACTGAGATAATCATGAAGTATATGCCAAACAGCTATAAATAAGTTTCAAATCACATCATAAATGAATTTAACAAACATAAGAAATCTTAGAAGTTGTGAGTGGGTTAAAACACTCACCTTTTGAATTTAAATTGAATTTAAACCCAAAAATTTGACAGTCTCCAAATTTGTCCGAACCAACGCCAAAAGGTTCGAAATTTCAAAACGATCCTAATAAAAAAAACTGCGCATGAATTGGTGTTCGTATGTGAAAGATATAGCGATAATTGGGTTTGAATTTCAATTAAATAAAAAAAATAAAAGAGAACACTTTGTACCCTATAGTCCACGTCAGCAGAGCATTACCCAGATTCACGTTCTTCCCAGGTTGCGCACGAAACCCTACACTAGAACCCAAATTTGCGCACGCGTTATTCTCAGCCGCCATCGCTACGCTATCTCAGAATCGTTGCCGCACCTCCACCGGAGGTCATCTTCCCCAACGCCGCGCCTAGCCATGGCCTCCGCCTCACCACAAATCGCCACGCGACACCCTCGGTTCGAACAAAAAGACAGCAGCCGCCACTAGGGTTTAACCCTATTTGAATTTTTTTCGATGATCTAACCGTCCAAAGGACGAACAAACTATGTCGATGCGATCCCCTCGGTCCACTCTACAAAACCGAGAAACGGTTTGTCGATCCGTCGAGTTTGATTTCTACGTGATGAACGGCCGAGACTTCTTCGATTTTTACTGGTCAAACGACAATCCAGAATGAAAAACGAATTTCACCAGAAGATTACGCACTTTGAGAGCTTCAATATATATTATTTTCGAATTTTTCTGAGGAGTTTGAATTTTCATCTTTGGATTTGGTTTAGGATTGGATCTGGAAATATAGAATTTTGTCTGCCATTGTGGAAGAGGAAGAATAGAGAAGAAGATATACGTACAGACAAATGAGAATTAGGGAGGCTAGGGCTTATAGAAGGATATTTATAGGCAGAATTGAAAATAGAATAGATGGATAAAATAGATATACGCGCTAACGCCAAAGTGGCCCATAAAGCCCGTTTCGACTCTGGAACGAAATTGGGTCAACCCATATATCAAAATAAATGTTTTAAAATATTTTAAACACGATGGAAAAGGTTTCAGGTTCAAGTTGCATCGTATGAAGAAGTTATGCTAAAATCAATATTTTTCAAATTGATTTCAATTTCATAAATTTCAAGGAGTTTCGAGTCCGTACGATCAAACGACAAGTCCGATCGCTACGAAACTTGAAACCCTACAATAATTCACCTTTACGGATCCGATGAAACTAGTTTCGTCGAAATCCGAGTCAGTGGAAAAAATGACTATTTTTCCATTAATCAAATAAATTAATAATTAATTAATTAAACCCAATTTTTAAATTTCAATTTTATAATTGACAATTTTATCACCATTATATTTCTAAATTATTTACAAAAATTTAAACAAGTTTACATGTAAATTAAAAGTTGATAAATCTATCAATTGCAGTGTTAATTTCTCTGCTTCATTATATTTAGAAATTATAAATTAAATTCTCAAAAACCCATTTATTAAAAATTTTAAGCCTTCTTGTTCACATCTTTTACCAAAATAAGATTTACACTACATTGGTTCATGATTTATCACATTATTATCCTCAAATTCCATTTTAATTTCAATAACGTAGTATTTAAACGTTTAAATTCCAATTATTTTGCAATAAATAAAATTATTGAAATTTATACTTAAATTACATTAATAAATCTTGCTTCCTATACTTAAATCAACCAATAGTCATATTATGGATGGATTAAACATTGGATTCAAAGCTATTACATAAATTTTCTCATATTATCTTTATTTCAAAAAATGTAGTAATTAATTTCATTCACAATAAATCCAATGAATTATAATTTATTTCAATAAATAAACTTGATTTAATTCCAAATCCTTTTTATTTCATAAATAATTATTCAATAAACAAAGGTAATCTTTGTTTACCCTATTATACATTAGTAAGTCCAAATTTTCATCTTTCCTCCGTACTAACTACCCTATTTTTATTTTATTACATTTCTACGAATATACACGCTAATTGCGTATTACATTCTAAACAAATTCATTTACTTAAGTTCATACTTTCCATTATATCGATTACTACAATACGCATAAATTTACAATTCCAATTATTCCATTATTACATTTACGCCTTCCGTTATTATATTAATAATCACTAAGTAACGTTTATTATCAACTATAAATATTATAACTACTTAACGGACATTGATTTTATAAATTTACAATTTATTACGTATTCTTCATCAGTTAACAAAATTTTGAATTCCTTTCCCAATTTACTAATTTCAATCAATCCTAACTTTACCATCTGTTTCTATTAATAGGGTGTGCACTAATTTAGTTATTGCGTTAATTCTTATTAATATAACATTAAGGTTCCTTTACTCTAATTAATTTCAAATTTTATTATAAACGAAATAAACAGGTAACCTTACAATACATTAAGGTTTATTATTTCCAACAAATTATCATAGTTGCCTACGTAATATTTACTCCAATATTTACCCACAACCGTTACTATTTTCATATGCCAAATCCTTATACAATGGTCATTTTATTTTTATTTATTATAACATTTATACTTAAGTGTTTGCCTTGGTTTTCTTGCATTAATAGGGTTTTTATTTCTTACAATATCAATGTTACCATTTATCCTATTATTTCACCCATTATTTAATTAAAGTCTCAATTAAATTTATTTATCTAGATTTCACTCTTTTATTACACCATTTATTACTTTACAAAACAAACATTTAAACTCATAAATGCAATACCAAATTTCATTTTAAAATCCAATTGATTTCCAAATCAAAGTTTATATATATTTCAAACAACTTTTATAATTACTCCCAGAACATTGGTTTTATTAAATGACCATTTATTAATATTTAATTTTCTTAATTTAATTCAATAAATGTAACAATGTATTCTTTCATTAACTAATTCAATACCTACTTTATATTTATACATTCAATTTACATTCAGGTATGACGCTTACACTATTTCATTTATTATAGTTTCATTTAATCTATAACAATTTTAGCTTTAATAATCATTGTTACATTTCATCATAGTTATTATTTTATTATTCATTTACAAATTTTATTGTTTCAATATTATTCCATTTATACATTACAAGGTTTTTATTTCTATCTAAATCTTATTACAAAATCTCATTAGTTTAACCAAATTTATTTACCAAAATTTACGGGTCGTTACACTCTCCCCCACTCAAAACTTTTCGTCCCCGAAAAGGAAAAGAATAGGAAAAGAAGAATTAAGAAATCAATATATCTTATTCAAACATTAACTTTATAAACAATTAAATTTACAAAATTTATTAATTTAGATAAAATATATCAATTTATAACCATTAAATCTTTTTATACTTAAATTATTAAAGTTTGGAAAACATTTTCAAAAAATTTCTAAGTCCAAATTTTTACAGAAAATTTCGGCAGAGTCTCCTTTGTACGGAGAGGCTCGGAGAAAATATAATATCAAAAATAACAATATATAACATATATTTTCCAAAATAATATATATCCCAACCCGGGAAAATAATATAATAACGCTATAAATCGTAATCCGAAAAACGTACCTATTAGTCGGGCAATTTACGCTAAATTTTATGGAACCAAAAGCAGTAGCAATTGCTTCCATAACCTGCATTTCACTTACATAATCCAAAAAGTTAACAATTATATAAAATTAAATATTTACCGTTGTTTTCAACCATCAACAAACAATACATACAACAATTACTTGCACCTAGGCGTACAACCATCACATAGAAATCAACACACATCAATCATTCATTCATGTCAACAAAACAAATAGTTATTCGGGTTCAAAACTTTAAATTGTACGGGATGAAAAATAAACTACTACGTGTACCCTTCCCTCACACTCTTATGTGAAACTAAATAGATTATTCATCCATCTAAACAATTTTAAAGTATCCTTATCCAAACAACCATAAACCAAACAAACAACCACAATTTCAAACAACAGATTTAGTTTATCCTTATTAGTTCCATTCATTTTCATTTATTGCTTATAATTATTCATTTTCAGTTATTCAGGTCATGTAAGTTATTTTTAATGCATTACATTTATGCATTTCTCAATTTCATTTACTTATTTAGTGCTTACATTTCTATTATATTTAATTATAGTAACATTTTAATTACAACTTAAGTTTATAACTCTATAACATCAATTCTTATAAATAAAAACAATTTATTGAACACTTTCATTACCTACTTCTACTTGTACAATTTCCATTACAATTTCTTATTAAACATTTCAACTTTTAATATTTGGTAAGTTATATATATTCTTTTTAAGGATGTACTTGAAAGTTATACAAGTTTTCTCATTTCTTTTAATTAATTTACTGTTCAATAATTATATCTTTTGCTTTACAGAGTAAAATTTCAACTTTCTGCATTAAATCTCTTATTTCCTTTAGAGGTTTCAATTATTAATTACCTCCGTTCCAATTTACTACAACAATTGAAACTATTAATTAATGGAAACTTAAGAATTAAATACCGGGTTTCATCCAAAACCATTTTAAAATAATAGATAAATATATACTTATAACATATATATCCAATTATATTTAAAACAATTAAAATTCCTATTTGTCTATCAAAATAAAACTGCAGTAAAACTACTACAGTGGCCTTCTCACTTCGAAACTCGAAAATGAATGTCGATGATGCATGCACTCATCATCGAAATTATTTTCCAGCGACAGAGAGAGGAGTACAAAACTTATTTCTTTCCAAAATTTCTTTCTAAAACATTTCTTTCAAATTATATTGAAATACTTATATCAGAAAATACTTCTAATAATATTATTATCATATTCCAAAATCATTCAAAAGAAATTTTCAAAACCCCGGAACTTAAGTTCTAAATTTCCAATTTTCATTATTTTAATTTCAAATCCTACTTTACTAATATTTATATATTACACTACCTAACAACCAATATTTTACAACCAAACATATATATCCTTTATAAAAATTTATTACTTTATATATAGAAAATATAGGCAAATTTATTTCATTCGCCTATATTTCAAAACAAATATTGTGTCGGTCTGTCCTATTAAGTGTTTAGAAATCCCTATTGATGTCATAGCGTCCTATGCACCAACCAGAATTTATAAATACAAAACGGAACAAATTAACACAATATTAAAACCTTTTTATAACACTAACAAATACACTCTCTCATATATATACGCTCAGCGACTCCCATAGGATATTACTACCATATTAATAAAAAGTCAGACCCCACAAAGCTAAGGTTTATCGCTAAACCAAAGCTCTGATACCAGATGTAACATCCCGCCTTTTCGTACGTTTTAAATCGACACACGTGCCGATTCAAACCATACGGAAGGGCAGATTGTTATGGGGTAAATAAGAAAAACAAGAAAGAAATAAAACAAAACAGAATCTCACAACGGAAGGATAAAATATAATAATCAATATACCGTTCATAAAAATGTTTACAAAACATTTGATTCTTCTCTATACAATAAATATCAGAGTTCACATACCAATAAATACAAATGCAGCGGAATAGTGTGCAGTGGAACCATATAATATATAATAATAATAATAATAATAATGAAATCTTTGTCTTCGTCCTCTAAAAATAAAGTCTTCTATCCTGAAAATCTCGGACTGACCCGAGCGAGTCGAAAAGACAAAACACTCGAGTCAGAACTAAAAGATCTTATGAAAGTTAAATCAACAGAAATAAATATGAGTGCAGTAACTTAAGAGATGCTCGGGATTCACATCCCCTAAGGATCCGTTAAACTATTTACTATGTAGTATATTTCGCTATTATAATAGTGTCTAATTGTAAAATAAACTTAATTTTAAATAGCGTTAAGGGGTTACCCATATAGCCCTTAACACAAATAATGCCAATAGTCTATACAGTACCGTAATACCTCCTGATCGGGAGGCTACCGGAGGATACTCCATAGGTACCACCCAAATAGAAACTCGTACAAGGCGCGATAGGGTAGGTGACACGGCATAACTAGGTAATGCCAGGGTAGATATACCAATTACGCTTCCGGGTCGGTGGCAACGCGTAGCCGCAGCTACCGCCCACCTTGAGCCACACCCCCAAATCAAAGAAATCAAAATTGGCCACCGAATCAATCCAAAAGTCAAAGTATAAAATCGAAGGGATGTGTCCGATCAAAGGTGCTACCTCAATTAACCCGTCAATCGCTCCTGTTTTAGCCACCTTATGCCAACTCACGGGAGTTGGGTCCACGTATTTACCTCAAAGGAAATGCCGCCACCATCCTACTTCATTCTGCAATCTCCACCGCGTACACGGTTGTTAAAGTGGTTTGCGGAGTTGGAAGAGTATGACAACTTCCGATCACGGTCTCTTCAACAACCAATCGTTGTTATAACACCGCGGTCTTTTTTTTTCAAAATAGTTTATACTTTAAAACCAGAATATAATATCCATTTCAAAACTATAAAAATATGATATCATTTTCGTTTAAAACCCAAATCAAATTTGATATCATTTTGACCCAAATCAATGTAATATCATTTTAATTTCAAATATACCCTTTCCAAAAATCATAGTGCTTTCAAAGTATAACATTTAGAAATCAAAACTCTTGAATATAATACTTCCAAATTATAATACCTTGAAAATCATAACTTTGAAACAAACTTCCACCTCTTAAATGGTTAAATATTAAATTACCTTATAAAATAAAGTAGCTTCTTTAATTTCATAAATCAATTCCAAATACCGATTTAAACTTCCAAATAAACCATTTCAATTCTTATGTTTCAAAGCTTTAAATATTCCACCATTTCAAAACAAATTCTTTGATAATTCCATATATATCAAAATTCAATTACTATTATTTAGATTTGAAATGTTTACTTAATGAATTCATTATAATTTAAGTAAAACCTTTAACTTCACATAACTGGATATTCTTTCAATTTATTTAACTTGATATATTCATTTAAATCAACCTGATATTCATTTAAATCACTCAACACAAAATCAAGTTATAAAAATCATATCCTTTAAATTCTAATTTTTATTAGATTCCAAGTTAATTTAATATTCATCTTCCAACCTTATTCTCATTTAAGTCATTTAAACTCCTGAAATTAAATTTTAATAAATGCTTAATCATATTTGATCTCAAAAAAAATCAGACTTGATTATTAACCTCTTTTATACTTCAAATTAATTTTATACATAGCTTAGAAACCAGAATTTAACCATATATAAAATAACCTTTATCAATAACCAAATCAATATCCTATAAACCATGTATATCTTTACAAAATCATAGAAATCACTTTAAAATATTTTTATATGTATATACCGCGGTGTCCGTATAAAATTTTCTATCCTATGGTCAAGTGATACAGATATTTATCATTTCAATCCGCAATTTAAAAATAAAATTTTACGGTTATATATCATTTCAAACCGCAATCCCGAATGCAATAAAATGCATAACAACTTGCAATTTATGATGATATAAATAAACATCCATCCATCCATCCATCATAAAATCATACATCCATTTATCACAATCATCATCCAATTCAAACAATACATCAATATATAATAAGTAATAAATAACAGGCATTTACTGGCAGTTTATTATGCAAAATAAATTAAATAATAATTTAACTAGCAGTTTATATGCAATAATAAATTTAACTAAAATATAACTGGCAGTTTATATGCAATAATGAATTAAATAACAAGTTATTTAAATAAATGCAAATTAACTAAGATAATGATGAAATATATGCCAAACAGCTATAAATAAATTTCAAATCACATCATAAATGAATTTAATAAACATAAGAAATCTTAGAAGTAGTGAGTGGGTTAAAACACTCACCTTTTGAATTTAAATTCAATTTAAACCCAAAAATTTGACAGTCTCCAGATTCGTCCAAACTAGCGCCAGAATGTCCGATTTCAATACGATCCTAACAAAAAAATCGCGCGTGTATTGGTGTTCGTATGTGAAAGATATAGCGATAATTGGGTTTGAATTTCAATTAAATAAAAAAATAAAAGAGAACACTTTCTACCCTATAGTCCACGTCAGCAGAGCATTACCCAGATTCACGTTCTTCCCAGGTTGCGCACGAAACCCTACACCGGAACCCAAATTTGCGCACGCGTTATTCTCAGCCGCCATCGCTACGCCTTCTCAGAATCGTTGCTGCACCTCCACCGAAGGTCATCTTCACCCACGCCGTGCCTAGCCATGGACTCCGCTTCACCACAAATCGCCACGCGACACTCTCGGTTTGAACAAAAAGACAGCAGCCTCCACTAGGGTTTAACCCTATTTGAATTTTTGTCGATGATCTAACCGTCCAAACGACGAACAAACTATGCCGATGCGATCCCAACGGTCCACTCTACAAAACCCAGAAACGGTTCGTCGATCCGTCGAGTTTGATTTCGACGTGACGAACGGCCGAGACTTCTTTGATTTTTATCGGTCAAACGACAATCCAAAATGAAAAACGAATTTCACCAGAAGATTGCGCACTTCGAGAGCTTCAATATATATTTTTTTCGAATTTTTCTGAGGAGTTTGAATTTTCAGCTTTGGATTTGATTGGGATTAGATCTGGAAATATAGAATTTTGTCTGCCATTGAGGAAGAGGAGGAATAGAGAAGAAGATATACGTACAGGAAAATGAGAATTAGGGAGGCTAGGGCTTATAGCAGGATATTTATAGGCAGAATTGAAAATAGAATAGATGGATAAAACATATATACGCGCTAACGCCAAAGTGGCCCAAAAAGCCCGTTTCGACTCCGGAACGAAATTGGGTCAACCTATATATCAAAATAAATGTTTTAAAATATTTTAAACGCGATGGAAAAGGTTTCAGGTTCAAATTGTATCGTATGAAGAAGTTATGCTAAAATCAATATTTTTCAAATTGATTTCAATTGATTTCAATTTCATAAATTTCAAGGCGTTTCGAGTCCGTACGATCAAACGACAATTCCGATCGCTACGAAAATTGAAACCCTACAATAATTCACCGTGACGGATTCGATGAAACTAGTTTCGTCGAAATCCGAGTCAGTGGCAAAAATGGCTGTTTTTCCTTTAATTAAATAAATTAATAGTTAATTAATTAAATCCAATTTTTAAATTTCAATTTTATAATTGAAAGTTTTATCACCTTTATATTTCTAAATTATTTACATCAATTTAAACAAGTTTAGATGTAAATTAAAAGTTGATAAATCTATCAATTGCAGTGTTAATTTCTCCGCTTCATTATATTAGAAACTATAAATTAAATTCTCAAATACCCATTTATTAAAAATATTAAGCCTTCTTGTTCACATCTTTTACCAAAATAAGATTGCCACTAAATTGGTTCATGATTTATTACATTATTATCCTCAAATTCCATTTTAATTTCAACAACGTAGTATTTAAACGTTTAAATTCAATTTATTTTGCAATAAATAAAATTATTTAAATTTATACTTAAATTAAATTAATAAATCTTGCTTCCTATACTTAAATCAACCAATAGTCATATTATGGATGAATTAAACATTGTATTTAAAGCTATTACATAAATTTTCTCATATCATCTTTATTTCAAAAACTGTAGTAATTAATTTCATTCACAATAAATCTAATAAATTATAATTTATTTCAATAAATAAACTTGATTTAACTCCAAATCCTTTTTATTTCATAAATAATTATTCAATAAACAAAGGTAACCTTTGTTTACCCCATTATACATTAGTAAGTCCAAATTTTCATCTTTCCTCCGTACTAACTACCCTATTTTTATTTTATTACATTTCTACGAATATACACGCTAATTGCGTATTACATTCTAAACAAATTCATTTACTTAGGTTCATACTTTCCATTATATCGATTACTACAATACGCATAAATTTACAATTCCAATTATTCCATTATTACATTTACGTCTTCCGTTATTATATTAATAATCACTATGTAACGTTTATTATCAACTATAAATATTATAACTACTTAACGGACATTGATTTTATAAATTTACAATTTATTACGTAATCTTCATCAGTTAACAAAATTTTGAATTCCTTTCCCAATTTACTAATTTCAATCAATCCTAACTTTACCATCTGTTTCAATTAATAGGTTGTGCACTAATTTAGTTATTGCGTTAATTCTTATTAATATAACATTAAGGTTCCTTTACTCTAATTAATTTCAAATTTTATTATAAACGAAATAAACAGGTAACCTTACAATACACTAAGGTTTATTATTTCCAATAAATTATCATAGTTGCCTGCGTAATATTTACTCCAATATTTACCCACAACCGTTACTATTTTCATATGCCAAATCCTTATACAATGGCCATTTGATTTTTATTTATTATAACATTTATACTTAAATGTTTGCCTTTGTTTTCTTGCATTAATAGGGTTTTTATTTCTTACAATATCAATGTCACCATCTATCCTATTATTTCACCCATTATTTAATTAAAGTCTCAATTAAATTTATTTATCTAGATTTCACTCTTTTATTACACCATTTATTACTTTACAAAACAAACATTTAAACTCATAGATGTAATACCAAATTTCATTTTAAAATCCAATTGATTTCCAAATTAAAGTTTATACGTATTTCAAACTACTTTTATAATTACTCCCAGAACATTGGTTTTATTAACTGACTATTTATTAATATTTAATTTCCTTAATTTAATTCAATAAATGTAACAATGTGTTCTTTCATTAACTAATTCAACACCTACTTTATATTTATATATTCAATTTACGTTCAGGTATAACGCTTACACTATTTCATTTATTATAGTTTCATTTAATCTATAACAATTTAGCTTTAATAATCATTGTTACATTTCATCATAGTTATTATTTTATTATTCATTTACAAATTTTATCTGTTTCAATATTATTCCATTTATACATTATAAGGTTTTTATTTCTATCTAAATCTTATTACAAAATCTCATTAGTTTAACCAAATTTATTTACCAAAATTTACAAGTCGTTACAAATGTAATTAATATAGTTAATTAATTTATGTAGTAATTAAGATTTCTTATTGATTTTGGTTAAGAAGAATTAATATCATGAAATTAAATAAAGATAATTACTTGAATGTAATTGAAAAATAATTAATCCAGGGTGATTAATTAAGATGAATAATGAAAGGTTGACTAATTAATTGATTTGGAATTAATTAATGTTAAATGAAGGAATCTAAGTATTGAGGTTAGAAATTCAATTAGAATCAATTGAATTAATTAGGAAGTGATCAAATTTGTTGTGGATGATTGTATGGTATTGGATGCTTTGAATGGGTTGATATCTCTGATATGAAATGTTGTGTATTTCATTTGGATAACTTGGGTTAGGATGACACGAGACCCGAAGAGACCGGGGTCGGGTATTAGAAGATACCCGAAACCGCTTTGAATTTTTATAGATTGATATGTGAAATCTATTGGCTGGAATGAAATGACTTAAGTAAATTGGACTATTTAATCCAAATTTTGGTACTTAGAAAACTTATGTGTAAAACTAGTGATCTTTATAACATATTGTGAACTTGTAAATTGATTCGAGTTACCCCAGGTTCTATATAAGTTATATGCTTTGCATTCCATGTTAGATGGGTTTACTCACGCTGGTTTCCAGCTTGACCCGGGTGTTACTTCGGTGTAATGCTCAGATCAGACCGAGTATTACAGATTTTCTGGTAGGGACGATTCGGAGCTCAGGAGGCGAGCTGGATGACAAGAATGTATAGATTATTTCCGCTGTATAATATTGTTGTAAATCTGTGACATGCTAATTGTGTATATTCAGTGACTGTATATATGTGTAACTCTGATGTATTAAAATGTAATCGATAGATATAGTATTCTTTTGTAATCTATTATTATTTATTATTATAGTTTATCCGCTGCGAATGTGAGATGTTGATGTTTTTGATCTTCTTCTTTTTTTTCTATCTCTTTCTTCTTTTTCATAACTATCTGGAATTTTCGGGATCGAAAATTTTAGGTCGTTACAGTTGGTATCAGAACTGAAAGGTTAAGCGAGAACCTTGGCTCTGGTGGGGATTACTCATTAAATAGAGTCCGAAGTACTCTAGAATGAGTTGAGTGTCTATATATATATATATATATATATATATATATATATATGAGAGCGTACTTGTTATTTTCTTATATAAAGGTTTTAAATGATTTTATATATATAAAAGTATATTTGATATATAAAGCAATATTTCCTTCTAATAAATATTGAGGTGATTGGTTGTTAAATTATTGGAATTAAATTAAGAAGTAATATAAAATATGACCAAACTAAAATCTTGAATTGGAATTAAATTAAGTGGTAATAGAAATACAACCAAATTAATATTAAATTGATTGAAATGAAATTCTAGAATTTGAGCTCAGAAATTAAATTGTTTAAAAACTTTAAATAAAGGTAAGTTTGAAATGGATTCAAACTGAAATTTAATCTTGAATTTATAGAAGTAAGAATAATAATAAAAAAATTAGCATCTAGATATGATAACCTTGAGTATTATCATAAATAGTTATTGTGGTCAATAATGATAGATATTGTTATTAAGTAAGCCAAATGAAGTAAATTTATAAGATGAGTATAACTTCTAAATTAAAGTTGGTTTTAAAATTGTGAAGTTTTAAAACCTAAGTCTAGGAAACAATCAATTGTTTCAAAGAGTTAAAGAAAATAACAAATAATATAATTCAGACTATTTTGAATATAGTCTTATTTTAAAGCAAGAAAGGTTTGGAAATTTTTTAAGGGATTTGTTTTGAAATTAAAACCAAGGGTGGTTTAAAATTTAAAAGTAGCCTGATGTGTAAAGGAAATAAATATGAAAATAAACTCTAAGGTAGAGTTTTGAATTTTCCTTGGAATGTGATGTGAAACCCAAAGTGAAGCAAGTTTTAAACTAAAGTGGAAAGGTTATTAATCTGAAGGTTTAAAATTTGAATGGGAATTGAGATTAAATTCAAGCAGGAATTGAAATGATTTGAAATTGAAGTGGATTCAATTTGAAATTATTCCAAGTTCATTTAAATAATTTGGAACTGTAAATAAAGTTGAATAAGTAAGAATCAAATGGAATTTGATTTAAATTGGGAAAGAAATCTGGATTGATTCAACTTGAATTGGGAATAGATCAAGTCCAATGGAAATTGGAGATATTTAAATTGGAATTTGGTCAATTTAAATCGGAGTGGAAATTAAAATTGAATTGATGGAAAAGAGAACAGTTTTGACTCTGGACTATTTTCAATATAAATTGTTTTAAAATAAACTTATTTTTTTTCTTTCAAGCTATTAAATATATACAACCTTTCTTTCTTAAAGCCAAATTATTTTATACTTGTTTTACAATTATTTTTTTGAGCTATTTAACCATTTTTCAACTGTTTTCTAAACTAATTACTATTTTTCAATTATTTCACAAATTAATTACAATTTTACAACTATTTTACAATTATCTAAAATTTCTATAACTATTTAACTATTTCTCAACTATTTTACAATTAGTTAACTATTTTACAACTATTTTGCAAACTAATAATTATTTTTCAACTACTTATCTATTTTTTAAAATTTCAAGCTATTTTCTAAATATAAACAGGTTGGAGTTCAAACTATTACTGATTAAATACCCAACCGAGATAAGAATTGAAGTGATAATTCAATGGAATTGAAGCGATTGTAAATAAGTGAATGGAAATTAAAGGAAATGGGAATAGGAAGAGAAATTGATTTGGCTAATAATCAATGAAAATAAATACGTAGGATGTGTGTGTATTATTCTATTCGCATAGTGATTTGATCCAGATTCGAGCATAGAATTTCGAGATAGTTTATCGATCCGAGTTGGGATTTTTCACTCGATTTTCAACGGCGAACCTGGATATGGATTGTTGATTGGTTCTGGATATTCTCTATCATAGTTATGGCTATGCAAGAAGAATGAGGGTTTCTAATCAAGAAACCAGATCTGTGTCCGCACTAGGAAGTCGGGTGGACGATACTAGTTCGGAAGTGAAATTGTATGATCGAGTGAGCGATCAGATTGGTATAGCGTACGGATGATAAGTGTACATCGTATAGTTTTGGATGAAATTGATATTGGAAAGAGTAATCAAATTTGAATATTTGATTTGGAATAAACAAAGCTATATATCTTTGTTATATAAGATAAATATCCCCTTGATGAATCTATTACTGGAAGAAAAGGATTCCTGAAAGTGTTTGAAGTATAAAGGGATTTTATACAAGATTGAAATGATCCAAAGTTTTTAATTTTTTTTTTGAAAGGCAAGAGTGAATCTCATTTATTGACTTAATCCAAATTACAAAAGTTCCAAAGATAACACTATAACCTATTACAATCATCATAACAAAAACAAACAAATAAACAACAAAACAAAAACTACATTCAGCAAAAACCAAATTTATATCCCAGACTTCTCTAAAAAACTACCATGAAAACAGCAACCCCGAGCCATAAGCAAAGTTCCAGAAAAGGTGCTTCAGTAATTAGTACAATCCTTCAGTAAGATATCCATCTGCATAAAGAGAATAATCCATACAAAAAAAGAACATTAACTTTGAACAACTCCAAGCCATAATCAATGTTCCAGAAATGGTGCTTCAGTAAGTAGTGCATTCCTTCAGAAGATATCCATCTGCATTATGAGAATAATCCATACAAACATTAACTTTACTCATTCCTTAGATCTCTAAGAATACTACCATGAATCAAATTATACAGTTGCATTGGATTCTTGCTGCCATTACCAAAGATTCTGCTATTCCTCTCTGTCCACACTTTTTGAATCATCCTTTTAAGAAGCTTTAACAGCAACTTTTTCTTATTAGTCTTCCATCTTGTTGCTTTAAACACATTGAACCATTCAATTGAACTGAGAGGTGATGGCTTATAAAAACCTCCATTTGATAGAAGTCTACACCAAATTTGATAAACATAAGAACACTCAAAAAATAAATGAGTATTAGTTTCAGTTTCACAGTTACACAAAACACATAAGTCCTCTGGAATAACTCCAATTCTACAAAGCCTTTCCTTAGTGTTTATAGCATTTGCCATCACCTTCCACAGCAACAAATTTTCCTTTGCATTTCCACCAATCTTCCAAATCCTTGAATGCCAGGGGAACAGAGAACTATTTTGACTGAGAATATTATACACAAGACTTATTGAATGATTCTTTCCTTTATCTGACCAAATTAGAACATTATCACTACTCCTTAAGTGGCTGCTTGTTATGAGATTCCATAAATTCCTTAAATGAAAAGAGCTAGAATAAGGTAAAACTAAACCATCATCATGTATAAACTCATCAACTGTAGCATGCTCATGAATGCCAGAATTTCTTCTCAAATTATAATCAACAACAAAGCTTAAGATCAAACCCTGTTTTGCCCATGGAGAATGCCAGAAGGATAAACCCTTGATCAAGACATAGTTACATTGTAAGTGAGGAATAAAAGTCCCCCTAAGTTTGAGAATACATCTCCAACTCCAGCTGCAATTTTATGGTATAGGCATTGTCCAAAAATTCCTCTTTCCAATAAGGTTATGATTGACCCATTGAGACCATAGATTTTTATCAACTTCAAAAATCTTACTAAAATAAACTGAAATTGCAGCTCTGTTCCAAAGAAAGATATTTGTAATACCAAGTCCACCATACTTTTTAGCATCAAACAATTTATAAAAGGAAATTGGTATGAGCTTTCTAGAAAATGGATCACCATGCCATAGAAACTTATTCAGTGCACTAGAAATCATATTGATTAACTTTATTGGGAGAATGTAATGCCTAGTCCAATAAGTAGTCATGGTCACAGCAATAGATTGAATAATTGTAAGCCTACCAGCTTGTGACAATTTATCAATTGGCCAAATTTGCAATCTTTCAATAATCTTCTCATAAAGTGGTAGACAATCATTCTTGGTAATTCTAGAACAAAATATAGGCAAACCTAGATAATGAGAATTTTTGGGTAGTTCTTGAAGGCCTGAGAACTTTACAATGTCATTCTTCTGAGCAATATCAAGACCAGCAACCAAGATATTAGACTTTGATAGATTTATTTGCAGTCCAGTCATAGTGTAGAACAAATGCAGAGAGGATATAATACTTTGTATATTATGATGAGTAGGCTTTGTGAAAATTATTAGATCATCAGCAAAAAGTAGATGAGTTATAAGTGGTTTCTTACATTTAGGATGAAGCTGGAGTTTCTTTTTAACAACAAAATCCAACAAAATAGTGTTAAGGAGCTCCATGACAATTATAAACAAATATGCAGAAATTGGGTCACCTTGTCTAACACCTTGCAGCCCTTTGAAATAACCATACAACCCCCCTTCTCTCGAAATAGAATACATTGGTGATGATATGCACGTCTAAATCCATGCTAGAAAAGGTTTAGGAAAATTCATCTTTGACATAATGGCTAAAATAGAATTCCAAGCAATTGAGTCAAAAGCCTTTCTAATATCTAATTTCAACATGCATCTTGGTGAAATGTTCTTTCTCTCATAACCATACAGTAACTCTTGTGTCAATAGAATGTTATCACTGATTGATCTACCACTTATATATGCAGCTTGATTATTGGAGATAATGGATGGCAAGACTGGTTGTAATCTATTAGTTAAAACCTTTGATATGATCTTATAAATGATATTACAACATGAAATAGGCCTAAAGTCAGCAACTGAAATTGGATTTTCAATCTTTGGTATCAAAGCAATGGCAGTAGATGATAAACCATCAGGAAGTTTATTAAACTGGAAGAAAAATTGTATAGCTCTAATAACATCATTTCCAATTTTATTCCAACTCTGTTGAATAAAACATGCATTAAAGCCATATGGACCTCCACAACTTTCACTGTCTAAATTGAAAACTGCATTCCTAATTTCATCAGCAGTAATTTCACAAATCAAAGCATTAGATTGAGTCATGGAAATGGTTGGAAGAGTAATATCAAAGAGAGGGTTTATATCAGGAATGAGTAAATTTGTAGGGGCTAAAATAGATGTAAAATATTGAATAAATGCATTATTAATACCATCAAAAGAATTCACCACATTACCATACATATCCTTTATCTGAGAAATGCACTCACGATTCCTTTTAACCTTTAAAAAGTTATGAAAGTATTTGGTATTCCTATCTGCCTCTTTTTCCATCCTCATATGAACTTTCTGCTTGATAGATGACAATTCCATATCAAGAGCTTGATCCAAGTGTTTCTTTAATTGCAACTCCATGTGATGTAAGACAGAATCAAATGGCCTTACATTCAATTGTTCCTGTATCTTAATAAGTTCCTTTCTAATTTGAACAGATTGTTTATCCTCCTTACCAAAGAAAGCTGCTGACCAATTCCTTAGATGAAATTTGAGTACCCTCATCTTGAGAGTAACATTAGTTAGAGCATCACTGCCAAATTGCATATTCCAAGTCGTGTTTAAAATAACATGATAATCCACCTGTTTTGTCCAAAAATTAAAAAATTTAAAAGAGTGTTTCCCTCCACAAAAATTCTTAACTCCCCAGTGAAAAATTAATGGACAATGATCAGATAATGAAGGCTGAAGAATGTTATAAAAAGAATTTGGCCAGTGATGAAGAAAAGAAAGATTGATGAAAATGTGATCAAGTTTACATAAAGTTGGATTACCAGTCCTATTACAATTAGACCAAGTAAAACTGGATCCAAAATGTTTAACTGAAATGAGATTTGCTTGAATTATAGCAGAGTTTAAAGGAGTAATATCCTTTAGAGTAAAGGACAGCCACCCATTTTTTGATTGCTAGCAAACATACAATTAAAATCACCACCAATTATCCAAGGGATAGTAGATGAATTCAATGATGGTATAAGATCTAAAAAAACTTGTCTCAAAGATAAGGAATTTTGAGCATAAACAGATGTTAGATGGAAATTGATATTGGAAGGCAAATGAAAACAATTATAATGTATGAATTGATCAGAAGCACTTAATCTGGAAAGCCTGAAAATATGGGGGTTCCATAATGTTAGCAATCTGCCATAGTTAGATTCAGCAAAATTATCATCAAATGACCAGGAAGGGGAAATTAAACAAGAAGCCTTTATGGAAGAATGAATATCAAGTTTAGTTTCAGAAATACACATTAAATGAATATCATTATCCTTAATAAGATTCCTAACCTCAAGCTGTTTAGAGGGTAAATTAGCCCCCCTTATATTCCAAAAAGCAATCTTATCCATTTGGAAGGAAGAGGAGGGAGCAGAGGTGAAGGATTCTTCCTAGTATGCCTTGGATGAGAATTTTTGTTTGAAGAGGATAATGGTAAGATTTCCTGAGGTGTAAAATCTTTCCCTTTATTGAGATCTCCTGATTTCATAGTATTAGAACCAGAGTTATTAAGTACAACTGAACAATCACCTTTTTCAGAAGGAGGTGGAAGTATGATGTGACTAGGAGGAGACAAATGCAAATAAGGTGAAGGAATATTTGAACTTAACAAAATTGGAGATTTGGAACTAAAATGAGAACTACAAGAAGTTGATACAGAGGTAGTATTGGAAGAAACAGCTGTTGTTACAATAGAAAAAGTTTCAGAGTTTTTAACAGGTAAAGAAGGATCTCCAGAATTTTCAATAGAAGCATCAAGGTTTGATAAAGCTGAAAAAGAATTCAATATGGTAGTAGAGCAAGAACCATTAAGATTATGTGATTCATACTCTTTAGCCCTAGCATCTTCCATGCTATTAGTAGAATTACTTCCTTTATCAACAGATACTTTTTCTTCCATACCTCATTATTCTTTCTATTGATGTTTCTCCAACTTTTATTAGTTTTACTGATATCAATTTCACCTTTATTGTTATTCACATCCTCTCCCAAATCATGCACCTTACTAACATTAACATCTTTATCTTCCTTCACAAACTCACAAGAAATAGAATCATGTCCAAAAATCTTACAATGAGAGCAAATTCTGGGTTTCCAGTCATACGATAGAAGAACATCAGGACAATTATTACCCAATTGTGGAATGTGAATAGATTCAGGCAATTCAAATTCAGGGGAAATTTCCACTAGAGCCTTAGCATATTTGAATCATTTAAGTTTTTCAGTATTACTATCAAAGCAAATCAGTCTTCCAACATGACAAGCCAGCCAATTAATTCCCATCAACGTCCAGAGAATAATAGGAATCCTATGAAAATGAATCCAAACTGGAACTTTTTTAATTTGAGCATGAGAATTGCCAAAAGATGGATCCCATTTTGTAATAATGAACATTCTTCCTCTTATAAAAACAGGATCCGATTTAAGTACCATATCTTTGTCTTCTTGATTAGAAAAATTAAAATAGAAATTAAACCCATCCGATTTAAAATCTACTTCACCTTTGAGTTTCCAGTATCTCTTCAAGAAATTGACTACACTCAAAAAAGATAGCGTTCCATCCAAAAAGAACCCAACAAGATGATTGTTCCAGTATTTTAAACCTTCCTCCTTCACAATATCCGGCAAAACAGATGGAGGCTTATCCCGAGGAATATCAAAGTGAACAGGTTTATAAGATCCAGCATTTCTGGGCAAAGAATTAAAGAGTGAGGACCAATTAGAATTTAAAGAAGGTTTAACAGAGTCAATGGATGGAGTCAAAAAAGATCGAATGACAGAAGGATGATCAGTTGACGTCGAGGAAGATGAAGAAAGTAGTGAGGAAGAAAGAGTAAATGAAGAGGAAGAAGACAGAGGAGGAAAAGAAGAAGAATCAAAAGAAAAAGAAGAAGAAAAAGAAGAGGACGCCATTAAAATTTCAAAAGACAGTTAAGAAGAGGACCAAACGTATCTATTCAAAAAGTTTTTAAAAATTATATATATTTATATATATAAAGGATCTTATGAGGATTTTGAGAAAAGGTTTTGGGAACCTTTGGATTTGGAAAGGCTTTTGATTTTTGGGTAAAATCAATATTGAAATTTGGAAAGCCTAGTTTGAGAATTATCGATTTTGGGATAATCGATTTTGTGTAAAGGAGCTTTGTATGAGATCATACTAGGTGTATGATTGAAAGATGCTATATGTGTATAGTATAAAGTGTTCTGATGATGGCTCTGGGGAAAAAGGCGCTCCCTTGAAATGAACTTCTCAAGAGTGCCACCGGGTGGTGCTGCCTTGAGCCCCAAGGGGGGGGGGGGGTTCTAAAGTTGATCCTGTGAGGAGTCCGGACAAAACTAGTTCCTGAGGATTATGAGTGGTGTATACCGTAGCGAAAGTCGCGTATGCCGCTGAGAGCCAACAATCTACGTTTGATTTTATATCGGTAGACTGCGACCTATGGTAACATAGAGAAAGTCGTGTGTGCCGCTGAGAGCCAACAGTCTGCGTTTGATTTTATATCGGTAGACTACGACCTATGTAGGAGTGGAGAAATTTCATTTTGATAGCGAAAATCATGTGTGCCGCTGAGAGCCAACAGTTACATGGACTTTTGCTGTAATGGAAACGTAACCCTGGAATGTAACTGCGATCTGTTGTGTGTTCCATGGCGTAATCGAGGGGCGCGGAGTGCCTACAGTTATATGGACTTTTGCTGCGATGGCAACGTAACCCAGGATGTAACTGCGACCATGGATGGGGGTGATGATTTCCAGAGCATTCTCACAAAGATATTTCCTCTATTTTCAAAAACTATTTTCTATATTTCCAATAAAATTATTTTCCAAGTATTTTCACTGGATGTTGAGAATGGGTCTGCTAAGTACTTATAGATTTTCAGTCCTACGCCTGATCAACGTATGACTAAATTTCTGTGAGAACAAAGATGGACTGGTTGAGACATCGAGTTATAAGAAGTATTTTTATAAAGAGCTATTTTATTAGTATGATGTGAATTTAAAAGCATTTCTAAAATTTTAAAATAAAAGTGTTGGAATTTTGAAAAACAATGAAAGAAAATCCAAACTAGAATTATAAAATAAAATTGAACTCAGGAAAATTTAATGAGTGATTTTTGTATTAAAATTGAATATTGATTTAAAAATTGGAAGTAAGCTAATTGGCTTAATAATCATTTGATAGAGTATATTAATAAAATTTAACTCGGTTAAATAAAATGGATTGTAAGTTAATAATAGAGTTTGGAAATGAATTCGAATTATAAGTAGAATTCGACTTGGATTTAATAATGAATTAAATAAGTGGAGATGCTATAAAAATAGAAATAAAATAGAGTGGGATCGAAATAGTGATGGGATGAATTACAAATAAAATTCAAGTGTGATATGAATAATATTTAACGAAATTTGCAAGTAAATTAGATATAAGAAAAGCGTTGTCGAATGAAATGAAATTGAATTATAATAGACATGGTTTGAATGGAAAAAAAAACCCAAGTGAATAGAAATAAATTGATATTGGCTTTGTATTAATAAAATAAATTCGAAAATGAATTAAGTAAGTGAATTAAAAATTTAAATATGGGGTGAATAAATGGGTTAATCGAATTAAATAATAAATAGATGAAGTCTTCTTAAATAAAAATTAAATTAAAGTTTTAGTTTGGTATTGGGTTATTAGAATGAAATATTATTAAATAAAAAGTTTAGGTTAAATTTATTTTTGGGAAATGGATGTTAGTATAAGCATTGAATGTTGTCAAGCTCGATGAAATAGTTTTAAATTGAAACCAGTGCGGAGATGAAATGAAATGCAATGTATGGTTGGTAAATAAATTAGAAATGAAATGGAATTAAATACAGAATGAGTAGAAAATTAATTTAAAATAGTTATAGACTAAAAATAAATACTCTATTAAGCGAATATTGTCGAATTTGCATAGAATGAATTGTCGTTTGACGTAAATGAAGGTAACTAAAATCCTATGGGTTGAGAGAAGTTAAATAACTTGATTTTGAAATTAATTGAAGTGAATATGAACTTATTTGGATTAAAAATAAATTGAATGTAAGCACTTGAGTTGTAAACCAATAAAATCGAATGAAATGGCATATAAATTTGGTTGGAGGCAATTGGAATTAGCTTTAAATCATATAAATCGCTTATGGTAAGCGTTTGGTGTTTTTGCTTTTGATGCGTGTGTTTAGCTATTGAAATTAAGCGGAATGCTAATAAATTCTCTATATATGGCACTTACATATTTAAATTGAGTAAGTACATGTACGTGAAGGCCGTTTGGCTGGATTTGGATTGCGCTAATTGCTAAAATTAATAAGCTACTTGCTTAAAATTCTAAATAAAGGTACGCCTACGCAATAAAAATAGGAAATATGAACTGTTTTTTCTTTTTCCGATCGTGTGGGTTGATGTATATATATTCATATCTCTTGTCAAATTGCAAATGCTCCTCCGTACAAAGGAGACTCTGCCAAAATTTTCAGAAATTTTTGGGAGTTAGAAAATTTTATTTTAGCAACAAACGATTTCAAAGGTTGAAACTGAAATAAATTAGTGAATGAAACTAAATTAAAATAATGAAATGAATCAGTTATAAATGGAAGACAAAATTCAATATTCAAAATTTAAGATAAATTAAATTCATATGGAAATGGGAAAGCTAATTTGAATAGAAGTGGGTATGAAACTTATGTAAGGAAATGTACACATTGATTTGAAAGGTTACGATCGAATATTATTGCTAAGTAAGATATGCAGGTATTATAAAAGGGAAGAGAACATTGGTTTTGATTTCAGGGGATAATTTGAATTGCCCGACTAAAAGGTATGTATTTTAATTTATGTATGAAATTGGATTGGGTTTTTGATCTAGCCACTTGACTTTGCTTTCTTTTGAAATTTGGGAGCCCATAGAGGCATATTGTAGTAGTATCGAGCTAGCCGCGCAAAGGAGATGCTGGCAAAATTTTTTGAAAATTTAGAGAGTTAAAAAAATTTTGAGAAAATTTTGATAAATCAAAATTTGGTTTTGAATTGAAATTTAAATGATTGAGCAAAAGGGTATTGTTTAAAAACTATAGAAGGTTTTGGGAAGTTGGTTAAGGTGATAGTGTGTCTTTAATAAAAGATAGTTGGTAGGATGTTGAATTGTGGGTTTTGGGAAAAGTAAACGGGTATTGGACCATTCTTCCTAACTAGTAATTTCGGGGACGAAATTCTTTTAAGGAGGGAGGAATGTGACGACCCGGAATTTTTAACAATTTAAATTGGAATAATTAATTGATTTTAAATATTTAAAAGTTAGTTTCTAACTTGAATTTCAAATATCGCTGTTTATTGAATAGTTTAAATTATTGAATTATATAATTCGAAATTGGGTAAATTATCAAATCTTCATGTTTAAGCCTGTTAAAAATAATTTGAAGGCTTATAAAATTTATAATGATGATACTGAAGATAATAGAATGGTTGAAATTTAATTTAAATATGATTTGTTCAGTTTTAATAATTTATCTTTTAAATTGACGTTTAGAAATAGCCTCCTGAGGCGCAGTCTCGGAATTCGACGAAACCAGTCTCATTGGATCCGTAATAGTTAGTTATTTTCATATTTCAATTTTCGTAGCAATCGGAGTTGTCGTTTGACCCTGGCAGCTCAAAAACGCTTAGAACTATTTTAATTGATTTAATTTAAAATTGATCGTTTATTTTCGTAACTCACGCATATGATCGAATTAGCTTTCGAAACACATTCCATTGTGTTCGGAACGCGGGTAAAACCTTATAATCTTCTAGCGGCATTCCTTAAGAGGTGTTCGAAATTTTGGCAGTTTTATAATATAATAAAATTTAAAGTCACTAGACAAGGATACTTATATTAACAAAATAAGCGTACGCAGGAAGCTTTCACCAATTGATATTTTATCTTTGTTTCTCCCCTCTAATCTTCAAACAAAAATCAAACTTATATATAAAAAGAAAATGGCCGCAGCCTGCGGGTCCAAAGTCAAGTAGAAATCGAAAAGGGGGGATTTCAAAATCAACTGCGGCTTCCTCTTTCAAATTGAAGCGTCGAACGAACGAGATTCGTTCGTGCTCACTTCAATCCAAAATGATGCGGTAACTTCGCCTCCGTAACCCTAAGTTGCTCGCTCCAGATCGAAGCAGGTCGCGACTCATTTCGAGATGAGGAGGGATCGCTGGAGGAGCTGATGCTCGAGTCGACGCTCATGTTGGGATTCATGGCACGCGCAGTCGCTTGGTGTTCGCGACTGTGTCGATGGTTAGTGGTGGTTCGTGAGTTAGCGCTGAAGTGAGGTAACGATTTTTCTTTATTACTTTAATTGTATATATAATGGCAGAAAGAAAAGTAAATAAAATAAATATACATTTTACGGAAAGAAGTATAATTATATACATGCGGTAAGATATTTATTTAGCTTTTGAATTGATAAATATATGTATGTATATATATTTTTAAAAGGGAAATTTATCAGTTAAATTAAATAGTTAGTTTTTAAACAATAAAATTTTAGTGGTTAAATTATTTGGTTAACCTATTTAATTTTTTTGTTACTAAAGGATATTTTTAAGTAAATTTTTTTGGTTTTAAACTAAATTTATTAGTCGACTAAATTTATTTAAAAGAAATTTTAGTTTTAAAATTGTAGTTAAACAAATTTATTGAAGGAAATTGGTTTGAAATAAAGATCATTTGTTAAGCAAATTAATTAAATGAAAATAAATTGTTCAATCATTTCGAATATTAATAAATCGTATAACTGTTTATACAAGGTTTAAATCTGAAGGAAACAAATCGAGACCGGATTTGGATTGCAAAATCAAAGGTGAGTAAATCTCACTCTGCTTGATTTTTATTTGGATTTAAATGGTTAGATTTAAATAATTGGTTGAATGATTGAATTGATTGAATGTGTACTGATGATCTGGTGATTTTGGTTTTGGTTGGTACTCGAGTTAATTGTGGTTTGACTCAAAGTATTTGGGTTTTAAATGGTTTTAATCTTGAATCATAAATAAGGGAATGGTTCAATTTAAAGTTAATAAGGGTTTAATGATTGGTGATTCATTAAATAGGTAGGATAATTTAAATGGATAACTAATTAATTAAATTAATTAATGATTTGGGTTAATTAGTTAAGTTTAAATTAATTTAGAATGATCATTGGGTGGTTTAATAAGTAATTACTTAATGCAATTAATAAAATTATTTTGTGTAATTAATCAAGAGATAAATTAAGATAATTAATTAAGGAGAATTAATTTATTTAATGAAGTAAATAAAAAGATAGATAATTTCAGGTGGAGATAAATCAAGTATGATTAATACTGTGGTATAATTCATGTAATTAATTTAGATTAGAAAAAAATATTAAAATACAATTGAAAATCATTAATATATATAATTAATGATGTAATTAAAGATTGGTAAATTAAAATTGATTAATCCATAATAAGTGACTTATGAGAAATTAATTAATATAAGTAATTAAGGATTAATGTAATTAATATAGTTAATTAATTTATGTAGTAATTAAGATTTCTTATTGATTTTGGTTAAGAAGAATTAATATCGTGAAATTAAATAAAGATAATTACTTGAATGTAATTGAAAAATAATTAATCCAGGGTGATTAATTAAGATGAATAATGAAAGGTTGACTAATTAATTGATTTGGAATTAATTAATGTTAAATGAAGGAATCTAAGTATTGAGGTTAGAAATTCAATTAGAATCAACTGAATTAATTAGGACGTGATCAAATTTGTTGTGGATGATTGGATGTATTGGATGCTTTGAATGGGTTAATATATCTGGTATGAAATGTTGTGTATTTCATTTGGATAACTTGGGTTAGGATGATACGAGACTCGAAGAGACCGGGGTCGGGTATTAGAAGATACCCGAAACCACTTCGAATTTTTATAGATTGATATGTGAAATCTATTGGCTGGAATGAAATGACTTAAGTAAATTGGACTATTTAATCCAAATTTTGGTACTTAGAAAACTTATGTGTAAAATAAGTGATCTTTATAACATATTGTGAACTTGTAAATTGATTCGAGTTACCCCGGGTTCTATATAAGTTGTATGCTTTGCATTCCATGTTAGATGGGTTTACTCACGCTGGTTTCCAGCCTGACCCAGGTGTTACTTTGGTGTAATGCTCGGGTCAGACCGAGTATTACAGATTTTCTGGTAGGGACGATTCGGAGCTTAGGAGGCGAGCTGGATGGCAAGAACGTATAGAGTATTTCCGCTGTATAATATTGTTGTGAATCTGTGACATGCTAATTGTGTATATTCAGTGACTGTATATATGTGTAACTCTGATGTATTAAAATGTAATCGACAAATATAGTATTCTTTTGTAAACTATTATTATTTATTATTACAGTTTATTCGCTGCGAATGTGAGATGTTGATGTTTTTGATCTTCTTATTCTTTTTTTCTATCTCTTTCTTCTTTTTCATAACTATCTGGAATTTTCGGGATTGAAAATTTCGGGTCGTTACACTACAAGTGAAGATCGGATCACGATCACTCACTATGCTGCTAGGAATGCCGTGGAGACGGACAATTTCTTTCACATATAACTCGGCTAAACTTGCTGCCGTGCGGGTAGATTTCACTGGCAAGAAGTGGGCTGTCTTAGTCAAACGATCCACAATGACCAAAATTGCTTCATTGCCTTTCCGAGTACGAGGCAAACCGTCCCATTTCCACTTAGGTACCTCTAAAGGCTGAAGTAAACCCGCCATTTTCTTTTGATCGCTTTCGATTTGTTGGCAAGTAGCACATCGACTCACATATATAGATATATCCCTTTTCATCGTCTTCCACCAGAAAGTTCTTTAGATATCTCTATACATCTTGTTAACTCCTGGATGGATGCTGAATTTAGATTTGTGACATTCATCTAAAACTTCACGTTTCAGTTCGGGAATGTCCGGGACAAAAATCCTTCCTTTCATCCTTATAACTCCATTATCATCAATCCCAAACTGGAGTCCTCACCTTGATGTATTCTTTTACAAATTCCACGAAGGAGCTGGTCTTTTTTTTGCTTGCTGGCGATCTTTTCAAGGAGAGTTGGAGTAACAACAAGATATGTAAGAACAGCATGCCTCCTACTTAAAGCGTCGGCAGCTACATTGGCTTTTCTGGGCGTATATTGAATATCTAGGTCATAAGATGCCGGAAATTCCAACCAATGTTGTTGTCGCAGATTTAAATCTTTCTGGGTGAAGAGATATTTCAAAGATTTGTGGTCAGTGAATAATTCGAATTTTTTACCTAAAAATAAAGAGAGTTCAATAAGTATATTTGTTAAGTTAAATTAAATTCGTAATTTGTTAAGAAAGCTGAAAAGATTCTTACCCAGAAGATAATGTCGCCATATTTTCAAAGAGAAGATAACTGCTAAAAGCTCCAAATCATAGGTTGGGTAGTTTCTTTCATGTGGACGTAATTGTCTACTCACGTAGGCAATTACCTTCCCATTCTGCATTAATACTGCACCCAAACCATCACCAAAAGCATCGGTATAAACAGATAAACCCTGGTTCCCGTTGATAATAGCGAGAACAGGAGCGGTGGTTAATCTCTTCTTCAACTCCTGAAAAGCTTCGTCATATTTTGGAGTCTAATTGAATTTTGCATTCTTCATTGTTAGCGTAGTCAACAGACTAGCTATCTTCGAAAAGTCCTGAACAAACTTCCGATAATAACCTGCTAATCCCAAAAAGCTTCGAACTTCCTTTGGGGTAGTGGGTTTTCTCCAATCAAGAATAGCGGAAATTTTGCTAGGATCAACAGAAATCCCTTCTTCATTAACAATATGGCCGAGAAATTTAACTTCTTTGACCCAAAAATGGCATTTGGAAAATTTTGCAAATAGTATATTTCTCCTCAATATCTCCAAAACGATTCTAAGATGCTCAGCATGCTCCTCTTCGGTCTTGGAATAGACCAAAATATCATCAATAAACACGAGCATAAATTTATTCAATACTTCCCGAAACACACGAGTCATAAGATCTATGAAGTATGCTGGAGCATTGGTTAGCCCGAAAGGCATGAATAACCATTCGTAGAACATATTAGGACCCCTGAAAGCGGTCAAATGAACAAAATCTTTGGCGATTCGTAGTTGATGGAACCCCTGGGCTAGATTCATCTTCGAAAAGAAACGAGCGTCGTGCAATTGATCAAATAGATCATAATTTCTAGGTAGTGGAAATTTATTCTTGAGAGTAAGCTTATTGAGATCGCGGTAATCCACACACAATCTCAAAGATCCGTCCGATTTAGCAACAAACACAATGGCTGAACCCCATTCAGGAACACTAGGACGAATTAATCCTTTCACTAGCAAATCATCAGTTTGCTTGACTAATTCTACCCTTTCCCTGGGTGCCATCCTGCGACTTGCGTGAACAACAAGACAAGCATTGGGTACTAGGTCGATTCTGAATTCTACTTCTCGGTGTGGAGGCAAAGATTTCACTTCTTCAAACACATCTGGAAAATCTCTACAATGGGTATGGACTCCATACTGGGTTTGGGATAACCCAAATTATACATCAACCCTTCCCTTTTAGGACTAGGGTCCTCACAAGAAATCTCAATGAAATCTCCAAATTTGGTTTTAATCGAAATCAGTCGATTATTGGAATCTAATTTGGCTTTATATTTTGCTAGCCAATCCATTCCGAGTAAGACTTCAAACTCGTTAAAATCAAGGACAAAGAGACCGATAGGGAATTGGTAACAAGACTATGAGATAGGAATGTCTCTACATCGAAGACAAAGATTCACGGGACCTCCAACTGGATTCTTTACGCATATAGGCTCATCAACAAAATCAGGTTCAACATTCAATTCATTTATAGCTTGCTGAGAGATAAAACTGTGTGTAGCGCCCGTGTCAAACAGAACTCTAACAATGCTATCATAAATAGTGAGATTACCTTCCAGAACTCCTTTCCCCTTTTTTGCTTTGGAAGATGCGGGTTTGTCTTTAACTGTGTACACCTTGGCTGTCTGAGCTTGCTTCATGACTGGGCAGTTTTTAACTTTGTGTCCCAATTTCTGACAATAATAACATTTCCTGGGCTTCGCTTGAACGGATTGATCCCTCTTTGGCTTCCTGCAGCTATTTGAGTAGTAGCCTTTTTCTAGACAATTGAAGCAAGTGACATTCTCTGCTGTGCTTCCCTGATTGCTCTTCTTTTTCTCCTTACCCTGCCATGGTTTCTTGTCTCCAAATTTCCTCTTCTTCCAATTTTGATTGCTCGAATTTCCTTTCTCCACCGCGGCTTCTTGCATGTCAAGTGTCGCATATCTGTACCCCATATCAACCAAATCTGAAAAGGATTCTTTGACGTGGCCAGTCATCCTTTCATGGAACTTCTTATTCATCCCACGAATGAACCTTTCATTCTTCTTTAAAGGTGTGTTCATCAATTCTGGACCGAAACGAGGCAATTCATTGAATTTGTTTAGATACTCCTCGAATGACAAACTCCCCTGCTTTAAGTCCATGAATTCCTGGTACATTCAAAAAATCCCAACTGATGGCATATAGTGCTTCTCAAATACTTCTTTGAATCTCTCCCAAGTAAACTCGTCTTCTGGCTCATCAACAGTGACTGTCTCCCACCATGCTAAGGCTTCTTCTTGAAGTTGCCAAGAAGCTATGAGTCGCATCTGATCATTTTACATCTTTAGCCCTTTAAAGATTCTTTCACATGATCTAATCCATGCCTGGGCCTCAAAAATTGACTCCTTGTCGGTGAACGGCTTACCACCAAGCCTTGAGAAACTCTTATATAAATCAGCCAGATTCGGCTGATGCTGAGTAGATAAAGCTGCTGCTGCTGTTGGGGGGACTTGGCTAGGTGTTGTGGCATTTCCTCGCCCCCTAACCCTTCCTCTTCGTCCGCTCATCCTTACTATCTGTAATTAGTAAGAAAATTGATTTAGATATTCAGACGAGATATTTTAAGGAAAATCAGCAGTTAAAGGAAATAGACAAAGAAAATTTGGGGTTTCGGTCTCAGTTATACTCATTCTAGGGTATTCTTCACCCTATCTCCAATGAGCCATCAAATGTGTTATACTCCATAGCTAAAGTTCTTACTCAACCTTTAGCTCTGATACCACAAGTCACGACCCGAAATCCAATGTTCGAAAATTGACACCAAATACCTCACTTGTATTCGACTGCCAAGGATTCAAACATCGAACTCCAGTCGGATGGAGCTTAAAACAACATTAGATGAATATAAAACAGCAGAAACAAAATGAATATCATGCATTACATCACAGATAAAACATCATCATAATATCCAATACTACATCAGAGTATCTTAATACATATATCACAACTCCAAATAAAACATCACAATATAACAATAAGTGATCATATGCCAAAAAGTCTTCAAGGAAATAGAGTGATAGCGAACATCCAAAACTAAGCACCTTGAGATCCAAAAGCTTCCAAAATATCTCCAAGGTAAAAGCCTCCCAAAAACCAATAGCCTCCAAACCCAAAAAGACTCCAAAATACAGTGAACACCAAAACACGGAAAATCTGCTACTAGGCTGCCCGTGTGGAAATGATGGGCACCCAGAGTTTAGAAAGAAACAATAAACTCCGGTTCAGTCATGGGACTGGTATGAGCAAAAAAAAAACAGTTGCTTTTAAATAAAACAAGATTTATAAAAGAAAATCCGGTATGCTTTTTGAAAATGAAACTACCATAAGCCTCCCGCCATACACACAATGCAATAGCAGAATTGGAGGAGATTTCTTCTTATGATAGTCAAATATGCTTGATACGGGAAAAATTCTTTGACATTATTACTAGTTCATAGTGTAGAAAGCCATTTCGAAAGTATAATATTAATCTTAGCCAGCATACCACATTTCGTCGTATGCCTACTATAGCTACCATGTTTTGTTGCAGGTTACCGCCACGCTGCATGGCAGGTTATACAATTAAAATCGTACAGGGTTCGTATTGGGGATTGGATTTCCAACAAATGGTCAGGCTAAGGAACTTCCTATGCCACATGGGTACGCCTCTGGAGGGACGTCCCGAGAACCTACCCGGCTCTCTGCCAACACAAGGCCGGGTTACCTTTGTAACTAGGTAACTACTACTCGAGTATGCCACCCCCCGATCGTTTGCAACCTTTATCCTAGGGCCCTCAATCACAAAGCAACAACCACACATTAAATGAGATTGCAGCAACCACATAGGTTTAGTATCTGGGCTCCATACCATGATACCACCTTTTTCCAGAAGGAAATGACATACCCTAAAGGGTGCGACCTTCATAACCTTGCTGCATCTTTCCTGTTTCGACCATTTCCGGGGTGTGAGGTCCGATGAGGTCTCGTCCACAAAGCTACGCTTTACACGAAATCCATGCTTTGATCATAAATGATCAAAAATGATCATCGACACACAACATCACTTAGCATGCCACACTACCGAATTGGGAGTATATCGCTGATAACCTTCAACTACATAACCTCTGAGCTCGTACGTCTCAGAGAAGGGTGTTAAGCTAAGAGAATAAATTCTCCGCCACCAATCACGTATGTATTTGAAAGAAATCTGCTTTATATCTCAAAGTGTAGTGTCAGATACACAACCATACAAGTCTGTTCCGGGTTCGAACATAACCGAAGGCACTTCGTCCAATAAAGGAAGAAACCCTTGCAAATCTGGGTATCCACAATCCCGATCGGACTCCCCATCACATATGGAGATCTCTATACCGGAGCAAGTCAGTGCAAAGACATTCGATAGGTTATCCTATCATTTTCGAAGACACCCGGTCTTCACCACCGTCTTCAAATGTTGTTATTAATTTCGTCGTATCACTATTCGAAATGGGTTATATGACACAAAGATCCTCTCCCGGCTAATCCGAATAGTGAGCGCTCAATTTTAAAACACGTGTGTGTATCAATTACAATGATTCACATTCAGGGTTCGATGTGGGTTTCAGATAACTGGAATCCGACTCACCGTCGCATCGAAGTTTAAATGTCGTTTTATGGGCAAAAAGGGTTTTCACATACATACAGAAGCAAATCATGAATGACAGTTCAGCAGTTCACATCACACAGTATCACAATAGAAATATCAAATCCAGTACACAACATTTGATGATAGTAAATCATCTTCAATTAAGGTGAATGTGATTTAAGTGAATCAACCACACCCTTATTTTTTTTATTAATTATTTTGAATCAATGATTAATTATTCTTAACTAGGAATTTATTAAATCTTAATTAACTTTATCAATTAATTATTCTTTTAATTAATTTTCTTAATTTATTAATTCTTAATTGCTAACTAATTAAATTTTAATTACTTCAATTAATTAAATATTCTTTAATTAATTAATTATCAATTGTAAAGTAATTACAAATCATTAATTGTTTAATCATTATTTCATCATTATAAGTAAATTTGATTTAAGGTTAACACTTGAATGTTTGGTTTACTTCTCAATTTTTGTTAAGTTAAATGTAAAACAATTTTATTTAAAAAAATTTGAAATATCTTTGAACTTCATTAATTTAAAAAAAATCATTTCAATACTATTTACTTCACCTTCCATTAACAAACTATCATTATTTTACAAAGAATGCTTTAGAAAATTGTTTAAACCTAAGTTTCAAAATTTTCAAACTAGAATTAGCTGTTTTCGTGGCCAACCCGAGGCCGTCTCGAGTCGTCCCCGAGAAAAATGCCCCCTGCTTTGAGTTTTTACCCAGATTCACCCATATGCTTAAAAATTTCGAAACTTGAATTTTTTCTAAGTAAATTTTTATTTTACCCAGCGCCGTCTCGAGTCGTCCCCGAGAAAAATGCCCCCTGCTTTGAGTTTTTACCCAGATTCACCCATATGCTTAAAAAATTTCGAAACTTGAATTTTTTCTACGTAAATTTTTATTTTACCCAGCACATCAACATTCCACTCGAGTTAAAACTCAAGTTACTCTACGATTCCCCCGATGCTCGCTTCGAGTTGCCCCTTTCTTCCCCAAACCCATCAGCACTGATACAACGACAGCCACGTGCAAGTGCACCGTTGAAACCGTCACCTCCGGCCTCCAAGATCACCACCAGCAGACCCCCTCGATCCACCTTGTTACCAAAACATGAAGAAACCCAGATTAAACTCGAAAGCAAAATCGAGTTATCTCGATCAAAATAGACACAGCGGCCATCACCAGAAAATGGCCTCGCCCCGCCTCCTTTGGCCATCAGAGGCCACAAAAACTTGACCGAGGCTTCGCCAACGCTAGACGGCGCGATTGGCATTAGTGACAGGAAGTCCGATCACCTAACGACGGCGCAGCACCATCATTTCAAATGCGAGCAGAAATGGGTTTTAAACCCTAATTCGATCTCGAATTAACAATTTAAAGATTTATTTTCTGGTGATCTCAAACACTCAAGCTAACTGTGACGACAACTCGAGGCTCACAAACGCTTAGATCATCAGAATTTGACAAAATTTAACTTTTCTGATCAACCCCAATATCTCAATAAAAACTTTATGAAAAATCTTGATTTTACTTTCTAAAACCATCAATTGTAAAAATGTTTCGATTGATATAATTCAAATCGAAGATTGTGATGATCAATTTTCCAACAGGTTCCGATTTTTGCCTGTAATTTCGATTTTTCAAGAAGTTCTTCATTTTGATTTGCTTAAAACTATTTTTAAGGGTTGAATCATGTAAAAACTAACAACTTCCCTTCAGATACTATAGCCTGAAGTGAATCAGAGAAGTGGAGATTGATTTTTAGACAGGGTTTCTTTTTTTTTTTCATGAAACCTGGAAATAAACAGAGTCATCTCTGTTTGCCATATCAAATATGCATCCACATCACACCAATATTCACATGCATATATATACTTTTAAATTTAATCTCTAGCCTGAGTCAACAACACAAAGAATCCAAATTCTTTACTCACCTTGCAAAGTGTAAACAGAAGCTCCTGAAAGTTTCTAAAATAAGGATGAAGCCTGGATAATTTTTCCTTCTTTTCCTACTTTAATCTTGAAGTTTAAATCTGCATCTTGTAAATACAGATCTTTGGTTATTCTTTGTTGTATTTGTTTACTTAATCCGTCAATAAGAAACAATCTTTACTTTACTTACAGTTTTGAAATCTTTTTATGCAACAGAGAACAGATCTGCAGTTGAAAACCAGAAATTTATTTACCTTGAACTTGATTTTCTTCCTGCAACTGATTAATACCATTGCTTAAATTCTTTGCTTTATTACTGATTAACAACTTCAAATTCAAATCTTTAAAAGAAATTCACTTGCCTTAATTTATTCCAGAAAATCTTGGACTATTTCCTGGCCAAAACTGAAGCTGTGTTTCCTTTTATAAATCTGCAGTTTGAATTTGTTTGTTAAAGCTTGATTTTAAAATCACAAATTCATTAAACTATAAAGTTTAAAGTTTACCTGAGAGATGAAATTTAAAACTACAGCTTGATGTTAAGAAGATCTTCAGATAATTACTTTGAATCCAAGAGAAAGTTGGCAGTTTTCTGATTTCTTACTTTTTTTTCTTTGGGTGTTGGAGTTTGAAATGCTCAAATCTTTGTTACTGTTCTTTCAGAGATTTGGGAGGCTAAATAATTTGAAAATGAAAGCTGAAAAGTTTTTTTATGATTATTAAATCTTATTATTTTATTCAATCAATTATATTGAATGCCATTTGTTAAAAACAATCATGAGATCTCAATACATGTTAATTTTTTTACTCCATCTCCTTTGTGCATGTCTAACACTTGTAATTTTACAAAGACAAAAGGATTTTTAAATAATTTTTTATATCATATTCACTTGATAATTAATTATACCCCTTATTCATTTGTATATACATATATACAATGTTAAAAGAAGAATTGTTTTAACCAATATTTACATTATATAAATTACACCTTAATGATTTCAAAAGCCATTTATTTTTCTAAAACATTTATTTTAAAATTAAATTCAAATTCCAATTCAACTTGAATTATAACTATTTATGTCCATATATATATATATTCATACATATACTTGTACAATTTTAAATTTCAGTTTCAATATATACACTCAAATCTACTTATATATGCATTATATGTATAAGGTTTAAATTCAAATGATTTTTAAAACATTTATTATTTCAAAATTTTAAACTCAAAAGAAATTGGAATTTTATTCATATATAATTTATCACTCATTTTATTTGTTTGAGATCTTTCAATTCATTTTCAAATTAAATTCCAAAGATTTAAATATATTACTAATTTAAATTGATAAATTTTGGGATGTTACAAATTAGATATTCTAATTTCAAATGCTCAAAAATTGTGGGTCATCACAATTGTGAACTGGTGCTTTCATCGACAATTGGGTGTTTGTGACCAATTTTGGCGCAAACAAACCACATGTCAAGTTTAAATCGTTCAAAAGATGGATTATCGAAGGGTTTTATTGTAAAGAAATAAGATATAGAAGAACAAAAATATAGAATCTTGCAGTGGGTTGAAAAAATATAATAAATATATAAATAGTTCGTAAAGCTATTTAACAATATATATCTAATTTCATTATGCAATAACATCAGAGTAATACATATCAAACATCACAAAACAATGCAGTGGAAATATCCTAGTAAATATAGTCTTCAAACTCCGTCTTCATCTTCAAGAAACAAACGTCTTTGAAATATTGAAATACTCAGGCTGACCCGAGCAAAAAGGAAAATAATACACTCAAGTCATAACTAAAAATTCTATTGTAAGTTAAATCAAATCACGTGTAATATGGCTGCAAATAACTTCATTTTGCTTCAAGAATTCATAGAAAAAGTTTCAGAGCTCTTGAACACCGTTTAGAATCATTCAATAATGCTTCATAATTTCCAACCAATTTAATAATTTTAAAAAACTTTAAATGACTAATTTCAAGGTTAAGTTTTAAAATTATTAAATTACTGAAAAAAATATAGGTTCATTTATTAATTATTCTTTAAATAACTTACTGGAGTTTCTAAAAAGGTTTCAAGTTAAATTTAACACTTTCATAAATTTCTAAAATTCCAAAAATCCCATTTAAATAAGATACCCAATATTATATGGTCAAATTTAATATAGATTACTTTACAAAACATTTTCTTTTACTATAATAAAGTTACATAAAATTTTCAAAACATTGAAATACACTTTTCAAAAATATACTTATTACTAAATTTGAATTTAAAATTTATAAATGAATTCCAAAATAATTTTTCAAAAACCCGATTTAACCAAAATTTCCAATTTTAAATTCTTTATAACATAGAAATTTCCAGTTTTAAATTTTTTATAACAAAAATTTCCAAATTCTCAAAATTCAAATTATTAATACTGTATAGTCTTCTGAATCAACATTTATCTAATATCGTGCACTATGTACTACATATAACTTGATAAAACATTAGTATCTATATTTCATATAATGTCTATAGGTGTTATCATCAAAAGCTTTACCTAAGGTACTAACAATCTCCCTCTTTTTGATGATGATAACCCTGTATATAAGATATAATATAACTTCCCCTCGGTTACAAAACTTCTCCCTTAACTGTTCCTAGATTTTTTACATTTCTTCCCCTTTGTTATTAACAAAAATAACCACATAAAATTATAACTCTAACACTAACTCTTACTCTAACTCTAACTTCTTCTAAATAAAAAATTATAGACTATTGACATGTAATTATGATGAGAATGAATTACATAAGAATAATAAGTGATATTTAAAATGACATAATCATGAAATGGAAATATTGATAAGAATAATATATAGAAATAATAAGTGATAACACAAATAATCAATAGTAACCAAACAAATCTATAAATCCATTTGATAGCACACCATAATGCAATCACATCTTAAACTGTATATATAAGTAAGCAAAACAAATGTTCAATTAAATTGAATATACACACCACACAACCAGATTAATGAAGGCAAGCACCATCCAAACATGATTTCCTAATGATTGGAAATTTGTGAATAGGACAATGAGGATAATGGAGGCAAAAGTTCTCTTTTTGTTTGACGAGATTTCCATCTCGATCGAAACATACTTCTCTGATGCATCGAAATTCATCATCTTCCTCCATGTGTTCTTCCTCCTTTTCTTCTTCCTCTTCTTCCTCGTCATCGCTACCTTGAATAGAGTTATGCATGGTCAAATTTGCAGAATCATCTTCAATAACTATTGGATTCGTAGGATTATCCAATAAATATTTTTGCAAATTGTAAAGAATTCTACTTTGTTTCTCTTGTTCTTTGGACATACAAAGTTATATAACTTGCATTTCAGTCAACATCTCCAGAACGTTCTTCATTTCTCCTTTCAATTTAATAACTTTAGCCATAGGAGTGTTCTGGAAGGGGCCTTGTATAGGAGAAGTGAAGGAAAACGATGAATTCTCTTTTCTAGAATGTTTGAGATTAGAGGAGGCCATGGTTTATTTGTTTCAGATGTTTAAAACAAAGAGAATAAAGAGAAATAAAGAAGAAAGTCGAAATTTGGTTGTTATATAACCACCAATTTGAATTTTATAGGGATGTTTAAAAAATAAAAATTACCGTTATTTGTCGACATAGGGGTATAGGGTATGTCGACATATAAGTTATAATTTTGATTATTTTATTTTTCTATATATTTTGTAATTGCCACTTCATTATTTTTCTATTTTGATAGAGAAAAAATTCCTAACTCTCTTCTTAACTTAGCAAAAGATGTTTGATTCAATGATTTTGTTAATATATCAGCTATTTGATTTTTAGTGTATATAAATTCAAGTGATATTATTTCTTTGTTAACATTATCTCTTAGAAAATGGTGTCTTATATCAATATGTTTAGTTCTAGCATGACGAGTTGAATTTTTAGATAGATCGATCGTGCTTGTATTACCACGGGATATTGGTGATTTAGTAAAATTTAAACGCAAATCTTTTAATGTTTACTGCATATAGACAACCTGTAAATAGGTTAATGCTGCTGAAATCAGAGAGTGTCCCAAAAGTGATAAGTTCAACTTATACTTTTTCGGTCTGATTTGCAACCAGCATAGTCAGCATCACTATATGAAATTAATTAAAAGGAGTCTTCTTTTGGGTGAAAGAGCCCATATTCTAATGTGTTCACATATCTCATAATTTGTTTTGCAAAATTTAAATGGGTTTCTTTAGGTTGAGATTAATATCATGCATAGAGACAAGCACTATGCATTATATCATGTCTATGCAGTTATATAGAGTAGCAATCCTATTATTCCTCTATTAAAATTTTGACCTACAAATTTTGAATTTCTTCTTTATTTAATTTTTAATTAGTTGCCATAGGAGTTGGTTTACCATTGTTATTTGACATACCAAATTTCTTAACTAAATCTTTATCATATTTTTCTTGATTATAAAAATTTCCATTACTTAATTATTTTATTTGTAATCCTAGAAAATAATTTTGTACTCCCGTATGAGTAATTTCAAATTCCTTAGTCATTATTTCTGAGAATTCCTTATTTAGTTTATCGTTGGTAGATCCAAAAATGATATCATCAACATATATTTGTATTGACTGAATATCATTTTTATCTTTTTAATAGAAAAGTTTACTATCTACTTTGCCTATTAATTTTTTTGATTATAATGTATAGGATTTAAGTCTGTCATACCATGCTCTTGGAGCCTATTCCAGACCATACAAAGCCTTTTTAACTTGTAAACATGATTAGGTAGTTTTGCATCTTCAAAAAGTGGGGGTTGTTCTACATATACATCTTATTTAATAAACCATTTAAAAATGCACTTTTAACATCCATTTGATATAACTTAAAATTATTATGAGTCGCGAAAGCAAGTAAAATTCGTATAGCTTCTAATCTTGCTACGGGTGCAAAGGTTTCATCAAAATCTATTCCTTCTTCTAGACAATAGCCTTGTGCAACTAGTCGAGCTTTATTTCTCACAAACTCTTCTTGTTCATTCATTTTGATTTTATATACCCATTAAGTTCCTATTATGGATTTATCCTCAAGCCTTGGGACTAATTCTCATACATCATTTCTTGTGAATTGATTCAATTTGTCTTACATAGTAAGAATCCATGAATCATTACCTTTAGTTATTTAGGTTCAATAGTTGAAATAAAAGCAAGGTTACTCATTTTATTTTGTTGATTTCTAGTTTTAACAATAGGTTCAATATTTCTAAGTGTATTTTCTATAGGTTGATCTTTCAAGTATCTTGTTCTTTTATTTGGATGTGAATTTTCTGAATTATTATTATTTTGTTTTTGGTAATCTCATTATTACTAATTCCATTTGGGTTACTAATGTTTTCTTCTTCATCAATATTTGGATTATAAACTTCGTAATTTTTATCAAATGAGACGTGTAATGTCTCTTCAATAGTATTAGTTCTAGTATTGAAAACTCTATAAGCTTTACTTCTATTTGCATATCCAATAAAGATTCCTTTATCTGATTTAGCATCAAATTTATCCAAATTATTTTTAGTATTTAAAATAAAGCATTTACTATCAAAAACTCTAAAGTATGACATTTTAGACTTTTTATTATAGAATAATTCATATGTTATTTTCTTAATTAACGGTCTTATTAAAATTCTATTTAATATATAACATGTAGTACCAACTACTTCAGCCTAAAAGTTTTTAGATAAATTACTATCATTTTGGATAGTTCTAGCACACTCTTGAATCGTCCTATTTTTATGTTTTACCACTCTATTTTGTTGTAGGGTTCTTGAAAAAAAATTATGATTATACCTTTCTTATTACAGAAATTCTCAAAATTTCCATTTTCGAATTCTACAATGTGATCACTCCAATTTGTTTTAATTTTACTAGCTATTTGATTTTGAATTCTTTTAACAAAGATTTTAAACATTTAAAAAGCATCACTTTTAAGTTTTAAGAAAATTATATAGGTAAACCTAGAATAATCATCTACGATTACAAATACATATCTACCGTGATTTATAGATTATGTCTATGAGGGCTTGAAAAGATCTAAGTGAAGAAGTTCAAAGGGTTGAGTGGTAAAAATCATACCTTTTGATTTAAAAGAACTTTTTCTAAGTTTTCCTAATTAATATGCATCACATAAATTGTTGACTATAAAACTCATTTTGGGAAGGCCTCTAACTAGATCATTTTTAGCAATTTTAGATATTAATTTGAAATTCAAATGACCTTATCTTTTATGCCAAATCCATGGATCACTTGATTCAACCAAAAGACATATATTATCATTTGATATTTTCATACTTAGTATATAAACGTTTCATTTCCTAATACATTCAAAGATAATGTTTGACTCATTATCATCCATGTTTGTATGTTGTGCTTTCATGTCTTTTGCTAGTGTTTTGGATGTTAGGAAGAAATTTTGGAGAATTGAACAAATTGGAGGAAAAGTTGGTCGAAATCGGATGAAATATGGAGGAGAGGCTCTGGAGAATAGCGGGAGACTACTTGATAAATTGCTTTTCCAAATCCTTCAAGGGCCAAACTTAGACCAGAGTTAAGGCTTAAGTCGATGATGAGTTAAGGTGGTGGCCCCTATGAGTCGGTGGTTGGCATGTATGGATAGATCTTTGCTAGATGAGATTTCCAAGGTGTTGGAAATTAGCTAAGCATAGGAAGTGATGATGAGTTAAGAGCTTAAGTTGGTGTTGAGATAAGAGCTTAAGTTAGTGACAAGTAAAGAGCTTAAGTTGGTGACGAGTTAAGGACTTAAGTTGGTGACAAGTTAAAGGCTAAACTCAGTTCAAGTTAAGGTGGAGTGTCTTGTGGTAGTCGAACTTGTAGGGACTGTTGTTGAGGTTCTGTACATCGTGTTGGAGATGGTGGCTCGTTCATATTAGGTAGGATGATGATATAACAATATAATGAAAAGCTATGGTCTTTAAATGTTGATTCGTGTTAGAAGTAGGTTTCGAAAAGGGCAACTTGTAAAGGAGAGAGCCGTGGGATCGGGGAATGTGGATGGGTTCCTCATGAACAATGGAAACTGGATTGAGCAAGAAGGTCTTGGTATCTAAACAAATAATGGTGTCTCGGGTCTATGTGTTGAGGAATCTTTGATGCTCGAAGAATTACAGTTGTACTCGAAGTAGAGGTATTGTAAGTCTGGATGCTTATAGGTCAATTTAGAGACCTTTATACCTTAGATCTATAGCTTTGAATCTTGTGTCCAGCTTTAGGCTGCGAGACACATATCCAGCTTTGGGCTACGAGATACGAGAGTACAACAAAGAATCAGAATTTCCATTAGTCCTTAGCTTAGGGGTCATACGGTTATCATATATTTAGAGCACAAGGAGTGATAATTAGGATTGTAAGTGGATGCTATGGATGCTTTGGTTGTTTTCTTTAGTAAGCTATCACTCATACATATCAAGGGAAGTAGGTATTGGAGATAGAAATACCTGGAAAACTGATATTCTTTATTTGGTTTGTGGTATATTTTTACGATATTATAGAGTAGCATATTATAGTGTTATTTGTTAACTCTTTGGTTGCAAGGACAGCTTAGGTATGGTTTATGTACTCTTATTCCTTACCATATTTACCTTTATAGTATTTTGAGATTCATTTACTGCTCACACTAGACTATTATTTGATCCTAAGATTTTATGCTTTGTTTCTTATTATCTTGGAACTCTTAAATGAGTAGACTAGATAACATATCTAGGTGACGCTTTAGTGGTTTGGAGGACGAGCTGGGTAGAGCTATCTCGTATTATATACATATATGGATTTCTACACTTTTCCGCTGAGCAACGCTGTGGAGCCCATGATAATGCTTGCGTATTTCTTAAGATGGTTATTTGAGTTTACTACTATTGTATAAACTCTACTTCATTTGATGTATAACAATGTAGATCTATTACTTTGATGATTATTTGTTTATAGTATTACTGTCTCTTCTTTTATATCTATGATATTATATTTTATCCATGGCTGTGAGATATGACAAGTTATGTGCTATATTGGTTTATTTCAACCCTGATGATCATCTTATATCAACCGATCCAGACAGCACACTATTTATAAACTATTAGTGCCAATGCTATAGGGCGGTCATCACATTTGGTATCAAAGCTTTGGTTACACGATTAACTGGAGTTGATACTGTGATCCAGTAGAGATAGGGAAGGTGTTACCACCTTAGACTAAATCAAGAATATATATATATATATGTATGTATGTATGTATGTATGTATGTATACAATATATATATATATATATCTGTGTGTGTGTGTATAAGTCGCATACACATGAGGTCTATGGACACAGTTTTCTTTATAAGAGACTAATCATTCTTGTTACAGATAAGAATGAGCCGACAAACAAGGAATGTTGTGAGGAATTCTGCTTTAGGAGTAGAGGAAAGAGCAGCATCAGAAGATGCTACGCCTGATGTCCAAGCCACGTTCAATACTATGATGGCTAAAATGATAAGGAATGCTCTTGGAATGGTGATAGGTGGCGGAGCTCCTATGCAAGCGCCTAGGACTGATTTTGCTAAGCTAAAAAAAGATTATTCTCCTCTTGGAGGTGAGTCATTCTATGGGACGGAGTCAGCCACAGAAGTGCAAGATTGGTTGGATACTTATTAGCACATCTTTGGTGATATGGAGGTGGATGATGCTGTGAAAAGAAAATTGGCTTCGAGTCATCTTCAAGATTGAGTTATGAATTGATGGAATGCTATCACTATTTCTACTCTGGAAGACCAGTTTTCTTGGGATTAGTTTAAGATAAGTTTTAAGGAGAAGTTTATTCAGGCTACTTAGAAGTCGGTTCTGTTTAGAAAATTTGTTGATCTCAAACAGGAAGAGATGACAATTTTTAAATATGTGGAAAAGTTTGATGCTTTATCTAAGTATGGGATGTCATTCATTGACACTCCCTCGAGGAAGAATGAGAAGTTCATCATATGATCGGATGACTATCTCAGAGAGGAGTTAGTGGATCATATTGATGATACTTTTAAGAAGCTTGTAGAGAAGGCGCTTCACCATGAGAGCTTGTCCCCTAAGGCTAAGATTGTTAGTGTTCCTTCTATTGAGAAAGAAGAGCCAAAGTCGTAGCTAGGCCATAAAGGCAAGAAGAAGTGGAACAAACAGAGAAAGCAGTCCCAAGGAAAGGGTGGTAAGAAGTAGGGTAAATAGGAACCTACTTGCTTTGGTTGCAACGAATAGGGTCATTTAATTAAAGATTGCAAGGCGAATGAAAAGAGGAAATATTACAACTGCGACAAACCTGGGTATTTGAAGCAGAATTGTCCAAAACTGGCGAAGGGTAAGTAGGTAGTGAAAGCGTATGCTTTAGATGCGATTTTGATTTTGTTGAGTGCGCCCTCGGGAAAGGAGATGGGGAAGAGAGTCGTCATTCAAGGTATGGTTTCTATTAGCAATGTTTCTATTTGATTTTTGTTCGATACCGGTGCTTCTCATTCATTCATCTATCGTGACCGACCCCTAATCATGACAAACCCTGTTAGAGGCTCTACTAGTCTTTGCGTGGTTTGTCGTGCCGTAGTTTTAATGAGTCATGATGTTCTTTGGTTTGTGATTGTTTTGTTTTGAACTTCGTTAGGTTTGGGGTTATCTTAGTTATGAACTGGCTTGGAATTATGTGGCTATAGTGGATTGCAAGAAGTTGTTGGTGATAATCAAAGATGTGGATCACTATGTACCATAGCATGGGGTGATGGCTAGCTTTCTATATTCGCTTGAGGTTCCACATAAGGGATTATCATCAGCGCCTATCGCTAGAGAGTATCCGAATGTCTTTGAGGAAGTGATGGACTACCATCGCATAGAGAGATTGAGTTTCGTATAGATTTGGTGAAGGAAGCCAGACCGATAGTTGTGCCTTTAACGTGTATGGCACCCAAAGAGTAGAACGAATTGAAGATTCAAGTGAATGACCTATTGAGGAAAGGGTTCATTCAATGGACCATATTTGAGTGGGGTGAAACTATAGTATTTGTAATGGAGGCGGATGGCTCTTTGAGATTGTGTGTGGATTATCGTGAGCTGAACAAAGTGACGAAGAAGAATAAGTATTCATTCCCATGCATTGATGACTTATTTGATCAGCTGTATGGTGCGAAGGTTCTCCCAAATGGATTTGGCGATGGGATTCCACCAGTTGAGAGTAGCAAAGGAGAGTGTGCCTATTACTACATTTCGTACGCCATAGAGTTTTTATGAGTGGCTAGTGATGCTATTCAGGTAAACCAACACGTCGGCATACTTTGTACATCTCATGAATCCGGTTTTTAGAGCCAGCTAAATAAGTTCGTGCTTGTATTCGTGGATGATATTCTAATATACTCCAGAACTGAAGAGGAGCACAAGACGACTTGAGGAATGTGCTAGAGATATTGAGGAAGCACAAGTTGAGAGAGAAGTTCTCTAAGTATCACTTTTGGAGAGAAGAATAAGCTTCTTGGGTTATGTCATGTTGGGATAGGGTATAGCAGTGGTCCTGCAAAGGTGGCAGCGGTCCAAGATTGGAATCAGCCCAAGAATGCTAAGGACACGAGAAGATTCCTAGGATTGGCCGTATGCTACAAATGCTTCATAAAGGATTCTCCAAGGTAGTGGCATAATTGACCAATTTAACAAAGAAGAATCAGAATTTTGTATAAGATGCGAAGTGTGAGCTTGCATTTGTGAGTTTGAAAGATAGGTCGACGAATGCACCAGTGTTGACAATTCCAAGTGGAATTGAAGAGTTAACAGTATCACTAATGTATGTGCACTGGATTAAGTGTAGTGTTAATGCAAAAGGGAAGGGTTGTCGCTTATGCAAGTCGACAGCTAAAGCCATAAGAGAGGAATTACCCAACTTGTGATTTGGTATTGGCAGCAATTTTTTTTGCTTTGAAGATGTGGAGGCATTATTCGCTAGAAGAAAGATTTGAGCTATTTGCAGACCACAAATCCTTGAAGTACCTTTTCTCTTAGAAGGATCTCAACCTTCCACAGCAACGGTGGTTGGAATTCTTGGCCTCTTATTATTCTGTATTTCATTTACTCCAAAAAAAGGGAATGCAGTGGTCGATGCATTGAGTATAAAACAGCTAGGTTGGGAGCAATGTTCTTGGAACGAAACGAAATAAAATATATTGCTGGATTTGATTTCAGGCCTCACTGCGACCTAGAACTTGAAATATTGACAAGCAATTTGATTGAACCTACACTGATTTAAAGGATCGGTACTAGTTAGAAGCGAGATGCTTGGCTAGTGGAGATCATAGCAAAGATAGAGGAAGGAGATCCAAAGATATAAAGCAATAAAAAATAGAACGATAAGGTAGGATTTATAAAGGTTGGAGAAAAGAGGGAAAACTTTGCTGAGACTCAACCACCCCAACTGCTCTAAATTTTTGCTCTTTTTAATCAAACTTGTATTTGTAACCAAATCAAAGAAGCAAAATAAGATGGACAGTGGATGTAGGCATATTCTGGCCAAACCATGATAAAATTTTGTGTAATTTATTTCCTTTATACTGCTTTCCAACTCTGAGTCTGAGAACTGTGCTATGATTGTAATTATTTATTAAGGCATTGGAATACATTAAGATGCATATCAAACAACTTGAAGGCCACTTAACCAAATCCAAACTTAGAGGTGTTTGCCTAATTTTGATGCAAACATTTTTGGCGCTTTCACTGAGAACGATGGCGTAGAGAGCCGAACTCTTCTGTCCACTCTCCTTCTAGCCTTAGCACATCATTAGAACAAGGCTCCCTCTAGGCGGAACGCTAACAAGGGTAAGAACGTGACCACTGCTAGTACACTCAATCCCATCCAAGAGGATCGAAAAAACCAGGCTACCCATTCTCAGCTTTTAGGTTCAGTTGTCACCCGAGAAGATCTAGATAGAATTGTGAATGAGATGACTGAGCACTTCGCTGCCAAGCAAAAAGCTTTAGTGGACCAGCTCATTACACGCTTAAGAGACACGAAGGAATCCACTCACAACATAGAATCTCAAGGTGAATCTCGATCTAGAGAGTCTCGCAGACGGAACAGATCCCCTACGAACAAGGAATTCAATCAAGAAGGTACAAGAACTAGAAACCGACCCAGGACTCAGCCCGAAGCTAGTCCTGAACGATCATCAGGAGCTGGGTCCACTCAAGGGGGCACCGGGGAAAGACTGGCTATGAGTGACTCTGTCATGCTTCGGCCAACCATCGCCAATCCAACCTCAACCAAGGTTCCAAACGTCATCAGCATCAAAGGAAAGCCCCCACTTCTCCCAGGGCTACCCCAGTATCCAAGGAAAGGATGACATGCCTCTTCAGGGAGCATTTTAGGAGTGAACAACTCGAAAGAAGAGCAGGAGCAAGGGTGTCCAGCCCATTCACCAGGGAATAGAAGCAACAACCACTCCTCGGGAAAGGAAGATGACCACTTGGATCCCTACAAAAGCACATCCGACTCAATCATCCACTTACACCATTACACCCAACACATGCTCATGAATGAAGCAACATAGGGTGTGCTGTCTAAATGTTTCCCACTATTCTTTTCAGACTTAGCAACCACATGGTTTTGTTTCCTGCCTCATGGCTCTATTAGATCTTGGGAAATGTTGAAGGAAAGATTCATAAGTCAATTCTGAATCCAGGTGGAACAGCCCAAGAATGCCTATTCCCTATCAGACGTGAAACAAAAGCAGGAAAACCGCTATAGCAATATCTTACCCGCTTTAACGCTGCCATGGCAGTAGTGCAAGACGCCGACGAGAGGCTTACACTGATGGCGCTGTGCGGAGGCATCCACCCAGATTCAAAACTCCTGAGAAGATTGACGAAGGAGAAGCCTCTAACTCTTTACCACTTCTTTCATGTAGTTGGGAAATATATGAGATTGGAGGACGCGGCAGCCCACCGACATAGTGAGCAACCCACGAAGGCTTCTAGCATCCAAGGAAACATGGGTGCCCCACCCCGAGGGGAGGGGAATAAGTAGAACTGTGAAGTAAAAAGTGTCCACCAAGGCAACTTTGGAAATGAAAACGCTAATAAGTGATGATACCGACCTGGACCAAGATTCGATTCATCCACATCGTTGAAGGACACTGTGGAGAACATTCGCATAGCTACTCAACACGAGTTGAAATACAAACACCCTCCATACAAAAAAGAGTTTGAGACCGCAATTAGAACAGGGAAATAGTATTGCTTCCACTAGTATCATGGGCATAATGCCGAAGAATGCCATCATTTGCAAGATCTCATTGAGAAATATATCCAAAAAAGAAACTAGAGCGATACGTGCAGAAAGGACACAACTCTCCTGCTCCGACCTACGAAGGCTCTGGGCAACCCCTTTAAGAGAATAATAAGGAAGCAATAGGTGCGAGCTGCTCTAGCCAAGAAAAGGTAATTGTCCACACCATATTTGGAGGCCCACATATAGCTGATGGAAGTTGGGCAGAAATGGAGAGGTGGAAAATACTTAAAGGATAAGGAAGGATACGTTCATTCCATTACTGAAGGTCGAATCTCAAAATGGAGAGAAAGAGTCGACATAACCTTCAATGATGAAGATTTGGTTGGAAAATAGTATCCGCGTATTGACCCCCTCGTTATCTCTGCCTCGATCGTCCTGGTAGAGGTGTTTCGCATTTTGGTCGATATAGGAAGCTCGGTGAATATTTATTCAAAAATACATTCAATAAAATGAAATTGTCAATGAAAGATGTATCTTCGTGCCATAAGCCTTTACATGGGTTCTCCGGAGAGGCCATAATGACACTTGGGCAGCTAGACTTGTTTATTGAGCTTTGAAATCACCCCCAATCAGTCATGCGAAAGCAAACATTCGTACTGGTGGACGGGCATTCTGCCTACAACGCCTTCTTAGGGAAGACCAGCCTTGTCAGACTTCCAGATAGTATTAGCATCATGGTGCTTGAAGATGAAATTCCCAACCAATAACGAAATAAGAGAAGTAGAAGGAGACCAAGATGTAGCTCGCGATTGTTATGTGACTGAACTTCACCAAAATAAGAAAAAAGAAAAGGGAAAAGGCATGTATGTCGTCCTGTGTGCCAAAAATTAGAAAGCATAAAAATCAAAGAAGGCCCCTCCTCTCGAATATACCAGCGAACCATTCAACGAAATGGACCCCAGAGATTAAGAGAAGGAGGTCAACGCTGAGCCAAAAGAGGCTATGAAATATGTGACGGTGGACGAACACGACAAAACAAGGCTTTTAAAGATAGGTTCTCACTTAAATCTGAACCTCAAAGTCTAGCTGATGGAATTCCTACGAGAAAACTTAGATGTATTCGCATTGACCCACGAGGACACGGTAGGGATATCCCTAGAGATAGCTTTCCATTCTCTCAATGTTGATCTAACCAAGGTCCCGATCAAGCAAAAGAAAAGAAGCATAGGGATAGAAGATCAGAGGCTCTTAATGAGGATGGGAAGAACCTGTTCACTAATGATTTTATCCACGAAGCTATTTACCCAAAATGGATCTCCAACCCGGTCATGGTGAAGAAGCCTAACGGAAAGTGGCGAACCTGCATTGACTTCTCCAATCTCAATGACGCTTGCCCCAAAGACTGTTTTCGTTTACCCCGAATCAACCGACTGGTGGACGAAACCGCAGGGCATGAATTGTTGTCATTCATGTACGCATATTCAAGATACAACCAAATTCCCATGCATGTGCTGGATCAAGAACACACCCGCTTCACCACAGACCTAGGACTTTATTGTTACAAGGTCATGCCCTTCGGGCTTAAGAATGTCGGCACTACCTATCAACATCTCATTAATAAGATGTTTGAGCAACAATTGGTCACTTTATGGAAGTCTATGTTGATGACATGCTTGTCAAATCAAGAAGAGCAGCAGATCATCTGAGCCACCTAGACGAGATGTTCCAAGTGTTGCGCAAATACCAAATGAAGCTAAACCCACTAAACAACTCTTTTGGGGTGTCTTCGGGTAAGTTCTTTGGTTTCATCGTACATGCTAGAGGGATAAAGGCGAATCTTGAAAAGGTACAGGCTTTGAAAGACATCAAGATCTCGGCAACATGAAGGGAAAGGCATAGGTTAAATGGAAAGGTAGCCGCTCTGAGCAGATTTATATCCACAGCAGCAGTCCATTCTTCGAAGCCCTCAAAAGAGACAAAGGAAAGTTTGAATGGACTGACGAGTGCTACTCAGCCTTGTAGAGTTTACTTGAACATCTGCAGAAGCCACCTGTACTCTCCGCTCCTATGGATGGAGAGAGCCCTATACCTGGCTTATCATCTCATGCCCTAAGTGCAGCGTTTGTACGAGAAGATGATCACATTCAGAGACTGGTATTCTTCGTTAGCGAAAGATTCACGGGCACAGAAGCTTGATACCCTAAAATCAAAAAATTGACTTACTGTCTGCTCATAGCCTCCAGAGAATTACGACCTTACTTCCAATCACACTCCATTAAGTTTCTAATGGATCAACTCCTGTGACAAGTCCTCTATGAGCCAAATACATCAGGGCGCATGCTAAAATGGTACACTAAGCTGAGCCAATGCGACATCACTTACCATCCGCGAACCGTAATTAAAGGACAAGCATTGGCTAATTTCATAGCTGAGTTTATAATACGAGATGAGGAGGAAAAAGTAAAAATGAAGGAAAATATCAGATGGAATATGTTCGTTGATGGTGCATCGAACGAGCTTGGCTTGGGGGTAGGAGTCATAATAATCACACCCTGAGGAATAAAGTTAAGCAATGCACTTAGGCAAGAGTTCGCTGCAACTAATAATGAAGCTGAATACGAAGCAGTGATAGTTGGCCTAGAGATCATTAAAGAAATAGGAGTTAAATCGGTCAGTATTCACTGTGACCCACAGTTGATTGTGAACCAGATCCTTGGAGAGTTCCAGACTCGTAGACAAAAGCTTACATCTTACCTCAAAAGGGCCAAAACTCTCCTTTATGAGCTAGACTACCATGTAATAAAACACATCCCGCGAAGAGAAAATCAAGAGGCAGATGCCCTAGCCAATGAGGCTGGCATGAGGACCGAACTGATGCTGGGGGCAACCCTTAACACGAGTCAAATCACACCAAGTTTCGAGTGTCTTCAAATCACAATGACCGCCAACAGAGAGATCTGGATGACCCCCATCATTAGATACCTACCAGATGGGACCTTACCCGAAAAACGGAACGAGGTCAGGAAAATCCTCAGGAGGGCATCCCCCTATACCATCCAGAGTGGCATACTGTACCGCCATGGTTTTTCCAACCCACTACTAAGGTGAGTTGCTGGGAACGAAGCAAAAGATAACCTTAATAACATCCATAAAGGAAGTTGTGGCGGTCGCACCGGGGGGCAAACTCTAGCACAGAATATTCTTCGCTATGGATGATTTTGGCCCATGTTAAACAAAGATGTAGCCGAGTTTGCTAAGAGATGAGACAAATGCCAAAGATATTCCAAAATCCTAAGACTACTACCTCCCAGTTTGATCCAAATGGTCAACGCTTCGCAATTTGGGGGATTGATCTAATCGCGGACTCCCCATGGGTCGAGGAGAGGCAAAATATGCCATAGTAGTGGTGGATTATTTCACCAAATGGGTCGAAGCTAAACCCTTGAACAAAATTTCATTCGCCAAGGTGATAAACTTCCTAATACAAAACATCCTGTGTAGGTATAGGGCACCATTGAAGATCTTATCAAACAACAGACTCTAATTCGGCAGTGAAGAATTCTCTAGTTGGTGCCAAGAACATGGATTGCTCGAAGCTTCTCAGATGTAGCTTATCCCCAGATGTACGGGCAGGTCGAAGTGGTAAACAAGGTTTTAAAAACACCGACCAAAAAGAAACTGGAGAAGTCCAAGGGGGCATGGGTCGACGAACTGCCTGTTGCACTATGGGCCTACCGAACTTCCTACAAAATCATGGCAGGGCATACGCTATTTGCATTAGCATATGGGGCCAAACCAATGCTCCAAGTCGAGGCAGTCGTCCTATCGCACAGTAGGGATACATTACAATCTGAAAGAAAACAAGGAGCTCTTAAGCATGTCACTAGACATGATCGAGGAGAAAAGAAATAACGCTGCCCTTAAAGCCACCGCTCATAGATAGAAGGTTGCAAGGCAATAAAACTCTAAGTTGAAGCCTCGAGCACTGCGAGAAGGAGACTTGGTACTCAAGCGGGTCTTCCCACGACCAATAACATTAGACCCAATTTGGGAAGGGCCTTTTGTTTTCCATAAGGGCCTTCATAATAGAGCTTACATCCCCTCAACAGTAGACGGCGAGGTGTTTGGGAAAGCATGGAATCTCCAACACCTCCATCGTTATTTCTCTGTAAGAAAGCATGTATTGACTGAAACAATAAAAGAAAGATAGTGGACGTAGGCATATTCGGCCGAACCACTATAAAAATTTGGTGTCTTGCTTTATTTATCTTATTTAAACTTTCTTTTACTTAATTGTTTATCTAATGATTATCCTTATTGCGAGCAATCACAAGCGCTCACCGACAGTGGTGAAAATAAGATAGCCAAGACAAAAGGCACGAAACAAACCTAGGTTGTTCACTACTGACGATCGCCACCCTCAAGCCGCTAATGATGAACCAACTATAAGCCATGAATTAGGCATGATTTGTAGCCTAGGCAGTTCATCGTTGGCGTTCGGCTTGCCGGTAATTGCGAACTGATTATAAACCCCATGATTAAGGTATGGCTGCAGCTAGGGGCAGTTGCATTTCACGATCGACACTACACACCGGCAACAATTAATCGAATAATACTCACGACGCGGGCAATAGCCCGAGTAATTATTATTCACGATCGACCCTGAACATAGTGATGCATTTATGGTTTCCCACATCTTAGAGCGCAATGACGATTAGCTAAGTTATAAAAATTTCACAAGTAGAAAAGGCAGACTATCAAAATCGCACATCACAAAAGTCATTCTACACAAACATACAAAGGACAAAAGTCAAACATTGCAACATTGAATCTATATGTATAATACACACACACACACACACACACACACATGCAAAATGACCGTACATCCTCCAAAAACGCATACAAAAAAAGAGAAGGGAAATTTTCTTGACTAAGTAGGAGGGACATCCTTGTCACTCGGTCTGCTCCCTCCGACCATGTCCATACGAAGCTCAAATCGCTCAAAGGACTCAACCTCTCTTTGAGTTTCCCCATCAGCACCTTTGGTGGCATGGCTTATCCTGAAGCCATCCCTGCACGATGCAAGCAAGAAAGGTCATAAATCTTATGGTCTGAGATAAGCGATAGCGAAGCTGAAGTAAAAAAACAAGACACCTATTGTAATATTGTGTGGGTCACCAAGACCCTCAAAATCCGAGCTCTCTTCATCATCCTCATCCTCCGCCAGCAGCTTGTATCCCCTAGCAATGGCCTCGGTCTCTTCCACCGTGAATTGATGGTTCACCATCCCAACATCGTGCACGGCTCCTTCCTCCTATGCAACTGTAGCCTTAGTCTCCTTGAGCCTAGTATGGATCCCAACCATCATTTCGGTGTAGTCGTCCATCCACTGAAGGTTCCCTTGCTTCTAGAACATGTAGTAGGTGTCCTTAACCATCTGATTAACCATCTCCCAAAAGTCGTTAGACTTGTTGACTTCAGCTTGGAGGGACACTACCTTGTTCATATACTATTCTTTATCCTTCCTCGGTTGGGCCTGCTCTGCCTTCAGCATATCGATCTCAGCCTTATAAGCTTCCTTTTCCTTGCACCACTCACCCTGAGACTTCTTCAGCTCAACCAAGACATCCTAAGATTTCTTCATCTTTCCATTAAGAGAGCGGATATGCTCCAGATCCTTCTACCTAGCTTCATCCATTGAATTCACGGCCTCATCGATCCGTGCTTTACATAACTCAGTGGCCTCTCTCATCGCTTCTACCTTGGCTTTCTTTATCTCAGCCACGCAAGACGCTTCAACCGCCTTTAATTTTACATCCTTCTCCCTAGTGATCTAAGAAGATCCTCCACCTCCAGGTGTAATCATATATTAACACTGTTGACTTCCTTACTGGTCTTGGCTAAACGAGATTGGCAATCAATAATTTTTCTAGTCTCGTCCGCAATATGGACCATTCTGATTGTCAGATTGGCGAAGTCAAGGGTTTTTTCCTCATCTAAAATTCAAACCATAGGATTTCGAGCTAGGAGGAACTCGGTATCAGAATCTGCTGGATGGCGACCCATATAGCCAGGGTTAATACCAGGGTAATGCTTGAAAGGATTGCTCGTCGATGGTAGAAAATCTGAGAAAAAAGTACTGACATTTTCTTTTCCTAAGTCACCGGGCACCTCATGTACTTTAGGGCCAAAGGGATTTTGCCGATGGCAATGGGAAAAGTTTGAGAATCGAGAAAAGTGGCATCTTTTTCCAGAGACCTTGTGCATTTTTGAGACGTCTCGTAGCTCTCTCTTCTGCCCAAGCCCGACGGAGTCTCCTCAACATTCTCTTGTGCAGTCTTTTCCTTTCGGGTGGCAGTCTTAGAAGGAATAGAGGCCCCTTTCATCCATTTGAACTATTCAAGAGGCTGAGACATTTCGTTCCTCTTTGGATTTCTTCTTTTTCCCAAAAAGCGAGTAATAACTTTGGAGCAGAGAAATGGAGAATGCGTAAACACAAAGCATGCAAGACATTGGATACTGCATGTTACCGCAAATCCTTAAGGGAGACTGAGTCAAGTGGTCGGGATTGGGTCTCACTCAAGAAGGGAATATATTGGGACATGACTACACTCAGAGGAGGGACACACGGTGATTGAACTTCATTTAATCGAGGAGAAAATAAAGGCCGGGATTCATCTAAAAAAAAATCCTCAAGAAGAACCCCAAAGTCCATGCAGAAATCAAAAGTACCTAGAGAAATCCTGAACGTCTCACTAATCCCCGCTCCACTTTGCATTGGAAGAATAGGCACCCCACTCAGGTCATCCGTCGCTACACTCTCTTGAGAAGGGACAGCGACCAAAGTTGGCCCAGGTGCAAGCTCGGACTGATCTAACTGCTTAGGTCACTCCCACACAGCCTCGACATTATTCAAGAGGGTCGAGCCTAGATCTTCGCCACCTGTAAACTCCAAATCCTGAGAAGCATGGGACTTCGATTCTATTATTCCTGAATCTCCCTTCGACCCTTCCTTATCCACATTATCACCTTCCAAACGAGAACCCTCCTCGTCATCAGGAGAAGGAGCATCCCATATGCACAAAGATTTCCCCGGATGAGGAGGATGAACATAATTTTCTTGCGCCTTAGTTTCTTTGGGCCTCCAACCCCGTCTCCCTCTTTCACCAGGTCTTATCTTTGCCAATGTCTCCCCCTTCTCCTTCGACTCCCGTTGCCTTCTTCGCAGAACTTGGCCTGATCTTAAACACGGATTGACTGGGACTAATTAGATTATAAAAACGGAAGGTTGTGTCACGAAGCAAGAATACAGCTTCCCTCTCAGCCTCGAGAATAGCTAAGATTTCCTTGGCCATCTTCTTCAAACCTTCATCCTCTGTCGCCTTTGCACAATCTGCAAATACGGGGCATTAGGAAACCAAGTCAATAGAAAACTTATAAGAGGATATAAATGGGACTTCTACCAAGAAGTGAAAACATGTTGAGGGACGGTGTCATCAAGCACAAAGAAGTACTCCTTCTTAAACATACTAAATTTTGAGTATAAGTGAAGGACCGGCTTAAACTTGTGAGCCGACTCTAAATTGATGAAGGGGCTCCCCTTTTGATAACTTCTCACATTGTACAAGTACATGATCTCTCTTTGGGTAGGGGGTCTCTGATAACGCTTCACAAATATCAGATATAAGCATGTTAGGATTGCATAGTAGTTCAGTTGACGCTGCAGAGGAGCGACTTTTAGATAGACCATGAAACTGGAGATCTAGCGGGTAAGCGGAGGAATTGCCCCATACATGCAGTGATATTTACTATATACCATGTATCCCTCCAAAGAAGAGAATGCCCTATCATTTGGTCCTAGTAGTAGCATGTCACGGCGAACGATCCCGAATGTCATAGCTATAGAGTTAAGCTTCTCAATTGTCAACACGTTGGGATAACACTCAAAAGGCTTCACCAGCGTCTAGTTGGGAGTATAGCCCTCCACTAAAGAATATATGGAGATAAATTATTTTGGGGGATTAGCACGAACATCATAATAAGAAGTGCTAGACGTGCAAGCTGTGATGATACATGCATGGAGAAAAGCTCACGACCAGACGATATTTTCCTACATAAGGAAATCAAAGGCATGCATAAGATTCAACACACCAATAGCTACGCAATCATAGTAAGTGTAAAACAATAGCAATAGATTTAAGGCATTAGAAATAATGCAATCATAACCAAAAAGTAAATGCTCATGAAAGAACTCCTATCATTTGGTTCGGTCAGTGTCATACACGGAACCAAACCTTCCAAAACTTAAACTACTACTCCTAGAACTCTCTATTTGGCTCGACATAAGCAAATTTGGTCCGGCATCACTTAAAACACCGGTCCAAAGACAAAGGGTATTTTGGTGCCAAGCCAAATCAGACAAGCACCGTGCAAAATCACTTTGATCCAACACCCATTCCCTAACATGCCAGCCACATTTACTACCACATCCAAACTTAACACACAAGGAAACTAAGCATAGTATAAAGGAGCCCCTACTGCCTGATCGATCCACCATCGATGTCCACAGCAGCTGCACCTCCATTTGTTTTAGAGTTTGCCTCTGTCGAACCATTGCAGAGCGACAGAGCTTGTTCGAACAAGTTCTTCCTCCTCCAATTCAGGACAAAGCATCACGACAGACACCCAAAAATCCTAGGAGTAAAGACACCGAAAAAACCCTAAGGATAAGATCGAAATTGAGGACCTACCTTACCTTAGACAATGGTGAAATATAAAAAGGCAAGTTCAAGTATTAGGAGCTTTAGGAAATACAAAGTGAATTGAAATTTTTTGAAGTCTAAAAGTGGAAGGAAGAAATAAAGGAGGGGGAACTGTAGTTTTAAAAGAGAGAAGGGGGAAAAGTAAAATAAACAAGGAAGACCAAGCGTCTCACCGGTTGAGAGGAAAACCGATCCTGAACCAATCAAAGCACATCTTAAGGAAATACAACATACTTTGAGGGGCAAGTGTTGGCTCAGCTTTTCAGCACGCAAGGGTAGAGAAGGAGCTAAAGTAATGAAAAGGAAAGCAGATGGAATTAGAGTGTACAAGGCAAGAATGTCGGACCAAACATCTAGTCCGGCATTCACTGAAATGTCGAACTAGGTACCTGCTCCGACATTCACTGAAATGCCAAACCAGGTACCTGCTCCGACAACCCACGAAGTGCCGAACCAGATGTTTGGTCCGACATGTCACCTAAACGCCGAACCAAACATTACCGGACCAAATGTTTGGCATGGTACCTAGGCTTGCTGGACCAAATGTTTGGTCTAGAAAATAGGGGTCTCCAAGCAAGATACCGAATGAAGCAACAAATGAGCAAACTATGGGTGAGATGTCGAACCAATTCCTCCTGCGTAAATGTTGAACCAGACTCAGGGAGTATAATCTCAACCTCCACACTTCACAACTCCACTCTATAAATACCAGAGGTCCACAACAGCAATGGGGACCAAATTTTGGAGAAAAGAGGAAAAATTCAACCGAGACTCAACCACCCCAGCCGTTCTAAATTTTTTCTCTTTCTAATCAAACTTGTATTTGTAACCAAATCGAAGAATCATAATAAGACGGACAGTGGATGTAGGCATGTTCTGGTCGAACCACTATAAAATTTTATGTGATTTATTTCCTTCAAACTGCTTTCCAACTCTATCTAAGAATTGTTTTGTGACTGTAATAATTATTTATTAATGCAATGGAACACATTAAGCCACGTATCAAACAACTTAAAGGTCACTTAACCAAATCCGAACTTGGAGGTGTTTGCCCAATTTTTGTGCAAACATCAGGCATAAAGATTACACCAGATTAGCTAGAAGATTTTGAGGTAGAACCGAAAGTTTCTATATTTGGTATGTTGCTTCATATTGTTGGGTACGATATGAAACAACTTAGGAGAAAATAGTGAAGCTAGTTAAGGTTCAATGGAGCGAAAGTGAGGACGATCGTACATGGGAGACAGAAGAGAGTATAAGGACTTCTTATCTAGAGCTCTTTGAACGGTAAGACCCATCATTTATCGTGTTTACTTTCACCATTGTATACTATATTTGATAGGTTAGTATTCCATATGCAAGGATAGATTAACTATATTGGTTATTGCATGACTGCTTGTTTGAGATGTGTGATGGTTGCTTATGATTAGTAGGCATACGAGATAACTAGGGTTCCTCATACTTTGGCCAGTTTGGGGATTTTAGGGGCAAAATTCCGAAAGAGGGGAGAATTTAATGACTTGTACTTTACGTATCGGGGGATCGTAAAATATTATTGTTTTATTTGTGCGAAATTATGATTCTATAATTCAGGAATATGGCTCTTAGGGACATTTTTGCACACCTGTGATTTTTTTCCGTATTTCTATGTGACCATTTTAACCCTTAAAAAAACCTTGTTTTGTCTATAAATTTTGATAAGGGTCGATTTAGGGTCTCAAACCAGTTCCATTGCTTCAAGATGGTGGTTTCCCATTCAATAGAGTGGTTATAATAGAAAACAGACTTATGGTTAAAAGTTATGCATGTTTTAGTTTCTAAAGCTGTTGGCAGGATTAATATATAATTAATTTAGCTCATTAGTGAGCCCAATAGTCTAATTAGAGAATATTATAAATAGAGGAATGAAGAATCAAATTAAAACTTGTCCCACTCATTCTAAATCAGGTCTAAACCTTAATTAGCCCTATACCCACCCTAATTTCATTAAAAATCACCCAAATTGCTCTTTAAATCAAACTAGGTTACGGATTAGAGATTGGATCCTTAATTAAAAGCTAGGGTTCTTAAAATTGTTTGGTTGGAGTGATTTTCTTCGCTGTTCGGATTAGAGCTACGTACAAATTGGTTGAATTGGGTAATTGGTGAGTGATTTTGTAACGACCCGCAAATCCGTACCCCTTGAGTCAACACTATTCTACAACAATCAACTCAAGTTGTACAGAAATACAAACCATTTGGGTTAAAGAAGAAGAGGTAGAAGAAGAAAAATAGAAAACAACAACAGAATCTAACCATCGCAGCGGGATAAAATATAATAAATAATAAATGCTCTTTACTCAAAACTTAAATATCCCTGTTTATATATTACATCATCAGAGTACATCAATCACAACTCAACATCAATATCATACAAATGGATACACAACAACTCAACATAGCGGAAATATATATATATACAAGTACGTGAGTACGTATCGTCATCCAGCTCGTCTCCTGAGCTCCACAGCATCAAAACCTGTATTCTATAATACTCGGTCTGACCCGAGCATTACAGTTAAATAATACCCGAGTCAGTCTGGAATACCAGCGTGAGAAAATCACACCCAATTGATTATTAAGGTTTCAAAAATCCTTTGAAAACAAAAGCATCTCGTAAGACCACGCCACAAATAAATATGTCTGGTTTTTACCTTACGATAGCTAAAACAATTTTCATAGAGATCCTCTGATATTATAATAGGGTCTATCTACAAATACTTATAAAATAGACGAAATTGTTACATCTATTAAATTCCAGCTACTAGCCACAAAAGTGGGTAATACAAACAAAACTCGTACAAGGCACGTAGGGAGAATGGATTTCCAACCAATGACTAGGCACTGGGGTACCACCTGTCACAGTACGGGGCCTAGATCACCGTACCGAGGAGTATGCCCGCTCCCCTGCAACACAAGGCCGGGACTATCCCTTACTGGATAATCCCGAGTGAGATCACCCCGCGGTTGGGATCAGCAACCGCCCACTAAGCCGAAATAAGAAGGGACATCTAGACTGGAATGACCTCACCCTGCTTGGGTGCTACCCACCTAGCCTTGCTGCATATCCCCTGATTTTCAGTCATTCCCATTTAACGAGGCTTTAGGCTAAGCGTTACCTTTTAGAACCATATCCCTTAGAATGCCCATCGTCCACCGGACGATGTTTTCGCAAGCATTCATCCATACAAGTCCGTCTCGGGTTCGAACGGAACCGAAGGCACTAAATACATCCATTTTGGAAATATCCTCAGGATTAGTAGCGACTAGCCCTTGCACTTCACCGCTCCATCTTCGAATCCAAAATCGTTTTCACAAAACGTACAAACTGGATCGAAGTGGTTTTCGAGAAATAAATCTCGATCCCGGTCTCTTCGAAACGATCGACGCATTGTCCAATATTGATAGTCGGTTATTTAACTATCAATTAATAATCACGAACAACCATCCAACAATAAATAATTTCCCAAATTATCTGTTTACCTCAAAATATCTTCACAAGATGTATTTCTATTTTCAATCCTTTGAAAACAGTTTCAAAACCATTATTCTTTCCAGAATAAACTTTCTCAAATATTTTCTATCTCCTCTGAAATCACCAAGCACAAACTCGATTTTTAAAATAATTTAAAACACTTTACTTAGAAATATACTTTATAATATTTAAGTTAAAACTACTTCAATGATTTGTTAAAAATACATACTATATGAATATTTGAAAATAAGGTTACTAAATAAAATATAAAACTAGATTTTTATTTTTAAAAATAAAATACTAAGTCACTCTTTAAATAATTATTGCTATAAGTGATTAAAAGGAAATACTTACTTTAGAATTTAAATATTTAGAAATAGTAAACTTTTCCAAAACATACTTCTTAAAACAACTTTAACTTTTAATTTATATTTAAAAATTTATTTTGAAAACGTACTTGGTTATTCAGAGAGAAATTTCCAATCTCAATCACTTAAATCAATTTTCCAAATTGATTCCCAATTTATTCCATTTGAAATAAATTTCTTTACTTATTAGTTCATTTCAAAATTCATTAATTATGGACTTTATTATTATTTTTAGTTTCATTTTTAAATCCTTTAGCTGAAATATACAAATTTCATGTTATTCCCAATTTCTTCTTGATTCTTCTTAAGTAATTTAAATCCTAAATTTAAAATAAATGTTTTGTTCTTTTAAACAATAACATTGAAATTTAAGTTTTCATTAACTCTCTGTTTATTTAAATTTTCCTTTCCATACTCAAGATTTATTTATTAAAATTTTAAAGTCACTTATTTCCTTTCCAGTTCATTCATAAATTATTCAACTTTCTATAATTACTTTACTTACAATTTCACTTCTTTTATTTTCATCCCCAAACTCAAATTATATATTTGGTAATTCATTATTGCCCGATTATAACCATCAAGCCATAGCATTCAATATTTCCACATAATTCATTGCAGGATATCAAATATTCAGAACAGAGAATATTAAAAATTAAATAAAGTTGAGGGGTCCAGTTGGATCCCTCCAACCTGTTCTCCCTGCACCCACAGACGTTAGCATCACATAATATGCCAAATTCAAATTATACTATACTATATCACATCAATCAATTCAACCATACAATCAATTATTTAAATTTAATCATTTAACTTTTAAACTGAGTGAGATTAACTCACCTTTGCATTTGTTTTGCAGTCCATCCCTGAACAGCTTGTTTTCTTTTCAGATTTCAAACCTTGAACAAATATTATGTGATTTTATTAATATGTGAATTAATCATTATTTAACAAATTTAACTTACTAATAATTTAATTTGTTTCATCTTTAACTTTATAAACATATATTTCAACCTGTATATATATATATATATATATATATATTTTAAATTTTAAATTTAAAAATACACAGCCTATATACTTTACTGTTTATCTACCTATTTATTTCTTTTAAACTAAGACAGAAATTTTATAACTCACTGTAAACATCAAACAATACTTCTCCTTACTGTAAAACTTCTCAATTAATAAATAATATTTCTTCATATCATATACCTAACTTAAATTTTCCGTTTTCCCCAATTTGTAAGTTTTGTGACAGGTTAGATATATATATATATATATATCATCATTATTATTATTTCATTACAGTAAAGGCAAAAGAAAATGTCACCTTACTGAAATGATAATATTAAAATATATTTTTTTCCTTTTTTTCACTGACTGTCTATATTGCTTTACTGTTAATTTCCTAGCTTATTCAGATTAGAAATATATTTTTACACAAATTTCTATTTCCAGTTATATGCAATTCAAGATTTTAAAAAAACTAAAGATAATTACCTCACCGAACAAACCGAAGAAAACTTCAACCTCCAACTCGCATCGAACCAGCAAAACGCAAATCGCTCAAACTCCAATCGACGGCAACCATCGTGAGCTGCCGCGCAAACTCCGGCGACCTTCGAATCTTCCTTTTCCTTGCCTCCACGCGCGTGAGTTCGAGAGCTTCTCCACAGTACCGCCGTCCATGTCGCATCGCGACTCCTCTGACCTGCAGCTACCCAAAACGTGATGCCCCAAACCCTAACTCGAACACCGGAGCCGACGCCGACCCCTTCGTCCTCACGCGTACGAGTAGCCGAGCCCATGACTGATTCTGAAATCGTCGTTCTCGATTTGAAGATGGGTTTGAAATAGTGGAGGAAAGGAACGAGCAAGGCCAGCGGCCATTTTTTTTTTCAAGTTTAGGAATCGTTTTCATTTCTTCGCAACAACAATTGGAACTTCGTGCAGAACTGAGGAATTAAGGGAGTGAGAGGGCACGAGTTAAATTGAATTGAATACGAACTGTCTGGGGAACTCGATTTATAAAAAAGGGATAATGGATTCGGTTGTGTTGATGTAAAAGTAGGCAGGAAGTGATTGCAAGGAAGGAAGCGTGCAAAGGAAGCTTATAATGATTTTGACCAGGCGTACACAAGAAGCTTAATTAATTAAATTAAATTTCATTAGCTTATAATCAATTAAATTTTCCACGTTTGTATATCGTACACTCACACACTAACTTCGATCAGTACGAAATTTGAAATCCGATAATAATTCAATATTACGGACCCAATGGAACTGGTTTCGTCAACTTCCGAGACTGTGCCTCGGAAGGCTATTTTTAAATTCAATTTAAACGATATAAATTTTAAAGCTGAACAAATCATTGTTAATTTCAATTTTACAACTTCTATTATCCTCAGTATTATCAATATAAATTTTATAAGCCTTCAATTATTTTCCACAGGCTTAAAACTCCAGATTCAATATTCTACCCAATTCCGATAATTAAATTCAACAATTAATTATCAAATAGATACTGAGATTTGAAATTAAAGTTAATAATTAACCCTTGAATATTTAAAATTATTAAGTATTCTCATTTCAAATGCTCAAAAATTTCGGGTAGTCACATTCCTCCCCCCTTAAAAGAATTTCGTCCCCGAAATTACTAGTTAGGAAGAATGATCCAATACCCGTTTATTTTTTCCTAAAACCAAACGGTTTCTAACAATTCAACATCTTACCAACTATCTTTTATAAAAGACCCATTATTATTCTTATTAAATTTCCAAACCTTTCCCTAGTTTGCAAACAATCCTATTTGCCCAACCATTCAAGTTTTAATCATAAAACCAATTTTGAATTATCAAAATTTTCTCAAATTTTTTTTCTAACTCTCTAAATTTCTGAAAAATTTCGCCAGCGTCTCCTTTGCGCGGCTAGCTCGGTACAACTACAAAATGGCTCTACGGCCTCCCAAATCCAAAAAGAAAACAAAAAGGCCAAGTGGCTCAATCCAAATCCCAATCAAATTTCATACCAAATTTAAATACATACCTTTTTGTCGAGCATTTCATATTTATCTCTTGAAATCAAATCCAAATTTTTTTCTTTTCCCTTTTTTCATACCTGCATATCCTTTATAACAATAATATCCAATCACAATATTCTAAAAACATTTTATTGACTTCCCTACCAAATGTCAATATTCATTTAAATATTAACTTAGATTATATTTGTAGTATCAATTTCCAATTAAGAATTCACTATTCCCTTCTTAAATTAGTATAAGTATTTTATATGTTTCTTATACATATTTTCATCTTACCACTTCAGCTTATATTTATTTCTATTCAAATTGATTCTTTCATTTTCATATGAATTCAATTCATCTTTAACTCTGAATATATAAATTTTATTTGTCATTTATTACTAATTCATGTCATTATTTTAATTAGTTTCATTTACTAACTTATTTCAATTTCCGATTTGAAATCATTTTGTCGTTAACAAATTTTTTTTAAAAATTTCAAAAAAAAATTTCTAACTCCCAAAATTTCTGAAAATTTTTGGCAGAGTCTCTTTTGTACGGAGGAGCTTTTGCAATTTGACAAAAGAGATAAATATATATACATCGACCCACACGGTCGGAAAAACCAAAAACAGTTCATATTTCCTATTTTTATTGCATAGGCGTACCTTATTTAGCATTTTTAAGTAAGCAGCTTATTTATTTAGCAGATAATGCAATGAAATCCAGCCACACGGCTTCCCGGTACCTGTACTTACTCAGTTTAAACATGTAAGTGCCAAATATATGCAGTTTAAAAGCATACCACTTATTCACAATAGTTAAAACATATGAATTCTAAAAGAAATTCACATTAATCACTTGTCCGTAAGCAATTTATATAGTTTCCATGCTAATTCAACTGTTTCAACTTATTCATATCCATTTTTTATTCAATTTGAATGGTTTACAATTCACAAATTTACATTTAATTTATTTTTAAGCAAACTGAACTCATATTTAATTCAATTGCTTTCAAAATCAATTCTATTTCACTTTTATCAATCTATAGCATCTTAATTACTTCCATATACATCCAACGACACTTTATTCTATGACACTTGACGAGATCCATGTGAATAAACAAGTATTTATGTTTTATAACCAATTTAAATGGACTTCAACTCAATTTATACTTACTTCTATTCCATTTTTAAATTTATTCACGATCCATATATTCTCATTTTCATTGCATTTCAGATTTGAATCCATTCATTTGCATTTCATTTTATTAACCAAACCAGTTCATTCAAAACCATTAACAATTTAGGTACATCTTCATTACCTATTAAATTTTATTCACAGTCCACTCATTTATACTCCATTTCTTATCCACATTATTTAAATCCATTTTATTAAATTTGAAACATTCTATTTTCTTATTGTCTCAAGTTATGTCAATTCCTTAATAATTTTAAATGGTTTACAATATTTATTCTAGAATTTCATTCCACTAATATTATTTATAACTCACCGAATTTTATTTTGGTTAAAAATCACCTTCACTTGATTTAAAACCAATCCAATATTATTAAACTTCGTTTAAGTTTAATTCAATTCAACTCTCCTTCATTCATTTAGCTTAAGTCAATTTACTTCAATTTATTCAAATTTTATACTTAAGCTCATCCTCATTTTGCAAGTAAATTTTTCTCTTTTATACTCAACTTAACTCAATTGATTACAAGGCCATATCCAATTTATTTCCACATATTTGGATTTAATTTGCAATTCATACCATTTTTATTTTAATCCATTTATATTTTTTTATTCGATACATTTCAATTATACTTAATTTGTTAACAATTCACAATAAATCTTAATTAATAAAGTTCTGAATCCATTATCCATTTTCAATTTACCCCCAAAATTCATGAACTCGCATTTCATTTACATTTACTTCATCGACAATTTAAGTCGAATTTAATTTATAACTCGAGTTTTATTTCCAACCTTCATTATTAACTCACAATTCAGCTTTATCTATCTGCAATAGACTCCATTTACACATTTCATTATCTAATTATCATCCAAATAGTCTTTCCCCAACTTATAAACCAGAACTTGATTTTAATCTCAAAATCTCTTCATTTAAATTTTCTTAAGTTCACATTTATTTTATAATTCAAGTTTGGATTTTTATTTTATTTTTCAATTCATCCAACAATATTTATTTTGGATTTGTATTCCATTTTCAATTTGTAAGTCACAACTTATTATTTACACTATTCCATTCATCATAGGCTTGAATATATTCTTCTTTTATTTTTGACTCGAGTTTTACACTTATTTATAACTCAAGCATATTGTATTCCATGCATTTATAATTCTTTTATATGCTATTCTGATTTATTTAACTCAATCTAATTCTTATCCAATTTATTTCTCATCCAACTTATTTCCCAGTTATCCAGGTAAGAATTTAATTTCATTCAATAATTCAGCTGAATTTTTATTCCAATTCAATTTTATTTTAACTCAGATTTATTTAACTCAGTTTGACTTTAACTTAATCCGAATACAACTGGATATTATTTTCAGCTTATTCAATTAATTTCAATACAGTTAAATATTATTTCCCAATCCAAGTTACTTCCATTTTTAACTTTTCACTTAAAATTTACATTCCATTATTCAAAGCTTATATTTCTTCCCGATTTAAAAATCATCTCAATTTATAAGCTTACAACCTATCTCATCAGGATTTTCAAATACCCGACTTTTGTTTCAAATTATCTTGAAATCTCCAACATCTCAAATCACATTTCTCAAAAGTTAAACCAATCCTGGTTTTATTCCCAACAAATTTCCTATGAAATTTTCAAAAACAACTCGTTTTTCCTGAACAAATCAATTTGGCAGCAATCCATCACTTAGAAATTCGAAAATGAATACTGATGATGCGGCCGTCATCATCAGAATTATTTTCCAATAATCCAAGTGATTTCAATGCTATTTCACTTCCAAAATCCATTTAAAACAGATTTCCATTCAAAAATATCTCCAAAACAACAATACTATTATTTATCTCCAAAACACCTCGATAAACATTTCCAAATCTCCGGGATTTAAATTTCTAAAGCCTGCTTAAATAAATTTTAACTGTAATTCATTTGCATAGTTTCCCATTTGATTATAATTCAATTTATAATTTACATTTATAATTTGTATTCATAAATTTCATTCTATAATGAATTTATTCCCTTAAATTTTAGTTATATTTCTATTTCTTGTCAAATTCCCACTAAACAATGATAATGCTTTAATATTATTCTTCCTAACATCCAAGCAAACATATATTAGCTAAATAGTTTACAAAAACTATTCTTTATATCAAAATATATTTTTGGGTAAAATTATTTCATTTACCCATATTTAAAACAATACCGTGTCGATTGTTCTATCCAAGTATTTAGAAACCCCTTCGATACAGTTGTACAGACTGTGCCGACGAAGGTTCATATGCCACTCAATAAACCAATCAACACAATATTAAAACAATTTATATTCACTAACAAATACGCGCTCATATTTATTTATACGCTCAAACTCATTATAGAGTACTACGGCCTCTATTTTAAATGAGTAATTCCCACCAGAGCCAAGGTTATCACCAACCTAAGCTCTGATACCAACTGTAACGACCCGCAAATCCGTACCCCTTGAGTCAACACTGTTCTACAACAATCAACTCAAGTTGTACAGAAATACGAACCATTTGGGTTAAAGAAGAAGAGGTAGAAGAAGAAAAATAGAAAACAACAACAGAATCTAACCATCGCAGTGGGATAAAATATAATAAATAATAAATGCTCTTTACTCAAAACTTAAATATCCCTGTTTATATATTACATCATCATAGTACATCAATCACAGATCAACATCAATATCATACAAATGGATACACAACAACTCAACACAGCGGAAATATATATATATATACAAGTACGTGAGTACGTATCGTCATCCAGCTCGTCTCCTGAGCTCCATAGCATCAAAACCTGTATTCTATAATACTCGGTCTGACCCGAGCATTACAGTTAAATAATAACCGAGTCAGTCTGGAATACCAGCGTAAGAAAATCACACCCAATTGATTATTAAAGTTTCAAAAATCCTTTGAAAACAAAAGCATCTCGTAAGACCACGCCACAAATAAACATGTCGGGTTTTTACCTTACGATAGCTAAAACAATTTTTATAGAATCCTCTGATATTATAATAGGGTCTATCTGCAAATACTTATAAAATAGCCGAAATTGTTACATCTACTAAATTCCAGCTACTAGCCACAAAAGTGGGTAATACAAACAAAACTCGTACAAGGCTCGTAGGGAGAATGGATTTCCAACCAATGACTAGGCACTGGGGTACCACCTGTCACAGTACGGGGCCTAGATCACCGTACCGAGGAGTACGCCCGCTCCCCTGCAACACAAGGCCGGGACTATACCTTACTGGATAATCTCGAGTGAGATCACCCCGCGGTTGGGATCAGCAATCGCCCACTAAGACGAAATAAAAAGGGACATCTAGACTGGAATGACCTCACCCTGCTTGGGTGCTACCCACCTAGCCTTGCTGCATATCCCCTGATTTTCAGTCATTCCCATTTGACGAGGCTTGAGACTAAGCGTTACCTTTTAGAACCATATCCCTTAGAATGCCCATCATCCACCTGACGATGTTTTCGCAAGCATTCATCCATACAAGTCCGTCCCGGGTTCGAACAGAACCGAAGGCACTATTCCTACTACATCCATTTTGGAAATATCCTCAGGATTTGTAGCGACTAGCCCTTTCACTTCACCGCTCCATCTTCGAATCCAAAATCGTTTTCACGAAACGTACAAACTGGATCGAAGTGGTTTTCGAGAAATAAATCTCGATCCCGGTCTCTTCGAAATGATCGACGCATTGTCCAATATTGATAGTCGGTTATTTAACTATCAATTAATAATCACAAACAACCATCCAACAATAAATAATTTCCCAAATTATTTATTTACCTCAAAATATCTTCACAAGATATATTTCTATTTTCAATCCTTTGAAAACAGTTTCAAAACCATTCTTCTTTCTAGAATAAACTTTCTCAAATATTTTCTATCTCGTCTGAAATCACCAAGCACAAACTCGATTTTTAAAATAATTTTAAACACTTTACTTCGAAATTGTGACGCCCCACCTCTATACCCACGCTAGCCAAGAACACTACGGTGTAATGCTGTCAACTAGCACGGACAATAAGGCTGTTGAGGAGCGACCATCCGTGTAATTGCTTTGCGCGAGCACCGATATGCCAAATAGTATAACATGCATTTTGTTTCAAGAGGAAATCCGACATACCGATACAAACACAAATCTACTACACAGTGGCTATAATAATCTTCGGAAACAAATATAGAAATAAGCATAACACAAATCAGTCACAGATAATTCATATCACAAAGGCGGAAGAAGATATGAATATATAACTAACACATGAAAGTGTATATCAGAGTAGCGGTCTAAAAAGATCCGCAATAACACAAAAGAATAGTTACAAGAACTACACAAAAGAATAAGTATACATCATGGAGTCTATATCTCAATTGTATACAATCCAAAAACTGCTAATCTAAATAGTTAGCCAAAAGATCATATGATAACCCCAGAAGAGAAGTCAAGCGGAAGCACCTGTAACATCTCGGTTTGACCCGAGTATTATTTAAGAAGAAAATAATAAACGGATCAGTCTAGCTATAAATGTCAGAAGAAATGATATAGAATAAGAGATATGACTAAACGTATAATAATCACAATGCCAAGCTGTGATATAAATAAGTAATTGAAAATCAATAAGAGATTAATCAATATCACAAAAATCTACTCAAGGATCAAAAGGAATGCCATACTCCTAATTTCATTCACCAAGCCACAATAAATGACATATATATCAATGCCAATCGTAAAAGTTGGTGAAACATAAATTCCAGAAATCAACACAAGAAATCCAGAAATCAAATAATTCAGAGCATCGACGTCGTACAGCGTGACGTCCGACGGTCCAAAAACACAATAGAAGGGAACAACGACGTCGTACAGCGTGAAGTCCGATGAACCAAATCAAAATCAAATGGAACAACGACGTCGTACAGTGTGACATCCGATGATCCAAATCACAATCAAAGGGAACAACGACGTCGTATCGCGTGACACCCGATGAACCAAATCACAATCAAAGGGAACAACGACGTCGTACAGCGTGACATCCGATGAACCAAAACACAATCGAAGGGAAAAACGACGTCGTACAGCGTGACATCCGATGAACCAAATCAAAAAGACATCGCACAATGCTAGTCTAAAACATAAAATGATCGTCATGATCAAAGAGAAGTGTCAATTACTGTAAGCTAGTAAATATATGAGCTTAGCTTCATGTCCCATAACCACTAGCTTAACTTAAATATTTACGAACAAATTGTAGATCTCCACTAGGAAATTGTCACAAGAGATTCAATCGAATAAGTCCATGAATTAACCGACGAAGTAAACGCAAGCGTTTCATACCACTTGTTTTACTAAGTCGTTTAATTAGATTTCTCATACGAGTGAGGTAAAGGCTTGTATATACTAATAGATTGGAAAACGGTTTAAGAAAACGAGCTTTGTAATAAAATAGTTTTGAAATCATTTGAAGAAAGAGTTTTGATATTTACTACTAGTATAGAAAACCTTTATATTTTTAAAGTGACAAATCACAAAGAAGATTGTAGGAACAATCAATCACTAAAATTCACATTTGAAGACGTGAATAGAATCCAAAGAAATCGATACCGAATCCATCGAAATGGATACTCCAAGAATTCCCGAAGAAAATAAGTCATCAAAGTCAATAACAAATGATAACAACAAATAGGGAAATAACACAAATCGATTAAAGTTGGAAATTCAGACAACTAGGCAAAATAGGCATAGTTGGCAAATAGCAGCAGGTCGGTCAACCGAACTCCCTGAGTCGGTTGACCGAACCAGGGGTTGGAAGTGCTCAGGCACCAAGTCGGTCGACCGGCCCAAGGGCTCGGTCGGCCGAAGCCTGTAACCAGCACTTCCAAAACAGAGGCAGGAAGTGCCTGGGTAGCAGGTCGGTCGACCGGACCCTGAGCTCGGTCGGCCGAACCTGTAAACTTGCACTTCCTACCCTATTTCAAAAGAGGTGCAAACCTCCTCAATTTGCAACCCGTCGAGCAACAGCACTAAGGATTTACGCCAATCGACTACCCGGCCATATAAGCTCTTTGGTTCATCACCAAAAACATGATCAAAACATCAAAGTTATGATTTTTAAAGAATTGAACCCAAAACACTAAAAATTGGAATATTCACCAAATCAATCCAAACCAAAAGCAAATGCACACGAATAAGTGTTAGGAATTCATACCTAACAATCGAAGATAATTATATACTAAGATGTGAGATAAAAATCTCACCTTTAAACCCAAATCAATGGATGAGAAGCTTGAAGACAAGGGAAGATCAACCACACTTCAATCTCAACACTAGAAGCTTGAATCTAAGCTTAAAAGAAGAACATTCCCTAAGTTAGGTTTAGGAAATTTCTGAAATCAATGAGAGAATGAGTTGGGGAAGATGAAGAGAAGGCTTACCAATGGGTTCTCTTGAATTTGGAGCTAAAGCTTGGATTTTGCAAATGTACTAGGGCTTAGGAATTCTAATTTCCAATCTTTTCCCCCATTATTCTCTTGAACTTGAGAGAGTTAGAAAATGAGGAGTGAATGAAGAGGAGAGGGGGTTGGGACTGAGTTAGTAAGTGGTTAATGGGTTCAGCCCAAACCAAAGCCCTAAGTGAAAAAGTGGCAAAAATCAACTTACTCCAAACATATCGAAGCTTATACTCAAAAAGGTCGCAAACGTCATTTTGAACTCAATGGGGGTGGTCTCGAGTCCCAATTCGACTGTTTGCAAAAAGTAGCTTTTCGGACCAAAATCCGACGAACGATAAAATATTTAAATATAAAAATCGATAAATATGCGGGTTGTTACAGGCTCCCCTCCTTAAAGAAATTGCGTCCTCGCAATACTTAAGAAGAAAATAAGAAGTATCAACCATAGAAGCATATCAATACAGAAGAAAATTTGAAATAGGAAGTTCACCATAAGGAGCATGAAAGAGTAAGCCTGAACGGGATCGCTCGATGAATTCTCTGGATTCCCAAGAGAAATCCTTAGGATTTGAGAACCATTGAACTCTCAGAAGAAGAACATTTTTATTCCGAAGGTGTTCAATCTCCGAAGCAATGATGCGAATGGAATGTTGCCCATAAGTCAAATTTGGTGAAACTTCACTTTCTTCAATAACACCGGGCCTAGGAATAAAAATAGGAAACCTAAAAACATTTCCATAGTTAAAAGACGCAGAAAACGTCAAGAATAGTAGAAAATTGAGCCTGTGCAACGACGTAGTACATAAACGGTACGCCCGAGAAACTAGAAACTCGAATAATTTGGAACACCGACATAGTACAAAAACGGTACGTCCAATGAACCGATAAACCGGAACAACGATGTAGTATAATAATGGTACATCCATTGATCCAGATAAGACGGAACATCGATGTAGTATAATAATAGTACCTTCGATGAACCGAACAGCATAAAAGAACATCGGACGCTAGTCCATAAAAAAAAGAAATGAGATAAAGTTCAATAAAAAGATGTATATCAAAACGTCCGATGAATTTGATAAAAAGATAATTCCATTCAGACAGCATCAAAGAATCAACCACTTGTTGCTTACGACAAAGCGCATTGGCAACACGATTTCCCTTTCGGGAATAAAAAGAATATCAAGATCATAAGATGCCAGGAACTCGAGTCAACATGAAGTTCCTTATGAGAAAAATAAATATTCCAAAGATTTATGATCGAGGTGGAGAACAAATTTCTCATCCAAAAATGGTGATGCCAAATTCCAAAAGTGAATCAATAGCCGCGAGCACTAGATCATGAGTGGCATATCTAGTCTCGATAAGCTATAATGACTTAGAAGCACAAGTGATAGCACGTTCTCTTTTGCAAGAGAACGACATCCAAACCAATACGATTAGCATTGGTACAAAAGATAAAGTCTTGGTTCCCCACGGGAATCACAAGAATAAGAGTATCGAAAAGAAAGAATTTCTTTTAAATAATCTTCTTTCCTGAAAAGTTAAAACTTTCAAAATCACAATTATCTCGATGAAAAAAATATTTCTAGAAAAATTTACATTTTACAAGTCAATATATCGTGTCAGATTGTCTCATCAAAGCGTTTAGGATATTCTTATCGATAACGTTGATTAAGCGCATCGACCAAAATTCTTAAAGCACTCAACGGGCAATACAATCACAAAATCATCTTCTAGATAATAAACATGTTTCTTAAAAACTTTTAGGAATATTCTTCGTTAGTTTCAAGAATAAAAATCCAATTTTACTTATAAATAAATCTTATTAAAAAGATTTGCAAATATTTTAAATTGCTGTTTTCATCCAAAATCAATAAACACATGAATGGAGTCATCGAGATATTCGTAGAATACACGATTCTTAAAATGGATGAAATAAGATGGACAAACTGAATGACAAAATAAGTCATTCATTAGAATCGTAACGAGTGCGGTATGCGGTAAGTGGAATGCAGACTCCCGCAACTCGTAGCCAAATGAAAATCGGTGGCAAGGTCGAACTAGAAAGACCTTATCACCACACAAAAGATTACTTAGGTGATAATCCTAAGACAAGCTCAAAAATACCGAAAAGTTTCACAAACTATTTAGATGAGAGAAATAACACTTTCCTCATCATGTGAGCTTAAAGAATAAATTGATTCCACCAAATTGGAATCAAAATCATAAAGGAAAAATAGAAATCTGCTTAACAGATTGAAAATGTTGAAGATGAATAGTCCACACGGGACAAAGGATATGGCCTCATAATAATTAAGCCAATCCTTACAAAAGTCAATTCCGAAGCCTAGGTAAAAATCGGCTCGGACAGAAAAATTACATAAAATAATTTCGACATCAATAAAGACAAATTGAGTGTTGCGGATCTACCATCCGGATTCACAATCCTCAAAGAAGTCATCAAGCCCAAAATATTTCCAAAGAAAAAGAATCACAAGTTCTTTTGATATAAAATAGCGAGATAGAACCCATATCAAAAAGAACTCAAATAAGAAGATCACGGAATAAAACAATGCCATCAAGGATTGAGTGAAAAATACCTTGACCAAGAGAAGTGTCACTAGGAGTTTGCACAATATTCAGCTCTCCCTCTCTCCTACTTTGAAGAATGGGACATGTAGATATAAGATGACCCGAACTTTTGCAATAACGGCAAAAGAGAGGTTTCGCGCACTCCCTTGCATAGTGGTCCGTGGAACCACAATTGTAGCATCGTCCACGGCTAGATGTAGGAGTCTTTGCTACCGGAGTTTGTTGCTTCCCTTTCTTGATGGGATTGGGGCCTTTGAATATAATAGGCCTCTTCATGTTGTTGTTGAAGTTCTGTTTGGCACGCACAACTTCAATATCGCTTTCTCTATCGGCCTCTTCAAGACGAAGAGCGATATCAATAAGCTGATCAAATGAAACTTCTAGTTTCAGAAGTAGTGGCTTCTTGAGGTTCTTATTCAACCCATAGACGAACCTCTGATTTTTCTTCATTGGGGTATTAATGTATTCAACCCCGTATTTGGAAAGAGATTCGAAAGATGCAACATAGTCTGTCACAGAAGATCCACCTTGAACAAGGTCAATAAAACGCCGTGCTAAAGTTACCTTTTCAGCCTCCGGCACGAATTTCAATTTGAATCTATCTCGGAATTGCTTCCAAGTGAGATCCACTTCAACGATTTCAGAAATTAAAAGCTCATACCAATCTAATGCTCTTTCTTGGAGCATGCTAGAAGCCACCTGGACTCGATGTAGATCAATAAGGTTTATGCGAGAAAAGATGCGATCGCATGATTTGAGCCAATCTTGAATTTCTATAACACTCTCGGATCCTTTGAATGGCCTTCCACCCAAATCGGTATAGTCTCTGGACAAGCGTGCAAAACCAGATCTAGGATGAGTAGGCTCCGGATTAGAACCAGCTGTTGAGCATTCGTGACAAGGTCAAGAAGTTGCTGGGCAGACATAAAAACTCCATCTTGGGGAGTAGCACTAGATTGACCGGCACTGGGACGGCCTGGTCTAACCATTTCTCTTCCTTAAGAAAGAAGGAAGGAAGGAAGAAGAAGGTTATTCACAAAATGAATATCAAGCAATCTTGATAGATAAAACAAGGAATCATAAAGAAAATAGGATGAATCGGTACGAAGACTCGAATTAAATCCTAAAGCACGACTCCTAAGAAAGACTTAGGACGATGATCCTTGTTATAATATTTCATATTGTTTCGAAGTTTGGCTCTGATACCAAGCTGTGACGCCCCACCTCTATACCCACGCTAGCCAAGAACACTACGGTGTAATGCTATCAACTAGCACGGAGAATAAGGCTGTTGAGGAGTGACCATCCGTGTAATTGCTTTGCGCGAGCACCGATATGTCATATAGTATAACATGCATTTTGTTTCAAGAGGAAATCCGACATACCGATACAAAAACAAAGCTACTACACAGTGGTTATAATAATCTTCGGAAACAAATATAGGAATAAGCATAACACAAATCAGTCACAGATAATTCATATCACAAAGGCGGAAGAAGATATGAATATATAACTAACACATGAAAGTGTATATCAAAGTAGCGGTCTAAAAAGATCCGCAATAACACAAAAGAATAGTTACAAGAACTACACAAAAGAATAAGTATACATCATGGAGTCTATATCTCAATTGTGTACAATCCAAAAACTGCTAATTTAAATAGTTAGCCAAAAGATCATATGATAACCCCAGAAGAGAAGTCAAGCGGAAGGCCCTGTGACATCTCGGTCCGATCCGAGTATTATTTAAGAAGAAAATAATAAATGGATCAGTCTAGCTATAAATATCAGAAGAAATGATATAGAATAAGAGATATGACTAAACGTATAATAATCACAATGCCAAGCTGTGATATATATAAGTAATTGAAAATCAACAAGAGATTAATCAATATCACAAAAATCTACTCAAGGATCAAAAGGAATGTCATACTCCTAATTTCATTCACCAAGGCACAATAAATGACATATATATCAATGCCAATCGTAAAAGTTGGTGAAACATAAATTCCAGAAATCAACATAAGAAATCCAGAAATCAAATAATTCGGAGCATCGACGTCCTACAGCGTGACGTCCGACGATCCAGAAACACAATAGAAGGGAACAACGATGTCGTACAGCGTGACATCCGATGAACCAAATCAAAATCAAAGGGAACAACGACGTCGTACAGCGTGACATCCGATGATCCAAATCACAATCAAAGGGAACAACGACGTCGTACAGCGTGACACCCGATGAACCAAATCAAAATCAAAGGGAACAACGACGTCGTACAGCGTGACATCCGATGAACCAAATCACAATCAAAGGGAACAACGACGTCGTACAGCGTGACATCCGATGAACCAAAACACAATCAAAGGGAACAACGACGTCGTACAGCGTGACATCCGATGAACCAAAACACAATCGAAGGGAACAACGACGTCGTACAGCGTGACATCCGATGAACCAAAACACAATCGAAGGGAACAACGACGTCGTACAGCGTGACATCCGATGAACCAAATCAAAAAGACATCGCACAATGCTAGTCTAAAACATAAAATGATCGTCATGATCAAAGAGAAGTGTCAATTACAGTAAGCTAGTAAATATATGAGCTTAGCTTCATGTCTCATAACCAATAGCTTAACTTAAATATTTACGAACAAATTGTAGATCTCCACTAGAAAATTGTCACAAGAGATTCAATCGAACAAGTCCAAGAATTAACCGATGAAGTAAACGCAAGCGTTTTATACCACTTGTTTTACTAAGTCGTTTAATTAGATTTCTCATACGAGTGAGGTAAAGGCTTGTATATACTAATAGATTGGAAAACGGTTTAAGAAAATGAGCTTTGTAATAAAATACCGTTGAAATCATTTGAAGAAAGAGTTTTGATATTTACTACTAGTATAGAAAACCTTTATATTTTTAAAGTGACAAATCACAAAGAATATTGTAGGAACAATCAATCACTAAAATTCACATTTGAAGACGTGAATAGAATCCAAAGAAATCGATACCAATCCATCAAAATGGATATTCCAAGAATTCCCGAAGAAAATAAGTCATCAAAGTCAATAAAAAATGATAACAACAAATAGGGAAATAACACAAATCGATTAAAGTTGGAAATTCAGACAACTAGGCAAAATAGGCATAGTTGGCAAATAGCAGCAGGTCGGTCAACCGGACTCCCTGAGTCGGTTGACCGAACCAGGGGTTGGAAGTGCTCGGCCACCAGGTCGGTCGACCGGCCCAGGGGCTCGGTCGGCCGAAGCCTGTAACCAGCACTTCCAAAACAGAGGCAGGAAGTGCCTGGGTAGCAGGTCGGTCGACCGGACCCTGAGCTCGGTCGGCCGAACCTGTAAACTTGCACTTCCTACCCTATTTCAAAAGAGGCGCAAACCTCCTCAATTTGCAACCCGTCGAGCAACGACACTAAGGGTTTACGCCAATCGACTACCCGGCCATATAAGCTCTTTGGTTCATCACCAAAAACATGATCAAAACATCAAAGTTATGATTTTTAAAGAATTGAACCCAAAACACTAAAAATTGGAATATTCACCAAATCAATCCAAACCAAAAGCAAATGCTCACGAATAAGTGTTAGGAATTCATACATAACAATCGAAGATAATTATATACTAAGATAAAAATCTCACCTTTAAACCCAAATCAATGAATGAGAAGCTTGAAGACAAGGGAAGATCAACCACACTTCAATCTCAACACTAGAAGCTTGAATCTAAGCTTAAAAGAAGAACATTCCCTAAATTAGGTTTAGGAAATTTCTGAAATCAATGAGAGAATGAGTTGGGGAAGATGAAGAGAAGGCTTACCAATGGGTTCTCTTGAATTTGGAGCTAAAGCTTGGATTTTGCAAATGAACTAGGGCTTAGGAATTCTAATTTCCAATCTTTTCCCCCATTATTCTTTTGAACTTGAGAGAGTTAGGAAATGAGGAGTGAATGAAGAGGAGAGGGGGTGGGACTGAGTTAGTAAGTGGTTAATGGGTTCAGCCCAAACCAAAGCCCTAAGTGAAAAAGTGGCAAAAATAAACTTACTCCAAACATATCGAAGCTTATACTCAAAAAGGTCGCAAACGTCATTTTGAACTCAATGGGGGTGGTCTCGAGTCCCAATTCGACTGTTTGCAAAAAGTAGCTTTCCGGACCACAATCCGACGAACGATAAAATATTTAAATATAAAAATTGATAAATATGCGGGTTGTTACAGAAATATACTTTATAACATTTAAGTTAAAACTACTTCAATGATTTGTTAAAAATACATACTATATGAATATTTGAAAATAAGGTTACTAAATAAAATATAAAACTAGATTTTTATTTTTAAAAATAAAATACTATGTCACTCTTTAAATAATTATTGCTATAATAGATTAAAAGGAAATACTTACTTTAGAATTTAAATATTTAGAAATAGTAAATTTTTCAAAACATACTTCTTAAAACAACTTTAACTTTTAATTTATATTTAAAAATTTACTTTGAAAACGTACTTGGTTATTCAGAGAGAAATTTCCAATCTCAATCACTTAAATCAATTTTCCAAATTGATTCCCAATTTATTCCATTTGAAATAAATTTCTTTACTTATTAGTTCATTTCAAAATTCATTAATTATGGACTTTATTATTATTTTCAGTTTGATTTTTAAATCCTTTAGCTGAAATATACAAATTTCAGGTTATTCCCAATTTCTTCTTGATTCTTCTTAAGTAATTTAAATCCTAAATTTAAAATGTTTTGTTCTTTTAAACAATAACATTGAAATTTAAGTTTTCATTAACTCTCTGTTTATTTAAATTTTCCTTCCCATACTCAAGATTTATTTATTAAAATTTTAAAGTCACTTATTTCCTTTCCAGTTCATTCATAAATTACTCAACTTTCTATAATTACTTTACTTACAATTTCACTTCTTTTATTTTCATCCCCAAACTCAAATTATATATTTGCTAATTCATTATTGCCCGATTATAACCATCAAGCCATAGCATTCAATATTTCTACATAATTCATTACAGGATATCAAATATTCAGAATAGAGAATGCTAAAAATTAAATAAAGTTGAGGGGTCCAGTTGGATCCCTCCAACCTGTTCTCCCTGCACCCACAGACGTTAGCATCACATAATATGCCAAATTCAAATTATACTATACTATATCACATCAATCAATTCAACCATACAATCAATTATTTAAATTTAATCATTTAACTTTCAAACTGAGTGAGATTAACTCACCTTTGCATTTGTTTTGCAGTCAATCCCTGAACAGCTTGTTTTCTTTTCAGATTTCAAACCTTGAACAAATATTATGTGATTTTATTAATATGTGAATTAATCATTATTTAACAAATTTAACTTACTAATAATTTAATTTGTTTCAGCTTTAACTTTATAAACATATATTTCAACCTGTATATATATATATTTATTAAATTTAAAATTTAAAAATACACAGCCTATATACTTTGCTGTTTATCTACCTATTTATTTCTTTTAAACTAAGACAGAAATTTTATAACTTACTGTAAACATCAAACAATACTTCTCCTTACTGTAAAACTTCCCAATTAATAAATAATATTTCTTCATATCATATACCTAACTTAAATTTTCCTTTTCCCCCAATTTGTAAGTTTTGTGACAGGTTAGATATATATATATCATCATTATTATTATTTCACTACAGTAAAGACAAAAGAAAATGTAACCTTACTGAAATGATAATATTAAAATATATTTTTTTTCCTTTTTTTTCCACTGACTGTCTATATTGCTTTACTGTTAATTTCCTAGCTTATTCAGATTAGAAATATATTTTTACATAAATTTCTATTTCCAGTTATATGCAATTCAAGATTTTAAAAAAACTAAAGATAATTACCTCCCCGAACAACCCGAAGAAAACTTCAACCTCCAACTCGCATCGAACCAGCAAAACCCAAATCGCTCAAACTCCAATCGACGGCAACCATCGTGAGCTGCCGCGCAAACTCCGACGACCTTCGAATCTTCCCTTTCCTTGCCTCCACGCGCGTGAGTTCGAGAGCTTCTCCACAGTACCGCCGTCCACGTCGCATCGCGACTCCTCTGACCTGTGGCTACCCAAAACGTGACGCCCCATACCCTACTCGAACACCGGAGCCGACGCCGACCCCTTCGTCCTCACGCGTACGAGTATCCGAGCCCATGACTGATTCTGAAATCGTCGTTCTCGATTTGAAGATGGGTTTGAAATAGTGGAAGAGAGGAACGAGCAAGGCCAGCGGCCATTTTTTTTTCAAGTTTAGGAATCGGTTTCATTTCTTCGCAACAACAATTGGAACTTCATGCAGAACTGAGGAATTAAGGGAGTGAGAGGGCACGAGTTAAATTGAATTGAATACGAACTGTTTGGGGAACTCGAGATTTATAAAAAAGGGATAATGGCTTCGGCTGTGTTGATGTAAAAGTAGGCAGGAAGTGATTGCAAGGAAGGAAGCGTGCAAAGGAAGCTTATAATGATTTTGACCAGGCGTACACAAGAAGCTTAATTAATTAAATTAAATTTCATTAGCTTATAATCAATTAAATTTTCCGCGTTTATATATCGTACACTCACACATTAACTTCGATCAGTACGAAATTTGAAATCCGATAATAATTCAATATTACGGACCCAATGGAACTGGTTTCGTCAACTTCCGAGACTGTGCCTCGGAAGGCTATTTTTAAATTCAATTTAAACGATATAAATTTTAAAACTGAACAAATCACTGTTAATTTCAATTTCACAACTTCTATTATCCTCAGTATTATCAATATAAATTTTATAAGCCTTCAAATTATTTTCCACAGGCTTAAAACTCCAGATTCAATATTCTACCCAATTCCGATAATTAAATTCAACAATTAATTATCAAATAGATACTGAGATTTGAAATTAAAGTTAATAATTAACCCTTGAATATTTAAAATTAATTAAGTATTCTCATTTCAAATGCTCAAAAATTTCGGGTCGTCACAGATTTATGACTTCTCACTATCCTATGCATGTTTATATAGTAGAATTATAGGTTTTAACATGGTTTTTGATATAAAAGTCCCTTTCTAACTTTAAATAATATGTTACCATGTGTTAGGGCCTAAATCGATGACATATAACATGATTCTTTGGAAATCTCCTTGTGATTCATCATATATACAACCATATGTTCATTGATTGCTTACAATTGGATTAGGAATTTCTTGATTGCTATAATTCCATGTATTACCTATGTGATTGGATGTAATTACATACTATTCCATATCCGTATCTTCGATGTTGTTTGCTAGTGTTTTAGAAGTTAGGAAGATTAGTTGAAGAATTGAACAAATCGGAGGCAAAGTTGGTCGAAATTGGACGAAACTTTGAGGAGAGACTCTGGAGCATAGTGGGTGCCTATATGATAATTCTCACTTCCAAATACTTTAAGGGCTAAACTCGGACCTAAGTTAAAGCTTGAGTTAGTGACGAGTTAAGGGTTGAGTCAATGGAGAGTTAAGCTCGAGTCAATGATGAGGTAATGTGGTGGCTCCTATGAGTAGTTGGTTGCCATAGATGGACAGGGCTCGGCTATATGAGATGTTCCATGGCAAGGTACAAGAAATTAGCTAAGTATAGGAAGTGATGATGAGTAAAGAGGTTAAGTTGGTGACGAGCTAAGAGCATAATTTGGTGCCGAGTTAAAGGATTAACCTGATATTGAGTTTAGGTGGAGAGTTTGGTGGCAATGGAATTTCTAGGGACTGTCGTTGAGGGTTTGTAGACTGTGCTGGAGGTGGTGGCTCAGTCATATCAGGTTGGATGATAGAATAGCAACATGATGAAAAGCTATGGTCTTCAGATGTTGACTCGTGTTAGGAGTAGGTTTCAAAGAGGGCAACTTATAAAGGAGAGAGCCATGTGATCGGGGAAAGTGGATGAGTTCCTCATGAATAATAGAAACTGGATTAAGCAAGAAGGACTCGGTATTCAAATCAAGCAAAGGTTGGCTCAAGTATATGTGCTAAGGAATAATTAATGCTCGGAATGTTTTCAGTTGTACTCGAAGTAGGTGTATTGTAAGTGTGGATGCTTATGGGTCAATTAAGGGACTTGTGTACCTCGGACGTCTAGTTTTGGGTCTAGTGTCCAACTTTAGGCTGCAAAACACGTATCCAACTTTGGGCTATGAGATACGAGATTACAACAGAGAACCGAGCTTTCCATTAGTCCCTGACTTGGGGGCAAACGAATTAACATGTCTTTAGAGCACAAGGAGTGATAGTTAGGATTGTTGATGGATGCTATGGATGGTTTGGTTGTTTTCTTTAGTAAGCTATCACTCATAGTTATCAAGGAAAGTGGGTATTGGAGATGGGAATACATGGAAGACTGATATCCTTTATTTGATTTGTGGTATGTCTTTACGATATTATAAAGTGGCATATTGTAATGTTATATGTTAACTCTTTGGTTACAGGGACAGATCAGTTATGGTTCGTGTACTCTTGTTCTAACCATATTTACTTGTGTAGTATTTTAGCACCGCTCACACTAGACTATTGTCTAACCCAAGGTTTTATTTTTTGTTTCTTATTATCTCGAGTACTCTTAAATGAGTAGACTAGATAATAGGTCTAGGTGATGCAATGGCCGTTTGGAGGACATGCTGGATAGAGCAATCTCGTATTATATACATATATGGATCTCTAAGTTTTTCCATTGAGCAATGTTGTGGAGCCCGTGACAGTGGTTGTTATTATATTTATTGAGATAATTTATTTGAGTTTAGTTCTGCTGTATAAACTCTGCTTTATTTGATATATAACTTTGTGGATCTATTGATTTAGTGATGATTTGTTCATATAGTTATTGTTGTCTCTTCTGTTATATTTTTGATATTATATTTTATCCATGCGATGTGAGATATGACAAGTTATATGCTACGTTGATTTATTTCAACCCTGATGATCGTCCTATATCAGCTGGGCACGGACAAAACACTATTTATATACTATTAACGCAGATGGTGTAGAGCGATCGTCACAATTACTGGTGTATACACTAGTGATAAATAGAGTAAGACCACCCGAGTTAATAGCTTTAACAATGAGTTGTTGATCATCTATATCCATGAGATCTAGTTTCCAAATTAATTTATTCCACATAAGTACAATACGACCTTCCCTCTTCCCCCACATCATTATTATGAGTATACTTCCATTCATGACCCATAGAATCGGTAAAAAAACAAAAGATTCTCATCATTGAACTTATTTTAAATAATACTTAAAATAGAAGGAGATTGCTATCTCCTAAGATTATAGAGGACTAAACGCCGCGTGTCATTATTTAGACCGCCAACATTCCAACTTATCAGACATTTAAAGTTTGGAGACCTACTTCTCAATTTTCTACGAAAAACCTCACGCGAGTTAATCGCCTTTCCTTTGTCTTTTGTTTTATAAAATGCAGTTCATATTCCTGATTTTGTTTAATGTACTTTTTGCTAGATATAGGATCCTCTTCGTCTTCATAAAAAATATGTTTCTAAAGAAACATTGTTTATTTCACTGATATCTTTGTTTGTAATAGATTCCTGCATTCCATGCATTTCAGAATGGATTTGGATATCTGTCTCCACCTCAGCACCTACCTTCTCCATTGCTACCTCATAGGCAACACTATTTGCCTTTTCCTAGGATGAGTGGGTCCCTTATGGTTACTAGCTTTAGTTATGTAATTATTCTTGTAAATAGTGGTATGTGTTTGCTCAGTAGAAGCTAACCCTTTTTTGAGTGGATTCAAATATGTCCACATTTTGATTTTCATTATTTTGAAGGGTCTCTATAGTGTGTACCACTTTTTGTCTCCAAACTTGCTTAATAGGGGGATGTAGTAGCATATTGGGCACTAGAGTATCCAAAACATTAGAGGCATAAATTCATACTCCACATCTTATATATATAATATTACCATTGCCATCTTTAGCTCTCACCTGTTTTTTTTTCAAATTTCACTTGCCTTAATATCTATTAAGACTCTAGTATACTTTAATAATTTTACATGCCTCGTATTGTCATCCATAGCCAGCGAAGTGCCTATTAAGCTGGATAATTTACTAATGCCTCTGGCATTCCAAAGGGATAAATCTAAATTCATCAGTCTTATTCAGATAGGATGGGATTCCAGCATATTCTGCTCCAGGCATAGATTTGGTTCCTGTCTCTTTGTAAAAATGAGTTTACTATTCATGAACCATGGAGCACCATCCAACACTTTTTGCATTCATATTCGTTGCTAAATTTAACTAAGTAAAACCCATTTTCTCTAGAAAATATATCCCACTTACCCGTGGGCTTCCATTCCCTCTTAATGTAAGCATTCAGATGAATATAATAGTGTCCCTTACCTACTAAGTGTATATAAATCGCATTATCCCACATGGATTTCGTAGTTGAGAATACCTCATCGTCTAGGTCAGCATATTCCAAATCCTCATTATCCAAAGTGTCACTCTAGTGACCCCACCTTCAACACACGTGTTTCCAACTATAGCATCTCCCCATGTTCTGATGCCTGCTTGAATGGATTTTTAATAATCGAAACATTATTTCTTCCATTCATCCGCTGTTGCATGTAGACCCTAGTTTGATTAGATTTTTCATTGCCTTTTCTTTTAACCTTTTTACCACCAGTATTATTATCCACATTTTTAGATTTTTGTGCCTCAAAATTAGGGTTGTCCCTAGGGTTTTCAGGCAATGCAGAGGTAATTTTCACCTACATACACACCCGTCATCGCATTAAGGCATTATTAGGAAAACCCCTTATTCCACCTTTAATTATAGGTTAATTTCCATAATTATCCTTACTTCCTTCCTATGAGGTTTAATTCTAATTACTAATCTACTTATTCTATACGATATGATTAATATGTTATTAATTATACGTTAATAATATATTTGTGCGCTAATATATTTATACATACGTAATCTTAGCTAACTAAATATTCATAATTGTGCTAAGATTTTCACGTCCTGTAGTAATCGTTTTAAATATCAAAATTTCCAATTCATACAAGTCTAACCCCATATAATAACTTACAAAATAACTAATATCCTGAGCCAGACTTGCATTAAAAAAATAGAATCAAATACCAACTTATTTGATATCAATATAGTAGAATCAACAACTATAAAACTTACGATTTAAGCACTTTATATTCTATTCAGCTTTTACATATACAACTAAAAAGGGGTTGATATTTAAATTACGAAAATAGGCAGTGCAAACTATGGATAGAAAATTCGTATTTTAAACACCAGTTACTAACTTATTTTCATTTTAGAACCCTTTATCACAACAAAAGATCAAAATTGGAAGTGGAATTGAATATAGAATATTAAAATTGCAATAACAAAACAAATTCTACTATTTTAGTATAAAATAATTGAGATTCCAATAAACTTAACAATTGACGTTTCATTTGAGGGAATTATGGGGTTTTAGTTTTAGGGTTTTCATGAACAAAATTCCTGAAATCATAAAACAGACCCAAAGTTCTATTATACAAATACTAGAATGTGAAAAACTAAGATTTCCACTCATATATGGTTTCCAGCTTCCTTTTGGATTTGGTTACGCCATTTCCTTATTGCTCCTTTAGATTTCCTCTCTTCGAAATGTAAAATAATTCAATTGTATACTAGATTCAAAATTCAAAGATTTGGGAAGAATAAAAAAAAATGTATACTAGTATAAACCTATTACCTTTTACCCTTGAACTTAAACCCTTGAATCTAATTAAGAAAGAAGACTAGTATAGCTTCACTAGCGTTCTAAATAATTTTGTGAATAAAAGTAAGGGGGATAGCCTCCAATTTATAGTGGTTAGAAGGCGACCAAACCATAAGATTTAAGTTGGTTTAAAATCATAAAATCTGGGTCATCCATGCCTTACGAAACCCTAGCTGTCATACATTCACCGGTCGACCGGCCCAAGGAAGGCAGTCGACCAGTCCCCTATATTTGGAACAATATTAATTACTATGGTTTTATTTCTATTTCTTATCTTTTTATAATCAATATTAGCATTTATTTTAACATTTCCTTAAACCCTAAGATTTCTCATCAATGTTAAAATATTTATTATTGTCTTAAATTTCAGATGTTAACATTAATTAAATTTTTAAATTTGAACTCATTTTGAATTATTTTAAATTAAAAAACAATAAATGTCAATAACTTTCCTATTTGAGCTTCAAATACAAAAATTTATATACTAAGGTTGATCGTAAAATTGCCATAAACGCAATGGTGTAACATTCGTGGCCAAATTCTAACATTTACAAAATTTCTATTTTTAGAGCTGTTATTAATTAATCAATTTCTTATTGATTTTTACGAGATGTTGCAGTATCGATCATTATGCCTTCTATAAAAATTTCTTTCTTTAAACTTTCATATAGAATCATAATAGAAGTAAAATGGGGCTCATACTAAGTTTTTGATGGATAGTTACCGATCGTTTGATCATTTGATAAGGATCGATAATGTTACTTGATATTTTTTCTTGTTACTACGCCGTTCATCTTTTTCAAGCTTCTTGATCCATCCTCTCATTATTTCTTGTAGTTAATTCCATCGAAGTTCCACTTAGTTTAAATAATGCATAACACCCACTCACCATGTACTTCGTCCCTTTGTTGATTAATTGATGCTTTGGATTTCAAGTGGGACACAAAGGTTTTCTTTACCGATTCACTTGGCATCTTTGAAAGCCTTTGCATTCTTCTCCCTTAGTATTTGCTCAAACATGAAATCGAAGAGGGTTCTAATCAATTTCTTGGTCTCGCCTATATATTGGGCCCCTTCACTAGAAGGCACTCGCTAATCTTGTTGACCACGAGCAAGGAGTTATTGTAGACCTTGAGGGACTCAACCTTAAACTCTTCTTTTATTCTAAGGCTGGCCAGTAGGGTCTTGTATTCTGCTTTATATTTTTAGCTATAAAGTTCAGCCTTACAATGAAGTAGATTTTATGTCCATCAAGAGTGACAAGAATCATGCTAATCCTTACCTCTTTTTAGTTCGATGCCCTCTAGCTACTTGGAGCGTTATTTGGTTGTTGATTCTTCTTCTCCATTATCCAAGAGAGAGCACTCAACAATAAAGTCGGTCAAAGCTAGGCATTTAATGGAGTTGTAACGGTGGAAAGTGGTGTGACGTCGGTCGAGTTTCACCGTCCATTTTAGGAGTTAGCCCATTGTGTTGAGCCAACTCAGGATTTTCTTTAATGGTTGATTGATGAGAAATTTGATGGGTAGACGCGGAAATACTAGCAAACGTATTGAGGAAGGCATAATGTGCTAGTATATGGATGTTGGAATTTACATCGCAACGGACATGTTAGCTCATCTTATGTGTATTGTATGTTGTCCAAATATATGTATCTACATAAACTTGTTATCTAAATAAAATATTAAAATAATATAGATAAATACTTGTATCGCATATATGTAAAATATTTAATAATATATATATTAAATTAAATATTAATTAAAATAAATGACTGTATAAATATAAAAACATGTATACTATATATACACAAAATATATAAAGTTCTTTAAAATAAAATATACATGTATATTTTACAATAACAAAATTATTTATATAATTATATTTATAATATCAAAAGTATTTAAAAATATATATGTTTTTAAATATATATATACATATATATATATATATATATATATATATCAAGTATGAAAACTAAATAAAAAAATAAATTATGTTTACTATTATTTTTTATTACATTTCAGATCGAATACATGGCACATGAAATATTTAACGATAATTTTATGTTATTATATTATATATATATATTATTAATATATATTAAAACATTAAAATAGTGTTAAAAATACTTTGTATCATATTTTACAAAATTTAAATTATTAAAAATTCAAACATGATATTTTAAGGCACGGAAAAAAATTCAATAATTTTCCTAGTCAAAATTAATTAATTATTAATTATTTATTGTAGACTGCACATATAAATGAAACTTTTAAACTAAAAGTTTTAATTTTTAAAATTCGAAACTTCGACCGAGAGATAATATGATGATGGAATAATTTTATTAAATTTAAAATATAATTTTTGAAATAGATATTAATTTGTATGTGCTATTCGGCTTGTATTTTGATTTAAATAATAGTAAATAATTATTAAAAAATACTTTGCTCTTACCTAAAATTATAATTAGTGTAAACATGCATATATAAACAATAAGACCAATTATCAACATGATATGATGACACAATTAAATATAAGTCGTTTAATTTATGTTATATGACATTTCTTTTTGAAAATGGGTAAAAGTTTTATTAGGCATATACAACCTATATTGATCGGCCCAAAGTAACATATAGAACATACAAACAAAGTACTACTTTAATTGAATATACAAAGAATAATCTAAAGTCTAAAAATTCCAAATATACTTCATCTTCTACTTCCAAAAGTTCGAGCTCAAGAATTAGAATCATGGTAGTTGGAATGGAAAACTGCTACTTGGATTTTATGCCGATGGAAAGCTCAGATCCATTACTCCAGTATCAATTACTCCTCATCCCTGCTTGGTAAGCATCTTCCCCAAGTCTTTTCATCACCAACTGCATGTTACTAATGGTTCTTACTGACTTCTAATGGACGTTTGTTCTTATGTTGCAACACTCGACAGTTCCTTTCTTTCCAAACACTCCAAATAGAAATAATGAGAATAATTCTATTCAGTTTAGATTTCAATTCTATGCGATGGCCAGCATTAGATAGGTAATCAATCATTTCCAGCAATTTATTTGATTGAATGCCTAATTTGGCCATATGGTTGCATGATTCCTAAATTTTTGTAGAATATGCACATTTAAAGAATAAATGCGAATGACATTCAGCCTCCTGATTGCATGAAACATAGATGACTTCGTATGTAATCCCCAATTTATGTAGCCTATCACACGTAGTCATTCTACTCGTCATCGCTTTAAAAGGTGTAAATGCCATTTTTGGATTATTCACTCGAACTCATATAATTTTACTCCACTTTAGCTTTTGATCTTTCATCCCAATTTCAAACTAAGCAAGACTTAGCAGAAAAATCAAGACTAGTAGGACTCTATGAACAAATATCGTTCTTTATTCCATAGAAAAATGGCATAAATTGAATTTGTAATTTTTTTTCTTGACCAATTGGGATGGAAGAAAAATCCTAATTATCATTTTGAATCAATCGTGGAATAGTTTTAACTGGACATCCTTTGGCAGAATATGTATTCAAACCCAATTTATCAATCAATGATTGCCATTGAATCCATGGATCTTTCCATAAGTCAGTTTCCCTTCCTTTTGCAATCCCACTAGTACAACATGACGCAAGTTTACTTAGAATCCTCATGATAGCTTTCCAAGTGGCATATGCGTTATTATCAATAGCCATTTTCCAAATATGTCTCATCCATCTAGCCCAAAGACCTTTTTTTGGGCTGTGTATACATCAGATCTATAAAAAAATTAAAACAGTAATATACATACATATAACCAATCTAATATGTGACAACATTGATACTTATAAGAATCTCACTTAACTAACAATATAATAATGATTGTTTAACAATGAATTTTCTTTCGGTTAGAAAATCGCCTTTAGAAATTGTAATGACAAATTACCACAAGCGCAAGGCATATAATTTTAGTACACGGCGAGTGTGAGTCGATCCGTAGGGAATTGAATTAATTTTAATTATACTCAATGAAATTAACCCAAAGCTTTAGATTGTTTTAACAAAAAGAAATGCAAAAACTAACTACAAGAAAAAGTGGATAAAAATATGAGATTAAGAGACAATTTAAGGCAAATCCACTCTCCTACTTTTACATAAATCAACACAAAATCAATCTATGATCTCTCATTTAATCTAAGTAGAATTAGTGATATATTTATCGTAAGTATGGTCTATTTATGTTATTGATTAACATAATTTAAACCATCAAATTTTAATATAACAACTAAAACCACTTTGTTAAATGTCATGAAAATGAATATGGAACTAAACAAAATCTATTAAAAGCATGATATATTTACTATTTTTTTATTAGTAACTGTTTGCACAAAAAATGGGCAAACACCTCCAAGTCGTATGATTTAGTCGATTTTAAGTTGTTCTTAGTGATTTGGGTGATTTATGCAAATATATAAAAAGCAGGGACTAAACTGTAAAAGACACACGATTTATAGTGGTTCGGCCAGAACGTGCCTACGTTCACTTTATATGTTATTCTCCTTTTCTATTCAGATTACAAGTACAAAGCTTTGATTACAAGTAACTGAAAGTTGTTTGAAAGTTCTATCCGTGCTTGAGCTCTCAAAATTGTCTGCCATTGTTGTACCCCTGCCCCTCTATTTATAGAGTGAGGTCGGGGGCAGGGGTGTTGGATGTATATGGCTGCTAGTGGGCCTGGGCTGAGGCAATCTGGCCTGGTAGTGCTAGTCCGGTACGCCTTCCTCATGTTGGTTCGGTAGGAGGTGGTATGTTGTTTGGACCGGTAGCTTGGGGATGAGCTGGTTCGGTGGTAGCTTGGGGATGAGCTGGTCCGGTGGTAGCTTGGGAATGAGCTGGTCCGATGAGATGTTTGGACCGGTAGGGCTCGGTGGAGAGTTGGTTCGGTAGGAGTTAGGGAGTGGTAGGTTCGGCATTGGCTTCCTCCTCCTTGGTTCGGTTGTAGGAGGATGGTCCGGTCCGGTGACTGTTTGGACCGGTGGTGTTGCCTTCTTCTCTTGATTTGGTGGTAGGTGGAAACCTGCCCAACATTTTCCCCCCAAAGTAGGGCATATACCTGTATATGGCATGCTTTGTTTTAAGTTGGGTATCTTCGTCCGGCCCTATGCGCCGAAACATCCGGTCTGGTTATCCTGCGTTCGTTTATAAGTAGGGGTGTTAGGCCTTCGTTATTCCCTACCAAGCTTGATAGCCGAATCAGATTTTCTCCTGCCGAAGCAACTTTACTGCCGAATCACTTTAGTTTGCCGAGTCAGGTAATCAGCCTCCCTTCGCCGAATGGCTTTGCGTTGTACCACCGAATGGACACGGGGACTTGGCTCACCGAATGAAACTCGTGTGTTCCAAGTACCGAATGACACTTTTACACTTGAATTGCCGAATGGAAAATGGGTGCTCGGACCACCGAATAAGGCTAAACTGTATAAGTGCCGAATAAACCCGAATCTTGGGTTATCGGATGATATTCAAACCTTCATGTTTCGAATTACAAGTGAGATTCTAGACTACATAGTTTATGTGTTTTAACGATATACTTTCTTGTGTCGCAGATAAATGTCTCAAAGAGTGGAAACCCGATCAGATAAGAGGAAATCTATGGACAGGAGAGAGTCTCCCGCCGTGCCCCAGTCCAGCCGGAATCAGTGCGACATGGACCTGCCCCGAGGTCATTAGTGGACGGATATGGCCCTCAAGAGCTTCTGAACTCTCCTCCCGATTGCTTTCCGAGCTCCCTTAAAGAGGGACAACTTGATGTCATCGCTCGTTCCTTTGGGATTGACCGAGCGAGTATACTGTTGCCGGGAGACGGTGTGATGCCGTATGATCCTCCTGAAGGATATTTCGCCTATAGCCGATACCATTGCTTGTGCGGGGCCATTCCTCCGATCAATGCCTGGATAGTCAGCTTCCTTACTTACTTGAAGGTGGCTCCATTCCAGCTTCAGCCCAACTCCTATGCTATCCTAGTGTGTTTGTTCATCATTTTCCAGAGGAAGTACGGGCACCCCCTTCCAACCGGAAGATTCGGTACCTATATAATTTGAGAGGTTACAAGAAGGGGTCCCCATACATCAGTTTGGAATCGGCCGTGTCCTTCAAGCCGGTCTTGTACTTATACTCGAAGTTCACCATGTTTAAGAAGGAATGGTTCTTCGTCAAGGACGACTCTGTTTCTTTTCGCCTTTTCACTTCTGGCTGTAAGTTGAATTTCATTTGTAATTTCTCTGTCCCGACTGCAATGCTTCTTCTTATATGCTTCTGTTTCTTGCTAGCGACAGGTGGCTTTGCGGTCGTGGAGAATGATCGCCTGGTACAGATGGCTGCGGAGATAGAGGCCATCTCAGGAAGGGATAGATCAGCTTCTTACCTGATCAGGAATGCCACTCTCCTGGAGCACAACTTGATTTTGCCACGTCAATCTGTGGTTAAGCAGAGAGATACAGCCGAGGAGAGGGCTGCCAAAGCTAAAGGCGGGGCCATGATGAAGAGCAGCAAGAGGAGACCCTTCTCGATACCTCCAGTCGTCGGGGGGAAGAAGCTTAGGAAATCTGATGGACTCTCTCCCAGCACATGCCCAGATGTTCCAGAGGAGGAAAGTGGAGAGGAGGAAAGAGGCGAGGAGGAGAGCGGAGGCGATGGAGAAGGTGACGGTGGTAACGGTGGCGAAGGGCAGAGTGGTAGTGGCGTTGGTGCCTTGACTTCTGGGCAAACGGGTTAGATTCAAGAGTGGACGGATGATGCCTTTCGTCAAGCCTTTGAGGGGTTGGAGGAAGGGCCGGCCTTGGTGGAGAAATCGAAGAAGTCTAATAAGGCCGGGACTGGTGCCAGTCTATCTTCTGAGAGTATTTCAGCTAAGGCAACTCCGGCGGCTCGAGGTGAATTCTTAACTCCTTTTTTAACTCCATATGTTTCTTGAATTATAGTCTCATGCATGCTTGTAACACTTGGTTTTTATTCCACGATTGGTTGAGGCGGCCAAGACATCAGACATTCGGCACCGCCTTGAGCAATTCAAACTCTTCAAGGCTTCTGCTAAACCGAAGCCCTCGACTGACCGTTCCGAGAGCGTAGTCAGTTACCGTCCTCTTCTCGGAGTTATCGAAGAGGATATTCAAAAGAGAAAGAGGAGGCGTTCCATGTTCGAACCTTCACTTGGACCTCAGCCCCTAACCCAGCCTATTCATGACATCACGGAGGAAGGTACTGAGTCCATACCATCTCCGCATCCATCAGAGAATCCTTCCGTTACTCACATTGATCGTCCCGGCTTGGCTCGTAACCCATTTGCGGGTCATCCAGATCTAGACCCGAGTTCTCATGATATTTCCTTCGATGAGGTTACCGGTGAGCACCTCCTACCCCGCAATCCTATGGTAAGGGTACTTGATGAGGCCAAGGCAAACATCGATCGGGTGGCTGAAGAGACCAAGAAGTTAATGGAGCATCATGCCCGACTGGTCAAGGCTGGAGAGGAAATCGAAAGTGCTAACATTCGGCTGCGGCTAATGGTTTCCGATCAGGCCAAACAGCTTGCCGATTAGGCCATTCAGATCTCCCAGCATGAGGCGGCCTCCAGACGGCTAAAGAAAACTATGGAGGAGGCTAGTAGAGCCGATCTGTGGAAAATGGAGGCCACCTGCAAGGAACGAATTGATATGACCATTGCCACTGTGGATGAGGTTCGGAGAGCGGATATTGAGCAGATAGAGGAGTTATCTGGGAAGCTTGAGGCTGTAGAGCTTGCTCAAGCTAAGCTGAAGGAGGAGATGGAGGCGATGCGGAAATCCCTTCAGGCTGACTGCTCGAGATACCTATTGGAGAGAGACGCTGTCGTTGCAAGGCTGTCGGCTTCCGAGGCCCGGATGAGGGAGTTTGAGGAGAACGAGGGGATGATGGATGAGATGCTCCAGGACATGTACTTCCGTACTTGGAAGCAGGGCAACCTGTCCTGGATGGACGATTATCCCCGAGTTATGGCTAGGATATTTCTCCGGGCTTTGGAGGAAGCCAAGGCTGAAGCGGATAAAGAGGGTGGCACGGCCTTCAGAATGGATGTGGTTACCGCACAGTTCACCAAGGAGGAGAAGGTGGCGGTGAAGGAGGGCATGCGGCTGCTTACCGCCGAGGAAGTGGGTGTGCAATTGGAGGATGATGATCAGGGAGCAGACGCTGGTAAGTCTTCCCTTTTTAATCTTTTCTCAACTTGATTGCTTATCGTTTGTCTAATAGATTCTTCTTCTGAATTGGACAGGTGGGACCTCTGCTCAGCATGCTGGGAGTTCTGATCCGGCGGTCAAGTAGATCTTGGGGGTTGGAAGGATAGAGATGAAGTTCTGGTGCTGCGACTATTTTGACTTGATCCGGGCATTTTTGGTTTTACTTGACATTCCTGTATATACTAGTTCTAAAACATTAATGTACTTTCAGGTTATAATTATGTCATTGCAACGAACGACTTTATTTTTAACATGTAATTTTATAACATGAGCTGATTCTGTCATGTTTGAATGCTATCGTTATTTTGATGCGTTGCATAAGAAATATAGCTGTGTATATGTATGTGCTTTAATTGCGTTTGATGCTAAGCTCTTGCTTAAAATGTAATTTCATGTCTCGCAATGTTAGTGTGATGTGTGAATAGGCTATGGTTACAAGTGTATGTACAAGAAAAGGAAGTACCGCCCTTCATGTTTTAGTTATAGACGGCAGCTGAGCGACCTGTTATCCAGTTGTGAGTTCTCATTTCCACTAGCGAGTGTCTCCTATTTTGTGTCCTGTACTTTAGTGATCATTATAGAGGATAGAAGGAAAGTTTTTTATAAATAAAATGGAAATATGAGAAATAGTAAAACTTCCAATCACGGAAGGCCTTTGATGTGCTTAAGTTCATGGCAAACGGGTTTTGTAGTCACTTTCCCTATCTGTGGGTCTTGGAGACATTCGTCACCCATCTTACGCCTCCGCGGGGAGTTTTCTTTTTTACCACAGCCGTACTTAAGACACATCAGAGCCGATATCGCGCACAGTAACTACCCGAGCCATTATGGCCCTTAATCGTGGGTATTATTCGATTTACCGTGGTCGGCTAGCGTGGGTGCCGATCGCAAGTGTGAACTGCCCCTGGCTGGCCACACCTTATGTTGGGGCTTATAATCGGTTCACAATCGCCGGCGAGCCGAATGCCGTAATGAGCTGCCTCGGCTATAGTCGGCCTTCTCGGTGGCTTATGATCGGCTCATTACAGTTGGCTTTGAGGGCCGTCGCGAGCAATGAGTTAACCCACAGCAGAGGGATGCTGGAGCAAAAGTGTTTCATTGGCGAGGGCATAGATTCGTATCGTACCTGTTAGGTCTTGTCCAGGTGAGGTTGCGCCGTGAAGTTTCCGGAATGGGAATGCCATTACACAGGATTTTGTTCAACAGAAAAGGATAAAGCTTAACAAGCAGCCAAGATATAAAGGAACAAGTTAAAAAGAGACAAGATTTTTAAAGTGGTTCGGCACGAAAATGCCTACGTCCACTGATTCTCTTTGTTAATTCACTTTATATGGGCAGTACAAGTTAAGAAAAGTATCGACGAAGGTGTTGGATGTTCCATGCCCTCTAGAACACCTCTCCGTCCACTGTTGACAAAATATAAGCTCCGTTGTGGAGATCCTTATGAATTACATAGGGTCCGTCCCAGATTGGATCTAGCGCTCCGGGGCGCGGGAAGATCCGCTTGAGGACAAGATCTCCCTCTTGTAAGCTGTGGTGCTTGACTTTGGAGTTTTATTGTGCTGCCACTTTTTGCTTGTGAGCTGCCGCTTTGAGTGCTGCATCGTTTCTTCTCTCCTCAATTAGATCCAAAGACATGTGGAGGAGTTCTTCATTCTCTTCTGGGTTGTACTGGATCCTACGGTGGGAAGGCACTACAGTTTCAACTGGGCGCATGGCCTCCGATCCGTATGCCAAAGAGAAAGGAGTATGCCCTGTTGATGTTCTGTAAGATGTGCGATAGGCCCAAAGTGCCGTAGGAAGTTCATCCACCCAAGCGCCTTTTGACTTTTCAAGTTTCTTCTTGATTAGAGTTTTGAGAATTTTGTTGACAGCTTCGACTTGTCCGTTTTCCTGGGGGTAAGCTACAGATGAGAAGCTTTTGTGAATTCCGTGCTCTTGGCACCAGTCGATGAGTTCTTCGCTGTCAAATTGAAGTCCGTTGTCCGATATGATTTCGAGTGGAACCCCGTACCTGCATAAAACATTTTTGATCAAGAAGTTAATAACTTTTGCCGAAGATATTTTATTTAGAGGCTCCGCTTCCACCCATTTGGTGAAATAGTCGACTGCCACTATGGCATATTTGGCTCCGCCTCGGCCCATTGGCAGTTCGCCAATCAAGTCAATTCCCCATATCGCAAAGGGCCAAGGGCTGGTCATCTGAGTAATCTCATTTGTTGGTAGTCGAGGAATCTTAGCAAATTTCTGACATCTGTCACATCTTTTGACGAAGTCTAAGGCGTCTTTGTTTAAAGTGGGCCTGTAATACCCGTATCGGAGTATTTTCTTTGCTAGAGTCTGCTCTCCGGTGTGATCTCCGCAACTTCCTTGATGGATGTTGGACAAGGCTTCCTTGGCTTCCCTTCCAGCGACGCACCTTAATAAGGGGTTAGAGAAGTCGCGCCGATAGAGGATGCCTTCTTGTATTGTGTAGCGAGAAGCTTTCCTCAGGATTTTCTTAACTTCGCTACGCCCGTCGGGTAGTGTGCCACTTTGTAAGTACTTCCGGATGGGAGTCATCCAAGTTTCCTCTTCGATTGCGGCTATCAGATTCATTGGCTCGAAACTCGGGGCTAGTTGCTTTGAGATGGTTATTGTTCCGGAAGTGGTGCCGTCCTTCATGCTAGCTTGCTTTGCCAGTTCGTCGGCCTCTTGATTCTCTCCTCGAGGAATATGTTTGATTAAATAGTGATCCAATTGATTGAGCAGCAGCTTGGTCTTCTTTAGATATGTTGTGAGTCATTCCCCTCGAGTCTGGAATTCTCCCAGTATTTGATTTACAATAAGTTGAGAATCACTATGGAGACATAAAGAACCGACTCCAATCTCTAGAGAAAGTTCCAATCCGGCTATCACCACTTCGTATTCTGCGTCGTTGTTGGTGGCAGCGAATTCCAATCTTAGGGCATAGTGCAGCTTCCTTTCCCTGGGGGTGATTATCACAATACCTGCCCCCGAGCCTTGTTCGTTTGATGCTCCATCTACAAAGAGATTCCACCTAATATCCTTCGTTATCTCAGATCGATCTTTACCTTCATTGGCAGTGAATTCGGCAATGAAATCGGCCATGGCTTGTCCTTTGATGGCGGTGCGAGGATGGTAGGTGATATCATATTGACTCAGTTCAATGCATCACTTAAGTAGTCGCCCAGAAGTGTCGGGGCGATGGAGTACCTGCCTTAGCGGTTGATCGGTTAGAACTCTGATGGAATGAGATTGGAAATAGTGTCTTAGCTTCCGTGACATGATTAGCAAACAGTATGCCAGCTTCTCAAGTTTAGGGTATCTGGCTTCTGCCCTTGTAAATCTCTTGCTTACAAAGTATACGGGTCGCTGTGCGTGGTTGTCTTCTCTCACCAAAGCGGCGCTTAAAGCATGGGACGATACAGCAAGGTATATGTATAGTTCCTCGCCTTCATTTGGAGTTGAGAGTGCTGGTGGTTTCTGGATGTGTTCGATTAAGTTAAGGAAGGCTGTCGAGCATTCGTCAGTCCATTCGAACTTTCCTTTGTCTTTCTTCAGAGCTTCAAAGAAAGGGATGCATTTGTCGGTCGCTTTAGAGATGAACCTGCTCAGGGCAGCCACCTTCCCGGTTAGGCTTTGCATCTCTCTTCGCGTGGATGGTATCTTGATATCTTGCAAAGCCCGGACTTGTTTGGGGTTTGCTTTAATCCCCCGGGCATGGACGATGAATCCCAAGAACTTTCCCGACGATACTCCGAAGGAGCACTTTAGAGGATTCAGCTTCATTCCATATTGGCGAATACTTGGAACATCTCGTCCAGGTGGTTTATATGATCGTTGGCTTTTCTTGATTTTACCAGCATTCCATCCACATAAACTTCCATAGTTCGTCCTATTAATTCCGCAAACACTTGTTGACGAGACGCTGATAAGTGGCTCCGACGTTTTTAAGTCCAAAAGGCATTACTCTGTAGCAGTACAATCCTCGGTCAGTGATGAAACTAGTGTGGTCTTGATCGGGGGCATGCATAGGGATCTGGTTATATCCTGAGTATGCGTCCATAAAGGATAAGAGTTCGTGTCCGGCTGTGCTGTCCACGTGTTGGTCGATTCGGGGGAGTGGGAAGCAGTCCTTCGGGTAAGCATCATTTAAGTTGGAGAAATCGATGCATGTTCGCCACTTCCCATTAGCCTTCTTTACCAGTACCGGGTTGGCGATCCATTCTGGGTAGATGGCTTCTCGTATGAAGTCATTGGCAAGTAAGTTCTTTACTTCTTCCTCGAGGGCTGCTGATCGTTCTGCCCCCATGCTTCTCTTTTTCTGCTTTACTGGCGCCTTGGTGGGATCGATGTTCAGTATGTGGCAGGCTACGTCTGGGGAGATTCCTGTCATGTCAGCGTGCGTCCATGCGAATACATCCATGTTGTGGCGAAGAAAATCGACGAGTTGAACCTTCAATTCCGCTCTTAACTGAGACCCGACTCTCAGCAGTCTACTTGGGTCGTGTTTGTCTACAGATACAAATTCCATAGCCTCTGCAGGCTCAGCGGTGGCCTCCTCCTCCTTGTCCCTAGGGTCCAATTCGTTGAAAGGATCGTTGGTATATCGAAGAGGAGGGGCTTTCTTTAATTGCTATGCTTCCAAGTTTTTCTTGTAGAGAGAAGTCTCTGCATCCTTCCCTTTATCCTTCTTGCGGTTATTGCGAAGTTCAGTCACATAGCAATCCCGAGTAGCGTCTTGGTCTCCCTCTATTTCTCCTACTCCGTTATCTGTTGGGAATTTCATCTTCAGGCACCACGGGGCTAGGATAATTTGGAAGTCGGACAAGGCTGGTCTTCCCAAAAAGGCGTTGTAGGCCGAGTGGTTTTCTATTAGCACAAATGTTTGTTTTCGCACAACGGAGCGGGGATGACTTCCTATTTCGACAAAGAGGTCCAGTTGCCCGAGGGGCATCTTCGCATCTCCAGTGAAACCATGAAGCGGTTTGCTGCAGGGAGACACATCCTTCATTGACAGCTTCATTTTGTCGAAAGCATGCTTGAATAGGATATTTACTGAGCTTCCAGTGTCTACTAGAATTCGGAAAACCTTGGTTGGACCGAACCAGGCAGAGATGACCATAGGATCCATGTGAGGATACTGTCTGCCCTCTAGATCACGCCTACCGAATGTGATATCATCATTCTCTTTCCGTTTCGGGTGGCGTTCTTATGTAATAGAATTAACGTAGCCTCCATTGTTTCTAAGTGACTTACTGTATCTTTCCATCTCTGCCCAGCTTCCGTCGGTGATGTGTGGTCATCCTGATATGGTAAGGACTACTATCTTTTCTTGACTGGAGCCACTGGTGTTGCGATTTCCTCCGCCTACTTCCGGGAGGGGTAGCCCTGGATTCTCACTGGCAGGAGTTGAAGTCTTGTTCTGACCTTTCACATAGCGCTCTAGTCTCTTCCTTCTGATGTGTTCTTCAATCAAGTCCCGGAGATGATGGCACTCATTGGTGTCATGCCCATGAGATTCGTGGAAGCGGCAAAACTTTCCAGACTTAATTGCATTATCCGATTCCTTCTTGTGCGGGGGGGCGCTTGTATCTGACTTCGTCTTGGGTAGCCAAGAAGATGTTTTCGATCGTTTCATTTAAAGGGGTGTAAGAGTCAAATCTTGGTCCTGGCCTATACAAACGCTTTTCTCCCTTCTTGCCCTCAGCACTATCTCTGGAGTCATTTCTTCGAACGTCCTTTGCTACTGCGGGTGTGTTGCCATGGGCTGCCTTGGTTTGTTGCCCTGTCTGCCTTTCGATGGCAGCGTCTTCAAGTCTCATATATTTCCCGGCTTCATGGAAGAAATCAGGCAAGGTAGCTGGTTTTCTTTCGTTAGTCTCCTAGCAAATTTAGTATCCGGGTGCACACCACTGCAGAGGGCCATTAGGATAAGTTTCTCATCGGCATCTTGGACTGCGGCCGCAGCGGCGTTGAATCGGGTTAGATATTGTTGCACTGTCTCTTCGGGTTTCTGTTTGATATTAGATGGGGAATAAGCGTCCTTGGGTTGTTCCACATGAATGCGGAACTGGCTGATGAACTTTTCTTTGAACATTTCCCATGAGCCGATGGACCCATGGGGCAAATGGCAGAACCAGGAGGTAGCTAGATCGGCCAATAAGAGTGGGAAGCATTTATACAATACTCCTTCTGTCGCCCCACTCATGAGCATATGCTGTGGGTATCTCTGTAAGTGTACGACGGGGTTAGAGGTTCCCTTGTAAGGTTCCATTGTTGGCATTTTCCATTATCGGGGGGTGATGGCGATTTCGATATTGCGAGTGAAGAGGCTGGTTACCCTAGCGCCTATCCCTCGATCTCTTTGATCCCGTCGGACGCACTCTCTGAACAATCGCGCCATCCTTTCATCATAACTTGGAGCGGATAGAAATGAGTTTGGTTCTTCCCTATGGGATTGATTCCGTCCAGATGACCTGTAAGGATGGTATCGTCTAACATTCTCCAATGGCTGCCTCTGGTCTTCCGGGGGTACGCTGGGGTCAGCCATAGTTGGCCCTTGCCTTGATCTTCCCCTGCTGGGTTCTATTCTCAACACTTCCTCGGGTCCAACTTCGGGATGGACTCCAGCTCGGCCCCGTCTACTGGTGTTTCCATGGTTAGGTAGCATGGCAGGCTCTGCTACATCCGACCCCTGCCTGGTACCTCTCCCGTTGGGTTCGGTTCCAAGTGTTTCCTCGGGTTGGAATTCGGGATGAGTCCGGGCTCGGCTCCCACCATTGCTGTTTCTGTTGTTAGCCTCTTCGAAGAAGAAAGACCTTTGTCGTCTCCCAGATCCTCCAGACCGGGACTCTCCCCATGATTCGGTGTTGTGGTTGGATTCTTCAGCATCCCTTAAGCATGACATGAGTTGGTCCACCAAGGCTTCTTGTTGAGATGCGAAGCGGTTAGTTACTTCAGCCACAACCTTGTCCAGATCCGCCCTTGTAATTGGTTGTTCCGTAGCAGAGGCTGTCGGATTTTCCTGATTTACATTTGCTGTTGGGACCGGATGATTGTCTTGATCTCTGATCACTGGATCTGGGATACTGCCAGTTGCGATGTTCTTTCCTTTGTTAGCACTTTCTTCCGTCCGGGAGGCATGTCTTCCAAGCAATGAACGATGCTGATAGGAAAAATGGTTAAGTGGGAGAAGCTGAAGCTTCTAGCTTGAGTTCAATTCTTAGTGAAAGCACCAAAAATGTTTGCACAAAAAATGGGCAAACACCTCCAAGTCGTATGATTTAGTCGATTTTAAGTTGTTCTTAGTGATTTGGGTGATTTATGCAAATATATAAAAAGCAGGGACTAAACTGTAAAAGACACACAGATTTATAGTGGTTCGGCCAGAACGTGCCTACATCCACTTTATATGTTATTCTCCTTTTCTATTCAGATTACAAGTACAAAGCTTTGATTACAAGTAACTGAAAGTTGTTTGAAAGTTCTATCCGTGCTTGAGCTCTCAAACTTGTCTGCCATTGTTGTACCCCTGCCCCTCTATTTATAGAGTGAGGTCGGGGGCAGGGGTCTTCGATGTATATGGCTGTTGGTGGGCCTGGGCTGAGGCAATCTGGCCTGGTAGTGCTAGTCCGGTACGCCTTCCTCATGTTGGTTCGGTAGGAGGTGGTATGTTGTTTGGACCGGTAGTAGGTGGAGTTGGTCCGGTGGTAGCTTGGGGATGAGCTGGTCCGGTGCTAGCTTGTGGATGAGCTGGTCCGGTGGTAGCTTGGGGATGAGCTGGTCTGGTGAGATGTTTGGACCGGTAGGGCTCGGTGGAGAGTTGGTTCGGTAGGAGCTAGGGAGTGGTAGGTTCGGCATTGGCTTCCTCCTCCTTGGTTCGGTTGTAGGTGGATGGTCCGGTCCGGTGACTGTTTGGACCGGTGGTGTTGCCTTCTTCTCTTGATTCGGTGGTAGGTGGAAACCTGCCCAACAGTAACATAGATCATCAAATTTTGATTTTATTTTTACTCGATGATCAAAATCACTTAGTTTGATGTTAATGTAAATTGTGTTTATATTTGAGTAAGAATAGCCTATATGCGATAAACAACATAGGTTATCAAATTCATTAATAAACTTATATTAACAACTAATTATCCATGAAGCATAAAAAGAGATCATAAATAATAAAATATGTTGAATTTACATAATTTAAGAGAGCTTCATTACCTCAAAATTGAAGGGGCTTAGCTTCTTGTTTGCGTCAAAATTGACCACAAACACCCGATATTGTGAAAGCACCCGTTTATGAACACAAATCAGCAACAATCAATATAGAACTCAGATCTAAGCAATAACAATCACAATAATTCACAAATAACAATCACAAACACAGGATTTATAGTGGTTCGGCGATCTTGCCTACGTCCACTCTGAAGCTTATGTCTTTATTGATTCACTTGATGATTCAAATCGATTACAGCGGATTACAATTGATGATAGCTTTCAAATCTGATTACAACAGCGATAATAGAGTATGGAATTGAATCCGGCAGAGTCTGGACGTTGAATCGCCAAAAGATCCCCTTTCTGTTGGTTTCAAGGGGCTATTTATAGGCGTAGGAGGCTGAGATCGCGCTGAAACTTAGGGAGACTTCTTCTGGCACGTGAGTGGGCACACGCGACCGACCCCACCAAGTTTCGACTCGATCTGTGATCGATACGAAGTGATTTCATATCCATCAGAAAATGACCCAATCGAGCTGAAACTTGGCAGGATTGTTCTTTATCATGTATGGAAGCTGCTGTGAAAATTTCATCCCATTTGGATAGTAATTAAGGAGATATGATCGATGCAAGATTGCATTTTCGTGTACACTGTTTCGTTCGAATCCTTGTTTCGTATCCATGCCTTTCGAATCGATCCAGAGCACGTGTGCGCAGTGACGTGGCGCGAGCTTCCTGGATCGCTCCACCTTTTGTGCCATGTTGACCGATTCGTTTCCACAGATTTAGCCTCGTTTGCCTCGGTGACCGTTGCATACAGATGCCTTAATTCATATCGATAGAGGTAGCCTCGTTTGCATCCATCGATCCAATCCTTGTTCGTATCGACCAGTGTAGATGGATACGAGCGTGCGGTACTAGCCTTAGCTCGATGGATGCGAACAGTCATTCAAGTATGGCCGCCTAATGGATACGAACCAGAGTCAATTGGCCCTATAACCGATGGATACGAAGTGGGTGGTAGGTGATCGAGACGAAATGAGGTAGCTTGATGGGTACGAGGCGGATCGATGCGAGGTTGATGGATACGAACCCAATGGACTCGAACTATACAAGACCCGATGGATTCGAATAGAGCAAGGCAAAGTCAAGCCAATGGATTCGAATCTGATCGATTCGAAGATGATTGATTCGAACCTACTCGGTTCAAACATGATCGATTCGAAGCTGCTCGTTGTTGATGGATTCGAACAAACCAATATGACGGTTCCCTGATGGATGCGAACAGCGCATTTCCTCTAACTTGTATCGATCATATCTCATTCACGTGAACTCCGATTAACCTGAAATTTGAAACGCTGGTTCCCACGACTTTGCTTGCCGTGTTCTATCAATTGTAGCCTGATCCGGGCCCGAGCAAAATTCATCGATATCCATAGCGAAGCGAAGTACAACCAATCTCTGAGACGAACTGACTTTTGTTTTTCGATCAATCTTTTGGTATCACGGCTTTGCCAAAAAGCGGGATAACATTTTTTTGCCCCCTAAAACATGCCTTGCGATAGGAAGGTGTGTTTTGTAATGCCATAAGCTGGATGTTCATATCCTATCAATAACCTGTAATGAACTTGATAATTTCATATGACCTCGAATGGCGATCGTTCGGGATCGTGTGCCATTTGAGGTGAATCAGGACCGTTCGCGGTCAATGCCGTTCACGACAAAGGATGGAGTGGGACCGTTCGCGGTCGATGCCGTTCGCGGCGAATGATGAGATGTGACCGTTCGCGGTCGATGTCGTTCGCGGCGAATGATGAGATGGGACCGTTCGCGGTCGTATGCCGTTCGTGGCGGATATCGATCGTTCGCGATCGAGTGCCGTTCAAGGCTGATTGTGACCGTTCGAGGTCCGATATAATAAGTGAATCGTGACCGTTTGTGGTCGGTTGCCGTTCGAGGCAAGTTGTGACCGTCCGCGATCGTGTGTCGTTCGAGGCAAATTATGATCGTTCGCGACCGTGTGCCGTTCGAGGCAAATTGTGATCGTTCGCGATCGTGTGCCGTTCGAGGCAAGTTGTGTGTGGCCGGGGGGGACTTAGTCTTATCAGTGCCAGAGTTAATGTTCGGGGGAGTTTTCGAATCAATGACTTTGGCGGTTCATCGCTATACAAAAGGTGCTCGTGGACCGTCCGCGATCCAACGGGCACGCAAAAACTCTTTCATAGAATTGTAAATATCAAAGCAATAATTACATGAATCTCACAACAGAAATGTCCAAACAAGCAGAGTTTAAATGTTCAAATCAAAATCAAATCAAAAAGCAAAATGAAGATGTCAAAGCGTAAACTCTTACTATAACGCGGTTGGTAGTCATTCAGAGCATGCCTATGGATCGTGCGCGATCGCTCACATGTGTAAATGATTTAACCGTGTTAGTGAGAGGTTTACAACTTGTTCATCGTTATTTCAATCGATAAATGGATAATCAAATGGTTCCCCGATTCAGGGTCGCCTCTAGCTGATGTAGACTGTGGTCGCTGTGGCTCCACTGCTGGAGCTTGCCTCCTCACATACTGAAGGAGCATACCGTTCCTGATATGCCCTTCCACCTCGTCCTTCAAATGCCTACAATCATTAGTGTTATGACCGTTCAATTCATGAAATACACAAAACTTATCTGATTTTCTTTCGTCATAAGTCGGATCCCTTCGCATCGGTCTACGATACGGAACCTGCTCTTTGGTATCCTGATAGATTCGCTCCAAACTCTCATTCAGCTCAGAGTAAGTGGTGAATCGCGGCTCCCTCCGTTTCCGCTTTGACCTGTCCCCGTCATTCTCAGTCTTCCTTTTACCTCTACTAGTTTCCGCGCCTTTCTCAGGGGGATTTCCTCCTTTGATCGCATAAATATCAATTCCTTCTCCTTCTTCTCTTTCGACGTTTGCATCTTCCAATCGTAAAAACTTTTCTGCCTCGTCGTAGAATTCCCCTAGATCCACAGACGGATCTTTAGTTAATGAATTTTTGAACTCTGTGCCATCAGCTACTCCGGACACAGCTGCCATCACCACCATAGATGGATCTGCTCGATCTACCGAAGCTGCTGCTGCATTGAATCGCATCAGAAAACTCCTCAAAGTCTCTCCAGCCTTCTGTTTAAGAGTTGCCAAAGTCATCACATTCTTGGGTCTTGTAATGTGAACCCTGAATTGCCTCATAAATCTCTCAGTTAAATCATTCCATGTTCCAATAGATCCACTCTCTAGTTGTCTAAACCATAACGCTGTGATATCCGCCAAGTACAATGGAAAGCACCGGGCCATAACCTCCTCTGATGCCCCCCAGCACTTCCATATGACTCATATACTTCGTCAGATGAACCGTGGGGTCCGTTCTCCCGTTATACATGTCCAACAATGGTAACTTGAAATCCGGTGAGTTCCTAGCCCGTCTGATTGCTGGAGTAAAAGGACTCCTATTAACATCCTCTAAATCCTTGTTCACTAATCCGCCTCTCATGGCTCGCCTGACCATCTCTGCCAACCTGTCATTGTCTCCGAGATGCAATCTTCGTTCAACACTCTCGACCTGCCCCCCAAGTTCACGAGGGAACTCTAGGATCTGCCTCCTTGACTGAGCGTTCTCTCCTCTGCTACTCCCAGGTTGCGCAGATGCTCCTTTCCCTCTCTCCGAGATTGGATCAACATTCTCCACGTGCGTGCCTCCTAATCCAGGTGCTACGTCGGATGGTTCTGCTCCGTTTTGAACTCCATCAGCTTCTTTATTCTGTGCTCTAAGTTGTCCTATCTGCTGAAAAAAACTCTGGATCAACTCCTCCTGTTTCTTCATCATTGTCTCCATCTCGTCCCTAGTGATGATGACTGAAGCTTGATTCGCTCCTGAGGAAGCCTCTTGACTTCCTTGATGTTCACTCCTCTCTGGCCTTTGTTTCTTTTTTGTCTCGTCGTGTTTCTTAGATCTAAATTCTTAAGTCTTCAAATTCAACTTATCCTGAATCAGCTTTTCCCAGTGAAAGCACCAAAATGTTTGCGTCAAAATTGACCACAAACACCCGATATCGTGAAAGCACCCGTTTATGAAAACAAATCCGCAACAATCAATATAGAACTCAGATCTAAGCAATAACAATCACAATAATTCACAAATAACAATCACAAACACATGATTTATAGTTATTCGGCGATCTTGCCTACGTCCACTCTGAAGCTTATGTCTTTATTGATTCACTTGATGATTCCAATCGATTACAGCAGATTACAATTGACGATAGCTTTCAAATCTGTTACAACAGCGATAATAGAGTATGGAATTGAATCCGGCAGAGTCTGGACGTTGAATCGCCAAAAGATCCCCTTTCTGTTGGTTTCAAGGGGCTATTTATACGCGTAGGAGGCTGAGATCGCGCTGAAACTTAGGGAGACTTCTTCTGGCACGTGAGTGGGCCCACGCGACCGACCCCACCAAGTTTCAACTCGATCTGTGATCGATACGAAGTGGTTTCATATCCATAAGAAAATGATCCAATCGAGCTGAAACTTGGCAGGATTGTTTTTTATCATGTATGGAAGCTGCTGTGAAAATTTCATCCCATTTGGATCTGTAATTAAGGAGATATGATCGATGCAACATTGCATTTTCGTGTACACTGTTTCGTTCGAATCCTTGTTTCGTTCCATGCCTTTCGAATCGATCCAGAGCACGTGTGCGCAGTGATGTGGCGCGATCTTCCTGGATCGCTCCACCTTTTGTGCCATGTTGACCGATTCGTTTCCATAGATTTAGCCTCGTTTGCCTTAGTGACCGTTGCATACAGGTGCCTTAATTCATATCGATAGAGGTAGCCTCGTTTGCATCTATCGATCCAATCCTTGTTCGTATCGACCGGTGTAGATGGATACGAGCGTGCGGTACTAGCCTTAGCTCGATGGATGCGAACAATCATTCAAGTATGGCCGCCTAATGGATACGAACCAGAGTCAACTGGCCCTACAACCGATGGATACGAAGTGGGTGGTAGGTGATCGAGACGAAATGAGGTAGCTTGATGGGTACGAGGCGGATCGATGCGAGGTTGATGGATACGAACCCAATGGACTCGAACTATACAAGACCCGATGGATTCGAATCTGATCGATTCGAAGATGATCGATTCGAACCTGATTGGTTCGAACATGATCGATTCGAAGCTGCTCGTTCTTGATGGATTCGAACAAACCAATATGACAATTCTCTGATGGATGCGAACAGCGCATCTCCTCTAACTTGTATCGATCATATCTCATTCACGTGAAATTAACCTGAAATTTGAAACGCTGCTTCGCATGACTTTGCTTGCCGTGTTCTATAAATTGTAGCCTGATCTGGGCCCGAGCAAAATTCATCGATATCCATAGCGAAGCGAAGTACAACCAATCTCTGAGACGAACTGTCTTTTGTTTTTCGTTCAATCTTTTGGTATCACGGCTTTGCCAAAAAGCGGGATGACACTTCTCACTTGTGGTATCATTTCAACACATGTAAATTTTAACATACAAAAGCAAGGAAAATGCAAGCTAACGAAAATAAAAGAGGACTGAACTACTTGCACAAAAAAAACTAATTGCAATGAAAAGAAAGCTAATCTATTAACATGAAATAGAAGAAATCATGTAAATAAAAATGAGCATAAAATAAAATAAAAGCATATAGAGAAAAAGGATGAAGAAGAGGCTTAGGAAGCCATTTTATTTCTCATTTAATATATGACTACAATTTGCATAAGAAGTAATAAGATAAAACTCCATTATATGAATACAAGAGGGTTTTTTATACATGACTAAAAGCCTAGTTCATATTTTAGGGGACTACCCAAAATGCCCCTTAGGAAGTACAACCTCCAAGTAATGATTAGCACAAAATCCATCCTCCATTAAATGTACATGTGCCTTTAATCCCCACTAACATGTGCATTAGCTTTTAATTGTGATTCATGGTTTGTGGGTAGGTGGGGTCCTCCATAATTACGTGAATTCTTTTATCTCTTCATTTTTTTGTCTTCCTTCTCTTGTGTATGCATACATACATGAAACCACTTCCAAGTTGAATCAAAATTCCTCCAAAACAACATTAAAATGTGCAAGTAAATTTTCTCAAATTAAATCATACACAAAATCACCATTTTACCCTCCAAATGAAGATGAATAAATAATGATTTGAAAATAATTTAAATTTTGGTTTAAACATGTAAAATACCTTAATATACTCATTTATTAAAAAAAATAGATTAAATATAAAAGTAAAAATATGCACTTTTACGTGCACATAAATGATATACAAACAAACAATAGAATATTAACCAGTAATCAAAAGTCATATGGTATAGTAAACACATACTAAATCCAATGCCTTGAAGTACACCTTGTAATGATGAATCCCCCTCTTCGAAACTCTTCTCGTTTCGACAAACTGCTAATCCTTGAATCGTGGACCGTTGACTAACCAATAGTTGTTGCTTTGAAACTGATTTAAGATTAATTTGCTGGAGCTCCTGTGTAGATAAATTCGTCCACCAATGATGGGAAATGTAGTTAGAAAAGTAATTTTTTCATTAGGGTTGTGAGTCCTTTTATTGTGGAAGGAGTAGAGAGAAAGATGGATCATATCTCATACCATTCTCCCTAAATATGAGCCATCCATCTAAAATACCGCTAGCCATTTTTTAGTCGCCTTCTACATCCTTGTTACTGCTTAAATATTGCCATACTTCCATGGCTAATAGCCCATTTAATTACAAATAAATATTGCTAGTTAAATCTGATTTAATTGCATATCAATATCACATATCGATCCATATATATGTAACTATATTAAATATGTTTAATAGTATTTATTCCGCAAATCATATTCAAAATTTTATAGTTAATATTTCATAGATATTAATTAATTTATAACAATTATAAACTAATTAAATCATTTAGTCTAATGAGAATTCATCATTGCAGTCATATGACTCGTCAGGTGTAAATTTTGTCAACGATTAACATTACACTATTCAAATGTTAGTACTCACACATCACTTAGTAGATGGTGTGACATTTTGGCCAAATTTCTTGCTTAGTTTGGTAAAATCCAATTTTACTTTATTAAGCGTTACCCGGTTGTAACATTTATTTGCACCAATTCTCTTCATCAAACTTATAACAATTTGGGCCTATGGAATTTGGTAATGGTCAACATTCCAATATCATCCATATTCAACTCTATAGTTCAAACATTAAATCTTTGTTTCAATAATAACAATTATTATTAACCGAACTGCTCCGGCAAGAGACTTTGACTTTGAATTGACTTAAGTTGACTGTGATACAAACCCTATATAACTAAGGAGACAAATCCTCTCTTAAATAGTTCTTCACTTCCAATATTTCCACTCGGCCCATTTATAGTCACTCGATGGACGCCGTGCAATGAGTTGACTATAATCAAAGCATAGATTTCATATTGAAGATCCATAGTATTCTCAAGTTAAAAGAACAGTGTAGATCAGCCACATCAATATTTTCTGTTTGACCCTTTTTATATCAACCAAAAAAACCTATCGAGTGAGTCATTTCATAGTAATCTAATAATTATTTGTACATAACCCCTAGGTGCCCCTAGTAGTCATGTATAATATAATGTCCAACGTTTGGAGAGCGTTATGTACTCTAGTCTCCAAAAATACATCGATATCCATTCTCAATGCATCTAGGTTAGGAACATTCAAAATGGTATATCTGTTTCTATTGTGATAAATTACTCACGGTTACAATATTTTATAACTACTATCACAAAAACATAGCGTTTGTGGATTTTATATTAAATATAATTTTAATTAATTAAATTAATTAATTAATATAGCACATTATATCAAGTACATAATTAAAAGAAAACACCTTTATTTCGAACAAGATTGGTCAATGAGTTAGATTCATGTAACAAAATACATAATTGCCCCTAGAGCATACCCCTAACTCTATCAATCTCCCACTTGCATTTGGGGTCAATTATGTAATCTTATTCCAACTTCTCCAATCAGTTTCCTCAAAACCAATTGGGTCAATCCCTCAATGAATGGATACTGTGTTTAAATTGTCTACTCTATCAATCAACTCTCTATGATCTTGATAAACTACCTTTATGTGGAACAATTCAAAGTATGCCTCTTAACTTCCAGTGAGCTTTAGTTCTATTTTGAACTATATCGTGATATTTTTATCATATAACAGTTTTATAGGATTCTCAACATTTGGAAACATCATCGGCTCAATTATAAATTTATCCATTTATATTTATATTTATTGTTTTACTATGGTGCTATCCAAGTTAATGTGCTTGGCCTTTTTCATTGAATCATCCACCTTCTTTTATTTGGAACATTCCAATTGAAAGATTTAACTTGATTTTATCATTGACATATTATAATCAATATCACTTACAAAAGTTTGAGTCTAAATACTCCTTTATAAGGAGTTCATTATTTCTGTATATAATTCTCTAGTATTTCAGAAATACACGAGGAAATCTTAATCAACCATTTAGTGATATCTGTTTGGATTTGACATTTGTTTCGTGTATCAAAAATATAAACAAATCGTGATATTGTGGAAAATACGACGTGTATGATAATTCCTATTGCCAATGCATAAGGAATCCATCTTACATGTTCTGTATCAAATATTTTAATAACGCATCCTTGCATACTGTTCAGGACATTCCTAATATCTTTTATACTTACTATAAAAGGCATCCGATACAAATCCAATGTCAAGTATTAAAAAAATTAAAGCTGATTTTGACATGAGTATATCTTTGACAATCAGCAATGTACTGTTTACCTATGATTTAGAAATATCTATATACCCTTTAACATTCTTTCTTATGAGCACACACTTCCTTTACATTTTGATTGACAATAAAACTATTTGATATTTCTATCAAATCACTTGTTAAATTTTGATGCTTGTTGAATGGCACTTTCATATATGTTTTTGGATCATATCCAAAAACTTACAAACCGAAATATTGCTCCTACTGACTTCGAGACACTTTGGTTGTTTTGTACAGGAAATCTAGTCTAAACCACTATTTAGAATTTTCCTTTACAACACATACGTACCAAACATGAAGTCATACTAAGCAATAATTTTGTGAATAAATCTGAATCAACTTGAGCACAACGAATTGTAAATCTATTAGGTTAATTTTAACAATTGAAATTTACTATATTGTTCTTATCAATGCGGTTCACTATATTCTAACTACATTTGTCTTCCTTTTAAAGGCATATTTGTGGCCAATGGATTATATCCCTTTGAGTACAACTATCAAAACTGTATTTTGATAATGTACTTAAAATCCATTTCGGATTAGCATATCGTATCATATCCTAATGCCAATACTCTTAAGGGTTTCATTAAACAACAGAGGATTATTTATTCTTGTCACTAATAAAAACTCACAGTTTCTCTTTGTACAAGAATACTCATTAGATGTTCTAATGTGATGTGTTTATTTAGTTAGGTTAGTTTCATTTCATCCCACGCAATCAGTTTCATCTTTCGATCATATCCATATCCATTCTAATACCAACAATTTCACGAGAAATTCTTTCGTTATGAAGTTGGTATTTCTTCAAACAACAACTGTTTCTCGGCGAATGGAATATGTAATCATAAACATTTTATGAGTTGCCTTATATAAAACTAGTTTTGAATTAGTTGACAATATATTTATATTCATAGCATAAATTGGTCACCCAATGACTATTGTACCTAAACTTCTTTTAGGAAATTCATACAAGTACCCTTATGAATAATTATTACATGCATACTTTCGATTTGCACAATCTGCCAACTCCCTGGCCTAAGATATGTTAGGGTTTCCAATAAACCCTTATTTTATATGATTTTGTGAACTATTATTTAGATGACATAATATAAATCATGTGTACTACTCTTAAGTACATGACCCTATAGAAAGAAGTTAACTCAACTTCACTCATAATTAATCGTACTTTGTTTAACAAAGTTCGACTACTCCTTATCAATACATCATTATGCATTACAGGGAGAAGTTACCGTTGAAAATGAGTTTTTATTCATTTTTAGTACGTTTGGAACTCTTTCCAATATACTTACTCACATAATCAATTTAAATCAATTCTTTAGCATGTTCTTATTATTTACTTCCGTTTTATATTTTATGAGCTTATCATAGACTTGTATATATATATATATATATCAAATACCATGTTCATGTTTATATTAACTCATCGGTAAATATGATGAAGTATATGGAACCATTTTGGTATTAATAAACTTACGATTGCATATAACTATATGTGTCAATCCTAAGAGTCCATTAACTCTTATGATGCTCCCACTAAATCAGTGCACCGCCCTTAATTTTTTGAGACATAATTAACCGACATTGTATGATTCTTAATCGTATAATAAAGATTATTCCTCAAAACTACAATTAAGTCTATAATTCCAAAATAATTATAAATAATTTTAGATGCTTTGGTATTTTTCAATGCATCACTTTGGTTGTGAAAACAAATACCACATTAAACTTTTATTTCATAACGGATATACATAATATTCGTACTGAAATATAACTATTTATCGTATAGTTGACACCAAACAATAGTTGTTATTTCGTAAATAATGTTCGATATATTTTACGAAAATAATTTTCGTAACTTGATTTAATCAATAAGTACCATATGGCATGCTCCTACTATTTCCACCATTATTGTAATAGCATACAAATTTCCAAGGTCCATCATTCACTTAATATAAATTATTTCATATACCACAACTAGTTTATAGCAGGGATTTCTTTGATTAAATATCTTGAACTCAAAGAATTAAATCTTATGGAAAATAATTTTGTACATGAAAATACATTTCGAAATAGAAATCATATTTATTATTCCAATATTAAGTATCAAATATTATTTTACAATTCTCGTTTCTGATGTTTCTTTATGAAGTAAAAATGACAAATCCATTCTCTTCATCCCAACTGTACATTAAATCACATATACTCTTGTACATTCGTTATTCTTTCTAAATGGTCAAACCATTCAAAAGAAAATCCTTACTACAACATCATAAAGAACTCTTTACAAAAGTGCACTCGATCATCCTTAACATTTAATGGACATTAACTATATTGCACCTTGCGTAAACTGATCAAACTGATGTTTCAGTGATCAAGTTCTCAGATCTATATTGCACTTTTGGTCTTATGTTACATTTAACACAATATGATCCTTTTATAGTCAGTCAAATTGAATGCTCGATCTAACAATGCTATTTATTGGCTTATTTCAAAGGAACCAATTTTATCGAAATTTCGTACATTATGAATTGTGACAATTCCTTATATAACACTTATATGCGATAATATATCGATCAAATATCCATAGTCTTGTGTTGCTTTTAGAGTTCGAAACTCATTGAATGCAATTCATGGTATTGACCAAAAAATCACGTAAGCGACCAAATTACGAATGTATTAAGTAGTTGTAGAATTAGATACTTGCGTGGGTATATATAACATTAACATGCAGGAGGTATTTAATAGTAAAGTATATGTGTGTGTCTATATATATATATATATATATATATATATATATATATATGTATGTATGTATGTATATATCTTTCAATCTCTAATTCAAATCATTTTTATATCTTAATTGATAAACATTTTATCAATCGTACTAAATGCACAAATTTATCAACGTAGATTATTAAAATACTATATAGCATAAATTCTTACAAAATTAAAAATGTTAAATGTTATCATTTCATTTTTCTAGTAAGGCTTCCACTAGTCTTTAATATTTTGCTAAACCCTATGTTGAAACATAAAAGTCTTTCGACATCACCAGTATGTGTTAGGACTCATCTGGACGATGTATAACTCTTTATCAGTTGTATCATATACAACTTCTAACCCTTTGGTACCTTGTTCTGATTCCGCTTCTGCCTTTGTAATGACCCACCTTTTTGGATGGTTTAAATCGAAAATATGTCAGACTCAAACCATATAATAGGGAGGATTGTTATGGAATAAATAAGAAAAGAAGAGAAGGAATAAAAATAAAAATAAACATAGAATTTCACAGCGTAATGACAAAATATAATAATCAAATAACAGTTCATGAAGTTGTTTACAAATAGAATTTGATTACACTTTTACAATACAGTTCATAATACATACAGCAGAAATGAATAAATAATGCAGCGGAATAACAAGATGTTGTGGATAAATATAATTCAATAGTAGTACAAAATCCTCGTCTTCATTCTCTAGAAATAAGGTCTTCAATATACTGAAAAGCTCAAACTGACCTGAGCGAATTGAAAAGATTAAACACTCAAGTTTAGAACTAAAAGATCTTATGTAATTAAATCAACAGTAAATAAATATGAGTGTAATGACATCGAAGATGTTTATATGGTTTGACATATATTATCTAGTGTCTAACATATGTGTAATAACTTAAGAGAAGTTCAGGATTTCCATCTCCAAAGGATCCTTTAAACTATCTACATACATAGTACAATACACTATTATAATAGCGTCTACGGTAAAGTAAAGTATTAAAATAGCATTAAGGCGTTACCAATATCCCTCTTATTTTTATATATTCCCATAGTCTATACAGATATAGTAAGCCACACCAAACTGATAGGACACTCATGGAGCACTCCATAGGTATGGTACAAACCAAACTCCTAATGGGCGCAACAAGGCATGTGACAAGGCACGCGAGGCAATGCCCAGGGTAGGATACTACCGTTTTGCGGATCCGGACTGCTGGTAACGCATAGTAGCTACTATTGCCTACCTCAGAACACGCTCCCATAATCAAATCGAGGGGTGCCACCAAATCAATCACAAAGTCATAATATGTTATCGAAGAAGCATGTCCGATCAGAGGTGCGACCTCACTTGGCCCGGTGTGGCTATTGTTCTAATCACATCAAGCTGACTCGCGAAAGTCAGGGCTATGGTAATACCTCATGTAGAATCGTTCGCCAAACCATGCTATTTCATTCTGGATTCTTCACCATGTACACAGTTGTTAAAGTGGTTTTCAGTATTGACAGAAAGTATGATAATATCCGATCCCGGTCTCTTTAACAACCAAATGCTTACTTCACACCGGAAGGTTCCTTTACGTTTCGTAAATCGATTCATAATTGATATCAAAATATAATGTTCAATTCGAATTATATCACTTTCAAAATCATATTCACTTTCGAAATCATATTGACAAAATAGGTTAAATCCTCATTTCAAAATCATCATATTTACTCAAATACGTCATTTCATTAGAAAATATCATTTCAAACCCCAACTAAGGTTATAACATCATTTACCCATATTCGTTATCAATTCAAATCCAGGATTTGAATATAAATAATCAGTCTTACACAGTTTGATTTTTTTGTTGAAAATAGTTTAGATAGTCATAAATAGTTTAAAGTAGTTTTTAAATAGTTTAAGCTACTTTAAAATAGTTTAAAATAGATTAAAATAGTTTTAAATATATTTAACATAGTTTAAATAGATTTAAAATAGTTTAAATTAGTTTAAATATAAATTAAAATAGCTAAATAGTTTAAAATAGGTTAAAATAGTTTAAAAATAGGTTTAATACAGTTTTAGTAGTTCAATATAATATAGTTTGATTATTAGAAATGGTTCATATAGTATATAGTTTGAAAATCTAAATAAATCTGAATGTAAAATAATTTATCTTTAAATAGTTTACATTAAAATAATTAATTTAAATTAATGTCAAACTAAACTATTTCTTTTATCCAACAAATTTGGATCGTATCCAGATTACAATTTTCTTTCAATAAAATACCCAAAAATCTTTTCAATTTATATCGATTTCAAATTCATGTTTTAACTACAATCTTAAAGCACTTCAAATTCATAGATATCAAAGTTTAAATATTCAAACATTTCAATTACTCAATTTCGATACATTTCATTTATATTTCATACTTCAACTTTGAAATACTTAATTAAATTTCTTTAAACAATTCCTTTAAATCTATTACAATTTCAACATTAAAGCTTGGATTTTTGAAAATAATTCAGTTTTTATAAATCCAATTTTATTTCAAAATATCATTTAACTAAATTCAAAATGTAAGAATTTAAAAATCATTTATTTTAACTAATCTAGTGTCCGTATATAATTTTCTACCCTATGGTTAAGTGATACGCATATATGTCACTTTAACACGCAATAATTTAAAATTTGCGGGTATATATCATTTCAACCCGCAATCCCGAGTTAAAAATAAAATTCCATAAAATCACTTGATTCTATCATTTCAACCCATAACAATTTTTCCTAATCTATAAAATCGTTCGGGTATGTATCATTTTAACCCATATGGATTTTTCTAAAAATAAACTAAGGGAAATTGCAGTGTGATATCAATACATATAAAATAACATAACATCTACTCATCCAATATCTACAATTAAACATCCGTCACAATCAACATTCAAATCCACCAATAGATAACATAAATAACTGATCATCATTAACAGGTATTTGATTGACAACTAAAATTCAATGTTAAATTAAATGGCGGTTAAATTCAATAAAATTCAGACTTAACTAAAATGACAATTTAAGTATGCCAAACATCAACCAATCAATTTCTAATCACATCATAAATTTTATTTAACTAACATAAGACAATTTAGTAGTTGTGAGTGGGTTAAAACACTCACCTTTGACCTTTAATTGATTTAAAATCCAAAAAATAATCCCAAAATTAATAGTCTTAAAATTCATCCAAACTAGGTCCATAATGTTTGGAATTTCGATATAGTCGCAGCAGAACAAACCGCGCATAAATCGAATCTCGTACGTAAAAGTTATGATCGTTAGAAATTATACGATTCAAAATTAATATAAATAAAATAAAAACAGAGAAAAATGACACGTCGCTTACCCTCTTCCATGCATTCACGTGCCATCCTCTAAAACATCATTCGTAACCCTAGTAGCCGCCATATCTTCCCTGAAATTCATCCCCGCTCTGTCGAACTACGGCATGATCCATGCCTCGCCGCCGCCTAGGCTTGGCCTGCTGCCTTACCAGAGGCGCGTGACCCCACCACGTCGATCGACGTTGGGAACAACATAGCCACCGCCGCCATTATGCAAAACGTTAATCGACTTTTTCAGGCCGATCCAGCCACTGTTATCCAACATGTACCACTCACCCCACGCGAATCTCCACAACACCGTACCCTAGAATCGATGATACATCATCGATCATCAACCACCAAACAGATGGCCAAGAATGTTTTGGCCAATTCCAAGCAAACCAAAATTCAATTGCAAAAACAAAAAGCAGATTTGGGTTGTGTTCGTCAAGTGCTTTCCAGCGATATATAATACGACATAGTTTTGAGGAATTTGATTTTCGATTTGAAATTTGAAATTGAATTGGGGTTTGTAATTGAAATTCTTTTTCTACCATCAGAAGAAGGAAGAACAGGAAGATAGAATTGTACATACAGGCAGAAATAGAAGGCTACTAGGGTTTAGGAAAGAAACAATTTATATTGACAAGGCCCAATGAGAATGAACAACACATTGAATTGGATTCGAAATGACAATAACTACTCGAAAAACCCGTTCTCCTTTCGAAACAAAAATAGGTCATTCCATGTATCAAAATAGATGTTTTCAATATTTTCAAACTCAAAGGAACAAGTTCCAAACCCTATTCAAAAGTATGCAAAAGTTAGCTTTTAAAATCAACTTATTTTAAATTGATTTCATTAAACTGATTTCTAGCATTTCGAGCCCGCACGATCAAATGACAAGTCTGATTGTTATGAAACGTGAAATCTTACAATAATTCATCATTATGGATCCGACGAAATTGATTTCATCGAAATCCAAGGCAGTGGCCGAAATGGCTATTTTCACATTAATTAAATAAATTATTATTAAATCGATTAAATCACCTTTTAAAATTAAATTTAAAAGTTAACAATTTTTATCATCATTGATTACCAAGTAATTTACAATCTTTTAAAATGAATTCCATGTCAAATCCAATGTTAAATATTTCACTAATTACAGTGTTCAATTTCAATTGAAATAATTCATTAATAAAATGTCTCCTAACCAGAGTTCTTTCTTATCTTCTAGGGATATCACTGATAATATATTGCTTTCAAATGAACTCTTGAGGGGTTATAATAGGAATAATATATCGCAAAGGTGTGTTCTTAAGTTGGATGTCCAAAAAGCATATGACACAATTCAGTTTGAAGTCTAAAATTTACATTCTTCATAAAATGAATTTTCCTACCTTTTCTAGCATGGATTTATACTTGTATTTCAACTATAAATTATTCGCTGAGCTTTAATGGCAGTACTTTTGGTTATTTTCATGCTACCCAAGGTAATAGACAAGGAGATCCGATGTCTCCTTACCTTTTTGTTTGTGTCATGGAATTACTTACTTAACTAAGTCTGCTGTGTCTGACGATCTCCTTGAATACCACCCTTATTGTAAGACCATGGGTATCACTACTTTACTTTTTGCTGATGATCTTCTATTGTTTACAAAACCCACTATTAAATCTATATATGATGTCTTGAATGTCTTGGCTGATTTCAAACATATGACTAGTTTATCTATCAATAAAGACAAATCTAAAATCAAAATTGGTGGGTTATCTACAATAGATATGGAAGGCATTTATACTCTCTTTGGTTTATCTCCATTTGACATTATTGAGGATTACCTGAGTGTTCCCTTCTGCTCTTCAAAAATAAGAACCGGTCAATGCCTCCAGCTCTATGAGAAGATTACTACTATCTTGGCCTAGCTTAAAATTGTCTTTGGCAGGTAGACTACTCATTGTCAAGTCCATTGCCACCTCAATGTGTCTGTATTTTGCATGCATTGAATCACTTTTTATAGCATGGTAACGCCTATTCCAAGAAATTAATACCTATTGCATTTACATCCTTGTGTTGTCCTTATCAAAATGGCGGTCTTGGTATTATGAACATCAAGCTTTGAAACTACGCTGCTCTTTCCTCTCACATGGTCAAAATTGTTAGGTATGACACTAATCTCTAGACTGCATGGATAAGAAGCAATTTAATCAAGCATAAGAACTTCTGGACTATGGGCATACTAGCTGACCGCAGTTGGTCTAAAGGTGTATTCTACGCAATAGATCTGTGTTTCTTCCAATTTTTCAAAGATGTATGAAGCTTAAAAGGGAAATATCCTAACCGTTTGACCCTTGGCCCATGCAAGGAGTGATGCCAGGTGATATGATAAGCTACAATTTGAGAAATTTGACTGGCATTGCAAAGAGCTCTTCAGTCGATAATTATTGGACCGATGGGGTGTTAAACTTGCCATATTCCAGTTCTTACCTTGTCAGAGATGTCTGGAACATTGTTCAGGCTAATACATATAACACTCCTGATCTCCATGCTCTATGGAATGGCGACGAACATGCAATACACACTATGTACAAGTCTATGCTTCATAACATCCCTCTTCACTACTTTCCCTGGCACTCCATAATCTAGACTTCATCCTCCCCCCTAAGGAAATCATTTTTGTGGAAGGTGCTCAGGAATGGTCTTCATACTCTTGACAAGCTTAAGGGGAATGGTTTGGTTCATTTAGACACTTTTTTGTTATGTGGTAAAGAAGAGGAGTCTGTTGCACATCTGTTCTTTAATTGTGAGTATGCTTATTTTGTCTGGGACAAATATTTGTCTTTGTTGCAATTGCATAAACCTAATAGAAATGCATCACTGGAATGGTACTTTATTTTTAAAGCGACAAGATGGAAGAATTCTAGATCAACAAAGCTGCTATGTTTGCTTAAGAATGTTTTTACTGTCTTTGGAGGGAGAGAAACAATTGGGTGTTTAGTGCAAAAATGGTGGCTATAAATGTACTTATTCTTCTTATCTCCAAACAATTTAATCTTTAAATTATATGACTATATCATATGGATGAATTGTGATCTGCCTAGTAACTTGCTTGGTGACTTTTGGTTGATTCTTCAGGCTATACTTGCTGTCTAGCGCTAATTTCTTCGGGTCATCTATATGGTAGATTGCTTGGAGCTATTTCATTGCTTGGAGGCTTTCTTGGAGCTCTTGGTCTCTTTGCTTTGGATCATTAGTGCTATTTGATATCATCATTCTTGGAACTGTTTTTGTGGCTATTTCTTTGTTTTCTTTCCAACGTTCTCTCTGTAACTCTTCATTTATACTTGTAATATTTACATTTTATAAATAAAGGTAGGGGCCCTTTAAACCCCGCTGGCTTAGCCAAAAAAGTTCATTAATAAACATTTAAATTCAAATAAATTCATTTACTTTGATTTACACTCTTATTATTTAATCAGTTATCCCCTTATGGATATAATTAACATAAATTTACATTTTAATACATTCACATTTTAACAATTATCATCTGAACTCATATTAATGCAATATTTAATTACATTTAATTACAATTGATCTATAATTTATTTCAACAGATTAAATAAATAGGTGATAAATAATAATTGTTACCTTTTACATAATTGAATCACATTTATAAGTTTATTATCTACAAACAAATGTTATAAATACTTACACAACACTGATTATATTCAATTTTAATTAGTCACATACCATCTCACCATTTAATATATAATTGATTTCCTTATTTATAATTTCTAACCAATTTAACTTTACAATCATTTCAATTAATCGGAATTGCATTAAGACAGTTATCCATTACCTTACATTAACATTATTATATTTCATTCTGATTATTTTCTCATTAATAAATCACAAAATTTAACTTCTTCCAATATTAAACACCAACATCTTATTAAATTAATTATTTTTAATTATCGAAAATTATAGTTCTTTACAGCCTTGAGTTTTCTCAACAAATTGAAAAGAAATTATCCACTCATACCTACCATATTGCGACGGCTTAAGTATAGTATACGTACTTTGAGCCTGCTCAACAAATACATATAGTTGTCTTACCTCATTTATTCAATATATTAATAATACTACACATAACATCTCCAACGTGAATCTGCTCAATGACTGAGGAGTATGCAAGTAATATATATATATATATATATATATATATATATATATATATGGTAGAGGACAACATTATATTAAAGATTCATAATCTTCAATATATTATATAGAGTGGTATAGACTTGTGGAATAATGTATTTCTTTAAAAATATCCCTGTGATTCAAGTGTTTAACACATGTTAAATCAGGTATACGTACTGTACGTATGTGTTTATCCCTTAAGTCTGTTTTGCGTTTCTTACTATTACATCCGAAAAGTAACAATTGCAACTATAAGTGTAACATGAAGGTTATAATTAAAAAGAAAGAAATAGAAGAGGATTATTTTATCAAACTTAGATCTTGGATCAAGTTAATAAGCAAGAATCATAGCAATGGCCTGTATCGGTAGCATTCCCTTTCAGGTCTAGGACTGATGATCTCACACATAGTTGGGGCTGGGCATGCTGATAAGGGTTAATAAGTAGCCAGTAGAATAATAAAAGTAAACTAAATGCATGGTAAAAGATTATATGCAGGGTCTAATAAAATGGTAAGGTGCATTTAGAGTAGCCCAAAGCGAATCTGGATAAAGAGCCTAATGAAGCAGTTCATCACAGGTTTTTAGTATAGAAAGAGCATGTCCATAGTTAGTTAGGGCTAGAAGGAAGTACGAGACTTCAACGGGACGTGAGGAACTCTAGGATGGCCCTCTATAGTAGGCCTAACGAAGTTGCACTACCGGAGACAGGTCTGTAGGTGTTCCATCAAGAGAGTATGCTTTGACTGCTTTTGCATTGCAGGCCTAACGAAGTGGACCTTTGTAGGCAGTCAAAAGGTTGATGATGGAGTAGGATATTCATATGACACTCTACTCTGGATTGCGAGTAGGTTATAGTGGGAAGGACCCAAAAGGGTAGTCGCATGCGGAGATCAAGCCATCATCAGTCAAAACGAATTCGGAAAAGACTAGAGTTAAACCAACAGGCCAATGATTCTTTCACTGTAGAGACACTAGATGAGGGCACAACTAATTGGATGTTTAGATTGTTTTCAGTAGGGCACAACCATTTAGCTCTTAAAGGGTCTTTCGATTAGTTGAGGGGTGGGTGCGTGGGGACATAGCCACGATGAGAAATGAGACAGACCAAGTAGAATATCTATTTTGCAGGCCTAACGAAGCGGACCTTTACTGATATAGAAAATCCCCGACAAAGTTTCATACAAGGTAAACCTTATTGGCGGAATTTAGGGAGTAGACAGAATGATTACGTGTAGTGCAATAGGTATGCACTGGGTATTACATTGTGGATGTCCGAGCACTAGTATAAGCTAGAGCAAATGCAGTATCACGTTTTTATAGAAAACGATGGAACATCTGTATTGTAGGCCTTATAAAGCTATCCTTTATAGATGTAGTTATAGTACGCTCTGGGAGCAAGGTGATGGAGTCTTTTTCGAGGAGGATACGGAAGGTACTATAGGTGGTACCTAAAACTGATGCGGTCTTTGGGCATGTAGCTATGTATATATTGGTTATTAGGTCTTAATCTACTAGAGAGTAGATAGGGACAATTCACGCACAGAGGCGAAAGTATTATAAACCCAATAAAGCTAGTAAACCTAATATTACAGAAAATGGAAATAGAATGGTATATGTAGAATTATGCTTAGAAGTGTATAATTTGTCCATTCGCTAGAACTTTAATTATGACCCTCTCCTCATAACATCCCACATGTTAGATAGATGGCAGAGATTTTCCAGCTTTGAGAGACTTGTTTAGAAAGTATTATTTCCTTGGTAAGTATCTACTTACTGTTATATTTTAGTCAGTTTCGCTGTGAGATATTTATTTAAGCTCCGATATATTTATCTTTGCCTATTTTCAGGACACTGGATACCCAACTCGGGCTTCAATGGGCTTGGATTTTAGAATTTTTGCAAAAATGGAGGCCCATTGGAATTCGGGTTGTTACATTTTGTATCAGATCCTCAATTAGTGGATCCTAAGTAAATTAGGAAATATGAGAGAATATATTTGTATTTTTGAATAAAATATAAATATATTATGTACTAAAATCCAAATAGTCCCCTATTATAGATTTTAACATATGGAAAGATTTTAGAAGTATATCTGTGCATAGTTTGTTAGTTGTGTTTGGGATGACCCAAGAATGTTGATCCCTATGTTATTGCCGATTTATAGTGTATAACAAGCTATGTTTAGAGAGAAGATTGGTATCCACATGTTATAAAAAGTGTGAAAGCTCCCTAGGGATAATAGAGAGATTATTTTATTTTGGAAGGAATAAGAGATTTTAGTAAGGACATGAGATTTCTAAGGTCTAGGAAAGGTATTCCTAGGGTAGTAAGAAAAAAATCCACCTTACGTCTAGCCCAATAAAGTGAAACTTTTTGAATTGAAAAGTTGAAAAATATAATTATTAATATGTTTGAGGATGTAAATATTGGGTTTTTGAAAAAAAGTGGTATGAAATTTAAATTGGTTTTTATATGATGTAAATTTTGTAAAAGTGAAATTCTTTTTGAAGAACTATAGAGCATGTATAGCTCGCTAGTTTCTTTGTAGGTAAACAAAGACTGTAAATATAAAAACCTACAGTGTGTTAAGTATCAAAGACGTAGGTTACAACATCTATTGTCATAATAGATATTTTCAAGAAAAATAAAGGAAGCATAGATTATGACACTATTGTTATAGTAGGTGACTTTCAAAGGAAATGTTTTTACATAGCATATGGGATTTATTAATATTTATTTTAATTGAATCCATATACGAGTATTTTTGGGTTGTAGTGACTGTTTTTTATGAAACATCTGTTTTGACCCAAATAAAAATGTGTTTTGAAGATAACTTCTGAGTATAGGAATAAAGTGGTTTGTAAGTACACTTATTATTTAAAAAGTATATGGATATGTTTTTAGTTATGAAAATATTAGAACAGTTTTGAAAATGAGTTCTTTTGAAGAAAAAAAATGTAAGTTAAATATTAGGAAATTAATAAACTTTGTAGGAAATGTCTATTGTGGTGAATATAGATTAAACGTACTTTAATATATTGGAATGAAATGAACAATGATATAATTTTCTATGAAACCAAATCACAAATAAAGTTGTTTTGTGCAAGTTATAAGAAATACATGAAAGAGATGTATAAGGTATGGAAAGCACCAAATTTTGTATAGCCTATTTCAATAAAATATAAAATAAGTTCCTTGTAATTTCACATAAACATGAAATCCTCTTTTAAAGGATTCGTAGAAGGTTTTAGCGTTGGTTTCTCATGAGAAAAAGTAATTCCAATACATTAAGGTATAAAACCATTAGGTGTAATAAGAAGTGTACTAATTAGAAACAGTGTTAGTTAGGAGGGATATTATAGAGAGCCTTAGTAGGAAAGCTAAGCAATGAAAATTTCATGTTTTTCCATTGATTATGCGCATTGTTTGCTTGCCTTTGTAGAAAAATCCCCAATTGTAGTAAGTTAGGAACTCCTCCAAGGTAAGGTAATTTGAAGAGTAGGAAAGTTAAGGGATTTTTGATAAAATGATTGTTCTTATCCACTCCAGTTTTTGTAAATTTGAAAATCTATGAAAAGAAGATGTTTTGAAAACATGTGAGGACATTTTTGAAGACAAGAAAGGAAAAACTACATTTTAAAGATAAACAAGACATGTTTTAAAGAAAAATGGTTTAGTGAAAAAATAAATAAGTTTTCGGAAGAGAAAAACTTAGTAAACAGTTATATAAATCCAAATTTTTTAAGGAAAACTGTAAAGGTCGTTAAAAGGAAAAGAGGAATAAGCTTTGAACATAGAATTTCTAAGTTTTCCTCTCTAGGTTTGGGAAATAATTTAAATTCAAAAGCTACAGAGATGCAAGTCTAGAAAGATAAAATGTTAAGTAACCAAGTACCTTTGAATTTAACAGAAACTTCAAAGTAACACTTTTAAAGGCAAGAATTTTGGGATTTAATGTTTGAAAAATTTAGAAGCTTTAATTTTTGAAATAAAATGATAAATACCGAACCAAACTTTTGAATAGGGAGTAGATAGGAACCATTTTCCTAGGAGTGACGGGAAAAGTGTAAGGCTATGTAGGAGATAGCAATGATTACTTTTAGTGGTAATAATAAAAGTTCGCGTAAAGTATATAAGACACTAGTAAGAACCTAGGAATGTTGATTCATGTGTGTAGACTATAGAAGAATAGTAAAGCAATTTTAGTAAGATAGTAAGACACACATGGTTAGGATAGGTAAACCTTAGTTGGGGAAAAATGAAAGGTAAAGGTAAAGAGAAAATTTCTCTAAGCTTAGTTGCCTTTTAAATAGAGACTGCATAGATTGAAATCCTGATTCATTGCAGTAAGTGAGATTTGGTTATTCCATTTTGAGTATGGAATGGAACGATCTTACTCATTGTGAGTAATAAAGCGTAAGTTAGTAATGAGTGGTAGGTGGCATGAGGAGCATATGAGTTACTTGGATTCCTAGAGTATGACCTTTCTATGTTAGAGTGGGCATGGTCCTAGGCCTCCTAGCCCTAGAGGATAACTGTGTTTAGCTGCTATATTAAAAGAAAAGTAATCGCAGATAAAAGTAACTAAAAGAAAAACAGAAAAATTTAAAGAAAGTGACAGAAACATCAACACAAAAATTTGAAAAGAATTTTTTTTTTCTTATGTAAACCGTGCTTGGGAAAGAAAATAGAGATTTTTATCGAATAGCGAGATAAGTTCCAAGTATGGAGAAAGAGATACGCAAAAAGTAAAAAGTGAAATGTGAGGTTTTCCGTTTTTTACCTTCTTTTTGACATAAGAAATCGAGTTTGGAAAATTAGATTTTTCTGAAATTCGAATATTAAAAGTTGTGCGGTAGGATTTGGATGTAAAATTCTTTGAACTACGCCCCTATTCAGTAGGAGCGTGAGAAAAATTGGATGAATTTTTTTTGAGTTTTCAGAAGATTGCATTCATATAAAAATTACAAGTATATTTCGGATGTGTGCATCATATTTTAAAAAGGAGTTTTTGAAGAAGAAAAGCATTCATATAGGAGGTGCCGCTCAGAAATTCATGTACATGCATATATTTTATGTTGAATGACAATTTACACAAGGATACAGATGGTCGCAAAATTAGATGTACACAAAATGGATGTGATTGATGCGAGGAATTACATAGTTTTACCCTTGTTAAATTTTGGGGACGAAATTTCCTATAGGGTGGGAGAATGTAGCACCCCTCATTTTTAGGTAATTAAATAATCAAATAACAATGAATAGTGAAAATAAGCCTTTTTGGAATTGTCAATTCAGCAATTTGTTCCACTAGTTAGTTATGTTGAAACTGCAATTTTTATGAGAGAATGTACTTATATTTAAATGTCATTTATATGGAAAAAGAAAGAAATCCAATTAAATAAAAGTAATATTAGTCTTAAAAGTTGTGGAGAAAGACATAAGCCTAAAAGTGAGAAATTTACAGTAAATTATGTTGAAACAAGAAAAATGAGTTAAAAAGGAGAAAATCTAGTAACTTGTTTGGAAGTTAGTAATAGATTAGTTGGTTGGTTTAGAAAAGGGAATACATTTCCATAGTTTAATATTGTAAGAATAATGATAAACGTAGTTGCAAGAATAAAAACAAGAAAAATGGAACTAGTTCAAAATAGAGACATTACTGTATTTTGCATTACCCAATAATTAAAGAAACAATAAAAGAAATATCTTGCAGTTATGAGTTATTGTTTATAGCATTATTTAGTATTAAAATATGAAATTGGATTTTTAGCACGGTTTTGTAACCAAACAAATAGAATAGAACTACTTCCTAGAATAAAAGAGAATAACGTGAAGCTTTAAAGAAATTAAAGAAGAGGAATTAATCAAGTTAATTATTTGACAAGACTAGAAATAATAACCAGAATATGTGAATAGATTTGCATTTACTGCACAAATAGTAGAACAAAAAGTAAAGCAGTTATTATGATGAGTAATCTATGACAGTTGAACGTAGTTTTTAGCTAAGATTGTCATATAATATAAGAGTACTAAAGATAATTTAGTATCATAATAAAAGAAGACAGACAAGAATAGAAAAGAGATACATGCAGTTACATTTATAACATGTAGGTCATAAAAGAAAGAAAAGAATATAAAAGTAACAATTGCAAGTATAATTGTAACACAAAGGTTATAATTAAAAATAAAGAAATAGAAGAGGCTTATTTTATCAAAATTAGATTTTGGATTAATTAATAAGCAAGAATAATAGTAGTGGCCCATATCGGCAACATTCGCTTTTAGGTCTAGGACTGATGGTCCCACACATAGGTAGGGCTGGGCATGTTGATTAGGCTAAATAAGTAGCCAACAGAATAAGAAGAGTATACTAAACGCATAGTAAAAGATTATATGTAGGGTCTAATAAAATGGTAAGGTGCGTTCGGTGTAGCCCTAAGAGAATCAGGATAAAGAGCCCAATGAAGCAGTTCATCGTAGATTTTTAGTATAGAAAGAGCACGTCTAACTTAGTAAGTTTGGTCTAGAAGGAAGTACAGGACTTCAACGGGACGTGAGGATACTCTAGGATGGCCCTCTGGAGTAGGCCTAACGAAGTTGCACCCCCGGAGGCAGGTCTATAGGTATTCCATCAAAAGAGTATGCCTTAACTGCTTTTGCATTACAGGCCTAACGAAGCGGACCTTTGTAGGTAGTCAAAAGGTTGATGATGGAGTAGGATATTCGTATGACACCGTACTTTGGATTTCCAGTAGGTTATAGTGTCTAGGACCCAAAAGGATAGTCACATGCAGAGATCAATCCATCATCAGTCAGAATGAAATCGGGAAAGACTAGAGTTAAATCAACATGTCAATGATTCTTTCACTTTCGAGACATTGGATGAGGGGCACAGCCGATTGGATGTTTAGATTGTTTGCAGTAGGGCACAACCATTTAGCTCTTGAAGGGTCTTTCGGTTAGTTGAGGGGTGGCTGCGTGGTGCCATAGCCACGATGAGAAAAGAGACAGACCATGTAGAATATATGTATTGCAGGCCTAATGAAGCGGACCTTTCAGATATAGAAAATCCCCGACTGAGTTGCGTACAACGTAGACCATGTTAGCGTAATTCAGGGAGTAGACAGAACGATTGCATGTAGTCCTCAAGCTACGAACTGGTTGTACATTATGGATGTTCGAGCACTAGTATAAGCTAGAGCGGATGCAGTATCACGTTTTCAAAGCAGACGATGGAACATCTGTATTGTAGGCCTCATAAAGCTGTCCTTTACAGATGTAGTTACAGTATGCTCTAGGAGCATAATGATGGAGTCCTTTTCGTGATGGATACGGAAGGTAATATGGGTGGTATCTAGGACTGATGCGGTCTTTGGGGAAGTAGCTACATATATATATTGGTTATTAGGTCTTAACTTACTAGTGAGTAGATAGGTACGATTCACGCATAGAGACGAGAGTATTATAAACCTAGAAACCTAATATAACAGAATATGGAAATAGAGCGGTATATGTAGAATTATGCTTAGAAGTGTATAATTTGTCCATTCACCAGAACTTTAGTTCTGACCCCTCCTAAATAACATCCCACGGGTTAGATAGACGATAGAGATTTTCAAGCTTTGAGATACTTGCTTAGAAAGTGTTATTACCTTCGTGAATATTTACATACTATTATATTTTAGTCATTTCGCTGTGATATATTTATTTGAGCTCTAATATATTTATCTTTGTCTATTTGCAGGATACAAATACCCACTCGGGCTTCAGTGGGCTTGGATTTTAGCAATTTTGCAAAAAATCCAGACTCACTAGAATTCAGGTTGTTACAAATTCCGATGGACATGGTCAACCAGTTTCCTACATGGATGTGTTTGCTCTTACTCATGCCATTGGACATGAAAATAAAGATGGCACGATAAACATGGTGTGACTCGAAATCACAACAGGCTAGGGTAAACTTATTTTAAATTATAAGTTAATAGCAATCACTTTAAATAGTAAGTTATAGATAAATAAAAATAAGAATTTTAATTGTAATTTTATTTAGAATCGCAGGAAAAATTCATGCAAGAACGAGAGAAAGCGCTTAAGGGATCGGGATGGAAAGAGCCAACCGCTGACGAGTAAGATTAGATCTTTGACGTAATTATAGAGCCGCTAACGTGAAATTGGCATTATGATTTTGGAAATAAAGACGTAATGTTTATGGATAATATAATTATAAATAATGTATAAGATATTGATTTTTTTAATCATACATATGAAACTCATACACTTTGTTAAATAATGTTACAGGCTAGACGCGACATATAAGACAAGCGGAGATTCAATAGTTGAGAGATAGGATTATTAAGCTGAAGGAAAGAGATAGGTGTCGGGCTGTAGAGATAGCTATGTTGGACGAGCGCATTGTTGAATATATGCAGAAGCATGGCACATTTCCTTCATTAAGAGGATCCAGAGGTGATGATCAGGTTGATAGATTTGATTTTTTTTCTATTTGTATTGGGATATGGTACATATATGCACTTTGAGATGGGTGAAGTAATTTGACTTTGTTGCTATGGTGTATGAGAGTTGCATATACTATAAGATGGGTGAGTTGATTTGATTTGATATGTTTGATACATTTTGAGATGTTGGATCTGTGAGGTTGATTTGAGTTGTTTTGAGATGTTGTTGGATATGTTTGTTAAATTTTGGGATGTATTTTGAGATGTTGGATGTTTGAGTATATTTTGGGTTGTTTGAATTTGGTTTATTGTAAATATTGAAGTTTTTTTTATTATTGATGTTATATATGTGATTTGGACTTTGATATATATGATTTATATATGTGAGTTTGAACTGTGATATATATTCATATATATATATATATATATATATATATATATTTGTGTGTGTTGTTTGGGGTTGAAAGGCTGCTAAAATAAAAAAACCTCCAAATTTCCAACAGCTTTTGATGGCTATTTAGTATCAACTAATCGACGGCTTTCGACAGCTGTATTCCGACGGCTTGTGACATCAAAATGGATAAACCATATCCTCTCATGTGTACACGATAGGTCGCCGAAAACCTTTGGAAACGTCGTCGATAACCGTCGACAATAGATCGGTAATGCCGTTGGAAAGATGGTTCTTCGACAACCTTTATTCCAACGGCTCCCGATAGCTTTCGAAGGTCGTCAACGGTTTAAAGTCGTCAGAAATACTGTTGTTTTTTGTAATGGTGGTAGTGTCATTAACAAGTCTAGTTAACTTCATTTGAAACATTTCAAAACTCAACTTGTTAATGGAGATGTTTAGTGCTACCTTGCTCTTTAAAATCTTTAAACCACTTTGCATCAAATGTAAGTATCAGAGGTTAAAAGCTGAAGTTTGAATGTATGGATATTCAAGGGACGTTTTCTCACATGGTATTAATTATACATCTTTTTTTTAAGTTGCTAGGATGGAGATAAAGTTAGAATTATATTAATATGATACTAGGCTACTACGAGCACAATCAACAATGACTTGATTAGTTGAAAAACTAACCACAGAGCAATTAGGTATGACTTGTTCACTTCTTTGTGGCTAATTTAAATCAATTTCGTGGCTAGTTCACTAGACAGTAGCTAATTCTTATTACGGTGCAGCTTTTACCATTATACGTTTATAACGGCAAGACTTCATCGTTATAATCTTACAATGGTTATAACGGCGAATTATTCACTGTTATAAACGTAAAACGGCAAAAGCTTCAACGTTATAAAAACTAGCTGTTGAGCCAACAATGGCTAGTTTCAATTGCTACTTCCCTTCCTCCCAATAAACCCCTCCTCTTCTCCCTCTTTCACGCCACCTCTTTATCACTTCTTTCTTGTCTAATCACATTATTTTTGCAAATATCTTCCACATCCAAGTGTCTCGCAAAAAATTCATGAGCAAAAAACCATACTCATGTCCACATACCCTTCCACCGGCTTTTCCGACCAACGTCCATCAAACCTACAACAAACGCTTCATCCATCGCACAAATATGACTATACGCCGTATTTAGACGTTCCCTATAGCCAACCTTACCAACTGCATTCCCCTCCTAGCTTTCCTCATGAACGACCATCTTATTTTTGTTCTATCGCTCCACAATCATATTACTAACAACTTCCTCCTTTTGGAGCGTACGAAGATAATTCTTCATATATGTCTTTGATGATGCAAAATGACCAACTACAATACCATCATCTTAGTGCGAAACAGTTAAAGACTCATGGTCACGTAGCAATGCAGAATCTCTCAAAGCAATATTCATATGCATGCAAAGCTCCTACCTATGAAGAAATGTTTAGCAGTTCGAAGAAAGAGGAGGAGGAGGAGGAAGACGAAGATCAAGAAGGCAGTGTAGAAAATACAAAAGACGGCAACAACGAAGCCATTGAAGAGTTGCCTGGGCCTAAGAGCCCGGAATATAATAAGAAGAAGAAGTGGAATCCTTAAGCGACATTTTTAGTAATCGACAAGAGGATTCAATTGCCATTGAATTGGACGTTGGCATAGAATATATTGATGCAGAAAATGCCAAAGAGGAAGCTGTAGCAGCCGATGGTAAAAAAACAAGTTAAGTTTACTTCTCAACAATATATTTCACTTGTTAAATAATGGATATGAATTTCACAAGATAGTATTATCGGCAATAATACGAAAGGCCAAAATTTTTTAGAAATAGCCGCGGATTTTTGTAACACCTTGGACGTGTGAAGAGAACCTGGTGTTCGCTTAGAAGAGGATATCGAGTTATGAACTTGGCTTGCCAAAATTATTTGGAAATTCTTACCTACTACTTACCAGGTTGGAGAATAAACCGCAAATAGTGTCATCCTTATGGCATTGTAAATGAAATATTATTTATTGCATATTCTTTAGAAATGGTATAGCTTTTGAATTTTTTTAATATTCATATGCTTTTGGCTTTAATCTACAGATAGAAGAAGCACGTAAGGATTATAAATTGCAATACGACCATCCATTCAAGTTTCAAGTGTGCTTTGAGCTTCTCACCCGCTACCAAAATAGAAGAACCCTAACAACTTCATGTTCGAGCAGCAAAATAAAACTAGAAGAATGAACTATTCGAATTCAAGTTTAGAGAGCGATCCTAGTTCTCATGAAAGATCGCCACTATTTGGAAATGGTGACTGACAACCTCTTAGTAGAAAATATCAATTCAGTTGGAGTAGTGGAGTATAAAATTGTCAAGATTCGTATGAACTTTAGGGACATCTGCTAAAGAAACAATAGAGCATAGAATCAACTTTTCAGCACAAAGAATTCGCAGCGAAATGGAGTTTTAAAAGGCTATTACGGAAGATCAAGAGTTCAAGAGACAAGCTAAGAGCGGAAGGAAGTTTTGATGCGAGAGAAGAACTATATTAGACTGATAACCTATGATTTCAGTATGCTTTCTCCTTTGCAGTAAGAACTTATACCGAGCAGTTGGAAACTTATAAGAAAGTGAGAAATAGTGGAAGCGGAAGTAAAAGTGGTACGTCTAGGAATGGCTTTTAGATGTGTATTTGTATTGTACTTGTTTAGTGTTGCTTTATGTCTTTTGTTTTAGGTGTGCATTTGCTATTTGTTGTAAGTGTTATCATTTTGTATTTCGAACTAAGGTCGTACAACATTTCAATAAACAAGTTCCACATTAATATTATGAAATGCTCAGCATACAAACTTTAAAACATAGTATAGTAAATATATTAATAAACATAAAACTTCATCAACAATTCCATAAACAACTGTCATATGCATGACTAAGAATTCCTACTATTCTTTCCTTTCTATGCCCACAAATTCTCCACCAATTGGTCACGCAATAGAAAGTGTGCTACATGATCATCAATATGTTGTACCATGGAAACATATTCCCTCGTCGAATTAATATTTTTGTCAGGTCTTTTGTTATGACGCTTAAACATGTCCAGGTAATTAGTTTTTTGTTTTTATACCCACATCTTTCGGACTCCACAATCATGTTATGAATTATTATACAAGCGTACATAATTTCAGATAGAACTTTTGTGCCATGAAATCGAAAAGGGTTCCGTAAAATTTGAAACTTTGCTTGTAAGACACAAAATGTACGTTCGACATCCTTTTTGTAGCCTGCCACTTTTTAGTAAAATAGCTCGTGATCGTAATCGTGAAGCAATGCAAAATATCTCAAGACCATTTGGAATTATTTGTTCAAGGAAATATAATTTAATTGTCATTATGATATGGTTCGTTTCACATTTTTAAATAAAGAGTTATGTACTGATATCTGACAAAAAATATATAATTGGTTCATTTCACATTTAAATGTCAATATGATGTCTGCCAAAGAATACATAGTTATGTACTAATAAAGGAGCAAATACACAATAACTACATACTACAAAATGATAAGCAATCAAACACGGAAAACTGAAAAATAATGAAAACAATGTATAAAATGAATATAGTAGATATAACATCTATCATAGTGCATGAATAATTACATTAGCGACACAAAAAAAAGAAAAATAATGACATCGATGTATAAAATGAATACAGTAGATATATTATCTGCTACGGTACGTGAATAATAACATCAACAACAACATAAACAAGGGGAAATACATAAGATCACTTATCCATACATGGATGTGTATGACGACGATGACGTGTCTCCAACCTACTTCTCTCGCCAGGTACAATTGATCAACCTACTGCTCTCACCAGGTATAGCAGATTAACCTACTGCTCTTGCAAGGTCACTTATCCATACATGGATGTGTATGACGACGATGACGTGTCTCCAACCTACTGCTCTCACCAGGTATCACTAGTAACTATCAACTACATAACCTCTGAGCTCGTACGTCTTAGAGAAGGGTGTTAAGCTAAGAGAATAAATTCTCCACCACCAAATAGAAATGTATTTGATAGAAATCAGTTTTACATCTCAAAGTGTAATGTTAGACACACACCAGTACAAGTCTATTCCGGGTTCAAACAGAACCGAAGGCACTTCGAATGAAGCCCTTGCAATGCGGGCATCCTCAATCCCGATCGGACTCCCCATCACATATGGAGATCTCTATACCGGAGCAACTCAGTGCAGAGTCATTCGACAGGTTATCCTATCGTTCTCAAAGACACCCGATCTTCACCACCATCTTCAAATCCTTTCCATTTCGTCGTATCACTATTTGGAATGGGTTATATGACACAAAGTCCTCTCCTGGCTAAACCGAATAATGAGCGCTTATTTTAAAAAGCATATGGATATTGGGATCTTAGTTAAGTCACAACTTATTACCCAAAACCATTCTTCAAATGGTTTAAACAAAACACCATTCAAATCATTAAACAAAATGATTTACTTCACAAAGTTCACCCATCTTTCACAAAGATTCATTCATAGCCATTCAAAACAATTCCCCTTTCAAATTGGATTAACTCATCCAATCTTTAAATCAAAGACTCAATTCATAGCTGTAACGACCCAGAATTTTTATTAATTTAAATTTGAATATTTAATTAATTTTAAATATTAAAAAGTGAATTTATAAGTCAAATAAATTTTATTTGAATTATTAGATTTAATTAGATAATTAAATCAATAATTTAATATGTTAAATTATGAAAATAATTGAAAATTGAGTTAAAAATGATTATAAATAATTTGGAAAATTTTATTTAATCATACTGGAGTTATAGAAATATTTTAGAACTTTTAAAATCGAATTAAAAGTTAATTTGTGAAAATTGAATATTTTAATATTTAATAATCGACTGTAAAATAGCCAATTTTTGAACAGTCTCAGAATTGAACGAAACCAGTTTCATTGGATCCGTAATAGTTAGTTATTACCGGATTTCAATTTTCGTGTCAATCGGAGCTATCGTTTGATCGTGGCAGCTCGAAACGCATCGAATCGTTTTTAATTTAAATTTGGCGAGTCAAAATAGCCATTTTTCAAAAAGTCTCGGATTTCGACGAAACCAGTTTCATTGGATCCGTAATGTGATATTATTGTAAGGTTTCAAATTTCAAGTCAATTGGATTTACCGTTTGTCCGGTACAAATTAAAACGCCTAGAAATCGATTTAAATCGGTTTAATTTAAATTGAACGTTTTCAGCCATAACTCGCACATACTTCCGAATTAGCTTCCGAAACCTGTTCCATTGTGTCCGGAACGCGGGATAAACCCTAGGTACGCTGGTTACGGCGTCTAAATCGGAGTTCGGAATTTCCGGGATGAATAGTGTCGCTCGTTCCTTATAAATAGCCCCTACCTCTTCATAACTTAGAAAATATTCACAAACCCTAACCCTAATTTCATAAGCTAGCCGCCACTTTTGAATGAAGGGCCAGAATTCAATTTCCTTCCTCCCTCAAAATCTCTCAATCCATTCATCGATTCACGAAGCCATCAACTACAAAGATGAAGAACACGAGATGAGCTTTCAATCCATACGGATTTGATGGAGTTTGGAGTTGCGTAGGGGAAGCAATAGGGGGCCGTTCGTGGCCGTTCCTCTTGCGTGCGCGCGTGCCTATGGGGGGCCGAGCCTGGAGCTTTTCCTGGTGGTGGTAGCATGCGTCGAGGGCTTCGCGTTGGCGTTAGTGTGATGAGATATCGTCGAGTATAGGTGGCGAATTATTTAACCCTAAATCTACGTTGATGGGTTTCATGGTAACGGCCAAAACCTGTAGCCGTGCGTGTGTTAGGAAGAAGGGGAGGGTGCGGTGGAGATGAGTTGGCAGTGGGATCTGATGGCTAGGATTGAGGAGAGGTTAAAATAGTTAAAGTTATGTTGTTATTAGTTTATTTAAATTCGAGCAATCTTGTAAATTGCATAACTTTTTCATACGAGGTCGAAAAAATGCAAACTCAGTTGCGTTGGAATCGTATGGACGAGCACTACGCGATGGAGTTGGTTTGGAGTCGTTTGGAGTTAGTGAGAATTTTGGGTAAAATTAAACGCGCGTTTAATTTTATTCGAAATAAAAGCTAAAACGGAAATTAAAACCAAGGTGAGAATTTCTCACTCAATCGAATAGATTTCGATTTTATTTTAAATAGTTAGATTTAAAATATTTGAATGCATGTTTGAATGATGACTGTAAATTATTGATTGTTAAAATAGACATTATGCGCCGTTAGTAAGCGGATGTTATTTATTAAAAACATATACCGCGAATATTTCATAAACAGTGAAATTGGTATTATATATAATATCAATATATATATATTGGCATATGTATATATTGCAGTTGATTGATTTCCCGTATTTTTTGCGGATGAGACCCTATTACGCCGTTATTAAGCGGATAATATTTATTAAGAACATATACCGCGATAATTTCGTACTGGAGCGAAATTGGTATTGTGCTAATGTTTTTGGATGCAGGAAAACAGGTTGGAGGGATCCAACTGGATTCCTCAACAGTATTTATTTTATTTCAGATATTTTGATATTTGATGGATTATCATATCGATATATGATGGATCGTTGTAGTCGTGATTGACTATTTGGTGTGTAGCATCATTGGACCCAGATTTTGGGATTTTAAAATGGTTTTAAAGTGATTTTTGAAAATATACTATATTTTTGGAATTGATCCATTATAAATAAATAAACGTTATAATTTTTAAAGTTATAAAAATTATGGTTTTTGTGAAATATAGTTAAAAAGCTGATTTTTAGAAATACGATTAAAAGTCGATTTTTGAGAAATATGAACTAATGATTTTATAAAATAATTTAGATTGGATTTTTGAATATATGATAAAAATTTAAATATAGGATTTATAAAATTTGATTATTTTATAAATCGAAATGATGAAATTATAAAGGAATTTAAAAACGTTTTAGAATAATAATATAAACTGATTTATATTAAGAGATTTATAAATGGATATTTATAAATTGAAAAATTGACATTATAAAACAAGCTTTTATAAGTGTTTGAATGTAGTGAAAATGAATTTCCTAAATGAATGAAATTTATGAAATTATAAACTGTGAAGTTATAAATGAAATTTTATAAGCAATAGGTTTATAAAATTTATAAAGTTATCGAAAGAATGAATTTTGGATAAATAAACAATCTTATAAGTTAAGATTAGTAAATTGGGAAGTTAAATGAACGATTTTGTAAAATAATCGTTTTATAAGTAGTTAACTTATAATATGAACTTTTAGTCTATAATTGAATTATAAACTGAATAGGTTAATAAAGGAAGTTATAAAAAGGAAGTTTTTATAAATAAATAGAAACGGAATTTATAAACGTTGTTTTATAAATCCGCAAATGACTTATTTTGATAAGTTAATTGTTATAACTTAGAGATAGAGTTATATTCACATTTTGAACAGTGAATAATCCTTTAAAATAAATTGAATAAAAGGATGAAATTTGTTAACGAAGTATGTTCACGATTTTTGAATAGTGAATAACACGTTAAAGAAAATTGTTTAGAATGTGAATGTTTTAAATAGAATTAAAACGATCTAACGATGTTTTAAAAGGTGTTGTGATTCGAAACCATAGATTTCAACATTTATTGTTGAAATAGACGATTTCGAGAAATAAAAGGAAATAGTGGACTATAACACTGTTGTTATAGTAAATGATTTCCGAAAGGAAATGTTTTGAATAGTATTGGGATTTATAGATCTATTTTAATTTCGAATCCCTATACTAATGATTTTGGGTTGTCGTAACGATGTTTTACGCAACATTCGTTTTGGCCCAAATAAATATGTTTAAGTGAATGATTTCCTTAAAGAAAGAAATATATACTTAATTCGGTTTAAGTATATTGAATATTTTCTAAGGGTTGAAAATAAAAGATTGTGAATTACTTATTTAATAAGTATGGAAATGTTTTCCAATATGAAGTGAATAATTAAAATTTATCTTTTTGGAGGATAAATTGAAATGAATTATTGAAATCGTATATGCACGAATATTTTGAAATATAAATTCATTATGGAATTTATATGTGAAAAGTGAAATTGGTTAAAAATAAATATTGATTTATTTTTGACGTATTGAAATTATATATCTAGTAAAGATATTTTGGAAAATAAATAATTTGGAAAATTATTTGGAATCTGGTGATGTGTGCATATCCATTGATAGTTCAATAATTGACTATCAATAATTTCCCTTTGAATGGGAAATTGATGTGATTTGTTTGAATTTGAATGTACACTTATTTTTGAATAAGCGCTCACTATTCGGGTTAACCGGGAAAGGACCATAGGGTCGTATAACCCATTCCGAATATGTGATACGTCGTTGTGAATTGCATTGAAGATCGGTGTTGAAGACCGGTATTTGCAAGAGCGATAGGATGACCTATCGATTGTTTCTGCACCGAGTCGCGCCGGTATAGAAACTCCCTAAGTGATGGGAAATCCGATCAGGATTGTGAATATCCGGATTGCAAGGACTTCTTTGTAAGTGCCTTCGGTTTTGTTCGAGCCCGGAACAGACTTGTATGGATTGTATGCCTGACATTACAAGTTGAGATATAAAGCCGATTTCTTTCAAATATATTTCTGTTGGTGGCGGAGAATTTATTCTTTGCTTAACACCCTTCTTTGAGACGTACGAGCTCAAAGGTTATATAGTTGAAGTTATCAGCGATATATTCCCAATTTGGTAATGTGACATGCTGAGTGATGCTGAAATGATCATTGTGTTGATTATTTGTGATAGGATCATTTATTTGATCGTCTATCCTTGTGATCATTGTGTTGATCATTTGTTGACCCAAAGCATGGCTTTTGTATAAAGTATGTTTTTGTGGACGTGAATTCGTCGAGCCTCACACACCGTGAATGGTCAAAACAGGAAAGAAGCAGCAAGGTTATGAGGGGTAGCACCCTTTAGGATGTGTCCATTTCCTTCTGGAAAAGGGTGGTGTCATGGTATGGAGCCCAGATACTTACTCATGTTGAAAACACTTTATGATTGTGTGAATTGATTACGAGCGCTCGGTTGATAAAGGTCCCAAAGGACCGGGGGATGGCATATTCGGTCAGTTGTTACTCAGTTAGGAGTAACCCGGCCTTGTGTTGGTAGAGATCCGGTTTGGTTCTCGGGGATGTCCATCCAGAGGCATTCTCATGTGGCAATGGGAAGTTTCTTGGCCTGATCATTCGTTGGAAATCCAATTCCCAATACGAAACCCTGTACGGTATTAGTTGTAGAACCTGCCATTCACTTATGGTGGTCACCACTGTTTGGATGGTAGCTATAGTAGGCATAGTTCGAAATGTCTATGTTGGCTAAGATTTATATTCTACTTTCGAAATGAATTTTTCTCTACACTATGCACTAGTAATAATATAAAATGTTCTTTTAAATGCGTATCAAGCATCTTTGACTATCATAAGGAGAAATCTCCTCCGATTCTGCGTTTGCATGTGTGTGTGTGCGGGAGGCCTTATGGTAGTCTCATTTTTAAAAGCATTGCGAATTGAATTTAAAAATATTCCTCTATTTGATTTTTAAAGATAAATAAACTGTTTTGAGTTCTCACACCAGTCACATGACTGACTTGGAGTTTATTGTTTTCCTTCCTAAACTCTGGGTGCCCACCAATTTCCACACGGGCAGTTAAGAGTTAGGTTTATCAGGATATTCTGGATATTCAGGAGTTGCTGGAGGCAAGCTGGATGGCATGGCGTATTACTACTTATATAGTATTTCTTTTTCCGCTGCACTGTTTGTTGTTGTATGATGTTGTACACTCTGATGATATGATATGATGTAATGAAATGTAATGTAATAACTGATAGTTCTTTGTTTAAAGATTATTCATCTATTATTATATGTTATTCCGCTGCGAATTGTGAGATTCTGTTGTTGTTCTGTTGTTTTCTTTTGTCCGTTCTATTTTAAAATTCTTCTATCTTCTATTTTTTCAAATTCTCTGTTTTCTTTCTGTTTTCTTCTATTTTAAAATGTTCTACCTTCTTTTCTCTCTTCTCTCTATTTTCTATCTTTCTATTTTCTTTCTTCTTTTTCTCTCTTCTTTCTTTTCTTTTCTTTTTAAAACCCATAACATCTCGGTTTTTCGGCAACGAAAATCCGTACTGTTACATTTGGTATCAGAGCTGATGGTTAAGCGACAACCATGGTTCTGTAGGGTATTACTCATTAGAGATAGAGTCAGTAGTACTCTAGAATGAGTTGAGTGTAATAATAGCTATGAGAGCGTATTTGTTAGTGAATATAAAAAAAAAAATTGTTTTATATTGTGATGATTGGTTTATTGAGTGGCATATGAACCTTCGTCAGCACGGTCAGTCAAACTATGCCGAAGGGGTTTCTAAACACTTGAATAGAACAATTCGGCACAGTATTGTTTTAATTGGGTAAATGAAATAATTTTGCCTTGATTATATTTATATATAAAGAAATGATTTTTCAAAATTATTAAATTGTATGTAAGTTGATTGTTAGGTTGTTTGAATAATCTAAATAAAAGAATAATTGTATAAGTATAAAGAATTATAAGAATTGAATTATAATTAAAATGATTTACAATTGTGAAATAAACTTATATATATAAGAAGTGAAACTATATTAATATGAGTTGTAAATAAAAGTGAATTTTAAAGTTAAATGGAATATAACTTAAGTGTTGTTGGATGGAATTGATTTTTGGTATCGAAGTAAATAATCAAGTGGATTAAATGAATATGAACTTGAGGTATGTAATAGAATTCAACTTTAGTAATTGAATTGAATTAATGGATTGGACGTTAATCAATTGAATGTGAATCAAGTTGGTATGAAATAATGAATGTTAATTCATTTAAAATCTAATGTTATTAGAAGTTGAATAAAATTGAATGAAAATCAATTTAAAGCAAAGGAATTTGGTTGTAATTAATATACATTGGTTGTTATTTGATTGTTGATTGATTGTATATAATTCATTAAGTGTTAATGAAAGTGAATTAGCGAAATTGAAAGCTAAAGAAATTGAATTCAAATTAGAAGTAAATAAATTTGAATAGAATTGAATGTGAATTAGATTTAATTAGTAAATGTAAACTAATTGAATTGAGAATGAATGTTAGTAAATCCAATGTAAATGAATCAAATGTAATTTAAAGTGAAAAACCATTTCATTTAATACTAATGAGAATATAAATGAATATTGATTGGTTATGGATGTAGTTGGTTGATGGTTGAATATATATTGCTATTGTTGCATTTGCTATGTGACATATATAGTCATCATGTTGCTATATGTTGTATATTGAGATTATTGTCTATATGCATGATTCTCATGTTGTTTGTTAAGTGTTTAGTAGGTGCGGATCGCGTTTGCTTCGCATTTGGAGTTCGCTTTAGCGCTATATTAGCCGTATATGCTTGCTAATAAAAATATAAGGTACATATCTCGGATTAAATATCGTACTTTTACACTTTTTCCCTTCGGGATGCCTCATTACTTGATGAGATGTATATTTGTGATATATATACTGTCATTTTTTTTTTGGGATCGAGCCGCGCAAAGGAGACTATGGCGAATTTTTCCGGAAATTTAAGGCGTTAGAAAAATTTTGAGAAAATTTGGAAAATTTTGAAAACTTTAACTTTGATTTTGGAATTGAAAGTTAAACAATAGTAGTTGTTTTTGAAAAGATAACTAAGTATGATTTGGAAAACTTAGTAAAGTATTGTAAGGAATTTAATTATGAATTTTGGAAAGTTAATAAATTCTGTAACCTTTCTTAATTGTAATTTCGAGGACGAAATTCTTTTAAGGGGGAAAGATTGTAACGACCCAGAATTTTTATTAATTTAAATTTGAATATTTAATTAATTTTAAATATTAAAAAGTGAATTTATAAGTCAAATAAATTTTATTTGAATTATTAGATTTAATTAGATAATTAAATCAATAATTTAATATGTTAAATTATGAAAATAATTGAAAATTGAGTTAAAAATGATTATAAATAATTTGGAAAATTTTATTTAATCATACTGGAGTTATAGAAATATTTTAGAACTTTTAAAATCGAATTAAAAGTTAATTTGTGAAAATTGAATATTTTAATATTTAATAATCGACTGTAAAATAGCCAATTTTTGAACAGTCTCAGAATTGAACGAAACCAGTTTCATTGGATCCGTAATAGTTAGTTATTACCGGATTTCAATTTTCGTGTCAATCGGAGCTATCGTTTGATCGTGGCAGCTCGAAACGCATCGAATCGTTTTTAATTTAAATTTGGCGAGTCAAAATAGCCATTTTTCAAAAAGTCTCGGATTTCGACGAAACCAGTTTCATTGGATCCGTAATGTGATATTATTGTAAGGTTTCAAATTTCAAGTCAATTGGATTTACCGTTTGTCCGGTACAAATTAAAACGCCTAGAAATCGATTTAAATCGGTTTAATTTAAATTGAACGTTTTCAGCCATAACTCGCACATACTTCCGAATTAGCTTCCGAAACCTGTTCCATTGTGTCCGGAACGCGGGATAAACCCTAGGTACGCTGGTTACGGCGTCTAAATCGGAGTTCGGAATTTCCGGGATGAATAGTGTCGCTCGTTCCTTATAAATAGCCCCTACCTCTTCATAACTTAGAAAATATTCACAAACCCTAACCCTAATTTCATAAGCTAGCCGCCACTTTTGAATGAAGGGCCAGAATTCAATTTCCTTCCTCCCTCAAAATCTCTCAATCCATTCATCGATTCACGAAGCCATCAACTACAAAGATGAAGAACACGAGATGAGCTTTCAATCCATACGGATTTGATGGAGTTTGGAGTTGCGTAGGGGAAGCAATAGGGGGCCGTTCGTGGCCGTTCCTCTTGCGTGCGCGCGTGCCTATGGGGGGCCGAGCCTGGAGCTTTTCCTGGTGGTGGTAGCATGCGTCGAGGGCTTCGCGTTGGCGTTAGTGTGATGAGATATCGTCGAGTATAGGTGGCGAATTATTTAACCCTAAATCTACGTTGATGGGTTTCATGGTAACGGCCAAAACCTGTAGCCGTGCGTGTGTTAGGAAGAAGGGGAGGGTGCGGTGGAGATGAGTTGGCAGTGGGATCTGATGGCTAGGATTGAGGAGAGGTTAAAATAGTTAAAGTTATGTTGTTATTAGTTTATTTAAATTCGAGCAATCTTGTAAATTGCATAACTTTTTCATACGAGGTCGAAAAAATGCAAACTCAGTTGCGTTGGAATCGTATGGACGAGCACTACGCGATGGAGTTGGTTTGGAGTCGTTTGGAGTTAGTGAGAATTTTGGGTAAAATTAAACGCGCGTTTAATTTTATTCGAAATAAAAGCTAAAACGGAAATTAAAACCAAGGTGAGAATTTCTCACTCAATCGAATAGATTTCGATTTTATTTTAAATAGTTAGATTTAAAATATTTGAATGCATGTTTGAATGATGACTGTAAATTATTGATTGTTAAAATAGACATTATGCGCCGTTAGTAAGCGGATGTTATTTATTAAAAACATATACCGCGAATATTTCATAAACAGTGAAATTGGTATTATATGTAATATCAATATATATATATATTGGCATATGTATATATTGCAGTTGATTGATTTCCCGTATTTTTTGCGGATGAGACCCTATTACGCCGTTATTAAGCGGATAATATTTATTAAGAACATATACCGCGATAATTTCGTACTGGAGCGAAATTGGTATTGTGCTAATGTTTTTGGATGCAGGAAAACAGGTTGGAGGGATCCAACTGGATTCCTCAACAGTATTTATTTTATTTCAGATATTTTGATATTTGATGGATTATCATATCGATATATGATGGATCGTTGTAGTCGTGATTGACTATTTGGTGTGTAGCATCATTGGACCCAGATTTTGGGATTTTAAAATGGTTTTAAAGTGATTTTTGAAAATATACTATATTTTTGGAATTGATCCATTATAAATAAATAAACGTTATAATTTTTAAAGTTATAAAAATTATGGTTTTTGTGAAATATAGTTAAAAAGCTGATTTTTAGAAATACGATTAAAAGTCGATTTTTGAGAAATATGAACTAATGATTTTATAAAATAATTTAGATTGGATTTTTGAATATATGATAAAAATTTAAATATAGGATTTATAAAATTTGATTATTTTATAAATCGAAATGATGAAATTATAAAGGAATTTAAAAACGTTTTAGAATAATAATATAAACTGATTTATATTAAGAGATTTATAAATGGATATTTATAAATTGAAAAATTGACATTATAAAACAAGCTTTTATAAGTGTTTGAATGTAGTGAAAATGAATTTCCTAAATGAATGAAATTTATGAAATTATAAACTGTGAAGTTATAAATGAAATTTTATAAGCAATAGGTTTATAAAATTTATAAAGTTATCGAAAGAATGAATTTTGGATAAATAAACAATCTTATAAGTTAAGATTAGTAAATTGGGAAGTTAAATGAACGATTTTGTAAAATAATCGTTTTATAAGTAGTTAACTTATAATATGAACTTTTAGTCTATAATTGAATTATAAACTGAATAGGTTAATAAAGGAAGTTATAAAAAGGAAGTTTTTATAAATAAATAGAAACGGAATTTATAAACGTTGTTTTATAAATCCGCAAATGACTTATTTTGATAAGTTAATTGTTATAACTTAGAGATAGAGTTATATTCACATTTTGAACAGTGAATAATCCTTTAAAATAAATTGAATAAAAGGATGAAATTTGTTAACGAAGTATGTTCACGATTTTTGAATAGTGAATAACACGTTAAAGAAAATTGTTTAGAATGTGAATGTTTTAAATAGAATTAAAACGATCTAACGATGTTTTAAAAGGTGTTGTGATTCGAAACCATAGATTTCAACATTTATTGTTGAAATAGACGATTTCGAGAAATAAAAGGAAATAGTGGACTATAACACTGTTGTTATAGTAAATGATTTCCGAAAGGAAATGTTTTGAATAGTATTGGGATTTATAGATCTATTTTAATTTCGAATCCCTATACTAATGATTTTGGGTTGTCGTAACGATGTTTTACGCAACATTCGTTTTGGCCCAAATAAATATGTTTAAGTGAATGATTTCCTTAAAGAAAGAAATATATACTTAATTCGGTTTAAGTATATTGAATATTTTCTAAGGGTTGAAAATAAAAGATTGTGAATTACTTATTTAATAAGTATGGAAATGTTTTCCAATATGAAGTGAATAATTAAAATTTATCTTTTTGGAGGATAAATTGAAATGAATTATTGAAATCGTATATGCACGAATATTTTGAAATATAAATTCATTATGGAATTTATATGTGAAAAGTGAAATTGGTTAAAAATAAATATTGATTTATTTTTGACGTATTGAAATTATATATCTAGTAAAGATATTTTGGAAAATAAATAATTTGGAAAATTATTTGGAATCTGGTGATGTGTGCATATCCATTGATAGTTCAATAATTGACTATCAATAATTTCCCTTTGAATGGGAAATTGATGTGATTTGTTTGAATTTGAATGTACACTTATTTTTGAATAAGCGCTCACTATTCGGGTTAACCGGGAAAGGACCATAGGGTCGTATAACCCATTCCGAATATGTGATACGTCGTTGTGAATTGCATTGAAGATCGGTGTTGAAGACCGGTATTTGCAAGAGCGATAGGATGACCTATCGATTGTTTCTGCACCGAGTCGCGCCGGTATAGAAACTCCCTAAGTGATGGGAAATCCGATCAGGATTGTGAATATCCGGATTGCAAGGACTTCTTTGTAAGTGCCTTCGGTTTTGTTCGAGCCCGGAACAGACTTGTATGGATTGTATGCCTGACATTACAAGTTGAGATATAAAGCCGATTTCTTTCAAATATATTTCTATTGGTGGCGGAGAATTTATTCTTTGCTTAACACCCTTCTTTGAGACGTACGAGCTCAAAGGTTATATAGTTGAAGTTATCAGCGATATATTCCCAATTTGGTAATGTGACATGCTGAGTGATGCTGAAATGATCATTGTGTTGATTATTTGTGATAGGATCATTTATTTGATCGTCTATCCTTGTGATCATTGTGTTGATCATTTGTTGACCCAAAGCATGGCTTTTGTATAAAGTATGTTTTTGTGGACGTGAATTCGTCGAGCCTCACACACCGTGAATGGTCAAAACAGGAAAGAAGCAGCAAGGTTATGAGGGGTAGCACCCTTTAGGATGTGTCCATTTCCTTCTGGAAAAGGGTGGTGTCATGGTATGGAGCCCAGATACTTACTCATGTTGAAAACACTTTATGATTGTGTGAATTGATTACGAGCGCTCGGTTGATAAAGGTCCCAAAGGACCGGGGGATGGCATATTCGGTCAGTTGTTACTCAGTTAGGAGTAACCCGGCCTTGTGTTGGTAGAGATCCGGTTTGGTTCTCGGGGATGTCCATCCAGAGGCATTCTCATGTGGCAATGGGAAGTTTCTTGGCCTGATCATTCGTTGGAAATCCAATTCCCAATACGAAACCCTGTACGGTATTAGTTGTAGAACCTGCCATTCACTTATGGTGGTCACCACTGTTTGGATGGTAGCTATAGTAGGCATAGTTCGAAATGTCTATGTTGGCTAAGATTTATATTCTACTTTCGAAATGAATTTTTCTCTACACTATGCACTAGTAATAATATAAAATGTTCTTTTAAATGCGTATCAAGCATCTTTGACTATCATAAGGAGAAATCTCCTCCGATTCTGCGTTTGCATGTGTGTGTGTGCGGGAGGCCTTATGGTAGTCTCATTTTTAAAAGCATTGCGAATTGAATTTAAAAATATTCCTCTATTTGATTTTTAAAGATAAATAAACTGTTTTGAGTTCTCACACCAGTCACATGACTGACTTGGAGTTTATTGTTTTCCTTCCTAAACTCTGGGTGCCCACCAATTTCCACACGGGCAGTTAAGAGTTAGGTTTATCAGGATATTCTGGATATTCAGGAGTTGCTGGAGGCAAGCTGGATGGCATGGCGTATTACTACTTATATAGTATTTCTTTTTCCGCTGCACTGTTTGTTGTTGTATGATGTTGTACACTCTGATGATATGATATGATGTAATGAAATGTAATGTAATAACTGATAGTTCTTTGTTTAAAGATTATTCATCTATTATTATATGTTATTCCGCTGCGAATTGTGAGATTCTGTTGTTGTTCTGTTGTTTTCTTTTGTCCGTTCTATTTTAAAATTCTTCTATCTTCTATTTTTTCAAATTCTCTGTTTTCTTTCTGTTTTCTTCTATTTTAAAATGTTCTACCTTCTTTTCTCTCTTCTCTCTATTTTCTATCTTTCTATTTTCTTTCTTCTTTTTCTCTCTTCTTTCTTTTCTTTTCTTTTTAAAACCCATAACATCTCGGTTTTTCGGCAACGAAAATCCGTACTGTTACATTTGGTATCAGAGCTGATGGTTAAGCGACAACCATGGTTCTGTAGGGTATTACTCATTAGAGATAGAGTCAGTAGTACTCTAGAATGAGTTGAGTGTAATAATAGCTATGAGAGCGTATTTGTTAGTGAATATAAAAAAAAAAATTGTTTTATATTGTGATGATTGGTTTATTGAGTGGCATATGAACCTTCGTCAGCACGGTCAGTCAAACTATGCCGAAGGGGTTTCTAAACACTTGAATAGAACAATTCGGCACAGTATTGTTTTAATTGGGTAAATGAAATAATTTTGCCTTGATTATATTTATATATAAAGAAATGATTTTTCAAAATTATTAAATTGTATGTAAGTTGATTGTTAGGTTGTTTGAATAATCTAAATAAAAGAATAATTGTATAAGTATAAAGAATTATAAGAATTGAATTATAATTAAAATGATTTACAATTGTGAAATAAACTTATATATATAAGAAGTGAAACTATATTAATATGAGTTGTAAATAAAAGTGAATTTTAAAGTTAAATGGAATATAACTTAAGTGTTGTTGGATGGAATTGATTTTTGGTATCGAAGTAAATAATCAAGTGGATTAAATGAATATGAACTTGAGGTATGTAATAGAATTCAACTTTAGTAATTGAATTGAATTAATGGATTGGACGTTAATCAATTGAATGTGAATCAAGTTGGTATGAAATAATGAATGTTAATTCATTTAAAATCTAATGTTATTAGAAGTTGAATAAAATTGAATGAAAATCAATTTAAAGCAAAGGAATTTGGTTGTAATTAATATACATTGGTTGTTATTTGATTGTTGATTGATTGTATATAATTCATTAAGTGTTAATGAAAGTGAATTAGCGAAATTGAAAGCTAAAGAAATTGAATTCAAATTAGAAGTAAATAAATTTGAATAGAATTGAATGTGAATTAGATTTAATTAGTAAATGTAAACTAATTGAATTGAGAATGAATGTTAGTAAATCCAATGTAAATGAATCAAATGTAATTTAAAGTGAAAAACCATTTCATTTAATACTAATGAGAATATAAATGAATATTGATTGGTTATGGATGTAGTTGGTTGATGGTTGAATATATATTGCTATTGTTGCATTTGCTATGTGACATATATAGTCATCATGTTGCTATATGTTGTATATTGAGATTATTGTCTATATGCATGATTCTCATGTTGTTTGTTAAGTGTTTAGTAGGTGCGGATCGCGTTTGCTTCGCATTTGGAGTTCGCTTTAGCGCTATATTAGCCGTATATGCTTGCTAATAAAAATATAAGGTACATATCTCGGATTAAATATCGTACTTTTACACTTTTTCCCTTCGGGATGCCTCATTACTTGATGAGATGTATATTTGTGATATATATACTGTCATTTTTTTTTTCGGATCGAGCCGCGCAAAGGAGACTATGGCGAATTTTTCCGGAAATTTAAGGCGTTAGAAAAATTTTGAGAAAATTTGGAAAATTTTGAAAACTTTAACTTTGATTTTGGAATTGAAAGTTAAACAATAGTAGTTGTTTTTGAAAAGATAACTAAGTATGATTTGGAAAACTTAGTAAAGTATTGTAAGGAATTTAATTATGAATTTTGGAAAGTTAATAAATTCTGTAACCTTTCTTAATTGTAATTTCGAGGACGAAATTCTTTTAAGGGGGAAAGATTGTAACGATCCAGAATTTTTATTAATTTAAATTTGAATATTTAATTAATTTTAAATATTAAAAAGTGAATTTATAAGTCAAATAAATTTTATTTGAATTATTAGATTTAATTAGATAATTAAATCAATAATTTAATATGTTAAATTATGAAAATAATTGAAAATTGAGTTAAAAATGATTATAAATAATTTGGAAAATTTTATTTAATCATACTGGAGTTATAGAAATATTTTAGAACTTTTAAAATCGAATTAAAAGTTAATTTGTGAAAATTGAATATTTTAATATTTAATAATCGACTGTAAAATAGCCAATTTTTGAACAGTCTCAGAATTGAACGAAACCAGTTTCATTGGATCCGTAATAGTTAGTTATTACCGGATTTCAATTTTCGTGTCAATCGGAGCTATCGTTTGATCGTGGCAGCTCGAAACGCATCGAATCGTTTTTAATTTAAATTTGGCGAGTCAAAATAGCCATTTTTCAAAAAGTCTCGGATTTCGACGAAACCAGTTTCATTGGATCCGTAATGTGATATTATTGTAAGGTTTCAAATTTCAAGTCAATTGGATTTACCGTTTGTCCGGTACAAATTAAAACGCCTAGAAATCGATTTAAATCGGTTTAATTTAAATTGAACGTTTTCAGCCATAACTCGCACATACTTCCGAATTAGCTTCCGAAACCTGTTCCATTGTGTCCGGAACGCGGGATAAACCCTAGGTACGCTGGTTACGGCGTCTAAATCGGAGTTCGGAATTTCCGGGATGAATAGTGTCGCTCGTTCCTTATAAATAGCCCCTACCTCTTCATAACTTAGAAAATATTCACAAACCCTAACCCTAATTTCATAAGCTAGCCGCCACTTTTGAATGAAGGGCCAGAATTCAATTTCCTTCCTCCCTCAAAATCTCTCAATCCATTCATCGATTCACGAAGCCATCAACTACAAAGATGAAGAACACGAGATGAGCTTTCAATCCATACGGATTTGATGGAGTTTGGAGTTGCGTAGGGGAAGCAATAGGGGGCCGTTCGTGGCCGTTCCTCTTGCGTGCGCGCGTGCCTATGGGGGGCCGAGCCTGGAGCTTTTCCTGGTGGTGGTAGCATGCGTCGAGGGCTTCGCGTTGGCGTTAGTGTGATGAGATATCGTCGAGTATAGGTGGCGAATTATTTAACCCTAAATCTACGTTGATGGGTTTCATGGTAACGGCCAAAACCTGTAGCCGTGCGTGTGTTAGGAAGAAGGGGAGGGTGCGGTGGAGATGAGTTGGCAGTGGGATCTGATGGCTAGGATTGAGGAGAGGTTAAAATAGTTAAAGTTATGTTGTTATTAGTTTATTTAAATTCGAGCAATCTTGTAAATTGCATAACTTTTTCATACGAGGTCGAAAAAATGCAAACTCAGTTGCGTTGGAATCGTATGGACGAGCACTACGCGATGGAGTTGGTTTGGAGTCGTTTGGAGTTAGTGAGAATTTTGGGTAAAATTAAACGCGCGTTTAATTTTATTCGAAATAAAAGCTAAAACGGAAATTAAAACCAAGGTGAGAATTTCTCACTCAATCGAATAGATTTCGATTTTATTTTAAATAGTTAGATTTAAAATATTTGAATGCATATTTGAATGATGACTGTAAATTATTGATTGTTAAAATAGACATTATGCGCCGTTAGTAAGCGGATGTTATTTATTAAAAACATATACCGCGAATATTTCATAAACAGTGAAATTGGTATTATATATAATATCAATATATATATATTGGCATATGTATATATTGCAGTTGATTGATTTCCCGTATTTTTTGCGGATGAGACCCTATTACGCCGTTATTAAGCGGATAATATTTATTAAGAACATATACCGCGATAATTTCGTACTGGAGCGAAATTGGTATTGTGCTAATGTTTTTGGATGCAGGAAAACAGGTTGGAGGGATCCAACTGGATTCCTCAACAGTATTTATTTTATTTCAGATATTTTGATATTTGATGGATTATCATATCGATATATGATGGATCGTTGTAGTCGTGATTGACTATTTGGTGTGTAGAATCATTGGACCCAGATTTTGGGATTTTAAAATGGTTTTAAAGTGATTTTTGAAAATATACTATATTTTTGGAATTGATCCATTATAAATAAATAAACGTTATAATTTTTAAAGTTATAAAAATTATGGTTTTTGTGAAATATAGTTAAAAAGCTGATTTTTAGAAATACGATTAAAAGTCGATTTTTGAGAAATATGAACTAATGATTTTATAAAATAATTTAGATTGGATTTTTGAATATATGATAAAAATTTAAATATAGGATTTATAAAATTTGATTATTTTATAAATCGAAATGATGAAATTATAAAGGAATTTAAAGACGTTTTAGAATAATAATATAAACTGATTTATATTAAGAGATTTATAAATGGATATTTATAAATTGAAAAATTGACATTATAAAACAAGCTTTTATAAGTGTTTGAATGTAGTGAAAATGAATTTCCTAAATGAATGAAATTTATGAAATTATAAACTGTGAAGTTATAAATGAAATTTTATAAGCAATAGGTTTATAAAATTTATAAAGTTATCGAAAGAATGAATTTTGGATAAATAAACAATCTTATAAGTTAAGATTAGTAAATTGGGAAGTTAAATGAACGATTTTGTAAAATAATCGTTTTATAAGTAGTTAACTTATAATATGAACTTTTAGTCTATAATTGAATTATAAACTGAATAGGTTAATAAAGGAAGTTATAAAAAGGAAGTTTTTATAAATAAATAGAAACGGAATTTATAAACGTTGTTTTATAAATCCGCAAATGACTTATTTTGATAAGTTAATTGTTATAACTTAGAGATAGAGTTATATTCACATTTTGAACAGTGAATAATCCTTTAAAATAAATTGAATAAAAGGATGAAATTTGTTAACGAAGTATGTTCACGATTTTTGAATAGTGAATAACACGTTAAAGAAAATTGTTTAGAATGTGAATGTTTTAAATAGAATTAAAACGATCTAACGATGTTTTAAAAGGTGTTGTGATTCGAAACCATAGATTTCAACATTTATTGTTGAAATAGACGATTTCGAGAAATAAAAGGAAATAGTGGACTATAACACTGTTGTTATAGTAAATGATTTCCGAAAGGAAATGTTTTGAATAGTATTGGGATTTATAGATCTATTTTAATTTCGAATCCCTATACTAATGATTTTGGGTTGTCGTAACGATGTTTTACGCAACATTCGTTTTGGCCCAAATAAATATGTTTAAGTGAATGATTTCCTTAAAGAAAGAAATATATACTTAATTCGGTTTAAGTATATTGAATATTTTCTAAGGGTTGAAAATAAAAGATTGTGAATTACTTATTTAATAAGTATGGAAATGTTTTCCAATATGAAGTGAATAATTAAAATTTATCTTTTTGGAGGATAAATTGAAATGAATTATTGAAATCGTATATGCACGAATATTTTGAAATATAAATTCATTATGGAATTTATATGTGAAAAGTGAAATTGGTTAAAAATAAATATTGATTTATTTTTGACGTATTGAAATTATATATCTAGTAAAGATATTTTGGAAAATAAATTATTTGGAAAATTATTTGGAATCTGGTGATGTGTGCATATCCATTGATAGTTCAATAATTGACTATCAATAATTTCCCTTTGAATGGGAAATTGATGTGATTTGTTTGAATTTGAATGTACACTTATTTTTGAATAAGCGCTCACTATTCGGGTTAACCGGGAAAGGACCATGGGGTCGTATAACCCATTCCGAATATGTGATACGTCGTTGTGAATTGCATTGAAGATCGGTGTTGAAGACCGGTATTTGCAAGAGCGATAGGATGACCTATCGATTGTTTCTGCACCGAGTCGCGCCGGTATAGAAACTCCCTAAGTGATGGGAAATCCGATCAGGATTGTGAATATCCGGATTGCAAGGACTTCTTTGTAAGTGCCTTCGGTTTTGTTCGAGCCCGGAACAGACTTGTATGGATTGTATGCCTGACATTACAAGTTGAGATATAAAGCCGATTTCTTTCAAATATATTTCTGTTGGTGGCGGAGAATTTATTCTTTGCTTAACACCCTTCTTTGAGACGTACGAGCTCAAAGGTTATATAGTTGAAGTTATCAGCGATATATTCCCAATTTGGTAATGTGACATGCTGAGTGATGCTGAAATGATCATTGTGTTGATTATTTGTGATAGGATCATTTATTTGATCGTCTATCCTTGTGATCATTGTGTTGATCATTTGTTGACCCAAAGCATGGCTTTTGTATAAAGTATGTTTTTGTGGACGTGAATTCGTCGAGCCTCACACACCGTGAATGGTCAAAACAGGAAAGAAGCAGCAAGGTTATGAGGGGTAGCACCCTTTAGGATGTGTCCATTTCCTTCTGGAAAAGGGTGGTGTCATGGTATGGAGCCCAGATACTTACTCATGTTGAAAACACTTTATGATTGTGTGAATTGATTACGAGCGCTCGGTTGATAAAGGTCCCAAAGGACCGGGGGATGGCATATTCGGTCAGTTGTTACTCAGTTAGGAGTAACCCGGCCTTGTGTTGGTAGAGATCCGGTTTGGTTCTCGGGGATGTCCATCCAGAGGCATTCTCATATGGCAATGGGAAGTTCCTTGGCCTGATCATTCGTTGGAAATCCAATTCCCAATACGAAACCCTGTACGGTATTAGTTGTAGAACCTGCCATTCACTTATGGCGGTCACCACTGTTTGGATGGTAGCTATAGTAGGCATAGTTCGAAATGTCTATGTTGGCTAAGATTTATATTCTACTTTCGAAATGAATTTTTCTCTACACTATGCACTAGTAATAATATAAAATGTTCTTTTAAATGCGTATCAAGCATCTTTGACTATCATAAGGAGAAATCTCCTCCGATTCTGCGTTTGCATGTGTGTGTGTGCGGGAGGCCTTATGGTAGTCTCATTTTTAAAAGCATTGCGAATTGAATTTAAAAATATTCCTCTATTTGATTTTTAAAGATAAATAAACTGTTTTGAGTTCTTACACCAGTCACATGACTGACTTGGAGTTTATTGTTTTCCTTCCTAAACTCTGGGTGCCCACCAATTTCCACACGGGCAGTTAAGAGTTAGGTTTATCAGGATATTCTGGATATTCAGGAGTTGCTGGAGGCAAGCTGGATGGCAAGGCGTATTACTACTTATATAGTATTTCTTTTTCCGCTGCACTGTTTGTTGTTGTATGATGTTGTACACTCTGATGATATGATATGATGTAATGAAATGTAATGTAATAACTGATAGTTCTTTGTTTAAAGATTATTCATCTATTATTATATGTTATTCCGCTGCGAATTATGAGATTCTGTTGTTGTTCTGTTGTTTTCTTTTGTCCGTTCTATTTTAAAATTCTTCTATCTTCTATTTTTTCAAATTCTCTGTTTTCTTTCTGTTTTCTTCTATTTTAAAATGTTCTACCTTCTTTTCTCTCTTCTCTCTATTTTCTATCTTTCTATTTTCTTTCTTCTTTTTCTCTCTTCTTTCTTTTCTTTTCTTTTTAAAACCCATAACATCTCGGTTTTTCGGCAACGAAAATCCGTACTGTTACAATAGCTTTCAAAACCATTTCCAAAGATTCAATCATAGTTTTAAAACAATTTCATTTCAAACTTGAAATCCTTTCAAAACAAATTGGAAATCCTTTCTTTATATGAAAGCTATTATTATTTGAAAAGCAAGAATTTTCGTTTCAGGAAAATCTGATTATATTTGCTCAAGTTAAAGCCTTTCAATTATAAACTTGGGAATTTAAATTCTCAAAAATAATATTTCTAAAATGGTTTAAAACCCATATAAATACATTTATAAACTTGTATAATCTTTTTAAACCATAATTTCCAAACATAGAATTGAATTTCAAATCTTGAATTCAAATTCAAATCAAACTATTTAAATTTCAAAACTTTATCAAATTATTCAAAATAACTTTTATCTTTAAAAATCCCTTTCAAAAGCTATTTTATATTTAACCCAATTCCATTTCCAAAACCATTTGGATTCAAAATTCAACTTTAAAACCATTTTATTAAATTCAAATATCTGTGACTTAACCAATTTCCTCGTGCAATCCATATTTGTGTGTGTAGGATGTGGTCCATGGGTTTTACACAATAATGCACAACATCAATCATAATAGATTCAGTCACATCAATATCGATAAGCGGTATATTCCTATAACGCTTATCTCCATTCACAGATTCATAGATAAATAATATAAATTTATCACAGATAAATAAATTACATTCATCATAGCTCAAATCAAAATAATTCATATCACAAAGCATCACACATCAGGTATATCAAACAATCAACATTCAATAGAATCCAAACATCCATAAGTAAGATCAATTAATTATCTGATTAATTTAAATCAGATTAATTACTTATGAATAAACTACTAATCCTGGTTAATTAATATTAATTAATTACAAACCATCTTTATTAATTAACCTTTAATCATTTATCAATTAACCTTTGATAATAAATTAATTAACCTTTAATTACTAATTAATCAATCTTTAATTATTAAATAATTAACCTTCAATTATTTAATTATTCTTTAATTAATTATCCTTAATTAATTAATAAATTAATTAACCCTTAATCAATTACCATTAACTTAATTATCCTTAATTAGTTACAATAAGTGATAATCCTAATCACTTTTATTAATAATCACAAATTAATTATATTAAGTAATTATCTTTTAACCACTTTATAAAACAATTTTAATTATTAATTAATTATTTAATTAAGTAATTATCTTAAAGTAATTAATTACTTTTAATTACCTACATTAATTAATCTTAATTAATGAATAATTATCTTTTAATTATTAATTAATAAACCTTAATTATTAAGTAATAACCCTTAATTAAAAATTAATTAATTCTTAATCATAAATTAATTAAACTAATTAATTACACTTTAATTACCTTCTTAGTTAAATAAATCTTAATGCATTAAAATCTTAATTAACTTTTAAGATAAATCCTTTATCATATTAATGACTTAATTATCATTAATATATGTATTTAAAACATTATACCTTTTAATTAACTATTTAATTTTATCTCTAATTAAGATTTAAAATACTTACAAATTTAACTTAAGAAAATTTTAAATTAACAAATCATGTAACAACTATTTAAAAACATTTATTATATAAGGAAATAAATTCTAAGAAATAGTTTCAAACAAGATTCAATTTAAATTTTAAAACTTGCTTTTTATAAAACTTTTTAAAAACTGTTTAAAACTTGAAACTTGATCGGTTTTAAAATTTGAAACTTAATTTATTTTCCTTTGGAAATTTATTTAGTTTAATAAATTTATTTTGAAAATCAGTTAAAATATTTCAAAGTATTCCAGGCCCAAACCCAGAAATCACGACTAGGAACCCGAGCCACAACCAACTCCTCCCGAGCATGTCCCCGAGTCACCTCTTCTTATTTATTTTTTCAGATTTTTGTTATGTTAAATTTTTTTTAACTTGTTGTAAAAATCCACGCGAACTGCCCTGACATAAACCTGAGATATTTCCACCCCTTCCTCGAGATCGACTTCGAGTTTCCCATCTTCTTCCCAATCCTTCGGAAATAACAGACATGAACGAAACCACATGCACGTGTACGATCGACGCGATCACCTCCGGCCAAGTCTTCGATCACCACCAAGTCGCCGTTGATCAACCCAAACCTCCAGACAACACAAACCATCGAGATGAACACGAAATCAAATTTGAGCTATCGAAATAGCAGGAACCCAAAACTCGATCAACCAATTGACCTCGTCGATGTCAATTCCATCCACCGGAGCTTCCCATACTCTTGCCACAGTAGCGTCACAGGCCACACGACAAAACCCCCCTTACGCGATCCTCTTCGATGAGCCATCGATGCCAGAATATGTCACGCAACCTCCAAGTTCAAAACTAGGTTTCAAACCCTAGATCGTTGTTGTCTGATCACCACAGCCACTAATAAAATCAATAACCATTTTTCTAGAGATCAACATCCCCTAAGCCATCTTCGATAATAGCCCCGAACACCAAATCATCATCGATCGCCGACGATTGATGAAATACCCAAAATTGTTCAACTCAAAAATTCCAATTGATTATCAAACTAAAAACCAAGCTATTACCATTACAATTCATTATTCACCATCACGAATCAGACAGGATGATCAAAACAGAGAATTAAAATGATTGATTTTTGATCAAATTTGATTTTCTACTGTGATTTTCCAAATTTGAATTTATTTCTAACTATAAAATTCTGAAACCATTTTTATAATTAACATTATACTGGAACAATCAACTTTTATTTTAAAATCAAAGGTTAATATGGATTAGAGATGAAGAACTTGATTTCAAAACAAATTTCTGAATCCTGTAACCAAACAGAGGCAATATTGTCTGTATATCAGACATGCACACCTATCTTTATGTATATAAATACATACACAAGCATATTCAACAACTGAACACACATTTATCATAGCACACTTCAGTATTAACCCAAACATTAAGATAAATAACAGGGTTAAGAAGTTTTCTCACTTGTAGATGGGAAGAACAAAGAAGCTTCTCATTTGAAAAACTGGAAATTTGCAAAACTGGGAGATGATCTGCTAGCTTGCATTGATCCTAAACTTGATTGCTTCCTTGGTTGATTCTTTTACTTGAATTGATCATCTCAGGTTTTAATTGCTTTAATTTAAACTTGCTTCAAATTGAATTGGGATGAAGATTTGAATTGCTGAGACGAATTTGTACTTGTGTTTTTAGCTTGAGGTTGAAATTTTGTTTCAGGTTTCATTCTTTTCTTTGTTTGATTTCTAAGATGATTTTACTTTTGAGTTTTCCTTTGATCTGGTTTTAGTTTTTTTTCTTGTTTCTCTAGTTTTGAAATGTATGGAAAAAAAATTGGGAAAAGAAGAAGTAGATATATTTATAAATCTTGTTTTCATTTTTATTTAAATTAAAAACAAATGACACTTGTAATTATAATCAATATTAAAGTAACACACGTAATATTCATGTTAGGATTTAGCTACAAATGTTAATACACAGCCTTGTTATGTTACAAATGTGACGACACGAAATTTTTAGGCATTTGAAATTGGAATATTTAATTAATTTTAAATATTTGCAAGATAATTTAACTTGGATTTCAAATATCAGTTTGAATCTGGCGAGTGAATTTATTGAATTTAATAATTTGAATTTGGGTAAATTATTGAATCTTCAGTTTTAAGCCAGTTAAAAATAATTTAAAGGCTTATAAAATTTATAATGATGACACTGAAGATAATAGAATGGTTGAAATTTAATTTAAAGGTGATTTGTTCAGTTTTAATAATATATCGTTTAAATTGAATTTAAAAATAGCCTTCCGAGTCACAGTCTTCGAATTCGATGATACCAGTTCCATTGGATCCGTAATAGTTAGTTATTATCGGATTACAATTTCGTAGCAATCGGAGTTGTTGTTTGACCCTGGCAGCTCAAAACGCATAGAAATTATTTTAATCGATTTGAATTTAAATTTTAAAATAAATGTTGGCCAGTCAAAAACAATTTCACATCAAAACTTTTAGCCTTCCTTTCAATTGTCACTATAGCTAGGAAATGTCAGAATGCAAAACGTTTGAAACACGTTCCTATTTTCCTTAAATCATGCTGCTTTTTCATTGTAGAATAAAATAAAATAAAAATCACCTCGTCCTTCCCTTCCGAAGGAAGCCTCTAGCCTTCGTTCTTTTAATTGGGACCTGCCTCCTTCTTTTACGAATCATTCTGAAATTCATCTCAAAAAAAAAATGGCCGAAGCCCTTCATCAAATAAAAAAAAGAGATTGACAGTGATGCCGTGCTCAAATCCTTCTAGCTAGCATCGAGCGCGCGACTGTGAGGGGGTTACGATCGCGAGCTTCTATGCGCAAAGTCGAGGTGGGGAGCGGCGGCTCGAAAAGGGAAGACGAGCAAGGGCTTGGCGCGAGGATTTGTGGTCGCAAGCTCGATGGGATCGCGATAAGATGTCGATCGGCACGCGAAGTTAGGGTTCACGCATTTGAAAGCTCGTGCGCGCTGTTCGAGGTCGCATGGAATAAGGTGACGGCGCGACTGTGGGGGAAGCTTGAGTTAGTGTTCTGGAAGAGTTTGCGGTGAGGTTTACATGTTATTTCTTTCAATTTTGATTTATTTAAAATAATACATATATGAAAATATAAGTGAAAGGAGAAAGAATTTGCAGTAAAATGTAAAACATATCTTGGTTTTAGTTTTATATTTATGTAGATGCATTTGTAGGCAAAGGAAATAATAAATAAACAAGTTTAAATAGGAAACTTTTTTAGTCAGGGAAATATTTTTATACAGAAAATTTTTATTTTATAGAAAAAAAGGGAATGGCAGGTTCAGGAAAATTTATATATAAGATTTAATTAGTCAGAGAAATACATATATAGAGAAAAGAAGAAAAGAAAAATTATTGATAGTAAAGTAAATTTGAAAATTTTATTAACCCAATTAAATTTGATAATCAGTGAAGTTTAAAGAATGAGTTAGGATTTTAAAGCTAGGATTTTTGGAAATGTTTTAACTTGGAAAAATTATTTAAAATTTAGATTTTTGGAAATTTATAAAAAAAATGATGATTCATGTAAATGTAGGTGGTTTCACAAGATAAATTTAATTGGTTAAAAAGACTTTAAAATTTTAAAGCTAATTCCAATTTGAACAAATTTGTTAACTAAATTTATTTAATGGTAATTTATTTTAGATTATTTCCAATATTAATAAACCATACGATGTTTATACAAGGTTTAAAATCATGGAGAAACAAGCCGGTGTGGATCGTATTGCAAATTAAAAAGTAAATGTGAGTTAATCTCATTCATATGGCTTATTGAAATTTAAATGGTTAAATTTAAATAATTGGTTAAATGATTGAATAGATTTGATGTGGTATATTATATAGTAATATATAGTATATATTGAAGTGATTGATTTCCCGCGTTATATAGCGGATGAGACCCTATGCGCCGCATAATAGTGGATGATATTATATTAATCACATATACCGCAATATTCCACCTTGAAGTGGAATTGGTATTGTGCTAACATCTGTGGATGCATGGAAACAGGTTGGAGGGATCCAACTGGAGTCCTCAAAATTATTTAGACTGTTTATTATTCTGTGTTATGAATATTTGATATTCTGTGATGAATTATATTGATAATAGGAATATTGAATTAGATTTTTTGGAAAAAAATATAAGAGTAAATTTTGGAAGCGAAATAATTATAGAATAAAAATAAAAATGAATTTGGTTTTAAATTCCTTTAAACTTCTATTATAAAATGAGTAATTTATTTATTTAATGAAGCAAATAAAAAGGTAGTTAATTACTGGTTGAGATTAATCAAGAGTGATTAATATGTGTGGTTTAATTAATGATTAATTACTTAATGTAATTAATTTACGTTAGGATAAATTAAAATGTAATTAGAAATCATTAATTTATATAATTAATAATGTAATTAAAGGTTGATTAATTAAGATTAATTAATCAATAATAAGTGATTTATGATAAATTAATTAATATAAGTAATTAAGGATTAATGTAATTAATTATAGTTAATTAATTTGTGAAGTAATAAAGGATTAATTACTGTTTTGGTTAAGAATAATTAATTTGCGTAATTAATTAAAAATAATTACTTGAATGTAGTTGAAGGATAATTAATCCAGGGTGATTAATTAAGATGGGTAATTAAGGGATGATTTTTTAATTGATTTGAAATTAATCAATGTTAAGTGAAGGAATCTAAGTAATTGAGGTTAGTAATTCAATTAGAATTAATTAAATCAATTTGGAAGTGATCAAGCTTTGCTTATGGATGATTGAATGGTATTGGATGCCTAGAATGAGTTGATATCTCTGATATGAAGTATTTTGTAGTATCATCCGTTTAGGCAGACGGGATATTGTGGTTATCTATCAGTGATGAATTATTGTGTAAAGGGACATCATGTATTTAAAGTTTGAAGTGTATTTGACGTGAGACTCGAAGGGACCGGGGTCGGGTATTAGAAAATACCTGAAACCACTTCGAATTTTTATAGATTGATATGTGAAATCAATAGGCTGGAATGAAATGATTTAAGTAAATTGGACTGTTTAATCTAAATTTTGGTACTTAGAAAATTGATGTGTGAAATAGGTGATGTCTATAACAAATTGTGAATTTGTAAATTGATACGAGTTACCCCGGTTTTTATATAAGTTGTATGCTTTGTATTCCATGTTAGATGGGTTTACTTACGCTGGTTTCCAGCCTGATCCGGGTGTTACTTTGAGGTAATGCTCGGGTGAGACCGAGTATTACAGATTTTCAGGTAAGGACGTTCTGGAGCTCAAGAGGCAAGCTGGATGGCAAGAACGTATGGAGTGTCTCCGTTGTATTATATTGTTGTATATCTGAGACATGATGGTTGTGTATATCCAATGTCTGTATATATGTGTGTAACTCTGATGTATCATAAATGTATTTGACAGATACCGAATTCTTTTGTAAATTGTTATTATTTAATATTATATTTCGATCCGCTGCGAATTTGAGAATCTTTATTGTGTTTCTTCTTCTTCTTCTATCTCTTCTTCTTCTTTCCATAACTATCTGGGATTTTCGAGATCGAAAATTCTGGGTCGTTACAGTTGATATCAGAGCTGAAGGTTAAGCGAGAACCTTGGCTCTGGTGAGGATTACTCATTAAATATAGTCCGTAGTACTCTAGAATGAGTTGACTGTGTGTGTGTGTGTATGTATGTATGAGCGCGTACTTGTTATTTTCTTATATAAAGGTTTTTAATGATTTTATATAAGAATATATTTTGATATATAAAGCAATATTTCTTCCTAATAAATATTAAGGTAATTGGCTGTTATATTATTTGAAAATTTTAATAATGAGAATTAAGAGATAATAGAAATACAACCAAATTAAAATTAAATGAGGATAAGTTTGAAATGGATTCAGAATTAAATGGTTTAAAGAGATAAGTTGATTTGATTTAAAGGATTAAACCAACATTTAAAATTTTAACTCGGATTTATATAATTCGGGATGGTTTAAATTTGAAATTTGAATTGAATTCATTTAAATTGAATCTGATTTGAATTAATTGGATTTGTGATTGAAGATGTATAAGTTTAAAATTTTAAATGGAAAATTTGAATTGGACTGAATTGAAATGATTTGAAATTGAAGTGAGTTCAATTGATATTAGCCCAAATTTGTTGGAATAATTTGAAATTGTAATTAAAGTTGAATAGGTTTAAAATCAAATGGAATTTGACTTGAATTTGGAAAGAATTTGTAACGGGCCAAATTTTTCGACGCCCAAAAGTCGACATTGATACATCCACGGTATCCAATGCCGCACAATTGAATGCCGGAAAACCGAACTGTTAGGGTTTAAGAAGAAGAAACAGAAATAATAACAGAATCTCACATTTCGCAGCGGAAAAGATATAATAGATAAATGAATATCTTTAAAACAAACAACTATATCTGTTATTACATTACATCACATTACATTATCAGAGTGTTACAACATAAAAACAACGGAAAAGAATCTAACATATACTAGTGATACGCTTCTCCATCCAGCTTGCTCCTGATTTCCACAGCATTCATTTTCTGACTTCGCTCCAGAATAATGATAACCTGACTCTAGGCTGGTCGTGTAGAAATTGGTGGGCACCCAGAGTTTAGAAAGGAAACAATAAACTCAAGGTCGGTCGTGGGACAGGTGTGAGATCTTAAAAACAGTTATTTTCACAAAGAAAATAAAAAGGAATCCGCTATGCTTTTGGAAAATGAAACTACTATAAGGCCTCCCGCCACACACACAATGCAAACGCAGAATTGGAGGAGATTTCTCCTTATGATAGTCAAACATGCTTGATACGCAAAATCCTTTGATATTATTATTATTAGTGCATAGTGTGGAAAACATTTCAAAAATACAATATTAATCTTAGCCAGCATAGGTATTTCGCACTTATGCCTACTATAGCTACCATGTTCAATAGCAGGTTACCGCCACATTCCATAGCTGGTTATACAACTAAAACCGTACAGGGCGCGTATTGTTTCTTTAGATTTCCAACAAATGGTCAGGCTAAGGAACTTCCTACTGCCACATGGGTACGCCTCTGGAGGGATGCCCCGAGAACTTAACCAGCTCCCTGCCAACACATGGCCGGGTTATCTCTGTAACTAGGTAACTACTACACGAGTATGCCATCCCCCGGTCGTTTGCGACCTTTATCCGAGGATCCTCAACCACAAAGCAACAACTACAAAGAGTAATAGATTTGCAGCAACCACATATGTTAAATATCTGCGCTCCATACCATTATACCACCCTTTTCCAGAAGGAAATGACATAACCTAAAGGGCGTGACCCTCATAACCTTGCCGCATCTTTCCTGCTTCGACCATTTCCGGGGTGTGAGGTCCGACGAAGTCTCGTCCATAAAGCTACACTTTTCACAAAGTCATGCTTCGATCAACAAATGACATGCAACACTTTGTATGCCACATTACCAATTTGGGAATATATCACTAGTAACCATCAACTGCATAACCTCTGAGCACGTACGTCTCAGAGAAGGGTGTTAAGCTAAGAGAATAAATTCTCCGCCACCAACAGAAATGTATTTGATAGAAATCATCTTTACATCTCAAAGTGTAACGTTTGACACACATCAATACAAGTCCGTTCCGGGATCGAACGGAACCGAAGGCACTTCAAAGAAGCCCTTGCAAATCCGAATATTTACTAATCACGTCCGGAATCCCCATCACAAAGGGTGATAAAATCTCAATACCGGAGCAACCCGATGCAGAGACATTCGACAGGTAATCCTTTCGCTTTCGAAAATACCCGGTCTTCAACACCGTCTTCAAATGCAATCCCATTTCGTCGTATCATTATCCGGAATGGGTTTTATGACACAAGGTTCTCTCCCGGCTAATCCGAATAATGAGCGCTTATTTTTAAAAATAAGTGTTCAATCAGATTTCAAACAAATCACAACAAATTTCTACTTTGATCTTTTAAATAAAAGATCCATCATAATCACAAAGGTTCGATGTGGTTTCGATTGTCCATTTGGAATCTGACCCTCGGTCGCATCGAAATTCAAATGCCATTTAAAGGCCAATATTGATAGTCGGTTATTTAACTATCAATCAACATTCACAACAATCACAAGGATTTAAATAATTTTTTCTCAATTATTATTATTTTCAATATATCATCGCAAGATATAATTTTATAATTCAACCTTTTGAAAACAAATTTTAAATCAGTTTCCACATTTTAATCCTTTGAAAACAAATTTCAATTCATTTTCCTAATGCGGAAACTATTTCCAAACATTTATTCATTTCCACTGAAAATCTGCCGAGTTAAAATAATTCAAATCACTTATCCAAAATATTCTTTGAACATTTAAAATAAAAATATTTTAAAATACTTTCTTAATATTAGTTATGAAAATATTATACTAATATCTCATATAAAAATTCAAGTCCAAAAGTAATTTTAAAATAAAATTAGTAGATAGGATATAACCATTTAAATATCCAATTTTTAAAATAAATATCAATTTTAAACTTTAAATAATCACTTCTACCATAGATTAAAATATATTTTACATTAAAGATTTTAAAAATAACCTATGCAAATAATTTTTTTTCCAAACATTCTATCTTTAAAACCATCTTTACAACTTCAATCTATATTTATAAACTATATTGAAAACATTCTCGGCTTTCAGGGAAAATACACATTTCATTCTAAAATGGTTCACTCAAATCAACTTATAAATCTTTCTGGATTAATTTTAAATTTACGTTCCAAATCCGTAAATTCCTTTCCATACTTTTAAAAATAAACAATATTTATTTTTTTTAAAAAAATTCCCTTTCTTTTATAAAATTCCCATTGTGAATTTAAATTCCCAAATATCCACTGATATATGATTTTTAAATCAATTTCAAAAAAATCGTATACAAACACCAAATCAATTTCCAATTTGATTTTCAAATTCCATTTTTTAAACACCAAATCAAATTTCAAATTGATTTCCCAAAGATTTATTCTAAAACACTAAATCAAATTTTTTTTATTTGATTTACAAATTTATTGCCTTTAAAAATAAATTCCTTTATCTCTTTCAAAACTATTTAAAAATCGAATTTTAAATAAATCCTTCAACTTTAAACAATATTACTAAGAATTCCTTTATTAAATCTTTTCCCATTTTTTTGAATTTATTCAATAGGATTTCACTATAGATTTTCTACTTAAATTTGAATATCCAATTTTATTTATTTTTGGTATCTTACGAAACCAAAAATATATTCGGCTAAATTTTAGCCCGCAATTGTTTCAATCACAATATAATCACACACAGATTATAGATAAATAAACACACACATATGAAACAAAATCAAATGTTTGAGGAATCCAGTTGGATCCCTCCAACATGTTTCCCTACATCCACAGATGTTAGCATAATAGTTAAATATCAATTCCACTTCGAGGTGGAATATAGCAGTATATGGGATTTATAAAATATCATACGCTATTATACGGTGCATAGGATCTCATCCGCTATATAATGCGGGAAGTCAACAACTCCAAATACATATATAATACCAATTCCACTTCAAGGTGGAATATCGCGGTATATGGGTTTAAATATAATATCATCCGCTATTATGCGGCGTATAGGGTCTATTTCAATCCAACAAATAACAACCATCATCCAAGCAACAACCAAAAATTTAAATATACTATTCAAATTAAATCAAGTATCCAATTGAGTGAGAAGTTCTCACCTTTGCTTTTATTTTGCAATCTATTCTCAATTAGCTTGCATTCTCCATTTTAGACCTTGTCGAAACATTATATAAATTTATTAATATTCGAACCAATTGAATAATTAAATTTCTATTTGATAATTTAAATTAACCAAATTTTTTTAACTAATAATTTAATTTAAACAAAATTTCCTTTAAATCCACATGTATCTTTAATTCCCTATTGAACTACATATATACTTATAAAAATCTATATAGATTTAAAAGTCTAATTATATATATATTCTTCGACATTTAAAATTCTCCTCTTAAAAATCTTATCCATATAATTTTTTTTTCTATTTGACCCTTATTTATATAAATATATACATTTTTAAATTAACCTGACCTTACTGTAAAGTATATATGTTTGTTCTCTGTACATATTTATAAACTGGAAAATCTGCATATTTATATTATTACTGCATAAGTTTTACTGCCTATATATATATATATATATATATATATATATATATATATATATATATATATTGTAAATTGGTAAGACTTTATTAAGGCATTTCAGCCCAAATTTCAGCCCACTACGAACTATACATAACATATCCGACAAGGAATTCTTACAGCTCAAAATACCAAAAATAAATCAGTTTACAACTTCTTCTTTCTCTTCATGGCAGCCGCAGCAGGTAGCTTGTACTTGGGTTTCCTCCCAATGTTCGATTTTGATCCTCTCCTGCAATTCGAACTCCATTTAATTCCAGCAAGGTATTTTCGCACTCTTTGATTCTTCTTCGTACCAGTTGCATGTCATTTTTCACCAAATTGCTAATCTCTATGTGGTTTCTTTGTTTTTTCTGGAATGCGCGACGATTCCTTCCCTTCCAAATTCCCCAAACTGTTGTTGTGATAGCAATGCTGGCCATCTTGGATTTGACGTCTACGCCTCTCCGTTGCAACAGGTGATTTATCTCTTCCTCTAAAGTATTACCATCCACTGTTGTGTTTGTGTGTGTTTTGCATCGATTCCATACTTCTTTCGAAAATTTGCAGGAAAAGAATAAATGTTCATGCGATTCCTCTTCTAGGTTGCATAATTCACATTTATTTTCATTTAAGATTCCCCATTTTACAAGTCTATCCTTTGTAGGCAGTCTTTTCAGAATTACTTTGTAAGTTGTGAACGCCATTTTCGGGTTATTTGCATTGTTCCATATGATTTTGCTCCATTCAACCTTATTGTCTCGTTTCCTTATCTCTTCCCAAGCTGATTTTGTAGTGAATTCTCTTCCTGTAGGTTTCCATGTCCAGATGTCATTTTCTCTGCCTATATATATTGGCATATATTGTATTTCCTTTTTAATCTCCTGGTTTACTGGCAGTTGTGTGCAGTTCCATTCGTTGTTGATTATTATATCTGAGACTTTTCTATTGGGACATCCATAATCTGAGTAAGTATGTACTCCCAATATATTGATCAACGATTTTCCTGTTATCCAGGGGTCCTTCCATAAGTCAGTTTCCCTTCCCATGGCTATTTCTTTCGTAATACAAGAAGCTAGAGTTTCTCTTATTCTCATGATAGCTTTCCAATTCGTCGAAGCATTATTATCTATTTGCATGCACCAGAAATTTCCTTTAATGTATCTGCTCCTCATCCAATTCCCCCATAGTCCTTTTCCTGTGATTATTTTCCAAGCTTGTTTTAGAGTGTAAACCAGCCCCATTTCTTTAACTCTTCTCAAACCCACTCCTCCTTCTTCTTTGGGTCTACACAACTTATCATATTTAATTTTATGCATGCCTCCTTTCCAAATGAAATTTGCACACACTTTTTCTATCTTCTGGGTTGAAATATCTGGTAATTGGAAGGTTTGGAGCCAGAAATTTATTTTGGAATGGATTACTGTGTGTACTAGTTCAATTCTTCCTGCTAGTGATAGCAGTTGTGAGCTCCATCCTTGTAATTTGTTCCTTATCGAAGAGATTAAGATTGCACATTCTCTGTCAGTTATTTTATTTGATGATAAAGGGACCCCTAGATATTTCACAGGGAGAGCATCTTCTTACACTTTTAAGATATCTAGTATCTCATTTTTCTTGGTACATGTTTTGTTGAAATAGCACTTTGTTTTTTGTTCATTCATTTTAAGTCCTGTGTATCTCTCTAGATTGCAGAAAATGTCCTTGATTGCTCTAGCTGATGTGTTGGTGGCTTTTATACATATGAGCAAATCATCTGCGTAGAGTAGGTGGGTCACTATAGGATGAATGTTATATATAGGCTGGATTTTCCTGTTATAAGTCGCCAGCTCCATTTGTAACGAGAAGTATTCCATGGCAGTAGCAAACAAGTAAGGGGATAGAGGATCACCCTGTCTGATCCCTCTATTGGAGCCTATAAACCCTTTCGGTACACCATTTATCAGGATAGAAAAGGTTGGAGTTGATATGCATTCTCTTATTATGTTCACAAATCTTGAGGGAAAACCCATATTTTTTAACATGTGAATTATAAAATTTCTATTTATTTTATCATATGCTTTGTGAAGATCCACTTTAAGACAGAATTTATCCGTGCCTGGTTTGTTGAAGTTTCTAACCAGTTCATGTGCCATCAATGAGTTTTCAGAAATGCTTCTCCCTTTGATGAATGCACTTTGACTTTCTGAGATAAGGTCAGGTAATACGAGTTTCAATCTGTTACAAAGTATCTTGCTTAGAATTTTGTAAATCACATTACAACAAGATATAGGTCGGTAGTCTTAAATTCTTGATGGGTTATCCTTTTTTGGTATGAGACATATGAATGTATGATTAATTTCTTTGACAAATTTTCCATTTAGGAATATATCCTGCATTACTGATAATATTTCATCTTTCAGGGAATCCCAATGGATCATGAAGAACTTGGAGCCCAGTCCATCTGGACCGAGGCTGGAGTCCTTATGGATGCTTCTCACAGCTTCCCAAACCTCTGGTGTTTACCATTCTCCTGCTATGTATAATTGGTAAGGAGTTGTCAATTTCTCCATGAAACATGGCATTATAATATTTTAAAGCTTGTTCTTCAAATTCGGCACTGTTTACACTTTCGTTCCCCTCTTGATTAATCAGATGATAGTTATAGTTGAAGTTCTGTCTGGCTTCCATTTTAGTGTAGAAAAATTTTGTGCATTCATCCCCTTCAGTTAACCATTTTTCTTTAGCTTTCTGTTTGAGTTCAATGGCTTTTATTCTAAGTGCTTCTTTTAAATTGTTCTGATATTGATAGTATAGCTTCCATGTTTCTTCAGTAGACCCTCTATTATCAATAGTTATCAGTGTTTCTTCACACATTTTTTGCAGTTTGGTGATCTGATCCTCGTTTTTAGTTCTTGTTCTGTTCCATTCTTTCAGTTGCTTCTTGACTGTCTTAAGGGTTTGCACAAGCTTGTAGCATTCTGTTCCTTCTTCTCTAGGAATGTCATTTATGTGGATTGCTTCTGAGTAGCCTTCTAATTCATGCCATTGATTAGAGTACCTGAAAGGTTTCCCTTTTATGTACAATTTTTCTTCTTTTAAGTTAATAAGTATGGACAGTGATCACCTGTTGATGGGGGTAGGATATTTACTCTAGTGTTAGACAATTTATTTATGCATGCTACATTTACCAATGCTCTGTCTAGTCTACAGGATATTTTCTTACATTCTCCACTTCTCCATGTGAATTTCAAGCCACAATGGACTGGGTCCAATAATCCTGCCCTTATGATGCAGTTATTAAATTCTTCTAGTTGGGATACTTTGACAGTGAGCCCTCCTTTTTTTTCTTCTGCTTTGAGTACAGCATTAAAATCCCCCATAACAATCCATGGTTCTTTTATCTTGCTGCTCATATCTATTATAGTTTTCCATAGATTGTTGCGATGCGAAGTTAGATTGCTAGCATATACAGAGCTAAGAATAAGTTTCATACCACCTGAGTTAATTACATTTACAGTTATTTTTTGATCATCTTTATTTATCAGTTTGATATTCCATATTCTTTTATTCCATAACAGGAGAATACAACCTTTACCACCTACATCATTGTTATGCATCATTTCCCAATCTTCTTCTAGTGTCTGACTGAACTATTTAAGATTTTCTTCATTAAATTTATTCTCCATGATACTTAGTATAGAAGGAGAGTAATTCCTTCTGAGTTTGGAGAGGTCTAAACGCCTTGTATCATTGTTTAAACCTCTTACATTCCAGCTAATTATGGACATTTATTTATTGGAGGTCGACCCCTCAGTTTTCTAGGAGACACCTCGCGACTTGAGTTCGCCTTATCATTATTCACTGGTTTCCTGGACTATATTATATATTCTTGATTTACTTTTGTATATTTGTTTATGTTCTCTTCTTCTGTTTCAGATTCAGTTTCCATATTTTCAAGATATACTTTATTTATTTCCTCCTCTTCTTCTATGGTTACAGATGTTGGGCTTTTCTCCAAACTACGGATTTGGCTTTTTCCCCCCTCCTCATTATATGGCACCTGATCCACATTTTGGTCTACCTTCTCTGGCATATCCATATTTTCCTCCTGAACTGTAATATTCTCTTGCTCTTTGTAAATATTTGAAACTGTAGTGGAAGGACTCGACTGAGTCTTATTTTGTTGTGGTACCTCATTTTGCTCAGTTATGGTTTTTTGTTTCCACACTTGTTTGATGGGGCAGATCACTGTTTCACATTGTGTAGTTGTGTGGCCGAAACATTTGCAGTTACTGCATATCGGTGGAATGTATTCGTATTCTATTTCCTGTATGTATATATTGCCTTATCTGTCTTTGGCTCTTACTTGTTTTTTTAATGTTATCTGTTGCTTTTATCTCAACAAGCACTCTAGCGTAATTTAATCTTTTGACATGTCTTGTGTAATCATCCATATCTAGTGGATTTCCGATTAAACTTGCTATTTTGCTAATTCCCCTAGCATTCCATAAAGACAGATCTAAGTTTCTCAATCTCACCCAAACTGGATGTGATTCTAGCATATCTCTCTCAAGCCGTAAATTAGGTTCCCATTTTTTTGTGAATATAAGTTTACTATCGATGAACCATGGTCCCCCATCCATTACTTTTTTACAGTCTGTTTCATTACTGAATTTAATTAGGTAAAAAACATTTTCTCTGGGGAAAATATCCCACTTTCCTGTTGGTTTCCACTCCCTTTTGATATAAGCATTAAGATGAACATAGTATGGTTTTTTATCTGCGACGTACATATATATAGCAGTGCCCCACATGTTTTTTGCTGTGTTAAATACTTCTTCATCGAGATCCGCATACGCTCCATCCTCGTCCTCCAAGAATTCAAATTTGTTGACCCCATCATTTATGCACGTATTACCCGCAATTGCATCTGCCCATGTTCCGATACCTTTCCTGATCTCCAATCTCTTAGATTCCACCAGATCTGATCCTTTTTTGGAATTATATGTTATAGGTCCCATCAGATCTGAATACTTTTTACTATTATGTGCTTTATGTCCCACCAGATCTGCATAATTAATGGATTCTCCTAGATTTTCCTTTGCCTTATTGAACTGTTGTTGATCTCTGATAGGATTGTTACTTTTGTTTTTATTTTTAATTCTTACCTCTATCCACCCCGTGTCGTCTATTTCTTCGGTGATAGGCTGATTTGTTGAGATCTCTGTAGTTCTTCCTTCGTTCGCCTTTGATTCGTTCGCCTTTGATTTGTTCGCCTTTGAATCGCCATAATCGCTGTTTTCATTTCGCCTTTGAGTCGCCATTCTTTTAGAATGGTTGCCGCCGATATATATATATATATATATATATATATATATATATATATATATATACATATATATATGTATGTATGTATGTATGTATGTATGTATGTATGTACGTATGTATGTATGTATGTATGTATGTATGTATGTATATATATGTATGTATGTATATATATGTATGTATGTATATATATATGTATATATATGTGTGTATATATATATATATATGTATATACATACGTTTTATACCAGAAATCGTGTGTGTGTATATATATATTTAGATTTAAATCAATTTGAAAAATTAAAAATCTAATTACCTTATTGTAAACATCGTAAACCACGCCGATCTTGACTGTAGCTTGAGATTGCCGCCGCTACTAAGAATCCATCACGTGCTTGAAGTCGAGCCCAAAACCTAGCCGCAACCATCGTTCTCGCCTGCACGCGAGCTCGTCGACCAAGCCCTGACACATGCGACCACGTCGCACCAGATCGAACGCAAATCGCTCCTACCACTAGCTCTGGCACCTCCTTGAAATCAATGCGACATCACCACGTCGACAGCTCTACCGCTATCGTGCCCCAGTTCGATGCCACGTCATGCGCGAACGAATCCTTCTCCAAACCCTAGAATGCCTTACCCAAAATGATACTTACGCGCGACCCCTACTTCATCGACCTGCCTTCGCTTCGCCTCCCCACGATCTTGGCCAACACCTCCTTTCCGCGAGCTTTCCCTCGATCGAACGATTTATTCGTTCGTTAATAATAAAAAATTGAAGGTCGATTTCGTTTCGATTGAAAGAGGGATGAATGAAGGATACTAGCAATTTAAATTGAAGACGCGATTTCTTTCTGGAACCGTTCGTATTTCAAAAAAAAGGAAGAGAAGGGAGTTGTAGGCGATTTTACTTGGTCGGCCATTATTTTGATTTTTCTTTTGTTCTCGTTCTGCCTTGTTGTGAAACTGTTCATGATTTGAATTGAAGTTGAAGGTTGCGTGAGGTAGACGCCTTGCTATAGTAGTCTTGAAACGAAAGGAAAAAGTTATGAAGTGAAATAATTTCAGCTGACAGTGACTAGGATATAAATATATTTTTAAACTAAATTCAAATCGTCTCGATAATGCAACTTACAATTCTGAATTCCTATCGAGACATGCCGCTAGACGTTTATAAGGTTATATCCCTATTCTGAACGAAATGGAAAAGGTTTCGAGTCCTAATTCGATCGTATGGAAAAGATAGCTTTTGGATCGAGTTTAAATATTAAATTATTGATTTTAATCCCAACACGTTTCTCACCCGTACGGACATACAGTAACTCCAAACGTCGAAAATTGAAATCCGATAATAACTAACTATTACGGATTCAATAGGACTGGTTTCGTCGAATTCCGAGACTGTGCCTCGGAAGGCTATTTTTAAATGTCGATTTAAACTATATAATTTCAAAACTAAACAATTCACTTTCAAATTCAATTCTGTAGTTTCTATTATCTTCAGTATTATCAATATGAATTTCCTAAGCCTTTAAAAAAATATTTTTAATCAGCTTAAAATTGAAGATACAAATTTTTACCCAATTTCAATAAATTAAATTCAATAATTTAATCTCCAAATTCATAGTTAATTTTGAAATTCAAGTTAAACTAACTTCCAAATATTTAAAATCAATTAAATATTTCGATTTCAAATGTTCAAAATTCCGGGTCGTCACATCCTTCCCCCCTTAAAAGAATTTCGTCCCGAAATTTCTAGTTAAGAAGATTAATCTTTAACCCATTTGCTACCTTTCCAAAACTAAAACAGTTTTATCAACTTGCCCAAAACCAATCTTTTTATTAGAGGCCCACTATCATTTCAACTAACTTTCCAAAATCAATCATAGATTCCAAACAACATTGCTTTCTCAATAATTCAAATTTAAATTTAAACTCAAATTTCAAATTAGAAAAAATTTCTCAAAATTATTCTAACTCCCTAAATTTTCGAAAAATTTCGCCAGCGTCTCCTTTGCGCGGCTAGCTCGGTACGACTACAAAAATGGCACCACGGGCCCCCAGATTCAAAAAGAAAATAAAAAGCCAAGTGGCTAGACAAGAAAATCATCAAATTTCATATAAAAATTTAAATACATACCTTTTTGTCGAGCAATTTAAATTATCTTCAGAATCAAAATCCAATTTATCCTTTGTCTTTAACACACCTGTATATCCTGATATCCATAATGTCCAATTTCAACATTCAAAAATCATTTTTGCACATTTCTTTACAAAAGTTTGAATACTTGTCTCTTACACCATTTTTACTTCACTATTGAAGTTGTATATCCATTATCATTCAATCTTATATTTCAATTTCATTTGAATTCAATTCACAATTTCAATTCTATTTGGATTCAATTTGTCTTCCGAATATTGAATTTTATCAATTATCTTTCATTCACAACTGACTCATATCATTAATTTTAAATTAGTTTCATTTACTAATTCATTCCAATTCATTTTATCTCAACCCTTTTTTTTCTTTTTTCTTTTTATTCTTTTATTCACAATTACCATTTCACGATTTTCAATTTAACCTCCACTTAATTATTAACCTGGTATATTCCCAATACAAAATTTACTTAAGAATTTCACACTCCATTTCTTAAGATCAATGCAAATATTCTATATACTTTTTATATTTATTTTTAATTCATCACTTTGGTTTATATTGACTTATATTAAACTGGATTTCCAATTCCATATGAATTTAATTTATCTTTCATTTATAATTATTGAATTCATTTCAAACCATATCTATTTGGTATTTTCTTCAATTAGTTTCACTTACTAATTTCATTTCAATACTTTGCTTTGTTTATCACAAATCAATTTCAATTCCAACTCCAGTTCTATTTACTTACAAATTCGAAATGAATTTCAACATTCAATTTCACTTTCATTTACTTGTAATTGTAAATTTATTTACCTATTCAAAATTTTATTTTCCACCTTAATAAATTTTATTCCATATATATCTATTTTTAATAAGATTCCAGAGTCTTTTCAACAATTCAAAACCATTTTTGAAATCAATTCAAATTATCCTTTGAATTTCCAAAACTAAACTCAGTTTTCCAAACAACTTTTCGTTTAATTAATTTAGCAGCAATTCCTCTTCTGGAAACTCGAAAATGAACACCGATGATGTCGCGGTCATCATCGGAATTATTTTCCAGCGGCCGAAAAGAGTTTAGTGCTTTCATCCCTTCAAAACCTTTTTCGAATCTCCAAATTTCAAAACTTTCAAACTCCTTCAAAAACATTTCCAAATATTCCTCTGGAATTCCATTTTAAATTTATAAATCACATTTACATTTACAATTCCCATTTGCATATGGATTTTATTTCCTTAGTTCTTTGTTTATCATTTCAATTTCTTATTCAACAATAATGATAATACTTTAATATTATCACTTTCTAACATCCAAGCAACCATATACTACTATAATAATTTACGAAAAATTATTTCTTTCATACACGAAAATAGTTTGGGTAAAATTATTTCATTCACTCTATTTTAAAACAATATCGTGTCGAATTGTTCTGCACAAGTGTTTAGAGATATCTATCGATAGAGTTGTACAGTCTATACCGACCAGAATCCATATACCACCCAACAAACCAACCATCACAATATAAAACAATTTTTATATTCACTAACAAATACGCGCTCATATCTATTAATGCACTCAAACTCATTCTAGAGTACTACTGACTCTATCTCTAATGAGTAACACCCAACAGAGCCAAGGTTGTCGCTTAACCAAATGCTCTGATACCACATTGGAACGGTCTAAATTTTTTGACGCCCGAAAGTCGACATTGATACATCCACGGTATCCAATGCCGCACAGTCAAATGCCGAAAAACCAAACCGTTAGGGTTTAAGAAGAAGAAGAAGATAGAAGAAGAAACAGAAAGAATAACAGAATCTCAAATTTCACGAGAACCCCCATCACGTTTCACAAAGATAAGCAAGGTCAGTCGTGGGACTGGTGTGAGATCTTAAAAACAGTTATTTTCACAAAGAAAATAAAAAGGAATCTGCTATGCTTTTGGAAAATTAAACTACCGTAAGGCCTCCCGCACACACACAATGCAAACGCAGAATTGGAGGAGATTACTCCTTATGATAGTCAAATATGCTTGATATGCAAAATCCTTTCATATTATTATTATTACTACATAGCGTGGAAAACATTTTGAAAGTATAATATTAATCTTAGCCAGCATAGGCATTTCGCACTTATGCCTACTATAGCTACCATGTTCAATAGCAGGTTACCGCCATATTCCATGGCAGGTTATACAACTAAAACCGTACATGGCGCGTATTGTTTCTTTGGATTTCCAACAAATGGTAAGGCTAAGGAACTTCCTACTGCCACATGGGTACGCCTCTTAAGGGACGCCCCAAGAACTTAACCAGCTCTCTGCCAACACAAGGCCGGGTTACCTTTGTAACTAGGTAACTACTACACAAGTATGCCATCCGCCGGTCGTTTGCGACCTTTATCCGAGGATCCTCAACCACAAAGCAACGACCACAAAGAGTAATAGATTTGCAGCAACCACATAGGTTAAATATCTGCGCTCCATACCATGGTACCACCCTTTTCCAGAAGGAAATTACATACCCTAAAGGGCGCGACCCTCATAACCTTGCCACATCTTTCCTGTTTCGACCATTTCCGGGTTGTGAGGTCTGACGAAGTCTCGTCCACAAAGCTACACTTTTCACAAAGTCATGCTTCGATCAACGAATGACTTGCAGCACTTCGTATGCCACATTACCAATTCGGGAATATATCACTAGTAACCATCAACTACATAACCTCTGAGCTCGTACGTCTCATAGAAGGGTGTTAAGCTAAGAGCATAAATTCTCCGCCACCAACAGAAATGTATTTGATAGAAACCAGCTTTACATTTCAAAGTCTAACGTCAGACACACATCCATACAAGTCCGTTCTAGGATCGAACGGAACCGAAGGCACTTCAAAGAAGCCATTGCAAATCCGGATATTTACTAATCACGTCCGGAATCCCCATCACAATGGGTGATCAAATCTCTATACCGGAGCAATCCGATGCAGAGACATTCGACAGGTAATCCTTTCGCTTTCGAAAATACTCGGTCTTCAACACCATCTTCAAATGCAATCCCATTTTTTCGTATCATTATTCGGAATGAGTTTTATGACACAAGGTCCTCTCCCGGCTACTCCCAATAACGAGCGCTTATTTTCAAAAACAAGTGTTCAATTAGATTTCAAACAAATCACAACAAACTTCTACTTTGATCTTTTAAAAAAAAGATCCATCACAATCACAAAGATTCGATATGGTTTTCGAATGTCCATTTGGAATCCGACCCCCAATCGCATCGAAATTCAAATGCCATTTAAAGGCCAATATTGATAGTTGGTTATTTAACTATCAATCAATGTTCACAACAATCGCAAGGATTTAAATAATTTTTTCTCAATTATTATTATTTTCAATATATCTTCGCAAGATATAATTTTATATTTCAACCTTTTGAAAACAAATTTTAAATCAGTTTCCACATTTTAATCCTTTGAAAACAAATTTCAATTCATTTTCCTTATGCGGAAAATATTTCCAAACATTTATTCGTTTCCACTGAAAATCTGCCAAGTTAAAATAATTCAAATCACTTATCCAAAATATTCTTGGAACATTTAAAATAAAACTATTTTAAAATACTTGCTTAACATTAGTTATGAAAATATTATACTAATATCTCATATAAAAATTCAAGTCCAAAACTAATTTTAAAATAAAATTAGTAGATAGGATATAACCATTTAAATGTCCAATTTCTAAAATAAATATCAATTTTAAACTTTAAATAATCACTTCTATAATAGTTTAAAATATATTTTACATTAAATATTTTCAAAATAACCTATGTAAATAAATTTTTTCCAAACATTCTATCCTTAAAACCATCTTTACAACTTCAATCTATATTTATAAACTATATTGAAAACATTCTCGGCTTTCAGGGAAAATACACATTCCATTCTAAAATGGTTCATTCAAATCAACTTATAAATCTTTCTGGATTAATTTTAAATTCACGTTCCAAATTCGTAAATTCCTTTCCACATTTTTAAAAATAAATGATATTTATTTTTAAAACAAATTTCCCTTTCTTTTATAAGATTCCCATTGTGAATTTAATTCCCAAATATCCACTGATATATGATTTTTAAATCGATTTCAAAAAAAATCGTATAAAAACACCAAATCAATTTCCAATTTGATTTTCAAATTCCATTTTTTAAACACCAAATCAAATTCCAAATTGATTTCCCAAAGATTTATTCTAAAACACCAAATCAAATTTTTTTTATTTGATTTACAAATTTATTGCCTTTAAAAATAAATTCCTTTATCTCTTTCAAAACTATTTAAAAATTGAATTTTAAATAAATTCTTCAACTTTAAACAATATTACTAAGAATTCCTTTATTAAATTTTTTTAGCATTTTTTTTGAATTTATTCAATAGGATTTCACTATAGATTTTCTACTTAAATTTGAAACTCCAATTTTATTTATTTCTGGTATCTTATGATACCAAAAATATATTCGGCTAAATTTTAGCCTACAATGATTTCAATCACAATATAATCACACATATGAAACAAAATCAAATGTTTGAGGAAGCCAGTTGGATCCCTCCAACCTGTTTCACTGCATCCACAGATGTTAGCACAATAATTGAATACAAATTCCACTTTGAGGTAGAATATCGTAGTATATGGGATTTATAAAATATCATCCGCTATTATGCGGCGCATAGGGTCTCATCCGCTATATAATGCGGGAAATCAACAACTCCAAATACATATATAATACCAATTCCACTTCGAGGTGGAATATCGCTGTATATGGGTTTAAATATAATATCATCTGCTATTATGCGGCGTATAGGGTCTATTTCAATCCAACAAATAACAACCATCATCCAAGCATCATCCAAAAATTTAAATAAACTATTTAAATTAAATCAAGTATCCAATTGAGTGAGAAGTTCTCACCTTTGCTTTTATTTTGCAATCCATTCCCCATTAGCTTGCATTCACCATTTTAGACCTTGTATAAACATTATATAAATTTATTAATATTCGAACCAATTGAATAATTAAATTTCTATTTAATAATTTAAATTAACCAATTTTTTTTAACTAATAATTTAATTTTTAAAAAATTTCCTTTAAATCCATATGTATCTTTAATTCCCTATTGAACTACATATATACTTATAAAAATCTATATAGACTTAAAAGTCTAATTATATATATATTCTTCGACATTTAAAATTCCCCTCTTAGAAATCTTATCCATATAAATTTTTTTCTTTCTGTTTGACCCTTATTTATATAAATATATATATTTTTAAATTAACCTGACCTTGCTGTAAAGCATATATGTTTGTTCTATTCACATATTTATAAACTGGAAAATCTGCATATTTATATTATTACTGCATAAGTTTTACTGCATATATATATATATATATATATATATTTCTATGTTTTATACCAGAAATCGTGTGTGTGTGTGTGTATATTTAGATTTAAATCAATTTGAAAAATTAAAAAGCTAATTACCTTACTGTAAACATCATAAACCATGTCGGTCTTGACTGTAGCTTGAGATTGCTGCCGCTGCTAAGACTCCATCGCATGCTTGAAATCGAGCCCAAAACCTAGCCGCGACCATTGTTCTCGCCTGCATGCGAGCTCGTCGACTAAGCCCTGACACACGCGACCACGTCGCCCCAAATCGAACGTAAATCGCTGCTACCACTAGCTCTGGCACCTCCCTAAAATCATCGTGACATCACCACGTTGACAGCTCTACCGCTATCGTGCCCCAGTTCGATGCCACGTCACCCGAGAACGAATCCATCTCCAAACCCCAGAATGCCTTACCCAAATTGATACTTGAGCGCGACCCCTACTTCATCGACCTGCCTTCGCTTTGCCTCCCCATGATCTCGGCCAACACCTCCTTGCCACGAGCCTTCCCTTGATCGAACGATTTATTCTTTCGTTAATATATTTTTTTGAAGGCCGATTTCGTTTCGATTGAAAGAGGGATGAATGGAGGAAACTAGCAATTTAAATTGAAGACGCGATTTCTTCCTGGAACCGTTCTAATTTCAAAAAAAAGGAAGAGAAGGGAGTTGTAGGCGATTTTACTTGGTCGGCCATTATTTTGATTTTTCGTTTGTTCTTGTTCTGCCTTGTTTTGAAACTGTTCGTGATTTGAATTGAGGTTGAAGGTTGCGTGAGGAAGACGCCTTGCTACAGTAGTCTTGAAACGAAAGGAAAAAGTTATGAAGTGAAATAATTTCAGCTGACGGTGACCAGAATATAAATATATTTTTAAATTTAATTCAAATCGTCTCGATAAATGCAACTTACAATTCCGAATTCCTATGGAGGCATGCCGCTAGGCGTTTATAAGGTTATATCCCTATTCTGAACGAAATGGAAAAGGTTTCGAGTCCTAATTCGATCGTATGGAATAGATAGCTTTTTGGATCGAGTTTAAATATTAAATTATCGATTTTAATCCCAACACGTTTCTCACCCGCACGGACAAACGGTAACTCCAAATGCTACGAAAATTGAAATCCGATAATAACTAACTATTACGGATTCAATGGGACTAGTTTCATCGAATTCCGAGACTGTGTCTCGGAAGGCTATTTTTAAATATCGATTTAAACTATATAATTTCAAAACTGAACAACTCACTTTCAAATTCAATTATGTAGTTTCTATTATCTTCAGTATTATCAATATGAATTTCCTAAGCCTTTAAAAAAATATTTTTAATCAGCTTAAAATTGAAGATACAAATTTACACCCAATTTCAATAAATTAAATTCAATAATTTAATCTCCAAATTCATAGTTAATTTTGAAATTCAAGTTAAACTAACTTTCAAATATTTAAAATCGATTAAATATTTTGGTTTCAAATGTTCAAAATTCTAGGTCTTCACAGAAATCAAGATTGATTTAACTTGAATTGGGGTTAAATCAATTTCAATGGAAATTAAAGTTATTCATATTGGAATTGAGTCAATTTAAATGAAAGTGGAAATTTAATTTGAATTTATGGAGAAGTGAACAGTTTTGACTTTGGACTATTTTCAATATAAATTGTTTTAATATAAACTTATTTTTCCAACCTATTTAATATATACAACCTTTCTTTTTAAAGCCAAATTATTTTATATTTATTTTACAATTATTTTTGGAACTATTCAACAATTTTTCAACTATTTTATAAACTAATTACTATTTTTCAACTATTTTACGAATTAATTACTATTTTATAACTATTTTGTAATTATTTAAAATATCTATAAATATTTAACTATTTTCCAACTATTTTATAATTAATTAACTATTTTACAGCTATTTTACAAACAATTAATTGTTTTTCAACTACTTATATATTTTTTTAAACTTTTCAAGCAATTTTCTAAATTTAAGCTGGACAGAGTTCAAACTGTTTATGATTGAATATCCATTTGGGATAAGGATTAAAGTGATAATCCAAATGGGATTGAAGCAATTGTAAATATATGGATAGAAATTAAAGGAAATGTGAACAGAAAGAGAAATTGATTTAGTTAAAAATCAATGAAAATAAATACGTAGGATGTATGTATATTATTCTATTTGCATAGTGATTTGATCCAGTACGAGCACAGAATTTCGAGATAGTTATATCGATCCGAGTTGGGATTTTTCACTCGATTTTCGACGGCGAACGTGGATATGGATTGTTGTTTGGTTCTGTATATTCTCTATCATAGTCATGGCTATGCAAGGAGAATGACGGTTTCTGATCAAGAAGCCAGATCTTTGTGCGTACTAGGAAGTCAGATGGACGATACTAGTTCGGAAGTGAAATTGTGTGATCGAGTGAGCGATCAGATTGATATAGCATACGGATGATAGGTGTACATCGTACGAATTTGAATGAAATTGATATTGAAAATTTGTGGATAAGAAATGTAAAATGGTTTTTGAAATGAAAGGTATATTTTATGAAACATATGATGAAGTAAAATGGAAATTGGATATTTCTATGGTAAAAATTTACTTTATGGAAGTAAATATAATGGTAAGTGACCTTACAGAGTAATCAAATCTGAATATTTGATTTTGAATAAGCAAAGTTATATATCTTTGTTATATAAGATAAATCTCCCCTTGTTGAATCTATTGCCGGAAAAAAAGGATTTTGAAAGTGTTTGAAGTATAAAAAGGAGTTGTATACAAGTTTGAAATGATCCAAAGTTTTTTTTAAAAAAGGTTATATATATATCTATATCTATATATATATGTGTGTGTGTGTGTGTAAAGGATCCTATGAGAATGATTTTTAGGAAAGGTTTTTGGAACCTTTGGATTTGGAAAGGCTTTTGATTTTTGGGTAAAATCAATATTGGAATTTGGAAAGCCTAGTTTAAGAATTATCGATTTTGAGATAATCGATTTTGAGAAAAGGAGATTTTTATGAGATTCATACTAGGTGTATGATTTGGAAGATACTATATGTGTATAGTTTAAAGTGTTTTGATAAAGGCTCTGGGGAAAAAGGCGCTCCCTTGAAATGAACTTCTCAGGAGTGCCACAAGGTGATACTGCCTTGAACCCTAAGGGGGGGTTCTATAGTTGATCCTGTGAGGAGTCCGGACAAAACTAGTTCCTGAGGAATATAAGTAGTGTGTAGCGAAACTCGAGGGCACTGATGCCTACAGAGTGCGACGACCCGGATTTTTAACATCTGTTAATTGGGTAATTACCTGATTTATTTTAGAAATATTAATATTAATTAGTCAAACAAATAAATTTCTGACGATTAAAATATCTGAATATATATAAATTAAATTAAAAAAAACTATATTGAAGATTGCATTATATAATTTTTGAATCCTATAGAAAAATAAATCATATGTATATGTAAAACCCTACCATATCAATTAAAGACAAAGTATTCAAAATACATACATACATACATACATACATATATATATATATATATGGATAGATATATAGACAAGTTTTATGTTGTTCAAATATAAAAAAATATAACTAAGTATGTATGTATATATGTTAGATGAAATAGTAAAGTAATAAAATAGGAATATACATATGATGTATGTAAAATAGTACATATGAGATGTAAATATATATGCATAGATATGTAAACATAAAGTGGAACAATGTAGAAAAATGCAACATCAAATCTTAGCATACAAAACATTTTATCAAAGCAAAGCATCAGAACTTTTAAATGAAATCAAATCAATGTCAAAAGCAAAGTCTGGTTAAACCATTGTTTAAAACAAATTTTAAAGAAAAAAATAAAATGGACAAATAAAGGTGTGGGTTGCCTGTACATATGCTAGCTTACTCTACACACTTCATTTCCATTATATATATTTGTGGTCGAGCTTATCACCTTGCTCTCATATATATAAAAAATGAAATTTGTTGTATAGTGGAAGCTACAGCTACCTTTTCCCTAGTATAAGTAAAGCTCTACCTTGTTACTTTCTGGCATTCGAACGAAAGGTAAGAAAATATAATAAGAGCTGCCATTACAACCTGATCTGAAACCAAGTTAACAACAAGAATTAACTCATCAATAACATCAACTCATTTGCAATCAAACAACAAGCTTTAAAGTAGTTCAAGCATCAGTTTCAAAGGCTCTCTGTTTTATAAATACCAGGTGAGTAAAATCTTAAACTATTTAAGATTTGATCCTTCATGATTACTCGTAAAATGATAGGTAAAGATAGAAATATGGTTTGAATAGATGTATAAAAGTATTTTCCAGGAAATTGCATGAAATTGCTAATGATCTACAGCATGTCTGTATAAATATATTACATAGCCTCTGTTATTGGTTTACAGTCTCAAAATTCAATTCAATTCAAAAAAAAATTCCTTTACTTCAATGTCTTACAGATCATGATCACTAATAGAAACTAGTTGTATTAACCAAATCTTGTTTTAAAAATGTTTATAAGTATAATTTGTAGGTGATTAAACAGGAAATATTAATTAACAGTAAACAAAAAATCAAGTTCTAGTGGTCCAGTGGTTAAGACGTAGTGGAGTTGCTACATATGTTTGTAGTGGCACCGGTTCGAATCCCAGCGGCCATAATAATGAGACATAGTGCACGGCCACTTATAAAACCGGCTAACCGAAGGCCAGGGCAAACATAGTTTCCTTGGCCCCAAAGTTTAAATCAAGACAAGTTTTCATTACGTTTTCAATGGCTGCTCCCGCCCATCCTTTTCACCATCCCCTGTCCAATCTCTCTGACCTCCCCATTTCGTCAACTGTTCCCCCTTCCTTTTCTCCTTCAACCTCTAATCCTACCTCTCCAGAATCCTTGCCGCCGCCTGTTCCTCCTCCAGCCTTACCCGACTCTTCCACCTTCCCATCTTCGTCTTCCTCAAAATGGTCTTCCTTTTTTAAATCTAAACCACGAAACGCTGGTACGTACACACCTATTGTCATTCCCCTAACCTATGATGGTCCTGTTTTAGTTCCTCCCAGTGATGTGTTGCAAGCTGGAAATGCGGTGTGGAGTGAATGGCTTGTGGGTTTTTTCCTTGACAAGCCGCTGTCCTATTTGACTGTTATCAACCACTTGAAAAGGCTATGGAAGCTCAAAGGGGAGATAACGATCAAGTCTGATGGAACTTTGTTCCTTTTCCATCTCTCCTGTGATAACGATAGAAGGAAAATTGTTGAAGCAGATCCCATTTTTCTACGGAACAAAATTTTCATCGTTAAAGCTTGGGATCCCTTTGTAGGGAACAGCTGCAGCACTATAAGATCAGTGCCTGTATGGCTGAAATTATCGAACATACCACTTTATGCGTGGTCTCACCTTGGTATTAACTGGCTTGCTTCAAGAATTGGTAGTCTCCTCTGTTTAGACTCCTCCACTGACAAAATGGAAAGAATAGGCTACGCTAAATGTTTAGTGGATGTTACTCCATTACACGATTTAGTTGACGAGTTCCCGGTAAAGCTTATGGATGGATCCACTCACATGGTGCAAGTAAGCTATCTCTGGAAACCTGATATTTGTTCACACTGTAAAGAATTTGGTCACCTGATTAATGTGTGCAAAAAGCAAGTTGAAATTAATGAAAGATTTGAGGTTGAGATAGAAATCAAGACGAAATACAAGAAGGCGGTAATGCTGAGTATGGTGATGGTAAGAAGACTAGTAAAAATAAGCAAATTTGGAAGAAAGTGGTGAATAAAAAATCAAAAGGTGGTGTTGATAACTCAGTGAGGCAGTCAGTGCAAAATAAAAAATCTTCTGATAATGAACGAGGTGATGCTATCTTATTGCAGCATCAGATGAAGAACAAAAGCATAGTGGACCTGAGTGGTAGTGTTATTCATGTGGAGGAAAGTGAAGTAGGAAGTGATAATGTCTCTGTTTTGATAAGTAATAGGTTTGATGTGTTACATAATGAGGAGAATGGTGGTGTAAGGGGATGTGTCGTAACCAATGATATGCAATCTGTTAATTTGGTAACAAATATTGAAGATCAGCCTGTAACAAGTGTAGGGGTCACTGCGCATTGTGATCAACTTAAGGTAGCACCATCTTCGGTTGGATCACTCAGTATTCAATTAGTTGATATTGATGTTGATACTGAAATTGTGCACGTTCCTGTGTGTGACATTGAATCTGTGCATGAAACTGCTCAGTTGCCTTTAACAGTACAAATGAATATGCAATGTCTACAAAGTGATCTTACCAAACAACAGTTTCTTCCCACATGCCAAACAATCAAATCTTCCTTTTCTGACTTTCATCAGGAGAAGGAATTCAGTGAGACTCTGCAAAAGCAAATTTATGATCTTTTTTCTCAAATCAACCTCCCTCTTTATCTCATGTCCATCCCACCATCTCATCTCCTCCCTTGCCAACCCACTCCACCACTAGTCAACCCTATGTCTTCCACGGCACGATTCCAGGTTGGAAATCCCCTACCTCATAACAAACTCAAATCATTGAACAAGTTTCCATAATTGTTAAAAACAAGAGGCACAAAAAAAACACTACTACCCCTGGTTATACCAGAATTAACTCTCCCATTACGAGGAGCATGACAGAAGGTGATCTCTCTTCATTACATTAATAATGTTACACAATTTTGGAGTATGGAATATTCGTGGATGTCACAACTTCCTCAAGCTTGATCAAGTGAAGCTTTTGATATTCAATCATCAACTGTCTATATTCGCTATTCTTGAAACAAAACTAAATCTCCCCATGACTATATCTGCAGCCAAGTACATTAATCCATCGTGGGCTCTCTCCCACAACCTTCATGAAGCTTGTTATGGGAGAATTTTGGTCCTACATAACCCTTCTCTGCTATCCCTTGACCTACTTCTTGCTACCCCGCAGTTAATGCACTTCCATGCTAAGTATTTCAATTCTCCTACTACCTTCTACATTACCTTCATCTACGCTTTCAACTCCCCATCCACTAGGCAATCCCTTTTTAACCTATTACCTGCTTTACGGTAAGAATCACACCCTTGGATTATAGCTGGTGATTTTAACTGCTGTATGGCCTTGTCTGAAAAGCATGGTGGCAACCCACTTATGCCTAGGGATGTCCTCCCTTTAAATACTTCAATAAACGATTCTTCTCTGTTGCCCGTCTGCAAAAATGGTGCCCGCTACTCTTGGAACAATAGATCTAGGAGTGGTGCTCGTATTTTCTCCAATATTGATCATGCCTTTTCAAACTTCAAAGCCCTTTCCACTTGGCCGAATCTCTCCTCCTTTTTGCCCCACCCCATCCTCTCTGACCACTCTCCAATTATCTTGACATCAGGGAAGCAGTCTCATGGAAACAAAAGAAGTTTTAAATTTTTCAATGCTTGGGTCCATGATCCAGAGTATAATATCATAATTAATAAAGCTTGGTCTGTTAAGTTTGTTGGAAACCCCATGTTTATTTTTTGCAGCAAACTTTGTGCTGTTAAGGAAGAATTAAGAGCGTGGGCAAGAAAGAAGTTTGGTAATGGCAGCCTGCAGTCTTCCTCGCTCATGGTCCAACTTAAAGTTGCTCAGGAGCAGATGATGTCGTTTCCTGACAATGCTGAGATGGCTGAGAAGGAAGCGGCCCTGTTCACTGACCTCAATCTAGCTTTGGCTACTGAATGTGACATGAAGAAGCAGCAACTTAGGATCAAATGGGCTGCTGAAGGCGATAGAAATACTAAGTTTTTTCATGCGTCCATAAAGGTTAAACACTCTGTTAATAACATAACTTCCATTTTTGATGAAGCGGGAACCCTTCACACTACACCTGACACAGTTGACAAGGCTTTTCACACGTATTTTTCCTCCCTTCTTGGGAATGGTAATCAATTTGAACCGGAGTTGGATCTGCTTTCTAGCATCTAACTGCCAAAAGTTAATCCTGTAGAAGCAGTTCAACTGGTAGTAAAAGTGACAAATGATGAAATTAAGAAGACTCTATTTGCAATGAATAGGACCTCCTCTGGTGGTCCAGATGGTTTCAATGTTCTATTCTTTATAGCTAGCTGGGACAGTGTGGGTGCTTTATTTTGCAAAGTTGTGCATAACTTCTTCGATAAGTTCAAGATGCTGAAGACTGCGAACGATACCAACCTGGTGTTAATCCCCAAGTCCAAGCATGCTACGTCTGTTTCAGCTTACAGGCCTATCTCTTGTTGCAATGTGGTGTATAAGTGTATTTCGAAAATTATTGCAACAAGACTTGTGGCTGTTTTGCAGAGAATTATTTCCAGCAACCAGGTGGCCTTCTTACCAAACAGAAATATTCTTGACAACGTAATGCTAGCCCACGAACTCTTAAAAGGGTATCCCTGTGCTAATGCTACGCCTGCAACCATGATGAAACTTGACTTAATGAAGGCATATGATACATTACAGTGGAAGTCGGTTGTGAGAATAATGTCTCTCATGGGCTTACCTAAAATTTTTGTAGCTTGGATATATGAATGCATCTCCACCCCCTCTTTCACTCTCATAATCAATGGATCTAGTAAGGGCACCTTTGTCTCCTAGCAGGGCATTAGGCAGGGGCATCCACTGTTGTCTTACATCTTCATCATGGTGATGGAAGTTTTCACTTGCATGCTGAGACCGTTGTATCAAAATAAGCAAATACATTACCACCCAAAATGCAAGGACCTAGAGATTAGTTCCCTACTATTTGCTGATGATATAATGATCTTCACCAAACCCGATCTGCATTCCATAGATTCTATTAATGGAGCTCTCCACAATTTCTTCATAAGCACAGGCCTAAAACTCAATCTTAACAAGTCAAGTATTATGTACTCTGGCATTTCCAGCTTGCAACAATCTGCTCTCTCTTCCAGTGCTGGTATGCAGCCCATAGCGGCTGATATGCAGTACCTTGGGTTGCCTCTTTGTTCTTCAAGAATTTCCTATGCCAAATGCTTGCCTCTATATGAAAAAATTACTGCAATCATGGACTGTTGGGCTAACAGATTCCTGTCACAAGCAGGTAGGTTGATTCTGGTTCAATCAGTAAGTTTCTCCATTATGGTTTATTGGGCAAGAGCTTACATTCTTCCTATTAAGCTGTTGAAATTGATAAGAAGGGCAATGATGAGATTTTTTTGGTTTGGTTCGATACATACAAAGAAAGCATTCCCATGTTCTTGCACTGCTTTTAAGAAACCAAAAAACAAAGGAGGATTGGGGTTGCATAGCATTGAGATTTGGAATAAGGTTGCATTCAGTCACCATTTCAATGCCTTGCTTAGCAAAAAGAACACTCTTTGGGTGAGATGGACTCTCAGATATAATGTTGGTGATAGAAACTTTTGGCTAATGGAAGTACCGCAATCTTGTAGTTGGATTTGGAGGAGTTTGTTAAACTTGAGGTACAGTTTCAAGCCGCTTGTTCAAATACGACTATCTTCTAGTAGTTTGTGTAAGTTTTGGACTGAGCCTTGGATTGATAAAGGCATCATTCTTGATCAGATTCTCTCTTCCCAGCAGAAGTATCAATCAGGCATTGGGATTAATGCTCTTGCAGTACATCATATTGAGAATAGTAAGCTTATGTTACCGTACTCAAGCAATCAGGTTGTCAGGCTATGTTGGAGCAAATATCATGGAAACACTTTTGCCTTTAAAGAACATGATACTGTACAGTGGAATGGTAAGGCTCACACCATCTCTGCTGTTTTTAATGCTTTGATTAGAGTGGATTTAATGCCGAAATGTAAGTGGAGCAAGGTGATGTGGAGTTATATATCTTCTAGCAGTGATAATTTAATGTTTTGGAAAGTTTCAAATAAAGCTTTGATGACTAGGGATAAACTCATCGGTTATGGGATGCCAGTCAATCCCATTTGTGAATTATGTAACCAGCATGGTGAGAGTGTACAGCACTTGTTTTTCGACTGTGCATTTGCGTCTGATATTTGGGGCAAATTGGTTGTCTCCTGTCGTTGGGTTTCTGGGTATACTGTTGGAACTAACCTCTAGGAATTTATTGACAGTGCAACTAGGTGGAGTGAAGATAATAAGCAGCATTTTTTCTTTGTTTTGAAAAAACTGATGGCGGTGATTTGGCGGGAAAGAAACAAAAGGTGTTTTGAAGGTACAAGTTGTAGCAAGGAGGTCGTTTGGGCTGTTTTGAAGAATGATATTTCAAGGGGATGCGCGACAGCCCGCACACTTTTTGTGATGATCACATTGAGCCATGGATTCCATATTCTCTTCCTTCGTTGTTGTTTTTTTTCCTTTTTTCTCCTTTTGTTTGTTTGTTTGTGTTTTTCTTGTGTGGCCGTTGTTTTTCTTCATTTTTTCCTTTTTCGTTCTGTGTTGTTTGTTGTGAGCTGTTTCTTCCTCTTTGTTTTTAATAAAGCTGGTAGGGGCCCAGTTTAACCCCGCTTAATCTGCAAAAAAAAAAAATCAATTCAAGTCAAAACTTGAATTATTTATTTTTCAAGGCTTGATTGTATAATTGGATTCATGATATGAAATCATGATTTTTAATATAGAATTCGAGATTTTTAAGTAGTTTAATATTGAGGAATTTTAGGTTGAACACAAAAGGAATTTCGATCAAATTCCGGCGACAGGCGTTATGATAGTGGTCGAGTCTATGGTCAGAGGCAGACGAGAGGACAGCGGTCTCGAGGAAATTAGTGATGCGTTTTATCGAATGTCGTGGCGGTAGGTATGAGAGGATGTAGGATTTAGGTGGCATTTTGGCTGAGCTGGGTTCTAGCTAGATTTGGGACGTCGATTGATGATCGAGATCTTGTGTACGGAGGGGATCGGTAGTATGGGTCATGACGAAGTCTTGGCCAGAATTTCGTGGCCATCGGGTGGTCTTTGGTAGCGCTACGAAGGGTTTTTTGATGGTCAGTTTAGTGCCTGGGTTCACTCAGGTGACTCGATTTCGAGTTGAGGGGATTTCTGGGTGTACGGGTCACACGTTGATGTCATCGCCGATGTGATGAAGTTTGCGGCGTCGGTAGGAGGTGACTAGGAGGATTGTACACGTGCACTGTGCACATCGGTGTAACTGGGTTTGTTAATTTGGGGAAGAAAGTTTGTAGCTGGGTTATGTCTCGAGAGATTTCATGGGCAACTCGAAGTAGACACAGGGGGAACTTCGTGTTTTGCTCGGTAAGCTTCCATGTTGGCTTGTTTAGTCTTAGGTGTAGTAATCTGTTTACTTAAAAATTTAAAGTTAATAGGTACAGGCTTCTGAAAAGCAACGTTTTGAAAAAGGAAAGAAAAGACTTTGATAACTTCTTTCATAAAGTAAAGGGGAAGTAATAACAAGTTCAAACATTAAGCGAATGCAAGCTTAAAGTAAATTGATAACAAGTTAAAATTTTAATGATAAGGTTGAATTTGATTTATTGATTTGAATAGGTTAATTATTTTATTAAATCCTTAACGGGGTTTCAAATGAATTTATTTAATGATTTAAAAGATAATTATTTAAGGATAATTAATCAATGCAAGTGATTATAAGAAAATTAATTTGAGCAATTAATCAAGGATCAATGTAATTAATATGGATGGGTAAAGGTTAATTAATTTGTGTAATTAATTAAGTTAACGTGGTTAATTCTAGTTAATTAACTAAGTTTAATTAATTAAAGGAAAACATTTGATGTTGGGTTAAGTATAATTACTTAAGGTAATTAATGAGGTGTAATTACTTAGTGAAGTAATTAGTGGATAATTACTCGATGTAATTAATAAAAAGGGAATTACTTGACGCGAAGTAATTAAAGGATAATTACTTGGTGGAAGAAATTGAGTGATAATTTCTCAGTGTAATTAAAGGATTAATTAATATAATTAATCAAGGAGTGGTTTTATTGATGGAGTAATTTAGGAAAGTTAATTTCTGATTGTGATTAATCAAGGTTGATTTATGAATGTAAAAGGTTAATTATTAAATGAAAATTAAAAATTATTAACTAATGAAAGTAATTAGAGGATCATTAATTAATGGAAGTGATCAATCTTGCTTATTAATGATTGAATAATGATGAGTGCTTTGAATTGGTTGATATCTCTGATATGAATTGCTTTGAAATATGATTGTTGGATGGACGGTGATAATGTGATTATCTATAAATTATGAATTGCCGTGTAAAAGTGTTATCCAGCAAATAAAGTTGAATTGTACTTAATTGGATAACTTGGGTTTAGGTGCCATTTGATTCGAAGAGACCGGAGTTGGGTATTAGTACATACCCGAAACCACTTCGATTCATTATAGATTGATATGTGAAATAAATAAGCTGGAATGAAATGATTTAAGTGAATTGGACTATTTAATCTAAGTTTTGGTACTCAGAAATTTGTGAGTGAAATAAGTAGTGTCCATAAAAAAATTTGTGAACTTGTAAATTGATACGAGTTACCCCAGGTTTTAGAAAAATGCTTGTGCATTAGAATTTCATGTTTTATGGGTTTACTCATGCTGGTTTCCAGCCTGACCCGGGTGTTACCTTGATGTAATGCTCGGGTCAGACCGAGTATTACAGATTTTCAGATAAGGACGTTCTGGAGCTCAGGAGGCGAGCTGGATGGCAAGAACGTATGGAGTGTTTCCGCTGTATCATATTGTTGTATATCTGAGACATGATGATTGTGTATATCCAGTGTCTGTATATATGTGTAACTCTGATTTATATTAAACGTATTTGACAGACGCAGAATTCTTTTGTAAACTGTTATTATTTGATATTATATTTTCATTCGCTGCGAATGTGAGAATCCTTGTTTTGTTTCTTCTTCTTCTTCTTCTATCTCTTTCTTCTTTTCCCTAACTATCTGGAATTTTCGGGATTGAAAATTTTGGGTCATTACAGTTGGTATCAGAGCAGAAGGTTAAGCGAGAACCTTGGCTCTAGTGGGTGTACTCATTAAGGAAAGGGTAAGTAGTACCCTAAAATGAGTTGATTGTGTGTGTGTGTGTGTGTGTGTGTGTGTGTGTATATGAGAGCATACTTGTTATTTTTATATAATGTTTTTAAAGGTAAAGGATTTTTATATAAGTTTATATACATAAGGCAATAATTGGTTGTTGGATATTGAAATTAGTTAAGAATTTAAGTGGTAAATATATATATATATATATATAGGAATTGAATAGAATGTACCACACATATAAGGAACATTAGAATTAAATTTGGTTTCAAAATAAAATAAAATAAAATGGTTATTGTATCAAATATTGGGATGTTTGTTTCCTAATAATAATAAAGCAAAATGGAAATGTGTTAAGGAAGTAAACTTTTAAATAGGTATGACTTGTAAATTGAAGTGGGGTTTTAAATTCTGAAGTTAGAATCCTAAGATTTAAAAACATTTGAAATTTGTTTTCAAACTGTTAAAAGGAATGATAAATAATATCATTCATAATATTTTTGAAAGTAATCTTATTTTGGAATAAGAAGTTGTTTGAAACTTTATTTGGAATTAAAAAAAAAGGTGTTAAAACATAAGGTAAAACTTGGTAAGAATATATATATATATATAAGAGTAAAAGTTGAATTCTTCTAATTAAGTCTAATTTATAGGTTAGGAAGTCCCTCTAGAACTCAGTCTTTGGGAGAGATGACTAAGAGTGAAGAATGGAAGGTTAGACACAGAGAGCAAAGAGCAGCTGCACGTAAGGATCGAGAAGAAGCAATTCAAGAATATGAGAAACATGTTAAGGAAAGGGATGAACCTGGGCCTTATGATAATATCACCTGCTACAGATGTTTCAATAAGGAACATTACGCAGCCAAGTGCAGTAAAACAAGGGAGGAATTGAAGGGTACATTCCAACGGTTTCGCTCTGAGATCTTGTGTTTTAAGTGTCATAAGAAAGGACATTTCCTAAATCGTTGTCCTGAAGTGAGAAAGGAGAAGCGTAAACCAGTTGAACCGGTCAATGAGTCGACTATTTGCTATCATTGTAAGAAGACGAGACACATTGCTACGAATTGTTCCGGGAGGCAGAAGGGGAGTAAAGCTGTGGAACGTACTGTTGGAGGCGTGAAGGTTATCCATATTGATGACAGGGTAGAAACATTTTGTGGTAAATGTTATAAGTGGGGACACCCTGTTGGGAAGTGTATGTTCGGGCTTTGCCCTTTGAAAGGAAGTCCATAGAATGGATTCTTGTAAGAATATTAGGGCTCTGTTCTTTCCAAACCTCTAGGTAATAGAAAGGCATCAAGATTTATGACTTCTGTAAGACTCTTATTTTGGATAAATGTATGTAATGTATGAACTACTAGTATGTAGTCAATTAATGTATGGAATATTTTTTGGTAGTACAATCTAATAAACAAAAAATCTTTATATATTGAGAATTGGACTCAAAATTAAATTATTTAAAGATTTGGATTATTGATTTAAAAATAAAGGTTAATCTGATTTAAGGGGTTAAATCAACATTTGGAAATTTAACTCGAATTTATGTAATTCGAGATGGGTTAAAGTTGAGATTTAGATTTCATTAGTTCAAATTGAATTTAGTTTGAATTAATTAGAATTGAAGATGGATAAGTATAAAATTCAAATGGAAAATTTGAATTGGATTATTTGAAATAAAATCGAAGATTTAATGAGTTCAAATTCAAATGGGAATTGGGACTAATTCATAGGATTTGAATGATTTGAAATTGAAGTGGATTCAATTTGAAATTAGTCTAAACTAATTTGAATAATTTGGAATTGTAATTAAAGCGAATATTTTTAAAATCAAATGGAATTTGATTTGAAAATTGGAAGAAATTGAGAATTAGTTCAACTTGAATTGGGATAAATCAATTTCAATGGAAACTGAAGTTATTTAAATTGGAATTGAGACAATTTAAATGGAAGTGGAAATTTAAATTGAGTTGATGAAAATGGAGGTTGGGAAGTGAACAGTTTGGCTCAGAAATATTTTTCCAAAATAAAATATTTTAATACAAACTGTTTTTAATCTATTTTCCTATCTATTTACTATATACAACCTTTCTTTTTAAACCCTAAACTATTTTATACTTATTCTACAATTACTTTTGAAACTATTTAACAATTTTTCGACTGTTTTATAAATTAATTATTATTTTTCAGCTATTTTACAAAGTAATTACTATTTTACAACTATTTTGCAATTATCTAAAATTTATCTAACTATTTGACTATTTTCCAACTATTTTACAGTTACTTAACTATTTTACAGCTATTTTACAAACTAATAATTATTTTTCAACTACTTATCTATTTTAAACTTTTCAAGCTATTTTCTGAATTTAAGCTGGACAGAGTTCAAACTGTTTATGATTGAATACCAATTTGGGATAAGGATTAAAGTGATAATCCAATGGAATTGAAACATTTATGATTATGTGGATAGAAATTAAAGGAAATGTGAATAGAAAGAGAAATTGACTTAGTTGATAATCAATGAAGATAAATACGTAGGATGTACGTATATTATTCTATTCGCATAGTGATTTGATCCAGATTCGAGCATATAATTTCGAGATAGTTATATCAATTCGAGTTGGGATTTTTCACTCGATTTTCGACGGCGAACCTGGATATGGATTAATGATTGATTCTGGATATTCTCTATCATAGTTAGGCAATGCAAGGAGAATGACGATTTTAGATCAAGAAACCAGATCCGAGTCCGCACTAGGAAGTCGGGGTGACGATACTAGTTCGGAAGAGAAATTGTGTGACCGAGTGAGTGATCAGATTGATATTGCATACGGATGATATGTGTACATCGTACGGATTGGAATGAAATTGATACTGGAAATTGTGGATAAGAAATGCGAAGTGGTTTTTGAAATGAAAGGTATATTTTGTGAAATATATGATGAAGTAAAGTGGAAATTTGATATTTTATGGTAATAACTTACTTTTTGGAAATAAGTAATTTGGTAGGTGATCTATAGAGTAATCAAATTTGAATATTTGATTTTGAATAAACAAAGTTATATATCTTTGTTATATAAGATAAATCTCCCCTTGTTGAATCTATTGCTGGAAGAAAAGGATTTTGAAAGTGTTTGAAGTATAAAAGGAGTTTTATACAATTTTGTAATGATCCAAAGTTTTAAAAAAAATTATATATATATATAAAGGATCTTACGAGGATTTTGGAAAAATGTTTTGGGAACCTTTGGATTCAGAAAGGCTTTTGATTTTTGGGTAAAATCAATATTGGATTTTGGAAAGCCTAGTTTGAGAATTATCGATTTTGGGATAATCGATTTTGAGAAAATGAGATTTATATGAGATTCATACTAGGTGTATGATTTGGAAGATAATATATGCGTATAGTATAAAGTGTTTTGAAAATGGCTCTGGAAAAAAAATCGCTCCCTTGAAATGAACTTCTTAGGAATACCATAGGTTGGTACTGCCTTGAGCCTCAAAGGGGGAGGTTCTAAAATTGATCCTGTGAGGAGTCCGGACAAAACTAGTTCCTGAGGATTATGAGTAGTGTGTAGCGAAAGTTGGGGGCGTTGATGCCTACAGAGGCATTTGGGTTATGCTATGACGACAGTGTAACTCGATGTCACTGCGATCTACTACAGACCATAGCGAAAGTCGTGTGTGCTGCTGAGAGCCAACAGTCTGCGTTTGATTTTATATCGGTAGACTACGACCTATGGTAACATAGCGAAAGTCATGTGTTCCGTTGAGAGCCAATGGTCTACGTTTGATTTTATATCGGTAGACTGCGACCTATGTAGGAGTAGAGAAGTTTCATTTTGACAGCGAAAATCGAGGGCGCTGATGCCTACAGTTATATGGACTTTTGCTGTGATGGCAACGTGACCCTGGAATGTAACTGCGATCTGTTGTGGGTTCCATGGCGTAATCGAGGGGTGCGGAGTGCCTACAGTTACATGGACTTCTGCTGCGATGGCAACGTAACCTAGGATGTAACTGCGACCATGGATGGGGGTGATGATTTCCAGAGCATTCTCACCAAAGATATTTCCTCTATTTTCAAAAACTGTTTTCTATATTTTCAATAAAATTATTTTCCCAAGTACTTTCACTAGGTGTTGAAAATGGGTTTACCAAGTACTTACAGATTTTCAGTCCTACGCCTGATCTACGTATGACCGAATTTCTGTGAGAACAAGGATGAACTGTTGAAACATCGAGTTATAAGAAGTATTTTTATAAAAAGCCATTTTAATAGTATTATGTGAATTTAAAAGTATTTTTATAAAACTATTTTGGTAATATTATGTAGATTTTAAAGTGTTTTAAAATTTAAATAAAAGGAGTTATAAATGTTTAAAGAATAATTCAACTAAAATCCGTAGTAAATTAAAATTTTCACTTCGTTCCTTTTCAAGGACGAAAAGTTCTAAAAGGGGAGGGAATGTGACGACCCGAATTTTTAACATCTGTTAATTGGGTAATTACCTGATTTATTTTAGAAATATTAATATTAATTAGCCAAACAAATAAATTTCTTACGATTAAAATATCTGAATATATATAAATTAAAAAAAAACTATATTGAGTATTGCATTATATAATTTTGGAATCCTATAGAAAAATAAATCATATGTATATGTAAAACCCCACCATATCAACTAAAGACAAAGTATTCAAATATACATATATACATATATATATATATATGGATAGATATATGGATAAGTTTTATGTTGTTCAAATATAAAAAAATATAAATAAGTATGTATGTATATATGTTAGATGAAACAGTAAAGTAATAAAATAGGAACATACATATGATGTATATAAAATAGTACATATGAGATGTAGATATATATGCATAAATATGTAAACATAAAGGGGAACAATGTAGAAAAAGGCTACATCAAATCTTAGCATCCAAAACATTTTATCAGGGCAAAACATCAGAACTTTTAAATGAAATCAAATCAATGTCAAAAGAAAAGTTTGGTCAAACCATTGTTTAAAACAAATTTTAAAGAAAAAATAAAAAAAATAAAGGTATGAGTAGCCTATACATATGCTAGCTTACTCTACACACTTCATTTCCATTATATATATTTGTGGTCGAGCTTATCACCTTGCTCTCATATATATAAAAAATGAAATTTGTTGTACACTGGAAGCTACAGCTACCTTTTCCTTAGTATAAGTAAAGCTCTGCCTTGTTACTTTTTGGCATTCGAACGAAAGGTAAGAAAATATAATAAGAGCTGCCATTACAACCTGATCTGAAACCAAGTTAACAACAAGAATTAACTCATCAATAACATCAACTCATTTGCAATCAAACAGCAAGCTTTAAAGTTATTCAAGCATCAGTTTCAAAGGCTCTCTGTTTTATAAATACCAGGTGAGTAAAATCTTAAACTATTTAAGATTTGATCCTTCATGATTACTCGTAAAATGATAGGTAAAGATAGAAATACGGTTTGAATAGATGTATAAAAGTATTTTCCAGGAAATTGCATGAAATTGCTAATGATCTACAGCATGTCTGCATAAATATATTACATAGCCTCTGTTATTGGTTTACAGTCTCAAAATTCAATTCAATTCAAAAAAAAATTCCTTTGCTTCAATGTCTTACAGATCATGATCATTAATAGAAACTTGTAGTATTAACCAAATCTTGTTTTAAAAATGTTTATAAGTATAATTTGTAGGTGATTAAACAACAAATATTAATTAACAGTAAACAAAAAATCAATTCAAGTCAAAACTTGAATTACTTATTTTTCAAGGCTTGATTGTATACTTGGATTCATGACATGAAATCATGATTTTTAATATAGAATTTGAGATTTTTAAGTAGTTTAATATCGAGGAATTTTAGGTTGAACACAAAAGGAATTTTGATCAAATTCTGGCAACAGGCATTATGATAGTGGTCGAGTCTATGGTTAGAGGGAGATAAGAGGACAGCAGTCTCGGGAAAATTAGTGATGCGTTTTATCGAATGCTATGGCGGCGCATAGGAGAGGATGTAGGGTTTAGGTGGCATTTTGGCTGAGCTGGGTTCTAGCTAGATTTGGGATGTCAATTGATGATCGGGATCTTGTATACGGAGGGGATCGATGGTATGGGTCATGACGAAGTCTTGGCCAGAATTTCGTGGCCATCGGTGGCCTTTGGTAGCGCTACGGAGGGTTTTTTGATGGTCAGTTTAGTGCCTGGGTTCACTCAGGTGACTCGATTTCGAGTTGAGGGTATTTGGGGATTTTTGGGTGCACGGGTCACACGTTGATGTCATCGCCGATGTGATGAAGTTTGCGGCATCGGTCGGAGGTGACTAGGAGGATTGTACACGTGCACTGTACACATCGGTGTAACTGGGTTTGTTAATTTAGGGAAGAAAGTTTGTATCTGGGTTATGTCTCGAGAGATTTCATGGGAAACTCGAAGTAGACGCAGGGGGAACTTCGTGTTTTGCTCGGTAAGCTTCGATGTTGGCTTGTTTAGTCTTAGGTGCAGTAATCTGTTTACTTAAAAATTTAAAGTTAATAGGTACAGGCTTCTGAAAAGCAACGTTTTGAAAAAGGAAAGAAAAGACTTTGATAACTTCTTTCATAAAGTAAAAGGGAAGTAATAACAAGTTCAAACATTAAGCAAATGCAAGCTTAAAGTAAATTGATAACAAGTTAAAATTTTAATGATAAGGTTGAATTTGATTTATTGATTTGAATAGGTTAATTATTTTATTAAATCCTTAAGGGGGTTTCAAATGAACTTATTTAATGATTTAAAAGATAATTATTTAAGGATAATTAATCAATGCAAGTGATTATAAGAAAATTAATATGAGCAATTAATCAAGGATCAATGTAATTAATATGGATGGGTAAAGGTTAATTAATTTGTGTAATTAATTAAGTTAACGTGGTTAATTCTAGTTAATTAATTAAGTGTAATTAATTAAAGGAAAACATTTGATGTTAGGTTAAGTATAATTACTTAAGGTAATTAATGAGGTGTAATTACTTAGTGAAGTAATTGGTGGATAATTACTCGATGTAATTAATAAAAAGGGAATTACTTGATGGGAAGTAATTAAAGGATAATTACTTGGTGGAAGAAATTAAGTGATAATTTCTCAGTGTAATTAAAGGATTAATTAATATAATTAATCAAGGAGTGGTTTTATTGATGGAGTAATTTAGGAAAGTTAATTTCTGATTGTGATTAATCAAGGTTGATTTATGAATGTAAAAGGTTAATTATTAAATGAAATTTAAAAATGATTAACTAATGAAAGTAATTAGAGGATCATTAATTAATGGAAGTGATCAATCTTGCTTATTAATGATTGAATAATGATGAGTGCTTTGAATTGGTTGATATCTCTGATATGAATTGCTTTGTAATATGATTGTTGGATGGAAGGTGATAATGTGATTATCTATAAATTATGAATTGCCGTGTAAAAGTGTTATCCAGCAAATAAAGTTGAATTGTACCTAATTGGATAACTTGGGTTTAGGTGCCATTGGATTCGAAGAGATCGAAGTCGAGTATTAGTACATACTCGAAACCACTTCGATTCATTATAGATTGATATATGAAATCAATAAGCTGGAATGAAATGATTTAAGTGAACTGGACAATTTAATCTAAGTTTTGGTACTCAGAAATTTGTGAGTGAAATAAGTAGTGTCCATAAAAAAAATTGTGAACTTGTAAATTGATACGATTTACCTCGGGTTTTAAAAATAATGCTTGTGCATTAGAATTTCATGTTATATGGGTTTACTCACGCTGGTTTCCAGCCTGACCCGGGTGTTACCTTGATGTAATGCTCGTGTCAGACCGAGTATTACATATTTTCAGTTAAGGACGTTTTGGAGCTCAGGAGGCGAGCTGGATGGCAAGAACGTATGGAGTGTTTCCACTGTATCATATTGTTGTATATCTGAGACATGATGATTGTGTATATCCAGTGTCTGTATATATGTGTAACTCTGATGTATATTAAATGTATTTCACAGACGCATAATTCTTTTGTAAACTGTTATTATTTGATATTATATTTTCATCCGCTGCGAATGTGAGAATCTTTGTTGTGTTTCTTCTTCTTCTTTTGTCTCTTTCTTCTTTTCCCTAACTATCTGGAATTTTTGGGATTGAAAATTTTGGGTCGTTACACAGGCATTTGGGTTATGCTGTGACGACAGTGTAACTTGATGTCACTGCGATCTACTGCAGACCATAGCTAAAGTCGTGTGTGCCGCTAAAAGCCAACAGTCTGCGTTTGATTATATATCGGTAGACTGCGACCTATGATAACATAGCGAAAGTCGTGTGAGCCGCTGAGAGCCAACAGTTTGCGTTTGATTTTATATCGGTAGACTGCGACCTATGTGGGAGTGGAGAAGTTTCATTTTTGACAGCGAAAATCGAGGGCGCTGATGCCTACAGTTACATGGACTTTTGCTGTGATGGCAACGTAACCCTGGAAAACTGCGATCTGTTGTGGGTTCCATGGCGTAATCTAGGGGCGCGGAGTGGCTACAGTTACATGGACTTTTGCTGCAATGGCAACGTAACCCGTGATGTAGCTACGACCATGGACGGGGGTAATGATTTCCATAGCATTCTCAATAAAGATATTTCCTCTATTTTCAAAAACTGTTTTCTATATTTTCAATGAAATTATTTTCCCAAGTATTTTCACTAGGTGTTGAAACGGGTTTACCAAGTACTTACAGATTTTCAGTCCTACGCCTGATCAACGTATGACCGAATTTCTGTGAGAACAAGGATGGACTGGTTGAGACATCGAGTTATAAGAAGTATTTTTTTATAAAAAGCTATTTTAATAATATTATGTGAATTTAAAAGTATTTCTAAAATTTTAAAATAAAAGTGTTGGAATTTTGGAAGATGAAAGAAAATCCAAACTGGAATTATGAAAAAAATTGAACTTAGGAAAAATTTAATGAAGTGATTTTTGTAATAAAATTGGATATTGATATAAAAGTTGGAAGTAAGCTAATTAGCTAAATATATTATTTGATAGAGTATGCTAATAAAATTTAACTCGGTTAAATAAAATGGATTGTAAGTTAATAATGAAGTTTGGTAATAAACTCGAATTATAAATAGAATTCGACTTGGATTGATAAGGAACTAAAATAAGTGGAAATGTTGTAAAAAAAAAAATAAAATGGAATTTAATTATCATAGAAATGATTTGGGTTACAAATAAAATCCAATTTGAGTATAAATGAGTTAAGTATGTGCTTGGATATTATTTTGATTAATTGAGAAGGTGAATTAAAAATTAAAATGGAAAGAGTTTATAAATTGAGTTAGAATTATCTTAAAATGGTTATAAGCTTAGGTAATTATTTATTCACATGGATATCATCAAATTGCATAGAAATGATTGTCGTTTGATGTAAAGGAGATTTAATTAAATTCTATGAATTAGTGGAAGCAAATATAATTGATTTTTGAATCAATTGATATGAATATGTGTTTGTTTGGAATTATAAATGAATTGAAGGTAAGTAAGTGAGTTTTACATCACTTAAATTAAATGCAAGGGTAAGAAAAGCGAGTGAAAGCAAATGAATTGGTGATTTAAACCTTATTAATTACTTTTAAGTGCTGTTTGGTAGGTATGTCTTATGAAATCCATGTGTTAGCTAGTGAAAATGAGTAAAATGTAAATAAATTTCCTATATATGGCACCTACATATTTAAATTGAGTAAGTACAGGTACCTGAAGGCCGTTTGGCTGGATTTGGATGCGCTAGTTGCTAAATTAATAAGCTGCTTGCCTAAAATGCAAAATAAAGGTACGCCTACGCAATAAAAATAGGAAACATGAACTGTTTTTGTTTTTCCGACCGAGTGGGTCGACGTATATATATATTTATATCTCTTGTCAAATTGCAAAAGCTCCTCCGTACAAAGGAGACTGCCAAAATTTTCCGAAAATTTTGGGGGTTAGAAAAAAAAATTAAAAATTTTTGGGAAAAGTTTTTTGTTAGTGACAAAACGATTTCAAATTTGAAATAGAAATAAATTAGTGGATGAAACTAATTTAAAATAATGATATGAATCAGTTATAAATGGAAGATAAAATTCAATATTCAGGGTTGAAAATAAATTGAATTCATATGGAAATGAGAAAAACTAATTTGAATAGAAATAGATATGAAAACTTCTGTAAGGAAATGTATAAAATGATTTTAAAAGATATGATTGGATATTATAGCTAAGTAGGATATGCAGGTATTAAAAAGGGAAAGGAAAATTGGTTTTTATTTCAGGAGATAATTTGAATTGCCCGACTAAAAAGGTATGTGTTCAAATTTTCGTATGAAATTTGATTGGGTTTCGATCTAGCCACATGGCTTTTTGTTTTCTTTTGGAATTTGGGAGCTCATTGAGGCATTCTGTAGTTGTATCGAGCTAGCCGCGCATAGGAGACGCTGGCAAAATTTTTCGGAAATTTAGAGAGTTAGAAAATTTTTGAGAAAATTTTGATAATTTAAATTTGGATTTAAATTTAAATTTGAATTGTAAAGTAAATAATATTATTGGGACTTAAGGATAAGTCTGGAAAGCTAGAACAAGGGTTAGTGTGTCTTTAATAAAAAGTTTGTTTTGAGAATTGTTTGGAATTGTTTGGTTTTGGGAAAAAGTAAATGGGCATTGGACCATTTTTCTAAACTAGCAATTTCGGGGACGAAATTCTTTTAGGGAGGAGGAATGTGACGACCCGAAATATTTAGGCATTTGAAATTGGAATATTTAATTAATTTTAAATATTTGCAAGATAATTTAACTTGGATTTCAAATATCAGTTTGAATCTGGCGATTGAATTTATTGAATTTAATAATTTTAATTTGGGTAAATTATTGAATCTTCAGTTTTAAGCCTGTTAAAAATAATTTGAAGGCTTATAAAATTTATAATGATGATACTGAAGATAATAGAATGGTTGAAATTTAATTTAAAGTGATTTGTTCAGTTTTAATAATATATCGTTTAAATTGAATTTAAAAATAGCCTTCCGAGGCATAGTCTCGGAATTCGACGAAACCGGTTCCATTAGATCCGTAATAGTTAGTTATTAACGGATTTCAATTTTCGTAGCAATCGGAGTTGTCGTTTGACCCTGACAGCTCAAAACGCATAGAAACTATTTTAATCGATTTGAATTTAAATTTAATAATAAATGTTGACCAGTCAAAAAAAAAATTCATATCAAAACTTTTAGCCTTCATTTCAATTGTCACTGTAGCTAGGAAATGTCATAACGCAAAACGATTCAAATACGTTCCCATTTTCCTTAAATCATGCTGCTTTCTCGTTCTAGAATAAAATAAAAAATAAAAAAATCACCTCGTCCTTCCCTTCCGAAGGAGGCCTCTAGCCTTCGTTCTTTTAATAGAGACCTGCCTCCTTCTTTTACGAATCATTCTGAAATTCATCTCAAAAAAAAATGGCCGAAGCCCTTCGTCAAATAAAAAAAAGAGATCGACAGTGATGTCACGCTTAAATCCTTCTACCTAGCATCGAGCGCGCGACTGTGAGGGGGGGGGTTTGCGATCGTGAGCTTCTGTGCGCGAAATCAAGGTGGGGAGCGGCGGCTCGAAAAGGGAAGACGAGCTAGGGCTTGGCGCAAGCATTTGTGGTCGCGAGCTCAATGGGAACGCGACAGGATGTCGATCGGCACGCGAAGTTAGGGTTCGCGCATTTGAAAGCTCGTGCATGCTGTTCGAGGTCGCGTGGAATAAGGTGACGGCGCGACTGTGAGGGAAGCTCTAGTTAGGGTTCTGGAAGAGTTTGCGGTGAAGTTTACATGTTATTTCTTTCAATTTTGATTTATTTAAAATAATACATATATGAAAATATAAGTGAAAGCAGAAAGAATTTGCAGTAAAATGTAAAACCCATCCTGGTTTTAATTGTATATATATGTAGATGCATTTGTAGGCCGAAGGAAATAATAAATAAACAAGTTTAAATAGGAAACTTTTTTTAGTCAGGGAAATATGTTTGTACAGAAAAATTTTAGTTTATAGAAAAAAGGGAATAGCAGGTTCAGGAAAATTTATATATAAGGTATAAAAATAAAAACTCTTTGTTAGTCAGAGAAACACATATATACAGAAAAGCAGAAAAGAAAATTATTGATAGTAAAGTAAATCTGGAAATTTTATTAACCCAATTAAGTTTGATAATCAGTGAAGTTTAAAGAATGAGTTAGGATTTTAAAGCTAGGATTTTTGGAAATGTTTTGACTTGGAAAAATTATTTAAAATTTAGATTTTTGGAAATTTATAATAAAAAATGATGATTCATGTAAATGTAGGTGGTTTCACAAGATAAATTTAATTGGTTAAAAACACTTTAAAAATTTAAAGTTAATTCCAATTCGAACAAATTTGTTAATTAAATTTATTTAATGGTAATTTATTTTAGATGATTTCCAATATTAATAAACCATACGATGTTTATACAAGGTTTAAAATCATGGAGAATCAAGCCGGTGTGGATCGTATTGCAAATTAAAAAGTAAAGGTGAGTTAATCTCACTCATCTGGGTTATTTAAATTTAAATGGTTAAATTTAAATAATTGGTTAAATGATTGAATTAATTTGATGTGGTATATTATATAGTAATATATAGTATATATTGGAGTGATTGATTTCCCACGTTATATAGCGGATGAGACCCTATGCATCGCACAATAGCGAATGATATTATATTAATCCTATCTATCGCGATATTCCACCTTGAAGTGGAATTGGTATTGTGCTAACATCTATGGATGCAGGGAAACAGGTTGGAGGGATCCAACTGGATTCCTCAAAATTATTTAGACTGTTTATTATTCTATGTTATGAATATTTGATATTCTGTGATGAATTATATTGATAATTAGAATATTGAATTGAATTTTTTGGAAAAAATATTAGAGTAAATTTTGGAAGTGAAATAATTATAGAATAAAAATAAAAATGAATTCGGTTTTAAATTCCTTTAAACTTCTATTATAAAACGAGTAATTAATTTATTTAATGAAGTAAATAAAAAGGTAGTTAATTACTGGTTGGGATTAATCAAGAGTGATTAATATTTATGGTTTAATTAATGATTAATTACTTAATGTAATTAATTTAAATTAGGATAAATTAAAATGTAATTAGAATTCATTAATTTATATAATTAATGATTTAATTAAAGGTTGATTAATTAAGATTAATTAATCAATAATAAGTGATTTATGAGAAATTAATTAATATAAGTAATTAAGGATTAATGTAATTAATTATAGTTAATTAATTTGTGAAGTAATTAAGGATTAATTACTGTTTTGGTTAAGAATAATTAATTTGCGTAATTAATTAAAGATAATTACTTGAATGTAGTTGAAGGATAATTAATCCAGGGTGATTAATTAAGATGGATAATTAAGGGATGATTTATTAATTGATTTGAAATTAATAAATGTTAAGTGAAGGAATCTAAGTAATTGAGGTTAGTAATTCAACTAGAATTAATTAAATCAATTTGGAAGTGATCAAGCTTTGCTTATGGATGATTGAATGGTATTAGATGCCTAGAATGAGTTGATATCTCTGATATGAAATGTTTTGTAGTATCATCCGTTTGGGCGGACAGGATATTGTGGTTATCTAACAATGATGAATTGTTGTGTAAAGGGACATCCTGTATTTAAAGTTTGAAGTGTATTTCATTTGGATAACTTGGGTTAGGATGACGTGAGACTCGAAGGGACCGGGGTCGAGTATTAGAAAATACCCGAAACCACTTTGAATTTTTATGGACTGATATGCGAAATCAATAGGCTAGAATGAAATGATTTAAGTAAATTGGACTATTTAATCTAAATTTTGGTACTTAGAAAATTGATGTGTGAAATAGGTGATGTCTATAACAAATTGTGAATTTGTAAATTGATACGAGTTACCCCGGGTTTTATATAAGTTGTATGCTATGTATTTCATGTTAGATGGGTTTACTCACGCTGGTTTCTAGCCTGACCCAGGTGTTACTTTGATGTAATGCTCGGGTCGGACGGAGTATTAAAGATTTTCAAGTACGGACGTTCTGGAGCTCAGGAGGCGAGCTGGATGGCAAGAACATATGGAGTGTCTCCGTTGTATTATATTGTTGTATATTTGAGACATGATGATCGCGTATATCTAGTGTCTGTATATATATGTCTAACTCTGATGTATCATAAATGTATTTGACAGATATAAAATTCTTTTGTAAACTGTTATTATTCGATATTATATTTTGATCCGCTGCGAATTTGAGAATCTTTGTTGTGTTTCTTCTTCTTCTTCTATCTCTTCTTCTTCTTTCCCTAACTATCTGGGATTTTCGGGATCGAAAATTCCGGGTCGTTACAACAAATGTCCTAGATAATGTATTTTTATATTGTAAATCCTTACTTATAAATTTATTAATTACTTATAATTTCAAACTATATTTATATATGTATTATATATTTATTATTTCCTATTTTATATTTATGCATATATATACAACTTTTTAAAGAAAATGATTTAAACTAATTATACATTAATAATTAAATATATATATATTAGAACTTAATCCTTAAATATCCTTTTATTATAAATTACTTAATGTTTATATTTACATATGTTTATGTAATACATTCTCTAATTAGTTGAAATGTATACATAACTTTACATTTTCATTCATACATTTATATTTACACAACTTTTAAAAGAGGATGTTTTTAAAATCTTAATTATATATTGATAATTGAATCACATATACATATGTATATTATCTTCCAAAAATATAAAGTATTTAGATCAATTTTTTATTTTATTTTTTAAAATTTTTACTTATTGAATTCCCAAATCAATTCTTTATTTACAAATTCTTTCATATGTATAAATAAACACACATATGTATATTAAAATTAGATAACAAATTTCTATTAGAATAATATTATATTATTTTCAAATCCAAATTTTTATTTCTAAGATATTTAATTTGGAATTTCAAAGCCACAATTAAATTTAAAATCAATACCCAAATAAACAAATATCTTATTAAATTTGAAAAATTCAAATTAATTCACAATTTTATTCAAAAATTTATTTTAGTTACCAATTTAAATTTGATTCAAAACCGGGATCGTTACAGATTCTCTGCTTAAGAAAATTTCGTCCCCCAAATTTGCTAGGGAGACAACAAAAAATAGATGAAAGATAGAGAAATGTCTTTCCAGATCAAACTGAATATTTATTCTGCATTTGGCTCACCAAATCAGAATATCAACAATAAATTCAAGAACAACTTGTTTAATACTTCACAAGATACTTGAGTCACCAGATCTACGAAAATATACAGGACATTGGTTAGTTCGAAGGGATAACTAACCGTTCGTAGAATGTATCTGGACCCAAAAGAACAGACAAATAGATTCAATCTTCCACAATTCTCAAACGCTAGATATGAATTCCAAACTCAGGTTGGAATACCCCAAAGTTTACACCATCTTGTCCTTCTTTGGACTTTTGATCCTCACAAGAATTTACATTTGAATTTCAAATTTGGTTTTAAATCGAAATCATTTTTATGATACAAATCTTCATATTTTGTTAACCTATTCATTTCAATTAAAATTTCAAATTTATTAAAGTTAAAAACAGAAAACTGAGGGAAACAGATGATTAGAATACGAAATAGGAATTAGAACCTTTTCTACAACGATTCGCAGGGCCACCATCACACCAAAGCTTCTCCCTCGAGCTGCCACGAAGCCAACAAAGAATCGATATCAGATGATGAATCAAAAGAGATTGATAGAGAAAATATTATTTTCCTTGTTGTTGCAGGTATTAACCATTTGTAGTGGTACTTCCCTGTCCCCTATCTCGTCCTCTTCACGCACTCATACTCACTATCAGTGGATAGTAAGAGAATTTACTGAGGCATACGAACAAGATATCTTAGGGATATACTCATTCTAGGGTATACTTCACCTTATCTCTAATGAGTTACCTAATGTGTTATACTCCTGAGCTAAAATTCAACCTTCAGCTCTGATACCAATTATAACGACCCTGACTCGACCTTCGAAAATCGGCACTGAATACATCACCCGTATTTGAATGCCGCAGATCCAAACGTCGAATCTGGTTCGTCGGAGCTTAAGTATAACATCACAGCGGAAGAAAATGAATATATCACTGATACACAATAGTTGATTACAACAATGATACAAATAATTGATCAATATTATCAGAGACACAAGATACAGTGGAAAGAAATAATTCCAGAAGATAATATCTTCAGAAGTCCTGAAAACAGATATTCCAATATATAGCGACTCCATTGCAAAAGTTTCAAAGACTCCAATCCGATAAGCTTGAACCACCATCAACACTGAAGTAAAGCAACTCGATCCAAATGCGATTGCTAATATCCAGAGATTGAATGCTATCAAATCTACACCTACTATTCGACTATCTGAAAAATCCAACTCTAGACTGCCCGTGTGGAAAATTGTGGGCACCCAGAGTTTAGAAAGGGAACAATAAACTCTAGGTCAATCTGTGACTGGTATGAGCAAACAGAAACAGTTTTGTCTTTTAAACAATAATCAACAAAAGAAATAAAAGGAAATCCGCAATGCTTTTTGGAAAGTGAAACTACCATAAGGCCTCCCACCGCTCACACAATACAAACGCAGAATTGGAGGAGATTTCTCCTTATGATAGTCAAACATGCTTACTACGTAAAATCTTTTTGATATTATTATTAGTGCATAGTGCAGAAAACCTTTCGAAAGTATAATATCAATCTTAGCCAGCATAGGTACGATTATATTATGCCAGCTATAGCTACCACCTGAGGTGGCATGTTATACAATTGCAATCGTAAAGGGCTCGTATTGTTTTGTTTGGATTTTCAACAATGGTCAGGCAAAGGAACTTCCCACACCGAATGGAACGCCTCTGGAGGGACACCCTTGAGAACCTAACCGGATCTCTGCCAACACAAGGTCGAGTTACCTCTGTAACTAGGTAACTATTGACACAAGCACGCCATCCCCTGGTCGTTACCAACCTTTATCCGAGGTACCTCTACACCAACAACCACAAAGCAATAAGTTTGCAGCAACCACAAAGGTAAATATTTGGGCTCCATACCATGATACCACCTTTTATCCAGAAGGAAATGGACATACCCTCAGGGGGCGCTACCCCCAAATAACCTTGCTGCAACGATTCTGGTTTCAACCATTCCGGGTTGTGAAGCTCGACGAAGTCTCATCCACAAAGCTACGCTTTACACAAAAGCCATGCTTCAATCAACAAATGATCAGTAGCATTTCGTATGCCACATTACCAAATTGTGACACAAAGTCCTCTCCTGGCTAAACCGAATAATGAGCGCTTATTATAAAAAGCATATGGATATTGGAATCTTATTTAAGTCATAACTTATTGCCCAAAACCTTTCTTCAAATGGTTTAGAAAAATCACCATTTCAAATCTTTAAACAAAAAGATTTACTTCACAAAGTTCACCCATCTTTCACAAAGATTCATTCATAGCCTTTCAAAACAATTCCCCTTTCAAATTGGATTAACTCATCCAATCTTTAAATCAAAGACATAATTCATATCTTTCAAAACCATTTCCAAAGATTCATTCATAGCTTTTAAAACAATTTCATTTCAAACTTGAAATCCTTTCAAAACAATTTGGAAGTCCTTTCTTTATATGAAAGCTATTATTATTTGAAAAGCAAGAGTTTTCGTTTCAGGAAAATCCGATTACATTTGCTCAAGTTAAAGCCTTTCAATTATAAACTTGGCTTGAATTTAAATTCTCAAAAATAATATTTTTAAATGGTTTAAAATCCATATAAACACATTTATAAACTTGTATAATCTTTTTAAACCATAATTTCCAAACATAGAATTCAATTTCAAATCTTGAATTCAAATTCAAATCAAACTATTTAAATTTCAAAACTTTATCAAATTATTCAAAATAACTTTTATCTTTAAAACTCCCTTTCAAAAGCTATTTTATATTTTACCCAATTCCATTTCCAAAACCATTTGGATTCAAAATTCAACTTTAAAATCATTTTATTAAATTCAAATATCCATGACTTAACCAATTTCCTCATGCAATCCATATTTATGTGCGTAGGGTATAGTCCGGGGCTTTACACAATAGAGCACAACATCAATCATCGTAGATTCAATCATATCAATATCGATAAGCAGTATATTCCTATAACGCTTATCTTCATTCACAGATTCATAGATAAATAATATAAATTTATTGCAGATAAATAAATTACATTCATCACAGCTCAAATCAAAATAATTCATATCACAAAGCATCACACATCATGGATATCAAACAATTCAACATTCAATAGAATCCAAACATCCATAAGCTAATTAATTCAAATCAGATTAATTTTTTTTTTGGCAAGGCCAGCCGGTTTTATAGTGGACCGTCCACTTTTTATTAAGAACGTAATAAAAACTTGAAGTACAGGAGTAAGGAAAAGCCACCTTAACTACGTAGCAAATATAAAAAAAGGAAAATATAGCACTGGAGTGTGACAGACATGTCACAGCTACAATAAATAACTAACTAGACTTGGACTCCTTCGAAGAGGAAGAATCACCAACGTCATCATCAACCTGAGAAGAAACCAAAGAGACATTCCCAAGAAGACCAAAATAGGGGCGGAACAGGATAGCAAGAGAAGGATCATAAATCTCAGCATCAGAAATGTAAATAAATGATCGATCCCGGGTAGTATCAGCAAGCATGGCAGAATTTAACTCAGCATACGAACCATCCAAGTCAAGAACCAAGGAATCACCAGATGGTCTATAATAAAGTCATCTAAGGTCCAATAGATCATCGGAAACAAATCTAAAATAGGAATCATCCACGGGGTTAAATCGCATATCAGAATGGAGATCAACCCAACATCTCTCAGACTCAACCCAAACTATAGGAAAATGAGGCGGAGCAAGATCCGGAACAGCAATGGGAACCGATGAAATATCACCAGGGACAATGGATGCAGAAGGGGATGCAGGCCGTGCAATAGAAGACGGCGGACCTGGGACAGATAAAGGAACTGCAGGAGGAGGATCAAACTAAGAGGATGAAACCTTGGGTACCCATTTCCTGAGCGGAGGCTGAGGCAGAGGGATCTTAGGAGCAGCTGCGGAAACAACAGAATGCGTGCAGGCGAAAACTAGGTGGCCAAAGGAGTGACAGGAGGAACAAATATCCAGGACCCAACCGTAACGAACACGGACATCCACCACATGGCCAACAGCTAGCTGAACAGGAATAGTGGATGGGAGAGGCTCAAAAGGAGTAATCTCAATCATAGCCTTAGCGTACACCGGTTTTTCATGCGCAACTTTATTAGATTCAAAACATTTCAATTTACCAACGTTGCAAGCAAGCCAATTTAAACCAAGCAGCGGTTGAAGATCAGAAGTAATTTGAGAAAAATAAAACCAAACGGGGATAGAAAGAACTTGTTCACGAGCACTTGCCACCGTTGGAGACCATGGAGTAATAATAAATGGTTTCCCATCAAAAAAGGAAGGCTCGGCCTCAAGAAAACGACTGCGTTCCGTAGAGGAGGAGGAGAACAGGAAATACATGGAGTCAACCAGCTTAACATGAAGATCACCGCGAAGCCTCCAAGCTCTACGACAAACAGAAGACGCATCATGAAGGCGATGATTTGTGTCCAAAAAGAAACCAACCAAATATTCAGACCAATAGTCCATACCGACTTGCATAACATTAGGAGGAGGGATCATCACTCCATCTACCTCAAGATATCAAATTCAACTGGTTCATAAACACCTGCGTTACGGGACAGAGATGTAAAAAGAGAAGACCAAGATTTGGGACCGGCCAGGGATGGAGCAGCAGGACAAAGGTTATGAATTGGAGGACCGGGATGCTCCTCCACAAAGGGAATACCAACTGAGTCCGCAAGCAATGAATCGCCAGAACTCAAAACACTGAATTTGGGAACACCATCCTCAACAGCATTTGGTCGAACACCAGATGTGCAACGAGCCAAACGAACTCAAATCAGATTAATTACTTATGAATAAACTACTAATCATGGTTAATTAACATTAATTAATTACAAAACATCTTTATTAATTAACCTTTAATCATTTATCAATTAACCTTTGATAATAAATTAATTAACCTTTAATTATTAATTAATCAATCTTTAATTATTAAATAATTAACATTTAATTATTCTTTAATTAGTTATCCTTAATTAATTAATTAATTAATTAACCCTTAATCAATTACCATTAAATTAATTATCCTTAATTAATTACAATAAGTGATCATCCTAATCACTTATATTAATAAATCACAAATTAATTATATTAAGCAATTATTTTCTAACCACTTTATAAAACAATTTTAATTATTAATTAATTATTTAATTAAGTAATTATCTTAAAGTAATTAATTACTTTTAATTACCTACATTAATTAATCTTAATTAATGAATAATTATCTTTTAATTATTAATTAATAAACCTTAATTATTAATTAATAACCCTTAATTACAAATTAATTAATTCTTAATCATAAATTAATTATACTAATTAACTACACTGTAATTACCTTCTTAATTAAATAGATCTTAAAGCATAAAAATCTTAATTAACTTTTAAGATAAATCCTTTATCACATTAATGACTTAATTATCATTAACATATGTATTTAAAACATTATAACTTTTAATTAACTATTTAATTTTATCTCTAATTAAGGTTTAAAATACTTACAAATTTAACTTAAAAAAATTAAATTAACAAATCATGTAACAACTATTTAAAAACATTTATTATATAAAGAAATAGATTCTAAGAAATAGTTTCAAACAAGATTCAATTTAAATTTTAAAAATTTCTTTTTATAAAACTTTTTAAAAACTATTTAAAACTTGAAACTTGGTCGGTTTTAAAATTTGAAACTTGATTTATTTTCCTTTGGAAATTTATTTAGTTTAATAAATTTATTTTGAAACTCAGTTGAAACATTTCAAAGCATTCTTGGCCCAAACCCAGAAATCACGACTAGGAACCCGAGCCACAACCAACTCCTCCCGAGCATGTCCTTAAGTCACCTCTTCTTTATTTATTTTTTCAGATTTTTGTTATGTTAAATTTTTTTAAGTTGTTGTAAAAATCCACGTGAACTACCCTGAGATAAACCCGAGATATTTCCACCCCTTCCTCGAGATCGACTTCGAGTTTCCCATCTTCTTCCCAATCTTTTGAAAATAACAAACACGAACAATACCACGTGCACGTGTACGATCGACACGATCACCTCTGGGCAAGTCTTCGGTCACCACCAAGTCGTCGTTGATCAACCCAAATCTCCAGACCACCCAAACCTTCGAGATGAACACGAAGTCAAATTTAAGCTATCAAAACAGCAAGAACCCAAAACTCGATCAACCAATTGACCTCTTCGACGTCAATTCCGTCCACCGGAGCTTCCCATACTCTGACCACGGTAGCGTTACAGGGCACATGGCATAACTCCCCTCACGCGGTCTACTCTGATGCGCCATCGATGCTAGAAAATGTCACATAATCTCCTAGTTCAAAACTAGGTTTTGAACCCTAGATCGTCGTTGTCTGATCACCACAGTCACTGATAAAATCAACAACCATTTTTCCAGAGATCAACATCCCCTAAGCCATCTTCGATAACAGCCCCGAACTCCAAATCATCATCGATCGCCGACGATTGATGAAATACCCAAAATTGTTCAACTCGAAAATTTCAGTTGATTATCAAACTAAAAATCAAGCTATTTCCATTAAAATTCATTACTCACCATCACGAATCAGACAGGATGATCAAAATAGAGAGTTGAAATGATTGATTTTTGATCAAATTTGATTACCTACTGTGGTTTTCCAAATTTGAATTTATTTCTAACTTTCGACTTGCAAATAGCACCTTTCCCATAACAATTGAATTTCCTACTTTGTTAATGTAAGAAGAAAAATAATTCCTATTTGGCGTCATATGATAAGATGCCCCCGAATCGAGCGCCCATTCACTGTCCGAAACATCTAATGCTACTGCCGACAACACATCTACGTCTCCCTCACCAACTTCACTCTCCACCGCTACTGATGAAGATGCTACTTACTTCATTTCCTTCTCCTTGTCTGAACACTCATTCTTCCAATGCCCGAACTTCTTACAAATATAGCACTTGCCTTTTCTTTCCTTCGACTTTCCTCTCCAATCGAGGTTCCTTGATTTAGAACACCCTTGGTTCTCCTTCTTCACATACCTCTCATTCTCCATAAATAAACCATGACCACTAATAGCACCACTACTTCCATTATCTAACTCCTTCATTTGATCCTGCACTTCTCGCTAAGAAGACCTGTTTTGACATCATCAAGAGTCCATGTATCCGACTATAGATCAAACTATTTGAGAAACCTGTATAGCAGCCCCGCAACGAACACAACAATATCATCGCATTTTTCTCTTCCTAAGTCTTCAAATCTACCGCTTTCATCTTCATTAGCAAATCATCAAAAGTATTAAAGTGCGCCTTTAACGAAGTACCTTCCTTTATTTTATAGGTGAAGAACGTTCGCGATCAAGCGACTAGTTAGTGACTTCTTCATATACAATCATCCAACTTGTCCCAAATACCCTTAGTGTAGTCTCACCATTAATTTCAGAGATAACATTCTCTTCCATAGCAAGTTGAAGTGTAGTGAATACTCACTCTACCATTTCCTCTCTCTCAACATCTGAGATGTCTGCTGATAACAAATGTGTATCAAACATTACCTGATGCACCCGATTCCTCCTTAGAACCACTTTCATCTTCCATTGCCATTTTTCAAAATCATTATCACTATTCCACTTGTCTATAACCAATAGTGATCCTAAGGAGCATACAAACCACGTATATAAGGCGCTACACCACTTGGATTGTCCATAGAGAAACTACTTAAGGTATTATCTAATTTCTAGCATTTCTACAATAACCTATCAACACCAATGCTTTAATACCAAATGCTGTGATGGATTCTAACTCGAGACCACTAAAATCAAAACCAAAATGTTTCAGTGGAAAAACAAGATTATGGTAAGAAGTGTAAAAACAACCAATCCATAACGCAATTTAAATCTCAACCAATCCAAATTCGATCACAATTCCCAAACAAGTAATACAGAAATCAAAGAAATAACAAAAAATAAATCCCATGGCGATTTATAGTGGTTCCACTAACATTGTATTATTGTACATCCACTTTAAGAGAGAGTTTTATTAATATCGATGAGAAGATACAAGAGATTGATTACAATGATCAAAAATTCTATTAGAATTGATTTGTGGAGAAGAGAATTGAAGAAAATTAGGTTTTAGTAAACCCTAATTAGTGGAGGATAACCCTTGTAATCTCCTATCTGTTGCATAGAAATATGGATTAGAAAATTACTTATATAAGAGAATAGAAAACTTGGCAAAGTTCCAAAATTACCGCTTCAAATGTCACAAATCTTCACGTCAAGCCCAGGTCAAAAAATGACAGAAGTTGTCATAGACGTCTATCATAATGGGATGGACATCTGTCCAAGGTCGCGAGAAAATTTTCTCTGAGACATCAGATGTCTGTCCAAAGTGACAGATGTCTATTCCTGCTCTTTGAAAAAATTCTACAACAGACTCAGACGTTTGACCAAAACTTCAGACGTCTGTCCTAAATCTTTGGAACAGGTCTGCTACAGGTTTACTGAAGCCTTAGACGTTTGACCATTTCTTCATACCTATGTCTCTGCCACTTCAACACTACTCTACCTATTTCACCATAACTTGCACCTCCGAGCTCCGATTTGCAAACCATTTGCTCTGTTACCAAGCTACTTTCAACCTCTTCAATTCTCTCCATATAGTGTCGCCAAAATTAAACAATATATATAACATAAAAATAATTCTTATATACAAATTAGTAAGAAGTCTATGCCGATGGAACAGGTATGAATTTTGTTTTCTTTTATTATTCATATCATTATATTTTACATGGATGTTAAGATTGATTGGAAATAGGTTTTCCTTTAAAACAAAATGTTAAAAAAATGTAACTTCTTAAGATCATTATAAATCATATCAATCAATATTTATTTCTCGTTTAATTGGTAAACATAAAATACAAATGAAAAATTAACTTGTGAATATAGTACCATTTTTACCAAGCTCTCTACATCCATCATACTCACATCACAAAGTCTGAGTAAATCACATAAATAACTTTAATCAATGTGGATAGAATTTTGAACCTCATAGGTGGAAGTCAACTTCCTCAGGTACAATAATTAAACATCCATCAACGAATTGTATAACCATCCCATTGCAACAATTGAGTTTTGTGAAAAATGGCATCTTCCCCTTTTTTCAACTTAACACGGGAAAATTATTCTCAAAAATAGATTTCACAAAGCACTCATGTAACTACTTTCAAGTATTACGTTGTTTTTAGTGCAAAGGTTTGCACTCAAAATTATAAATATTCGCAGTAGGTATAAAAAATATTTCATAGAAATTTAAACTTTTAGTGCAAATATTTGTTATTACAAAAATTTGTAGTTTTTTTACAAACAATTTAATCTGTAAATATTTTCGCTAAAAGCTGCAAAGTTTCGTTGGAAACAATTACATGGGTATTTCCTAAAACTTGTCAGGAAGATATGAATGTGTATTTTGAAACTTGTAAAAAGGCATTTGAAAAAACTTTCCTTGATTTGTTTATCTTTTAAAGCAAACGTACTTACCATCAATGTTGTGTATGCATTTCGATTATCCTTGTATTTTTCAAATTTTTTTGTCAACATTTTCTGAATCATCTAATGATAGATGTACACAATGAAATATTGAAAGTTATATAAACATGATATGTGTGTGTGGTTTCATATTTTCATTGAGTTTGACATAATGTGTGTTTTTGCGATGGAAATTAAAATTGGCACACAATTTTGAATAAACTAAAATGCACAACATAGTCAAATCTAGGTCATGTAATTTCCTAACTCTACCATTTAAAATTTCAAAGAATATCACTATTCCGACATACATTCCTCTTTCAGTAACTAAACATACAGTTGATGAAAACAACTGACTAAACCATTTTAGAAAACCTTATTACAAACTTAAGGAATATTCATTATATGCAAGAGCGGAACGTAGAATAAAATAAAACTATCCAACATAATTGAGTTCTAACTTTATGTGTCAAAAATCATAGTACACTGATTTATGGATGCAAAAAAATGATAGTATCACCAGCCTACAATAGTAAGCCCCCGATGAGAGTATTAATTTCTTTACTGCCACAAACTATACATGAAATAGGTAATGACAGTTAGATGAGTAAAGAATTAAAGTTGAATCCATACTCACTCAACTACTTTCAATATAATACCCAACATTGAGAAATGAAGCATGTATAATCACGGTTAGAATGTTGTACGCTAAATTTATTTCTATTTGTAATATCAACGTGACTGCAGTTATGCTTGTCAAAGAAAATAATACCACGTTTGAATAACAGCAAACCTAAAAAAGTTTGAATGCAGTGCTTACATTTTAACAGTATTCTATAGGGAATAATAACCATTTAAGTCAGTTTCCTTATTTATAAACAACGATTATGGAATACATTAATTTCTATACAAATAAGGTTATTTATATATATTATTAAATTGAGAGTAACATGTTTAATTTGACCCTAAGAGTGGTAGGTTCTTTAAGTATGTTGGTGGAAATGAAAAAGAAAGGCGGCTATATCATCATGTCGAGGGTGAAGGCCTTGTGCTTTCAGTGCTTGGACAGTTAGGTGATTTGAATCATTCTGTTATATTGCATGCCTCTTGGGATAGGGAATATATTTAGCTTTGATTCAGTGGATTCTGTTCCTTCGTTGGATACTCTTTTTTCTTGGTATTATCATGTTATTGGGACTAAATCTTTGATTGAGGGGAGTGGTTCTTCCTCCTCGGGGGGAGTGGTTCTCCCTCTAGCTTGGGTTTATGTTGTTGGTTAGTAGTATAGCACTTTCATTGACCTCCAATGCTTTGTTTTTAAAGTAGCTTCTAGTGCATGTATCGAACACCCATTCCAAATTCATTTATACATGGGCCTAAAATAAATGCCAGCTAGCTTTGCTACGTGATTAATTTTACTGATAAATTATGCAAATAATATTCATTTTATACATAAAATATATCAACTTTGTTAAATGGGATAACAAACCTCTTATTGATTGTATTTAAGTAAAATATAAAAACACAATATTATGCAAAAAAGTTGGTTTATTATATCATACCTATAATAAATATTATACTGGATTGTGCCACTTATTAATTAACTAAAAATAGGTGTTCTAGACATGCACAAAACAACTATGATAGTTTTATAGTGGCCATGCCATATAAAAAATAAAAATACAGCACATGAGTTAGGCATCACACCTAAACTACTTACAACCATGACTATCCTGCCTCAGAAGAGAAGGAACTACTAATATCATCAGCAGCAATAGGACCAGTGACATGGACATACCCAGAGAAAAGAAGTGCAAGTTTGGTGACATAACCAATGGGGTCAACACTGAAAAATGAATTTCCTATCCTAAGTGGTATCTAGAAGAAAATCATTGTTCAAATCATCAAATTCTCATAGCTTAGCAAGGGATAGATCCTCAGCCTCAATGTGATAGTAAAGACGTCTACTCTCTCCTACCTCATTGCCCATGTAACGACCCGTAAATGTCGATAATTAAAATTGGTTAAATTTATAAGATTTTGTAATTAAATGTAGAAAGAAATGAAAATCTTATAATTTATATTGGAGCGAATGTTAGAAATTAAATGTTGCAATGGTAAATAAAATTAATTCTTGACAATTTGAATAAAATCCCAATAAAGAAATAGTGGAAAACATTATAATTTGTTAATTTAATATGATTGTGTAATTAATACTGAAAGAAATAAAATTGAAAATAATATTAATGAAACAATAACTAAAATGAATTGCAACTGTATAAATGTAAGTTAACTGTTAATAACTTGGATGTAATTCCAATAAGTGAAACAATGTAAATGTTATAACTTGGTTACAAAATTTATATACAGAAGTGGATGTAAATATGAATTAATCAATGAGATAATAGATAGTTAATGGTAATTGAATAAAGTCAACTTTATGTAAGAATTGTAACATTTGTTTGTGAATAGTGAATTCATATGTGTAATTAAAAGTTATGATAACGATGGTTATAAGTTACCTGTTTAATTGGTCTATTAAATTTAAATGGGGAATCAATTAGAATTAAATGAACTTTAATGTTACATTAGCAAGTTTAAGACAATAATGGAGACTGTGAATGTAACAAAATGAATAATAAATGCTAATTTTATTCATAAGTAATAGTTGATGTAATAAAAGAATGGAACCAAGATGAAATGATTAATTTGATTTAAAATCTTGATTTGTGTGTGTGCATTAATTTATAATGGAATATAAAAGGTAAATTAATAATTTAAAAGGTTGACATCACCTTTAAGATGGTAAGTTTATAATTGATTCATAATAAGGAAAATAAGGAAAATTTCAAATGAATGGTAAGAATGTATATGTAAGCTAATAAATAATTAATTCAATGCAAACCCAATTGATTGAAACAACTATTTGGGTTATAATTGATTGTAAATAGGAATATTTGGTAATAAATGAAATATAAGAAAAACAAATGTAAGTATTGAATTAATTAACGAAATAATACAGTGTAACGATCCAGATTTTCTGTCATTTGAAATTCAGATATTTAATTAATTTTAAATATCAACAAGTAAAATTTATGAGTCGGATAATTTATTTTTCGAATATCTGGATTTAATTGGATAATTAAATCGATAATTTAATATTTGAAATTCCAGAAATAATTGAAAATTGGGTTTAATGTGATTAAAAATGATTTATAAAGTTATATTAAATCATATTGGAGTTAGAACGATGTTTGTGAACTTTTAAAATTGAATTAAAAGTTAATTTGTGAAAATTGAATATTTTAATATTTAACCGACTAGTGAAAATAGCCATTTTTCAAACAGTCTCGGATTTCAACAAAACCAGTTTCATCGGATCCATAATGTCAAATTATTTTATGGTTTCAAATTTCGTGTCAATCGGATTTACCATTTGTCCGAGGCAAGCCAAAACGCATAGAAATTTGTTTAATCGATTTAATTTAAAATTGATCGTTTATTTCCGTAACTCGCACATATGATCGAATTAGCTTCCGAAACACATTCCATTGTGTCCGGAACGCGGGGTAAACCCTAGAAATGCCAGCCGGCACGCTTCGTTTGGAGTTCGAAAAAATTTAGGTGAATAGTGTTTGGTGAAATTTTCTATAAAAGCACCTAAACCATTCACTTTTGCAAACAAAACAAAACACTAGGGTTTCTGAACCCAGCTGCCTCCATATCTATCAATGGCCAGAAAACACCAAACTTCTTCCTCGATTTTCTTTCCATCCATCAGTTTTTAGGCCGAGACTTCAACTAGAGATTCGTAGAGGGTAGTGAGTTCTATAAAACCAACGGTGGTGATCGTTTTTAGAGCTGTAAATTGATGGCAATTTTGACTTGAATGCACCACGTTTGGCACGATTTTCGAGGCTAAAGGCAGTGCCGAGCACGACCGGTCTGAGGCCGATGGTGGCTTTTGCAATGGGCTTCGAAACCCTTGTCGTCGATCGACTTCGAATGCAATGATGAAGGTGCGACAATCTAGGGTTTAACGTATAAAATGGGTTCGAATGCGTTTCTGTAGCCTGGAACGAAGAAGAAATCTCACGGCCTTGATTTCATTTTCAAAACGCACGGTCCAGATTGCTTGTGAGGTTTAAAAAGAAAAAGAATTTGTAAAATTATTATATTATAATTCGTTCAAAGTTAAAAATGTTGTATCTCTTTCATACGAGGTCCGTTTTGGACGAAACAACTTGCGTTGGCTTCGTTTTGTCGAGCACTACGCAATGGAGCTAGTTTCGAGTCGTTTGGAGCTAGTAAAAATTTCGGATAAATTAAACGCACATTTAATTTTATTCGAAATAAAACGCTACAATTGTTATCGGAAACTCAAGGTGAGCACTTCTCACTCAATCGAATTGTTTCGATTTAAATTTTAAATAGTTAGATTTAAAATTGCCTGATTATGTGATTGGATGATAGTTATTATCTGTTGTATTGAAATAGACTCTATACGCCGTATATTAAGCGGATGTTATTTATTAAAAACATAAACCGCGATAATTCCAACTTGATATGGAATTGGTATTATATATGTATTTGGAGTTGATTTCCCGCATTATATAGCGGATGAGACCCTATTGCGCCGCATAATAGCGGATAGTATTTTATAAATCCCATATACCATGATATTCCGTCTTGAAGCGGAATTGGTATTGTGCTAACAACTTTGGATGCAGGGAAACAGGTTGGAGGGATCCAACTGGATTCCTCAAACATTTGAATTTATTTCAATGTTGTGTGTTGATCTATTTATGATCTGCGTGATTATCTTTATGATCGAAATTGTTAAAGGCTAAAATTTAGTCAAATATATTTTTGGTATCATTAAATCCCGAAAATAAACAAAATTGGATTTTTGAAAATTTAAGTTGAGAATTCATAATAAATTTAAATTTTGGAATTGATTCATTTCAAATAAATAAACATTGTAAATTTTATGTTATAAAAATTATGATTTTTGTGAAATATAACTGAAATGTGATTTTTGGAATAAGTAGTTGATTAATTTATAAATGATTTAATTCGGGATTTTTGAATTATTATAAATGATTTATATAAAAGATTTATAAAATTTGATTTTTATAAATTAAAATGTTGGAATTATAAAACGAGTTTTTATAAGTGTTAAAATGAAATATAATTGGATTTCATAAGTGGATGAAATCTATAGATTTATAAATTGTGAAGTTATAAAATAAATAGATTTTTGTAAAATAAAAGATTTATAAGTAATTAACTTATAAATTGGATTTTGGCGTGTAAATGGAATATGGATAGAATTTGTTAATAAAGTGATTTTATAAGTTAAAGTTGTTATAAAGTATAAATGGAATTTATAAACGTTGTTTTATAAATCCGAAATTGACTTATTTTGATAAGTTTAATTATTATAGCTTATTAAAGGAAATATATCCACGATTTTGGACAGTGAATAATCCTTTAAATAAAATATGTAGAAATGTTGAATTTGTATATTCACGATTTTGGACAGTGAATAGTATATTAAAGAAATATTTTGGGAAAGTGATATTTTTAAATAGAATTTAAACGATTCAAAAATGTTTTAAAATGTGTTAAGTATCGAAACCATAGATTTCAACATTCATTGTTGAAATAGACATTTTCGACAAATAGAAGGAAATGGTGGACTATAACACTGTTGTTATAGTAAATGATTTCTGAAAGGAAAGGTTTTGTATAGTGTTGGGGTTTATATATCTATCTTAATTTCGAATCCCTATACTGGTGATTTTGGGTTTTCGTAACGATGTTTTACGTAACATTCGTTTTGGCCCAAATAAAGGTGTTTAAGAGAATGTTTTCCTTAAAGAATAAAATATATACTTAATTTGGATTTAAGTATATTGAATATTTTCCAAATGTTAAAAATAAATAGATTGGTGAATTACTTATTATTGAATAAGTATGGAAATTTTTCCAATATGAAGTGAATGTTTTGCGATTATATCTTTTAAAGATAAATTGAAAGTGAAAAATTGAAATCGATTTGAAAAATCGCATTAAAGGTGAATATTTCGAAATGTAAATTCACAATGGTAATTTATAAGGGAAATTTGTTTTAAAAAAATAAACGTTGATTTATTTTTAAAAGTGTGGAATAAATTTACGGATTTGGAACGTAAATTTAATAAATCGGTAAGGATTTATTTGATTGGTTTAAATGAACCATTTTGAAATGGAAGTTGTAAAGGTGAAAATTGATTTGAAATTTGTTTTGAAATGGTTGAAGTGTGGAAATTATATCTTGTAAAGATATTTCTGAAAATAAATAATTTGGGAAATTATTTGAAATCGGGTGATGTTGTGAATATTGATTGATAGTTAAATAACCGACTATCAATATTGACCCTTGAATGGCTATTTGTTGTGAATTGGTTGAAATTGAATGCTACATTTATTTTTAAATTATTGCGCTCATTATTCGGATTACCCGTTCCGAATAGTGATACGACGTAATGGATAGCATTGAAGACCGGTGGTGAAGACCGGGTATTTGTGAAAACGATAGGATGACCTATCGATTGTCTCTGCACCGTTAGCTACGGTATGGAGATTTCCTTTGTGATGGGAAATCCGATCGGGATTGTGAATACCATTATTGCAAGGGCTTCTTTTGAAGTGCCTTCGGTTTTGTTCGAACTCGGAACAGACTTGTATGGTTACATGTCTGACATTACATTTTGAGATATAAAGCAGATTTCTTTCAAATACATTTCCGTTGGTGGCGGAGAATTTATTCTCTTAGCTTAACATCCTTAGAGGTTTTGTAGTTGAAGGTTATCAGCGATATACTCCCAATTTGGTAATGTGGCATGCTGAGTGTTGCAGTGTGATGATTATTTATTGATCATTTGTTGATCAAAGTGTGGCTTTGTGAAAAAGCGTAGCTTTATGGACGAGACTTCGTTAGACCTCACACCCCGGAAATGGTCAAAACAGGAATATGCGGCAAGGTTATGAGGGTCGCGCCCTTTAGGGTATGTCATTCCCTTCTGGAAAAGGGTGGTGTCAGGTATGGAGCCCTGATGCTTAACCTATGTGGTTGCTCCAATCTCATTTTTCTGTGTGGTTGTTGCTTGGTGATCGAGGGCCCTCGGATAAAGATCCCAAAGGACCGGGGGGTGGCATATTCGTGTAGTAGTTACCTAGTTACAAAGGTAACCCGGCCTTGTGTTGGCAGAGAGCTGGTTAAGTTCTCGGGACGTCCTGCCAGAGGCGATCCCATGTGGCAGTAGGAAGTTCCTTAGCCTGACCATTTGTTGGAAATCTAAAGAAACAATACGAGCCCTTTACGATTGCAATTGTATAACCTGCCTCCTCAGGAGGTAGCTATAGCAGGCATAATATAATGATACCTATGCTGGCTAAGATTTATATTGTACTTTCGAAATGTTTTCATCACTATGCACTAATAATAATATCAAAAATGATTTGTTTTGCGTAGTAAGCATCTTTGACTATCATAAGGAGAAATCTCCTTCAATTCGGCGTTTGCATTGTGTGTGTGCGGGGAGGCCTTATGGTAGTTTCATTTTCCAAAAGCATTGCGAATATTTTCCACTTCTATTGTTGTTGTTTTAAAAGATAAATGACTGTTTTAAGTTCTCATACCAGTCCCATGACTGACCTGGAGTTTATTGTTCTCTTTCTAAACTCTGGGTGCCCATAATTTTCCACACGGGCAGTCTAGAGTCAGGTTATCAGGTCATTCTGGATTCAGAAGTGCTTTGGAGCTCAAGTGGCGAGCTGGATGGCGAGACGTATTAATTGTATATGATATTATCTTTCCGCTGTAAATTCACTTGTAGGGACATGGTTGTATAACTGGCCATTGTTTGTTGTGTTGTATATTGTTGTTGTACACTCTGATGATGATGTAATGTAATGCAATAACTGATGTAGTTCTTTGTTTTAAAGATTATTCATTTATCTATTATATGTTGTTCCGCTGCGACTGTGAGATTCTGTTATTGTTTCTGTTCTGTTTCCTTACTTCTTCTATCTTTTTCTTCTACCTCTTCTTTTTAACGATAACAATTCGGTTTTTCGGCATTCGATTATGCGGCATTCTGTTGTTCTTCTTCCGTTCTATTTTCTTCTTCTTCTACCTTTTTCTTATTCTTAAACCCTAAGAATTCGGTTTTCCACAATTCGATTGCTCGGCAGTTGATACAGTGGACGTATTGATGTTGATTTTCGAAAGTCGAAGAATCGGGTCCTTACATATGGTATCATAGCATATGGTTAAGCGACAACCATGGCTCTGTTGGGTGTTACTCATTAGAGATAGAGTCAGTAGTGCTCTAGAATGAGTTTGAGTGTAATAATAGTTATGAGCGCGTATTTGTTAGTGAATATAAAATTGTTTTATGTTGTGATGATTGGTTTGTTGAGTGGTATATGGATTCTGGTCGGTATAGTCTGTACAACTCTATCGATAGGGATCTCTAAACACTTGTTCAGAACAATTCGACACGATATTGTTTTAAAATAGGGTAAATGAAATAATTTTACCCAAAACTATTTTCATAGATAAAGGAAATTATCTTCGTAAATTATTATAGTATATGGTTGCTTGTTTGTTAGGAATTGATAATATTAAATTATCATCAATAAAATTGAATAAGAAATTGGAATCATAATCAAAATTTTAGAAAATAAAATCCATATACAAATGGGATTTGTAAATAATAAATTATAAATGTGAATTGTAATTTGAAATGGAATTCCAGAGAAATGTTTTTGAAAAGATTCGAAGTTTTAGCAATTTGGAAGGTTTAAATCTTTTTGGTTTGAAAATAATTTCCAAAGGTTTTGGGAGAAAATGTTTTGAAGAGATAAAAGCTCTAAACTCTTTTCGGATGCTGGAAAATAATTCCGATGATGATTGCGACATCATCGGTGTTCATTTTCGGGTTTCCAAAAGAGAAATTGCTGCCAGATTGTTTTAAATTAAAGTTGTTTGGAAAATTTGGGTTTGGTTTTGGAAATTCAAAAGATAATTTGAATTGATTTCAAAAAAAGGTTTTGAAATGTTGAAAAGACTCTGGAATCCTATTTAAAAATAATTTATGGCAATAATAAATGAGTTGATAACTTATACAATTTGAATTTTGATCGAATAAATTTAACCTAAAGGATGGAGTTAAATGAAAGTAAGTATAAGTGAATCAATTAAATAAAGTGAATTTAAAGAAAGGTCTAAGAGGCTAAGTGAAATGATCTTATATATATATATAAGAAATGATTACTTAAAGAAAATTTATTAAGTTAAAAATAAATTTGAGTAGTAACAAATGGATTGGAAGTGAGTTTGAATTATGAAAATAAAATTGTGAATGGATAAATAAATTTACAATTGCAAGTAAATGTAATTGAAATTGAATGTTGAAATGGAATATAACTTAAGTAATGTTGAATGAAGTTGATTTGGTGCCAAAGTAAAATGAGTAAAGTGATAAATATAAACTTGAGTTATGTAATGAAATTCAACTCTATATGGTAAAAAATGAATTAGAAATTGAATTAATGATAAATTGAATGTAAATCAATTGAATGTAAATAAATTGATATGAAATAATGAATATAAGTGTTAATTCATTAAAAGCTAATTGAATAAATTGAAAGAAAAGCCAATTTGATATCAACCAATTGAACCAAATTGAATGTAAATTAAATAATTTGGTCATGTTGGTTATGATTTGGTTGTTAGTTGATTGTATATAAATTCATTAAGTGTTAATGAAATTGAATTAGTGAAATTGAAAGCTAAAGTAATTGAATCCAAACAGAATTGAAAGTGTAAATTGAATTCGAATGAAATTGATAGTGCAATCTAGAATGAAATTGGATATATAACTTCAATAGTAAAGTAAAAATGGTATAAGAAGTATATATTGAAAATTTTGTAAAGGAATGTGCAAAATAAATTTGGAAGTTGTAATTGGATATTATGGCTAGCAGGATATACATGTGTATTAAAGGAAATGGAGATTGGGATTTTGATTTTGAAAGACAAAAAAATGAATTGCTCTACAAAAAGGTATGTATTTGAATTTCAGTATGAAATTTGATGATCTTCTTGTCTAGCCGCTTGGCTTTTCGTTTTCTGTTTGAAATTGGGGGCCCGTTGTGGCATTTTGTAGTCATACCGAGCTAGCCGCGCAAAGGAGGTTATGGTGAAATTTTCTGAAAATTTAAGACATTAGAATTTTTTTGAGAAAAATTGGAAAATTTTGAAAACTATAACTTTGATTTTGGAGTTAAAAGTTAAACGATGTAGTTAGTTTTGGAAAAGTAAAACTAAGTATGATTTGAAAACTTAGTAAAGATTTTGTAAGAAGTTTAACTAATGAATTTTGGGATAGTTAAACACTTAGGAGATTTGTAAAATCTAATTTGAACGGTTTGTTTTGAAAAGTTAATGGATTTCAAAACTTTTTCTTACTTGGTAATTTCGAGGACGAAATTCTTTTAAGGGGGGAAGTTTGTAACGACCCAGAATTTCTATCATTTGAAATTCAGATATTTAATTAATTTTAAATATCAACAAGTATAATTTATGAGTCGGATAATTTATTCTTCGAATATCTGATTTAATTGGATAATTAAATCGATAATTTAATATTTGAAATTCGAGAAATAATTGAAAATTGGGTTTAATGTGATTAAAAGTGATTTATAAAGTTATATTAAATCATATTGGAGTTAAAACGATGTTTGTGAACTTCTAAAATTGAATTAAAAGTTAATTTGTGAAAATTGAATATTTTAATATTTAATCGACTAGTGAAAATAGCCATTTTTCAAACAGTCTCGGATTTTGACGAAACTAGTTTCATCTGATCCGTAATGTCAAATTATTCTATGGTTTCAAATTTCATGTCAATCGGATTTACCGTTTGTCCGGGGAAAGCCAAAACGCATAGAAATTTGTTTAATCGATTTAATTTAAAATTGATCGTTTATTTCTGTAACTCGCACATATGATCGAATTAGCTTCTGAAACACGTTCTATTGTGTCCGGAACGCGTGGTAAACCCTAGAAACGCCAGCCGGCACGCTTTGTTTGGAGTTCGGAAAAATTCGGGTGAATAGTGTTTGGTGAAATTTTCTATAAAAGCACCTAAACCATTCACTTTTGCAAACAAAACAAAACACTAGGGTTTCTGAACCCAGCCGCCTCCATATCTATCAATGGCCAGAAAACACCAAACTTCTTCCTCGATTTTCTTTCCATCTATCAGTTTTTAGGCCGAGACTTCAACTAGAGATTCGTAGAGGGTAGTGAGTTCTATAAAACCAACGGTGGTGATCGTTTTTAGAGCTGTAAATTGATGGCAATTTCGACTTGAATGCACCACATTTGGCACGATTTTCGAGGATAAAGGCAGCGTCGAGCACGACCGGTCTGAGGCCGATGGTGGCTTTTGCAATGGGCTTCGAAACCCTTATCGCCGATCGACTTTGAATGCAATGATGAAGGTGCGGCAATCTAGGGTTTAACGTATAAAATGGGTTCGAACGCGTTTCTGTAGCTTGGAACGAAGAAGAAATCTCACGGCCTTGATTTCATTTTCAAAACGCACGGTCCAGATTACTTGTGAGGTTTAAAAAGAAAAGAATTTGTAAAATTATTATATTATAATTCGTTCAAAGTTAAAAATGTTGTATCTCTTTCATACGAGGTCCGTTTTGGACGAAACAACTTGCGTTGACTTCGTTTTGTCGAGCACTACGCAATGGAGCTGGTTTGGAGTCGTTTAGAGCTAGTGAAAATTTTGGGTAAAATTAAACGCACGTTTAATTTTATTCGAAATAAAACGCTACAATTGTTATCGGAAACTCAAGGTGAGAACTTCTCACTCAATCGAATTGTTTCGATTTAAATATTAAATAGTTAGATTTAAAATTGCTTGATTGTGTGATTGGATGATGTTATTATCTGTTGTATTGAAGAGACCATATACGCCGTATATTAAGCGGATGTTATTTATTAAAAATATGTACCGCGATAATTCCAACTTGATATGCAATTGGTATTATATATGTATTTGGAGTTGATTTCCCGCATTATATAGCGGATGAGACCCTATTGCGCCGCATAATAGCGGATAGTATTTTATAAATCCAATATACCACGATATTCCGTCTCAAAGCGGAATTGGTATTGTGCTAACATCTTTCGATGCAGGGAAACAGGTTGGAGGGATCCAACTGGATTCCTCAAACATTTGAATTTGTTTCAATGTTGTGTGTTGATCTATTTATAATCTGCGTGATTATCTTTGTGATTGAAATTGTTAAAGGCTAAAATTTAGCCGAATATATTTTTGGTAACATTAGATGCCGAACATATTTTGGTATCGTTAGATGCCGAAAATAAATAAAATTAGATTTTTGAAAATTTAAGTTGAGAATTCATAATAAAATTAAATTTTGGAATTGATTCATTTCAAATAAATAAACGTTGTAATTTTTATGTTATAAAAATTATGATTTTTGTGAAATATAACGGAAATGTGATTTTTGGAATAAGTAGTTGATTAATTTGAAAAATAATTTAAATTGGGATTTTTGAATTATTATAAATGATTTATATAAATGATTTATAAAAATTGATTTTTATAAATTAAAATGTTGGAATTATAAAACGAGTTTTTATAAGTGTTAAAATGAAATATAAATGGATTTCATAAGTGGATGAAATCTATAGATTTATAATTGTGAAGTTATAAAATGAATTGATTTTTGTAAAACAAAAGATTTATAAGTAATTAACTTATAAATTGGATTTTTGCGTGTAAATGGAATATGGATAGAATTTGTTAATAAAGTGATTTTATAAGTTGAAGTTGTTATAAAGTATAAATGGAATTTATAAACGTTGTTTTATAAATCCGAAATCGACTTATTTTGATAAGTTTAATTATTATAGCTTATTAAAGGAAATATATCCACGATTTTGGACAGTGAATAATCCTTTAAATAAAATATGTAGAAATGTTGAATTTGTATATTCACGATTTTGGACAGTGAATAGTATATTAAAGAAATATTTTGGGAAAGTGATACTTATAAATAGAATTTAAATGATTCAAAAATGTTTTAAAATGTGTTAAGTATCGAAACCATAGATTTCAACATTCATTGTTGAAATAGACGTTTTCGAGAAATAGAAGGAAATGGTGGACTATAACACTGTTGTTATAGTAAATGATTTCTGAGAGGAAAGGTTTTGTATAGTGTTGGGGTTTATATATCTATCTTAATTTCGAATCCCTATACTAGTGATTTTGGGTTGTCGTAACGATGTTTTACGTAACATTCGTTTTGGCCCAAATAAAGGAGTTTAAGAGAATGTTTTCTCCTTAAAGAATAAAATATATACTTAATTTGGATTTAAGTATATTGAATATTTTCCAAATGTTGAAAATAAATAGATTGGTGAATTACTTATTATTGAATAAGTATGGAAATGTTTTCCAATATGAAGTGAATGTTTTGAGATTATATCTTTCAAAGATAAATTGAAAGTGAAAAATTGAAATCGATTTGAAAAATCGTATAAAAGGTGAATATTTGGAAATGTAAATTCACAATGGAAATTTATAAGGGAAATTTGTTTTAGAAAAATAAACATTGATTTATTTTTAAAAGTGTGGAATAAATTTACGGATTTGGAACGTATATTTAATAAATCGGTAACGATTTATTTGATTGGTTTAAATGAACCATTTTGAAATGGAAGTTGTAAAGGTGAAAATTGATTTGAAATTTGTTTTCAAATGGTTGAAGTGTGGAAATCATATCTTGTAAAGATATTTCTGAAAATAAATAATTTGGGAAATTATTTGAAATCGGGTGATGTTGTGAATTTTGATTGATAGTTAAATAACCGACTATCAATATTGACCCTTGAATGGCTATTTGTTGTGAATTGGTTGAAATTGAATGCTACAATTATTTTTAAATTATTGCGCTCATTATTCGGATTACCCATTCCGAATAGTGATACGACGTAATGGATAGCATTGAAGACCGGTGGTGAAGACCGGGTATTTGTGAAAATGATAGGATGACCTATCGATTGTCTCTGCACCGTTAGCTACGGTATGGAGATTTCCTTTGTGATAGAAAGTTCGATTGGGATTGTGAATACCCGGATTGCAAGGGCTTCTTTTGAAGTGCCTTCGGTTCTGTTCGAACCCGGAACAGACTTGTATGGTTACGTGTCTGACATTACATTTTGAGATATAAAGAAGATTTCTTTCAAATACATTTCCGTTGGTGGCGGAGAATTTATTCTCTTAGCTTAACACCCTTAGAGGTTTTGTAGTTTAAGGTTATCAGCGATATACTCCCAATTTGGTAATGTGGCATGCTGAGTGTTGTTGTGTGATGATTATTTATTGATCATTTGTTGATCAAAACATGGCTTTGTGAAAAAGCGTAGCTTTGTGGACGAGACTTCGTCAGACCTCACACCCCGGAAATGGTCAAAACAGGAATATGCGGCAAGGTTATGAGGGTCGCGCCCTTTAGGGTATGTCATTCCCTTCTGGAAAAGGGTGGTGTCAGGTATGGAGCCCTGATGCTTAACCTATGTGGTTGCTCCAATCTGATTTTTCTGTGTGGTGTTGCTTAGTGATCAAGGGCCCTCGGATAAAAGTCCCAAAGGACCGGGGGTGGCATATTCGTGTAGTAGTTACCTAGTTACAAAGGTAATCCGGTCTTGTGTTTGCAGAGAGCTGGTTAAATTCTCGGGACGTCCTGCCAGAGGCGATCCCATGTGGCAGTAGGAAGTTCCTTAGCCTGACCATTTGTTGGAAATCCAAAGATACAATACGAGCCCTTTACGATTGCAATTGTATAACCTGCCTCCTCAGGAGGTAGCTATAGCAGGCATAATATAATAGTACCTATGCTGGCTAAGATTTATATTATACTTTCGAAATGTTTTCATCACTATGCACTAATAATAATATCAAAAATGATTTGTTTTGCATAGTAAGCATCTTTGACTATCATAAGGAGAAATCTCCTCCAATTCTGCGTTTGCATTGTGTGTGTGCGGGGAGGCCTTATGGTAGTTTCATTTTCCAAAAGCATTGCGGATATTTTCCACTTCTATTGTTGTTGTTGTTTTAGAAGATAAATAACTGTTTTAAGTTCTCACACCAGTCTCATGACTGACCTGGAGTTTATTGTTCTGTTCCTAAACTCTCAGTGCCTATAATTTTCCACACGAGCAGTCTAGAGTCAGGTTATCAGGTCATTCTGGATTCAGAAGTGCTTTGGAGCTCAAGTGGCGAGCTGGATGGCGAGACGTATTACTTGTATTTGATATTATCTTTCCGCTATAAATTCACTTGAAGGGACATGGTTGTATAACTGTCCATTGTTTGTTGTGTTGTATATTGTTGTTGTACACTCTGATGATGATGTAATGTAATGCAATAACTGATATAGTTCTTTGTTTTAAAGATTATTCATTTATCCATTATATGTTGTTCCGCTGCGACTGTGAGATTCTGTTATTATTTCTGTTCTGTTTCCTTACTTCTTCTATCTTTTTCTTCTACCTCTTCTTTTTAACTATAACAGTTCGGTTTTTCGGCATTCGATTATGCAGCATTCTGTTGTTCTTCTTCCGTTCTATTTTCTTCTTCTTCTACCTTTTTCTTATTCTTAAACCCCAAGAATTCGGCTTTTCGGCATTCGATTGCTCGGCAGTTGATACAGTGGACGTATTGATGTCGATTTTCGAAAGTCGAAGAATCGGGTCCTTATATACAGTGTTAATGACAATTAATTAGAATGTGTGTTATATATGGAACTTTAACCTGTTTGGCAAGTAATAAACTTATAAATGTAAGTAAAAGGTAAATAGGTGACAATTAAGACATTTTTATTTGTTTAGTATGTTAAATAAAATTTGGAAATCAAAGTGCAATTAAAGGAAATTAAGTAGTACGTTAATTGGAAATAAATTTTAATAAATCTTACATTAATGCGAAATGTAATACAATGGTTAAGAGTTGTTAAATTTGGTATATTAAGGCAATGAATGGAAAGAAAACAAGGTAACTAAGTTTATAGAATAGTAATGAATTTAATAAAAGATTTGGATTGAAACAAATCAATCCATTTAAATCCAAATTTATAATAAGCGTAATTATTGTAGTAATTGAAATTAAAGGATACGCAATTTGAATAAAGATAATATGTGAAAATTTATGTAATAGTTTGAATCCAATATTAAATCCATCTATTTGACAATAATGAAGGAAATAATTACTGATTGATTTAATTAAATGGAATTCTTGGGAATTTTATTTATAAATTCTGAATTCAATAAGGTGAGGTTAACACTGGAATTTGATAAATTAATTTACTTTAAAAGTGTGAATGATTTGGAAATATAAAAATGATAAGAATTGTCAATTTTAGAATTTAAATTTGAAATTTGATTTATTAATAAATTATTAATTTATTTAATTAATGTAAAAATAGCCATTTTGGCCACTGACTCGGATTTCAATGAAACCTATTTCATCGGATCCGTAACGGTAAATTATTATAGGATTTTAAGTTTCATAGCGAACGGACCTGTCGTTTGATCGTACGGACTCGAAATGCCTTGAAATCAATGAAATTGAAATCAATTGAAATCAATTTGAAAAATATTGATTTTAGCATTACTTCTTTGCGTTTAAAATATTTTGAAACACCTATTTCGATATATGGGTTGACCCAATTTCATTCCGGAGTCGAAACGGGCTTTTTAGGCCATATATCGTTCAGCGCGTAGATCCAATCGATCCGATCCATTCTATTTCAACTTTGTCTATAAATACCATGTTATAAACCTTAGCCTACCTTTATTTCTCATTTGTTTATGCGTACAATTCCTCTTTACCTCCTCATTTCAATGGCAGACAATTCCAAATCTAATTGCAATTCAAAAATCAAATTGAAATTTCAAACTCCTCAAAAAAATTCAGAAAAATTATATATCGAATCTCTCGATGTACGAATCTCATATCTGCAATTCGTTTTTGGAATTGAGTCATAATTTTTCCAAAAATCCCTACTTTATTTTTGACCGTTCGTGTGTCATCGTGGAGGGTTAACGGTGGATCGTCCGTTTGGGAGCGATCAGATGGTACTGCTACGAAGAGGGGGTCATGTGCTTCAGATCCATACGGCTAGTCGTTGCAAGCATCGCCACGATTCATCGAAAATTGGCCATCTATGGGCGGGGGCGCTGTGCATGGGGGATGGCCGGAGAGGCCACGCATGGAGGGCCTGTGGTCGGCCGGAGTTGGTGTATGGGTTGCCGAGGTCAGATCGTGACGGTGGGGCGTAGGTTGGACGGCGACGAGTGTGTTTACTAGCGGCTTCATTTTCGAACGGGCATGTGATTAGGGTTTTGGCACGTGACGCGACGTGCACGGTAAGTGACGTCTGTTATTTGTTTTATTTATTTTATTTCTAATTTAAATTTCAACATGTTCTAATCGTTGTAACTTGCGCATACGATGTCCGATTTGCACGCGATTTCTTTTATCAGGATCGTAGTGAAATTCCGGACAATTTGACTCTTGTTTGGACCAATTCCGAGACTGTTGGAATTTTGAGTTCAAATTGGATTTAAATTCAATTTAAATTCAAAAGGTGAGTGTTTTAACCCACTCACAATTTCTAAAATTTCTTATGTTCGTTAAATTTAATTTATGTTATGATTATGAATTTATTTATGACTGTTTGTATATTTTTAAATCATCATCTCAGTTAATTGCATATAGTTAAATTAAATCGTTATTTAATTTATTATTGCATATAAACTGCCAGTTAGATAGTTTGTTTAATTTATTATTGAATATAGACTGTCAGAAATTTCCTGTTATTTATTGTATGCTCTATATTGATGTTATTGTTTAAATTGGATAATGATTGCAATAAATGGTTGATGATTGATATTGGATGGATGGATGTTGTATTTTATATTGTTTTAAACTGAAAATTTGTTATGCACTTTATTTCAATCGGGGTTGCGATTTGAAATGATATATAACTGTATTTTTATTTTAAATTACGGATTGAAATGATAAATATCCATATCACTTGATCATAGGGTAGAAAATTATATACAGACACCGTGGTCTATATATAAAAATATTTTAAAAGGATTTCTATGGTTTTGTAAAGAAATATATGGTTTTATGAGATAGTGATCTGGATATTTTATAAATGTTATTTTATATATAGTTAAATTCTGGGTTTTAAGCTATGTATAAAATTGATTTGAAGTATAAAAGAAGTTAATAATTAAGTTTGATTTTATTAAGATAAAATATGATTAAGCATTTATTTAAATTAAATTTCTGGAGTTTATAATGACGTATATGAGAATAAGGTTGGAAGATGAATATGGAATTTATTGGGAATTTAATAAAATTTAGAATTTTAAAGGGGTATGATTTTTATAACTTGATTTTTGTTTAGAGTGATTTAAATGAATATCAAGTTGATTTAAATGAATATATCAAGCTAAATAAATTGAAAGGATATCCAGTTATTGGAGTTAAAAGTTTTACTTAAATTATATTGGATTTATTAAGTAAACACTTCAAATCTAAATAATAGTAATTGAAATTTATATATATATGGAATTATCAAAGGATTAGTTTTGAAATGGTGGAATATTTTAAGCTTTGAAATATATGGAAATTTGAAATAGTTTATTTGGAGGTTCAAATCAGAATTTGGAATTTATTTGTGAAATTAAAGAGGCTATTTTACTATATAAAGTAATTTAATATTTAAACCCTTTAAGTAATTGAAGTTATGTTCAAAGCTATGGGTTTCAAGGTATATAGATTTGAAGTGCTATGATTTTTGGAAAAAGGATATATTTTGAAATAAAAATGATATCATATTGATTTAGGTTTTAAACGTAAATGATATCGTATTTATATGGTTTTAAAATGGATACTATATTCTAGTTTTTAATTATAATTTTTTTTGAAAAAACCGTGGTGTTATAATAACGTTTGGTTGTTAAAGAGACCGGGATCGGAAGTTGTCATACTCTCTGCCAACTCCGAAAACCACTTTAAAAACCGTGTACGCGGTGGAGATTCCAGAATGAAGTAGGATGGTGGCGGCGTTTCCTTTGAGGTAAATACGTGGACCTAATTCCCGTGAGTTGGCATAAGGTGGCTAAAACAGGAGCGATTGATGGACTAATGAGGTAGCACCTTTGATCAGACACATCCCTTCGAAATTATACTCTGACTTTTGGATTGATTCGGTGGCCACTTTTGATTTTTTTTGATTTGGGGGTGTGGCTCGAGGTGGGCGGTAGCTGCGTTGTGCCGTGTCACCTACCCTATCACGCCTTGTACGAGTTTGGTTTTCTCCCGTAGCCCATGTGGTATCCTCTGGTGGCTTCCCGATCAGGAGGGACCATGATATTGGATGGACTACCGGGACTATTATTGTGTTTAAGGGGGAGATTGGGCAACTCCTTAACGCTATTTAAAAGTAAGTTTATTTTACTCTAGACACTATTATAATAGCAAAATATTACTACATAGTAAAGAGTTTAAAGGATCCTTAGGAGATGTGAATCCCGAGCATCTCTTAAGTTACTGCACTCACGTTAGACACTAGATAGGAGATGTTAATCTCGTAAACATCTCTGACGCCGTCCTCTCATATTATTTACCGTTGGTTTAACTTACATAAGATCTTTTAGTTCTGACTCGAGTGTTTTATCTTTTCAATTCGCTCGGGTCAGCCTGAGCATTTCAGGAATTGAAGGCCTTATTTCTGGAGGACGAAGATGAAGATTGTATTAGTACTATTATTTACTATAGTGTTCCACTGCATCACATTGTTCCGCTGCGTTGTTATTATTATTTGGTATGTGTAACTCTGATATATATTGTATAAGAATAATCAAATGTTTTGTAAAAAAGCTTCATGAACTGTTTATTTGATTATTATATTTTATCGTTCCGCTGCAAGATTCTATTTTGTTTTTTTCTTTCTCTACTTTTCTTATTTACCCCATAACAATCCGCCCTTCTGTATGGTTTAAGTCTGACGTGTGTGGTTTATCGTTGGTTTAAAGCATACGATAAGGCGGGACATTACATCTGGTATCAGAGCTTTGGTTTAGCGATAAACCTTAGCTTTGTGGGGTCTGACTCTTTATTAATAGGGTAATAATACCCTATGGGGAGTCGCTGAGTGTATATATGAGAGAGCGTATTTGTTGGTATTATATAAAGGTTTTATTATTGTGTTAATTTGTTCCGTTTTGTATTTAGAAATTCTGGTTGGTGCATGTGACGCTATGACATCAATAGGTATTTCTAAACACTTAATAGGACAGACCGACACAATATTTGTTTTAAATATAGGTGAATGAAATAATTTTGCCTATTATATTTTCTGTATATAAAGTAATAAATTTTTAAAGGTTATATTTGGTTGTAATGCATTGGTTGTTAGGTAGTGTAATCTATAAATATTAGTAAAGTAGGATTTGAAAATAAAATGAATAAATTGGAAATTTTCAAACTTAAGTTCTGGGGTTTTGAAAATTTCTTTCAACTACTTCCCTCTCTGTCGCTGGAAAATAATTTCGGTGATGAGTGCACGCATCATCGACATTCATTTTCGAGTTTCTAAGTGGGAAGGCCACTGTAGTAGTTTTACTACAGATTTATTTTGATAAACAAATATAAATTTTAATTTTTTTAAATATAATTGGATATATAAATTGTAAGTATATATTTATCTATTATTTTAAAATGATTTGAAATTAAACCCGGTATTAAATTCTTAAGTTTCCGTTAATTAATATTTTCAATTATTGTAGTGAAATAGTATGTAACCAATTAATAAATGGAACCTTTAATTAAAATAAGAGATAAGTGCTAAGTTATAAATAAAATTAAAAGAAAGTTGAAATTTGTAACTTATAAAATAAAAGATGTAATTATTGAACATTAAATTAAATTAAAAGATGAGGTAAAACTTGTGTAAGTTTCATTTGCATTCTTTAACATATATATAACTTACCAAAAGATGTAAAAAGTTGAAATGTTAATAAGAAAACGTAATGGATATTATACAAGTAAAGCCTATGTAATAGGAATGTTAAGTGAAACTCTTTTATAAATAAGAATTTGGTGTTGTAGTTGTTATAAACTTAAGTATAATTTAAATGCTACTAATTAAATATAATAGAAGGCAGATATTGTAAGTAAGGAATTTTAAACTTAAGTAATTAAGTTGAAGTTATTTCTAAATAAAATTGTAAGAAATAAATGTAAATTAAAAAGATAAACCATTATATGAATAAAAAGGAAATCAAACAACAAAGTGAAATGAAATTAATATGGAAATTAAGTAGTACGTTAATTGGAAATAAATTTTAATAAATGTTACATTAATGTGAAATGTAATACACTGGTTAGGAGTTGTTTAATTTGGTATATTAAGGCAATGAATGGAAAGAAAACAAGGTAACTAAGTTTATAGAATAGTAATGAACTTAATAAAAGATTTGGATTGAAACAAATCAATCCATTGAAATCCAAATTTATAATAAGCGTAATTATTGTAAAATTGAAATTAAAGGCTACGCAATTTGAAATAAAGATAATATGAGAAAATTTATGTAATAGTTTGAATCCAATATTAAATCCATCTATTTGACAATAATGAATGGAATAATTGCCGATTGATTTAATTAAATGTAATCCTTAGGAATTTTATTTATAAATTCTGAATTCAATAAAGTGAGGTTAACACTGTAATTTGATAAATTAATTTACTTTAAAAGTGTGAATGATTTGGAAATATAAAAATGATAAGAATTGTCAATTTTAGAATTTAAATTGGAAATTTTTATTAATCAATTATTAATTTATTTAATTAATGTAAAAATAGCCATTTTGGCCACTGACTCAGATTTTGAGAAACCAGTTTCATCAGATCCGTAACGGTGAATTATTGTAGGATTTCAAGTTTCGTAGCGATCGGACCTGTTGTTTGATCGTACGGACTCGAAACTCCTTGAAATCGATGAAATTGAAATCAATTTGAAAAATATTGATTTTAGCATAACTTCTTCATACGATGGAATTTGGGCTTGAAACCTTTTCCATTGCGTTTAAAATATTTTGAAACACCTATTTTGATATATGAGTTGACCCAATTTCGTTCCGGAGTCAAAATGGGCTTTTTGGGCCATATATCGTTTAGCGCGTACATCCAATCGATCAGATCCATTCTATTTCAGCCTTGTCTATAAATACCCTGTTATAAACCCTAGCCTACCTCTATTTCTCATTTGTCTGTGCGTACAATTCCTCTTCACCTCCTCATTTCAATGGCAGACAATTCCAAATCCAATTGCAGTTCAAAAATCAAATTGAAATTTCGAACTCCCCAAAAAAATTCAGAAAAATTATATATTGAAGCTCTCGATGTACGCATCTCAGATTTGCAATTCGTTTTTGCATTTGAGTCATAATTTTTCCAGAAATCCCTGCTTTATTTTCGGCCGTTTGTGCGTCATCGTGGAGGGTTAATGGTGGATAGTCCGTTTGGGAGCGATCAGATGGTACTGCTACGAAGAGGGGGTCATGTGCTTCAGATCCATACGGCTAGTCGTCGCAAGAATCACCACGATTCACCAGAAATTGGCCATCTATGGGCGGTGGTGCTGTGCGTGGGGGATGGCCGGAGAGGCCGCGCGTGGAGGGCCTGTGGTCGGCCGAAGTTGGTGTATGGGTTGCCGAGGTCAGATCGTGACAGTGGGGCGTAGGTTGGACGGCGATGTTGGATGGCGATGTGCGTGTTGACTGGCGGCTTCATTTTCGAACGGGCATATGATTAGGGTTTTGGCACGTGACGCGAGTGTACTGTAAGTGACGTCTGTTATTTGTTTTATTTATTTTATTTTTAATTTAAATTTCAACATGTTCTAATCGATGTAACTTGCGCATATGGTATCCGATTTGCACGCAGTTTCTTTTATCAGGATCGTATTGAAATTCCGAACAGTTTGATGCGGGTTTGGACGAATTCGAAGACTGTTGGAATTTTGAGTTTAAATTGGATTTAAGTTCAATTTAACTTCAAAAGGTGAGTGTTTTAACCCACTCACAATTTCTAAAATCGAAGAAAATCACCTTACGAACAAGGCCAGCAAACCAATCTAACCCAATCATAGGCTGTAAAATAGAAGGGATGTTGAAAAAATGCGTCCATACATGAAAAATGAACACTTATTCATTTTGAAATTCCAAATCATAGATATATAATCATCACTTACAATGGATAGTAAATATGCAATTTAGGTCCATATTAGCATACATGATTAAATTTATAATCATTCAAAAAACTTAACATACATAAACTTTAATAGTTAACCAACTTTCAAAATCATTAACTTTCAAGTATTATTTGGGATTTTTTGCATTTAAAAATATACTGACATGGGAAATATTGCAAGTTATATTTACCAAGTGCCTTATTTCATTAACAATATATGTCAACTACGGTAAGTAAAATTATAGCTAAAGGTTTTTTTAAATCAAGATCTAGAATATTATTTATTTAACATAATTTAACATGATCAAAATAGAAAACTAATTTTTTTTAGAGAACATTATTTTGAAGATATATATCAGTACCCAAAAAATAAAAATTTAAACAACTACATAATTTATGCAAATTTAAAATAACTTCATTGTAATTAAGTTTGAAAGTTTTACTTACCACAACCTAGCACACATAATTTGACAAATATGTTAGCAAACTGGGTTACTTTCTTGATAAACATAAATAATTTGGTTTGCTCATTCTTATGCTTTAGTGAGAATCAGTTAGATGTTATACACGGAAGTCGAAAACTAAAACAGATTATTGTGAAAATATATAAATAAATAGTTATTTATACATACATATAACGATATATCTGTTGCTTAAATCCAACGCCCATTTTCATCTTTGAATCAATTGATATGTATCATGAAATAGAGATAAAAGTAATAAATAACCTTTAAAATGATTAGCCAAGTTATAAAAAAACTGGTCATCTTTTGTCAAGATCTGGAGCAAATTTGTGGCCATTTGATTAAAAAAACAGTGACGGAAAGGTATACTAACATTTCCATCATGGTAAGAAATTATTATTTTCGTTTTTCTAGCTCAACCACACATGTCATGTACCTATGATGGTGTAAATAAAGGTTAAAGTGGTTACAAAATAATAATAATGATATAGTAAGAAATAAAATTGGTAACAACCTTTCTATATAAAGATATGGTACATGCAAGAGTAATAAATAAAGATAATGCAATAAATTAATATTAATTTCTATTTTTAACATAATATTTTGTGCTATTTTGACATTTAAAATAAACATCGTGTAACTCAAGGTTTTCCCCGTTGTACAAAATATGAGAACAAAAGGATAGATGAGGTGAAAACATATATTTAGTGATGTATGACATACAACTGAAAGTAGCAAGTTATATATTATTCAAATAATTAGTCAATTAGTTTCTGAAATATCATAACCATATTATACATGCATACATAGCTATAAACATGCAAGTTTGATTGATTGCTTAGAGATATTTGAACGCATAACAAAAGGTGAAATGTCAAGACTTAGAAACTATCAAGCATATTATTTTAGTTAGGCCTCATATTGATAATTCATAAAGTAACACCATTTAGTTTTAGTAATAGTTATGAAAAGGTCAATGAGGTGTAATGCTAATATGGATTGAACCAACACCTCGGTCACCTTTTATTGAATTTTTATGAATCGTATAAAACACAGTTCGCTAGTGTGAATATTCATTGAAAAAGTTACATTTTTTTCCCTAATTGCTGCATTGTAAAAGTAGCTTTTATTAGGGGTGGACATTTAACCGACCTAACCGACTTAACCGATCCAGCCGACCATAACCGAACCGCATTAACCGATAAATTCGGTTAATCGAACATTCGGTTAACCGACCGACGTTAACCGATAAAATTCGATTCAGTTAACGGTTAACCAAATGTTATTTAACGGTTAACCGTTAACCGAAAATAATATTGAATAGTGGCCTACGAAGCCAAGCCACCCGCACCCGGCCCATCATTAATATCGCGTAAATAATAGAAACCCTAGTGACTAGTGAGTGGTTGTCGCTTTCACAATTCATTCTATAAACTAAGGACTACGGAGCTTTAGCGATTCAGCGAAAGTTTATCGTCTTCAATCCCTGATCGTTCTTGGAAAAACCCAGATCACAAAAAGCCTCTTGGCCCATCAATTACGTAGCCGAATCACCGATCAACACAAATTCAGATCGATCTACCGATCTACAAATTCAGATATGGTGAATAGTAGCAGGAAAAGAAAAAATGTAAGCTTGTATTAATCATTTGATTATGTTTATTATTTAGTTTTTATATGTTTTATTTAGTTTGTATGGACTGTATAATTCGTTATACTCAATAAACTGAATAAACTGTATAATTAGTTTGTATAAACTGTATTAATCATTTGATTAAGTTTATTAAACCGTGTAACTGTTAATTACATTTAATTAGCTTGCTGCTGGATTAATTAGCTTGCTGTTGGATTAAACTGTGTAACTGTAATAATTAGCTTGCTGTGTAACTGTAATAATTAGCTTGCTGCTGGATTAACCCGATTGTAGTGAATATGCTTTGAATTAACCTGACGTATATGCTTTGAATTAACCTAACTGCAGTGTATATGCTGAAATTATCCCGACTTTATTAAACTCTGTAACTGATGTTTAGATTTTAAAGTACTAAACTGTGTAATTGTTATAAACTTATATATTTACATTTATGGCTGCTGAAAATGAATAATTTAGATGATAAACTAACTATTAAACTGGTATTGATTAACTTGTAGTTAAATTTGAAGACTGTCAGTTATACAATAATTTTGATGATTAACTGATATTTCTTATAACTGATATTGATTATATGCTTATTTTTAGTTGATATTAAGTTAGACTAAATTGTGAATGCTTGAATTAACCTGACTGTATATGCTTGAATTAACCTGACTATAGTGTATAATGTATATGCTTGAATTAACCTGACTTTATTAAACTGTTTAACTATTGTTTACATTTTTAAAAAACTGTGTAATTGTTATAAACTTATATATTTACATTTGTAGTTTCTGAAATGAATAATTTAGATGATAAACTAACTATTAAACTGATATTGATTAGCTTGTAGTTAATTAAAGGCTGTCGGTTATTCAATAATTTTGATGATTAACTGATATTTCTTATAACTGATATTGATTATATGCTTATTTTTAGTTGATATTAAGTTAGATTAAATTGTGTATGCTAGAATTAACTTGACTGTATATGCTTGAATTAACCTGACTGTATGCTTTGAATTAACCTGACTGTAGTGTATATGCTTGAATTAACATGACTTTATTAAACTGTGTAACTGTTGTTTACATTTTATTAAACTGTGTAATTGTAATAAACTTATATATCTACATGTGTGGCATTGTGCTATCATTTTAACCTGACTGTATAACCAGACCGTGTCACATTAATTTTGTGCTATCATTTTAACTTGACTGTATAATCATTTTATAGTGATTGCAATTGCAACTGCAACTGATACACATAGATATAAACCATATATTTCATAGATATGAACCATATATTTCTAATTTAAAATGTATTTTTGTTTTTCATGCACTATAACAGGTACAAATAGATAGTTCTGGAGAAACAAGAGATGACGACGAGTTTGCGGGAGAAGCGGATGATGAGGAAACTGGCGAAGATGGCATCAATGTTAGAAAACCTCCTCTACACTCGGTGCACAAGTCTTCTTCTAGAAAGCCTTCTCCGGTATGGGAACAATTTACTAAAGACGGTAATTTCAATTTTCAGAAATGTATATGCAACTATTATGGTCAACAATTTGGATGTCGTTCTAAATCAAATGGCACTACACATTTAAATTACCATATAAAACATTCATGTAAGTCCATTCCACGTGGTAGTGGTAAGAGACAAAAAACTTTAGCTTTTGAAACAAATAGCGATAGTGAAGGTAGTTGCAATCTTATCGCATGGTCATTCAATAAAGAGGAATGTATAAAATCATTAGCTCGAATGCTAGTTATTGATGAACTTCCTTTTAGTTTTGTGTAGGGTGAAGGTTTTCTTCAATTTTGTCGGGAATTGTGTCCTAGTTTTGAAGTTCCTTCACGTAGAACAATTTGTAGGGAAGTGCTTCAATTATATTGGGATTCGTTAGAATCTCTTAAAAAATGTTCTCAAAATCATTGCATGGTGTTTGTCTAACTACTGATACATGGACATCTATTCAGAATGTGAATTATATGGTTTTAACTGCACATATTATCAATGGAGATTGGAAGCTACATAAAAGAATTATAAATTTTTGTGTTATTACTAGTCATAAAGGAGAAAATATTGGAAAAGTTATTGTCCACTGTATCAAAAAATGGGAACTCAAAAGAATAGTGTCTATCACAGTTGATAATGCTAGTGCAAATGAAGTGACAATTAATTATGTGAAAAGCAAATTAAATGATTATAATGGTGGTTGTGTTTTGAATGGTGATTTCATGCATATTCGTTGTTGTGCTCATATAACTAATTTAATCGTCAATGACGAGCTAAAAGAAATTAGTAGTATTATAGCTGAAATTCGTACTGCAGTCAGATTTGTGAGATCATCTCCATCATGATTGAGTAAATTTAGAGAGTTATGTTTAAGTTTGGGAATTGAAAATAAATCAATGTTTATTTTAGATGTACCGACTAGATGGAATTCAACGTATTTGTTGGAAGCGGCTTTAAAGTACTAAAAAGTTTTTGATGATATGAGAGAAAATGATGGTATTTTTGTTGCTTACTTTAATGATGAAATTCATCCTCCGAGCTCTGTGGAATGGAAAAATGCTGAATTATTTGTTAAATTCTTAAAGTATTTTTATGATGTTACTTTAAAATTTAGCAAAACTTTGTCCATTACTGCAAATGTTTGTTTTGCCGAGCTTAGTGGAATTCAAGAAGAACTTAAAGGATTGGTTGATAAAATGAATCCTTATCTTGCTAAAATGGCATCTAGTATGAAAATGAAGTTTGATAAATATTGGGGAAGCGAAAGTCATATGAATAAAATTTTATTTCTTACGTATGTGCTTGACGCAAGGTATAAATTCCAAGTTTTGAAGTTATGTGTTGAAGACATGTATGAAAAAAATATTGCGGAAAACATATTAAAAAGTGTGAAGAATATTTTGCTAAGGTTGTTTGACTTTTATGTTAACGATTCTACATTTGGAACACAAACGTGTGAGGAGCCACAACCTAGTACGCCCGTTGCTAGTGAACGTATTGAGGATGTTAGTGATTTTCTTTCTAGAAGAATGAACACTTTTCTAAGACAAGTTCAACAACACGATAACGAAGGAAATGAACTAGAAAAGTATTTAAATGCACCGATTGAGGGTACACCAAATAATTTTGATGTTTTACTATGGTGGAAGGTAAATAGTTCCAAATATCGTGTTTTATTTTTAGTCGCTCGAGATCTTCTTGCTATTCCGGTATCTACAGTTGCTTCCGAATCCGCTTTTAGCACCGGAGGAAGAATTATAGATCATTTTTGTAGTACTTTGAGTTCACGGATGGTTGAGGCATTGGTTTGTACTCAAAATTGATTAAGATCCAAACCAATTTTTGTTAATCATCGGATTGAGGTTTCTATCGATCATGTTTCTTATTATGATGAGCTCCTATCAGGTGATATTTGCATTTGTAAAATAATATAGTTCTTCATTTGTTGGATTTGAAATACAATGCTCTAACTAACTTGTTTGCCATGTAGATTTTGTACATGGATGTGAACGTGAGTCGCCATCAAATTTTATGTTCACTATGGATGGTCATTGTTCGTCATCGTTTTATTCATCTTCACCGCGGTTAGTTTCATTTGGTAGAAATGTTCATATAGTTTAGTGTTTACACTTTCAAAACAATAACATACTTTCAAAACAATCATATACTTTCTTCATATACAATCATATAACTTTATAATGGCAGTTAATAATTCCACGAATATAGTAATGGTGTATTTGATATTGTAACATTCAATGATGTTTGATTTTTATTTATTCACTATTTGGATTGTTTGACTATTTGATTTCAGTGATAAGTGGATGTTATATCAACGATGACCTATAATTCAGAATTAATGAATTATTGTTATTTCAGGTATGAGAAAGAGAAATTAAATAGTCTGTGCATCCATAGTTTTAAATTTTAATTTATCGGTATTTTAAACTATGTATTAGATATTAGAATATGAACTGTGTTACTGTGTACTGTGTACACAGTCATACAGAGGTGATACACGGTTCAAACTTCAAATCCATGTCTTTAACACAGTTACATAGTTTAGTTAACACTGATCTAATACAATTCTAATGCAACGCTCTAATACATTGCTCTAATACAGTTCTAATGCAATGCTCTAATACATTGCTCTAATACAGTTCTAATGCAATGCTCTAATACAGTTCTAATGCAATGCTCTAATACAATTTAGTTAACATTGCTCTAATACAGTTAACATTGAATTTGAAATACAATACCCTAATACAGTTCTAATACAATGCTCTAACACAGTTACACAGTTACATGGTTTAGTCAGTGTAAATGTATCAGTAGTTTACATTTTAGTGTAAGTGTGTAAATGTATCAGTAGTTTACATTTTTAGTGTAAATGCATCAGTAGTTTGCTATCATGATAATTGTGTAACTGTGTAAATAATATGGATTGGTTTCAAGTAGAAACACCTCATATTGTATACCAGTTACACAGTTTAGTGCAAAAGTTGAAACATCAATAGATCAAGTAGAAACACCTGTTACTTGTTTAACATCAAGAGGTATGAGAGTATTTGTAAATTAAAAAGTCTGTTTATAGTTTACATATATATAAACCTATTACTTGTTTAACTTACAGTTTAAACATGTTTATCAAATATATAAACTTATTCATACCAGTCTATATATATCACTATCATTACATATCTGATATGTACATCACAGTCTATATATATACATATCTGATATGTACATCACAGTCTATATACATATTTGATATGTACATCACAGTCTATTACATATCTGATATGTACATCACAGTCTATATATATCACTAGCATTAGGCTATTGTGTTCTATTTATCTTTTGATATAATCCTTGTCTAATTTGAATGGATGTTTCAAACATGTATTTGAGCTTACATGCTATAATCTATATCTAGCCAGGTGTTTGTGCTATTGTTAAAATGGATGGAAATATAGAGTTGAAGGCTGAAGCTCACTATCTCCGACTCAATCTTTAAAGTATCTGTATTGTATTTACTATTTTCATTGCATTTTGTAGTATTTTAGACTATGTTGTTCTGTAGGCTTGTAGTATTGTACAATTAACTATGAATTGAAGAATTGAGAACTGTAGTGTCATTGGATTGTGTATTATGTGATGATCTTTGCTGTGCTATCCTGTTTCGTATGTGACCTGATACATATTGTATGTCATGTTAATGAGCAATGTTGCCATATATACAATATCCATGAATTAAATTATTATGGTTAACCATCGGTTAACCGTGCAACGGTTCACCGTTTGCCTTAAACGGTTTACCATGCAACGGTTAACCAGTGCGTTCGAATGGTTAAATGAACCGTTAAATTTAACCGGTTCGGTCGGTTCGTGCGACCACTTTTAACCGATGAAACGGTTAATCGAACCGTTGTTTTTTATCGGTTAACCGTTCAAATTAACCGATAGGTTCGGTTAACCGACCGTGCCAACCCCTAGCTTTTATGATCTAAAGTGTCAAACAAAATAGAGGACGATTCTATTTTATATGTATTAGCTCATACATATTAGAGCATCTTCAAATATACATAATCAAGATAGAAGATTTCAAATACCTGCCATATTGTGGAAGTAACGTTTCGTAATATTGTTGAGCATACCAACTTCTTTTTCATTCCATTTTCAATTATAGGAAACATACGTTCATTTCTGCATAGTTACTAAAATACCTTCATTTTCAAGTGGAACTTTTATCAGTTAGATACTGGGTAAATTTATAAACCATTTTACTAAGAAAAATAGAATAATTGCAAATTTCTATAGAAAGAGAAGTAACATGAAGTACAAACGTTTTCTTTAAACATAAAAATTATTTATCTTCTCCCTCAAACCTTCATTGATGGAAAGAAACTGCTGGATCATCATTTCGAACGGTCTATGTACATAGAAATATGATGAAAATAGAAAAAATATCCAAACCATGAGCATCATGGTATAGTAAGTCGGAACATTATTTCAAACACTTTACGTGAATGTAAATATGAATTAGGGTGATAACATACCAAACCATCAACATTAAGCCATAAAAACTCATTATCATTAAAACTAAGTACTGCTAATGAGAAGTGAAAACCTAGCAGAACCATAAACAACAACCAATATAGCCTCAATAACTTTGGAACTCATATTTCTCAAATAACATAGTCACTTATCAATGTCACAGTCTCTAATAAATCCAAACATATCAATTTGAGGAAGAAGGAGAATTTAAGAACAATGAAATACTTCCAGCTTGGAAATTATTAGTGAAACGGATTGAAGAAACCAAATAGTGTATTAAAACCTGTTGAACTGGATATTTTTTTTGCGAAGGTTAAGGGTGAGTGGGGTATCATTGTCAAGAATGAATCATGGTCGTCCTTTGTCTCTTATTTATCTACTAAGTGATTTTATTATATAGATAATAAGTATATTTCTTAACTAAAATATGATAAGTTAATAATATATAATAATTTCCACCAATAAGTCATATAATATAATGCCTTCCCCAATGATTGATAGTCGATTCCCACTAATCGAGGGGGCAATCACCTTTAAACTCTACCCTCCTTACGAGGGACGAATATATACAAGGTTAAAACTAGCCTAAGTATTGTTTCTTAGGTCAACCGAACTTATGAATTCTACATTGTCCTGAACCTATGCTCCTATCAGGCCCGGTTTCAGGGGCAGTCTAGCTAGGCGACCGCCTAGGGCAACCCCCCGGTTGGGGGCAACGGGTGGAGAAGGTGAATGGTTAACGTAATTTGGTGTTTTAAATAATATACTTTATTTTGTTCAACAAGCAATTGTTGGTGCGGTGGTTGTGTCCAAAGCTTCCATTGCAAAGGCTGCAGGTTCGATTATTTTTCAAACGCTAATTTCTGAAATGCTTTTACCTAACCTCTAAGTTAAATTTACCTGACCTCTGCGTTGCATAGGGCAACTCAATTTTTTTTCCCACCTGAATTCTCGCTTGCCTATGGCAACCCGGGGACGGTTTTTCCACCTGGATTCTCACTTGCCTAGGGCAACCCAGGTGCTAGAGCCGCCCCTGGCTCCTATACCCAAATTGTAACATCCGGCCTCTATATCCATGCAATTAAATAATATGAACTATCCGAAAGCATGAAGAACAGGGCATTAGAACGATCCGATCTATTTATTCCCCTGAGTTATTAGTGGTATAATTTGAATAAAATATAACTTACCAAACTCATATTTAGTATTTGTAATGAACCGAACCGTATCTTTGGATCATCGAATATAAATATTTAATTTATTTAAATATTCGGATTTGAATTAAATTATAATAGAATATACGTTTTTAAATTTAAACTTGATATTTGATGACGTCTTTTTAATTCAATTTATAGAATTTTTCCATAATTTTTAATTTGAAAAATAAAAATATTTTCGTTTGATGCGTTTTGCGCCAAACGTCGGTACTTTTGAAATTTTACAGAATAAGTTAACTTGTCTATTTTATTATTGTTTATGATCGGGTAACGTTGTTATGTGCGATCACATTTTTATTTCTGTCGTTCGCGGCCCATACGCCAAGAGAATATAGTGTATCGGTGTACCATACAACTTTTTAAACAAACCATTAATAAAATATGTTATGAGATATTTTCTCTGTATACATCCGCACGTCCTTTCTGTTGACAATGTTTCTTTGCATTAAAAGTTTAATGGATGGCATTAAATGTTGGTACTGTTGTTTCCTTAAGGATGATGTGAGCGCGCGCGCGCGTGTGTGTGTATATATATATATATATATATATATATATATATATATATATATATATATATATTAAAGCACATCACAGGAAAGGGGGACGTTCGGTTTTTTTCCATGTCATTTCCTTTGCAAATAGGAAGGAAGGCAAGACAGTATCCACATTTCTTTCTTCCTCTCTCTCTCTAGAAAATGCGTGTACAGGCAAATCACAAAAGTGGAAGGAAACATTGTTTGCCTATACACCGAGACTCACGCATGCAACTGAGCATTCAACTTCTTTCCGTTCTCCAATGTAAACACAAAAACCCACAGCAACTTTTTTTCCCATTTCATTTTAGAGGCATTAAGCTTTTCATTTTGTTTTGTCTTCGCATGCAAAGTTCACTTTCCACTTTTATTCCATGCGCATGCAAATGAAAATTTCTTTATATATACTAGTACTGGTCAGGCCTGGCCCAGAGGGCAGCCCACCAAGCCCGTGGGCTGGGGCAACCACCAAGGTTAGGGGCAATATAAAAAGATTTATACTTATAAACTAAATATGAAACTTTAATAGAAATTAACATGCATACCTGTGGATGGGTTGTTTGTGCATGCTGTTACCATCATGATGGCCTGGGTTCAAGGCCCTATGTTTGGTAAAAATTCTTCTTTTCATATGCGGTAGAATATATATCTTTTGTTTTCATGCTTCAAAGTTTTATCCCCAAATATGCATGGGCTTGGGCAACCCAATCAGAGCCGGCCCATAGATTTTGTTGCCCCAGCCCAAAATGAGCATCAAAATACAATTTAGAAAGAAAATTTTACAAAATAGAATTGGTTGCCCTAGTAGGTTTTGAACATGGGTCACAAACAGTATGAACTTGGGTCTTTACCACTAGACCTCTGCTTCACCTTGTAATTCTTAAGCTCGTTGCTTTCATAACTATTTTTAACATAAAACATCTTCAAGTTGTCCTAGGCCCAGTGGGCTGCCCCAGCCCGAGGGCTTGGTGGGCTGCCCTCTGGGCCGGGCCTGGACCCAATGTTTGGGCCGGCTCTGGTACTGGTGCACGTGCGCATAGAAAAATCATGTGAATTCATGATTTTGCATATACTATGTTAATTGAACCATGCCCAACCCATGATATTAGAGACTATAAATACAAAATCATCTTATAGCTATGAGCTTAAAGTATCAGCCTTCTATGCTTCAAAAAGCATCGACAATATATTTTAAATATGTATATATTTCAACATAACAAACAACATTATTTATGAGAAAACATTAACATAAATAAGCATACACTCCATCAGTAAAAACAAAGCTGCGTTGGCATATGGAATCGTCACCTATGCCTAACATTTTGAGAGCCCGAAGTGTTCTGAATTGTATACATTTTTCTTGCATCTACACATGCACCTTTGACATCTGTTAGGGTCCTATATCATTAACCAATTGGAAATGTCTAAAGCACATGTAAAAATTGAAAATTTTCAAACTCAAAATTCAAAATTTCAAATGTAAAATCAAAATTTAAAATTTCTAGTTCAAACAAAAATGTTTAAATTTTCAATACTTATATATATTTATTAGTTTCAAATTCAAAATTTTAATTTTCAAATTCAAATTTCACATTTTCAAACGTCAAAATTCAAATTCAAAATTTTGCGAGTAAGAATTTTACAAAATTAAAGTTTTCAAAATTTCAAATTCAAATTTTCAGATTCAGAATACAGTTTTAAATTCAAATTTTCAAAATTTGGATACTAAAATTCTCGAAGTTCTAAATTACATAGATATTTTTCTTCCTCTGTAGAAGGTTTGCTAATTAAACTTTCTTAGTTTAAGAAAATTCAAAGTTTGAGAAAGAGGAATTTCAAATTCAATTTTGTCATTTAAAAATTTAAAATTCAATTCAAAATTCAAATCTTTACGTTTGAATTCTTTTTAGAATTATACACCCGAACGGTTGGTTTTTCTACCGTTTTAGTGTTATCCTAGTTTTTAAGTTGGAGGATTTCCAAACTACATCAAACGTAAAATAACGTTTTTGCAGAGACGCCTAGCATCTTCGTTATTCCCACTACATCCGAGATTATTTTCAATATAAAATGCAGAGTTCGCGGATGCATGCAGCCTATATTCATACCTATATTTTTTATAATAGGCCACCAAATCTAAATTTCAAACTTAGATCTAACCTCCCATTAAAATAATCAAACTAACTTAGATTATAACAAAAAAGGGCTCAATAAATCCGAAAATTATATCCATGTTCCAGGCCTCTCTTCTCCATTACAATCTCACCCCTCTTATCTTCAACCCCAAAAAAAGAAGAAAAATAAAAAAAGCCTCTTCCCATCTCGACGTAAAACCCAAACCCGTCATTATGACCTCATGGCTAGCAAACCCTAAGCCAGAGCTTCAATCTCTCCTCTTTCACGGAAGTCATTGCTCGAGATCCACAGCTGGCGCTGCCACATGTGTCGGTTCCGGACATCCGCCACGTCGACTGCAGGAGCTGAGCAAGTTAGGGTTTGGAGGCGTGGTGTTCGATAAAGATAATACAATCACTGCACCATACGCGCTTTCGCTTTGGCCGGCTATTGCTGATTCGTTTTTGAATTGCGGGTCGATTTTCTGCGGTAAAGTTGCGGTCTTTAGCAATTCGTAGGTAAAAGTTTTGATTCTGATCGAGTTTTCTTTTGGCTTAGTGTTGTGTGGACCCTTTTACATATTTTGAAGGTGTTGCCTACTTACGTTTATTGGGGGTATTGACTTAAATATGTGAATGTTTGGGACAGTTCTGTATCAGTATGATCCTGATGGTGAAGAAGCAAAGAAGATAGAAGAATCTATTGGAGGTGTTACACAGACTGTTTATATTATTGTTTATATTATTGTAAACGGAAAGATAGGACATTTTCGGAATGTGAAAAAGACGTTGAACAAATTAATTAAACGAATTTTCTTTATTTGTAGCAGAGAAGTAGGGATGTATTCACAAAGTTTGAACTATTCTTCTTATTCCTTTTTGTTTATAAAACTTTCATTTTATAAGCATGAACACAAAAAATGAGAGAAATTCATGTTTTCACTTTTTTCATTTGGTTACAAAATATAAAAACTGTTGGACTATAAATATATGTACACATTTTCTTCACTCACGCGTAACACATGGAAAAACACTTTTCAATTTTCTTATTTTTATTCAAGGCATGCATGGCGGGGGTTTGTGCAGGTGCATTTACACAGGAAGATGAGGGATACGGCAGTAAGAAGAAAAGGTGGAGAGATGCAAGAACGGGTGCAGGAAGATGGAGATTGGAGAAGTTGGTGTGTGTGTTTCATGTGTAGAATAGCCAGGAAGTGGGCTATGCAAGGAGGCAGGATTGGGCATGCATGATCGAGCGGGACGGCTAAGTGGTCCCTGGCATGAAATGGTAGCAGGAATGAATGGGTAAAGTAATAGAAGAAGTAGGAAAGGCTACTTTTTATATAAAGTGATTTTTCACTTTAGTCCTCATCAATATGTTCAACTACATGTTGGGAATTTGATATTGGGAAGGGGTGATGTGCGATGTGCGTAGGTTGGGTGCAGGTGATGCGCCATGCATTGTTTGGTCTTCTCCGTTTGCTTTGAGTATTTTGAGTATGTTGAGTAATATTTTACTTTAGTTGATATTTTTAGTCTATTAAAATAGTTTAGTTAATAAATTAGTATAGTTTACTTAAATTAATTTGGAAGATGGGTTACTGTTCTTTTGGGAATGGGTTGATATGTGGTAAGTAGGCTTTGCCTGTAAGGCAAGAATCTAGGTTTAATAATATAAATTATTATTTATTTAATTTAGTTTAAGTTTAAAAGGTCTAAAGTTTAAAATCGAATAACTTTTCCATATGAAGTCCGTTTAACCCGTGAGCTTCGACTTAGATTTGTATTAACGAATAGAATTTACTAGGGTAGTTTATTGACAAGTTTAGAGTAATATAAAATATTGATAAAATATTAGTGACATTTTAATAGTCGAACAATCCATATTCTACTTTTATAAACTATTAGATTTATTATTATTCGATAATTAATCTGTTTGATATTGATTGTTAATTATTTAATAGATGCATTGCTATTCATTATTATTGTTGTTAGCTGATTGTTTGGATTACGCTCAGCCAGTTTATGAGCACTGACTATTTATTGATTATTGACGTTGCTCGACCAGTTTATGGGCGATTAGTTATTCATATGCATGGGCTGGATATGAGATAATTTTTGGCTAACACTTTGTGATTTATTTCACGATTTGACTAAAAGGTGTTTAGCGATAATATTGGTTCATTTAATTGTTACAATTAGTTATAATAATTTGACGTTAATGGAATTGTTTTCAAAATTGGTTTTCATAAATGAAAGTTTATGAAATGTTTAAAGGAATTGAAATATTTGGAAATGAATATTTTTAAGTTATATTATATAAAAGTGATTTGTATAATAGTTTTATAAAAGTATTTTTATAAAACGGAAATAATACCAAGGACTAAACCTGATGGTTTTAAGATAATTTTTGAAAGGATTTGGAAATGGAAATTATTATAGATTAGAAGTATTTATAATTTTTAGTGCAAATAATTTTGATACTTCGGAGTATAAAGTTTTTCAAAAAATCGGGTAACCCATAATCTACAAAAGCATGGGCAAAGAAGGTGTAGATGTTCTATAGCCTCGGTGTAGTCCGCTCTTGGAATACAGGGATGCACCAATCTATTATTTATTCGAAAGGCTAGACCCAAGGCCTGGTTATGGTTAGAAAACTCCTAAAATTTGGTAGCATCTAATTTTGTATGCTTGTATATCGATATCGTTTCAAAAAGGTGGTTTGTTTTCAAATCCCAAAGTAAAGGACTAATCTGAATATATATATATATATATATATATATATATATATATATATATATTTCAAAAGTTTTGAAATAAGAATTCGGGAATAAATTCCAAAGAGATAATTTCCATAAAGTTAATTAGATTTTGAAAATCGAAAATTGAAGATTAAGCCTAAGTGGGTAGAATTGGAAACTGCATATTGTTAGTTGCATCATATGATCCATGAGTCCTATTTGCGGTAGAAGAATTACATTGACTTGATCCTTTTATCTAATTGGGTACTCATTTAGATAGGGGTACGTAGGCTGTCACAAGTGTTAGTGATGCAGCCTCTAAAATAATAAAAATCTTTCTTGTTTATCTGTTATTAGTTGTTGTTTATCTTGTGTTGTTGTATCTTTCCTGCTTACTATTTTATTCCGCATTTACATTGTTTATTGAGTTTGTAGGTAAGGATATTGTTATTTCTCATCAGAGTTACGCAGCGGTAGATTTATATAGTATTTGTAGTATTTGATTTTGTGTTTGTGTTTACATTGTAGAATAAATGATTACTCTGATAACTTGTATAATTAAAAGTTGCATCCTGTACATTTAGTAATATTGAATGTTTATCAAATATTTTGTATTGAGTTGGTAGTTTTCATTAGTAGTTTTAGAACGGACGGGTTTATCAGCGATTTCTACTGGTTCAAAAACCCGGGTCATTGCAGTATTGACAAAGAGCAATAGGACAAGGATATTCCCAAAATAGAACAACATGTAGGTAGAAATATATAAAGAGATCTAGCCATAATTTGGCATTGGAATAGAATAAAATTTAGTACAACCCATAAACATATTATTTTTAAAATAATAAATAAGACATAATCTCAGACACAACACTACTAATATTTTAAATATACACACCATCTTTTTATAATAAAATACATATCACTTTTCTATCCAACTAAGTAAAACTATCAAGTGCCCCTTGCATGTCCACCCAAATCTTGTCGGGTACGAATGATACCTAAATCTTTAAATTATTAGACTGATCCGAGAATTATAAATAAACATAACAAACGGTTAGACTATATATAAAGTGAGTGAAATCCTATCTGAATAAATTAATTGCACATGCAATGTTCGATCCCTCCCAGTCAAGTTTATGATTTTGCTCGAACCATTAAGTAAAACATATAAGTAATGTAAGTAATGCAACTAAACTTATACTTTAAATATAGCTTCTCAGAGTTAATTTATAAGTACAATATTTATCTTAAAATTATAACATCTGTCGTCATACGTAATTTCATTGTTAGATAATAATTCACCAATTCAAATGGGTATTAGATATTTAAAAATATCATATGTAGCAAATCCAAGGAAATTAATAAACATATAGTTCATGGGTAAATATACCAAACTCGTCCAACAACCAACAGTTTTCATGCATGCAAACAATAACCATGTGTAAATAAAAACCACCATGTTCATAGCATTCATTGGTTATTTATTACGACTATATAATAATAATAATAATAATAATAATAACAACAACAATAACAACAGGCATAATAATTTCACCAAACATAACCAATTTTCTATAATATTCAGTTAATACATAATTGGAATATATCAATAAACATAAAGCAACTATACTAGAAATCTCCTAAAGTGCTCCTTTTGCAATTACAACGATGACGCTCTGATTTGTGTTGGAGCACTATTGATGTAGCATTCTCATAACACACAATCCCGTCGAGTGCCCCTTTTGCAAATTACAATGATGGTGCCAGATGTGTATTGAAACACTATTGATGTAACTTGCTCATAACGCACCAACAAGTGGGTGCTCCTACACGCCAATAAGCTACTCTCAACAATTGGTACTATAGTTATCCTATCCATCTATCAAGATGTAATAATAAATAAACATCAAATCTCTACTGTGGTGATACTATCAATTGTACTATATCAATATTAGATAATTACAGACTTCTAAACCTTAATGGTGAACATTTCACCATGGTCGTCTATGCTAAATCGTTAGTAAATTTGAGTTGTAAGTCTGAATTAGCCAGCTAAGATGGATATTAACTTTTCTGGTATCACATCATGTCATTTGCCCCAATATAAATATTTTATTGCATTAATATTTATACAATATATATTTATCCATTGAATCCCATATATATATATATATATATATATATATATATATATATATATATATATATATATATATATATATAGAGAGAGAGAGAGAGAGAGAGAGAGAGAGAGAGAGACCGAAGGAGTGGAATAGGATGAAACCCAAAAACAAAGACTTAACTCTCGATATACATAATCAATTGGGGGATATCCAAGAGAAACTTGATAAGGATCCATTGAAAAAAACCTTAACTCTTCATATTATCAATTACAAGGGAAATCAAAAGAAGAGCTCAGTAAAGAAGATTGAGATCAAACAAAAAGCGAAAGAAAATTGGCTAACTCAGTTGGATGAATGTACAAAATTCTTTTATACTAAAATGTCTCAAAGAACTCATCATAATAATCTATTAAATTGTTCGAATGAGAAAGGGAATGTTGTGAGAAACTCAAAGCAGATAGAAGACAATGCTTTATCATATATTATGAGCCTATACAATGGAGATGAAACACAAGAATTGCCTGTTGTTCACTATAGAAGGAAGGTTTCTCAAGAAAGCAGATCTATGCTCATAGCTCGGATTTCTGAAAGGGAATTTTGGAGAGCTATACTGTCCATTTACACTAACTCCAGTCTTGGTCCAGACAGAAGGGGGGCAGCTCCTTTCAAAGTGCACTGGATACACCTGAACAGTCTCATGTTGCAATTTGGACAACGTTGAGTTTTTTCAAGAAATAAATCATACATTCATTTCCCTAATCCAAAAAGTTAAAAACCAAAGAGGGTGAAGGAATACAGATAATTTCATGTTGCAATGTCTAATATAAGGTTCTTAGTAAAATAATTTTCATGGGACTAAATAAAGTGCTACCAGATTTAATTTCCTAGACTCAAAGTGCCTTTATTTTTGGGGGAGATTTATATTTGAAAGCATTCTCTTAGCTCATGAGCTTATCAAAGATTTTAACAAACCAGGAGCTGATAGAATGTGTCTAAAAGTATATTTACATAAGGCATATGATAAAGTGAATAAAAAATTTGCTATACATATGCTCAAATCTATGGGCATCCCAAATAAGCTGTTGAAGTTGATTGAATATTGCATTTCCACCCCAATGTATTCTATTCTTGTTAATGGTGTCCCTAAGGGATACATAACAAGTAATAGGGGAATAAGACAGGTGGATCCTCTCTCCCCTTATCTATTTGCGGTTGCAATGGAATGGTTTTCTCTCCAAATGGAGATAACAAGCTATCAAAATAACATAATCCCAGTGCTCAAAATAGGACCAAAGGTAATGTATTAGATTTATGCTAACGATCTTATTATAGTTATGAAATCTTCCATGCATGCTATTGATACTCTTAAAAATATTTTCTATCTACTTGATCTATGTAGTGGTCTGAAACTCAACGAGGGGAAAACAAAATGTTATTTCAACAAGTATTGCAAAGACAGACAAAATTACCTATGTAGAATAGGAGTCTCTGAAGGGGAGTTACAAGTCAAGTATTTGGGAATACCACTATTAACAAACACTATTACAGATATAGAATGTGGTAAAATCATAGATAGCATTAGACATAAACTATAATGCTGGAGGCCCAAATTTTTACCATTTGCAGGTAGGATTAATTTAGTCCACACAGTGATCACATCTAAAGTTAGATTTTGGCTTCAAACATTTCAAATACCAAATTGCTCACTGGATAAGATTAACTCAATTTGCACAGACTTTATATGGAGGGGGAAATTACATAAAATCAGTTATACAGACCTGTACATATAAAAGAAAGAAGGAGGAGTTGGATTAAAAAACCTTTTTGAACTATAAAAGGTATATGGTATCAAGATGGCCTGCAATATATTAACATCTAAGAGTCTATGGCCTAAATGGATGAGAGCAACGTAAATTAAAGACGATTTTTAGACAGGTTACATAGACAATTTGGAAAAATATCTTAAAATTTCGAGAAGACTTATAGCCTCACATTGAAAGGAAAATAACCAATGGCTATAAAACCGACCTTTGGAAAGATCGCTTGTTTAATAATCAAAATCTGATTAATAGAGTAGGATGGGAAGGTTCCTCAGACTATGGTAATCCTAGTTGCACCGTATCCAGCATTACAGAAAGAGAGGTGGAAATGTGACAAGCAGCTTATTACTAGGAACTTTAAAGAAGAGATACAAAGTATGCCAATATATAGTGGTAGAACAGACGATGCATGGTGTATGAAAAATTCTAATAAAGATCGATTTTTATTCCATAAGGTATGGGAAGAGACGAGGAATACACATCATATTGTAGACTGGTATAAAATTGTTTGGAGAAAATATGTTAATCCTAAGATGGATCACACAACGTATAAAGCCATTCTAGGCAGGCTTCCTACTAAAGATTGACTGCACAATTAGGGGATAATCGAGGGAAGTACATGCAATCTATCCGATGAAGAAAATGAAAGTCATGCACATCTATTTTTCGAACGTTCTTACAGAAAAAATGTATGGAGTCAACAAAATATGAAACTTACTCTCTCAGATGAAGTTAAATCACTGAAAGATTAGATCTTTTACTTGAACAATTGGAGCAATGGCTCATAGTTGATGCAAGAAATACTCAAAATTAGCCTCACAGCTACCATATGGAATATGTGGAGAGAAAGGAACCACAGGGCTTTCAACAACAAAAGAAAGAAAGTTCAATTAGTCAATTCAAAATTAACAGGGAAACGAGCTTAATTATTAATCAGATAAACAAAAGGAATCCCACCGGCCTAATGGGACAAGAAAGACAACTGCTGCGAAGATGAAGTGAAAGGAAGATTTCTTAGGAAATCAACGAGACTCTTGGGATCCACCATGAAAGCCTTTTTTGAAAGCTAGAGTTGATGAAAATGGAATTGTTTAAGTTTGACTTATTTGTTTGTGCATTTGTTAGTAGCCGTGTTTTTATAAATATACGGCCGATTTTGTAATTTTGGGCATTGAGCCCGAAGATTTTTCTTCAACAATGAAAGTATTAACCAAGTTTCAAAAAAAAATATCGAGCCTCTTAATCAAGTGTAAAGATCGCAATCATCATAAACTATATATATATGTGTGGTATATGTGTGTGTATATATGTATATGTATGTGTGTGTGTGTATAATTTCCTTAAATGTACTTAAATCGCCCATCACAACAACGAAATATATATGATTTGACACATTTCCTATGATATATTTCATTAGAAAACCAAAATTATATATATAAGTACATTCGTAATATTTCAAACATATATTTTTCTATGTTAAAAGATATTTGAAATACCTCAATCTCAAGTTGAATAACATATGAAAATATTTATTCTAAAATCCTTAAATCAAAAATGTAAAAAAATAGTTATCTCAAATTAAATGATATATAGAATACCATTTCGAACTTCTCAAAATAAGTGATACATTAAAAATATCAATTTGAATATTAAAAAATAAATATCCAAAAAAATTATCAAAAGAATATTCAAAAATAAATGATATATATAAATTCTATTTTGAAACAGCTCAAAATAAACGATGTATCAAAACATCATCTTTAATAGCTCAAAATAAAAGAATATAATAATTTCATGTCATTTTTGTAAACTTAATTTTAATTCTTCTAATTTCAAAGAATATTACTCATATAGAAACAAATAATGTATCAACTCAATATAAATAATGTATCAACATACAAATGTCCTATAACCACTTGTATATCTATACAGAATTATTTAACAATATATGAAATGGATAAAAAATGTAGTAATAATCGAATGTCCCATACCTCTTGATTATTATCCACCATTTACTCGCAATTCATATTTAAATTCAACGAAACTTTAATTTCATATTTCACCTAGTATTTGTTCGATAAAAGTGTTTTGGCCGACTATATTATTCTCATCCTTAAAATTTTGTTAAAATCTTAAATGAAATTATAACAGACTTAAATTTTGCTCAAATAATCCATTTGATTATTTTGAAATATTACAATTGTATTATAGATTCACACACACAAATATATATATATATATATATATATATATATATATATATAACCAGATACATTAAAAATATCATTTTAAATAACCAAATTTTTTTATCAAAAATATATTTGAAAATAAATTATATATATGAAATATACCAAAATAAATGTTATACTAGAATATCAACTTTAATGGTTCAAAATAGTATAACATAATATTTCCATGTCATTATTGCAAACTTCATTTCAAATTTTTTAATTTGAAAGAATATCATTCATCTCATACAAATAACGTATCATCTTAATATAAATAATGTATCAACATACAAATATCCCATAATCACTTGTATATTGATGTAGAATTATTTAACAATACATGAAATGAATAAAAATATATAGTAATAATTGAATGTCCCATACCTCTTGATTATTTTCTACCATTTACTCGCAATTCATAATCAAATTCAATAAAAATTTAATTTCATATTTCACCCACTATTTGTTCGATAAAAGTGTTTTGGTCAAACATATTATTCTCATCCTTAAAATTTCAGTCAAGACTTAAATGAAATTATAATAGACTTAATTTACTCAGATAGTCCATTTGATTATTTTAAAATACTACAATAGTATTATAGATTCACACACACACACACATACATACATACATCCATAAATACACAAATATATATATATATATATATATATATATATATATAACCCGATGTATTAAAAATATCAATTTAAATATTCGAAAATAAATATCAAGGAAAAAATTCTATTAAAAGTAATATTCGAAAATAAATGATATACAAATATTCCATTTTTAAACATATCAAAATAAATGATATATCAAATTATCTTCTTTAATAGCTCAAAATAACATAATATAATAATTCCATGTCATTTTTGCAAACTTCATTTCAAATCTTTTAATTTGAAAGAGTATCATTCACATCGATAATTAATGTATCATCCCAATATAAATAACATATCAACCAACAAATGCCCCATAACCACTTTTATATCCGAGATTATTTAACAATATATGAAATGAATAAAAAATGCAGTAATAATCGAATATCCTATACCTCTTGATTATTATCCACCATTTACTCGTAATTCATATTTAAATTCAAAAAAAAATTAATTTCATATTTCATCCTCTATCTGTTCAATAAAATTATTTTGGTCGAACATATTATTCTCATCCTTAAAATTTCGTTTAAAACTTAAATGTAATTATAATAGACTCAAATTTTACTCAAATACTCAATTTGATTAAGTATTACAATACTATTATAGATTCATACGTCATACATACATATATATAAAATTCTGATACATTAAAAATATCGTTTAAATATCCAAAAGTAAATATCTGAAAGAATTTTTTTTGAGAGTTATGTGTGATCCACTAAAATAGGAGGGAGCACACTTGTACATATACATACATACATACATACATACATACATAGACATACATACATACATACATACATACATACATACATACATAGATATATATATATATATATATATATATATATATATATATATATCATTGAAAACAAAGGAGCTACCAACATGCCTGGCAGATGACAAAACATAATACAAAAAAAACAAAGAAAACACACTCATGGAACTTCTTGAATGAGCTCCGACAAGGCCACTGCCCATTCCACCTCAATATCAAACTCCGACAAGGCCGCCATCCAGTAATGAAGTGTTAGAAGTACCCAAACAAGATCAAAAAAAGAGATCTACAAGCAGCTCCATTAGAGAAAGGATGCCTCACTACAAAGGCGGATGAATCCGAAAGAAGGCCTCGTCGCGTATGCGGATGATCCAGAATGAACGTTTCACAATAAACATGGATGATCCATGGTATGACCGAGTGCACCAACAAGCTTCTCCACCAGGGATAGAACTCCTCACTGCCAATGCGGATGATCCAGAAAGAATGCTCCACTGCCAACGTGGAAGATTCAGAAAGAATGCCTCACAGCCAACGCTGATGATCCAGAAAGAATGCCTCACTACCAATGCAGATGATCCAAAAAGAATGCCTCACTGCCAACGAGAAAGATCCAAAAAGAATGCCTCACTGCCAACGCGAAAGATCCAGAACGAACGTCTAGTTGTAATCCTGACGACAGCAACCCTGAAAACCCGCAAATTGCAATCTAGCACCATATCCTACCTAAACCTATGTGTAAAGATAGAACTATACAAAAATATTAGAATAATATACATATATGTATATAAATTAAATATATATACATATATATGTAAGAATGAAGTAAAAATAATAAAACTAAAACTATAAGACAGTAATGAAACTAAAATAAGTAAACTAAACAAGGAACAAATCTCATGGTCAACAACTTTACTAGCTCTAAAGATGTGAAATAGTGATTTCGAGATCAAAAGGAAAAAAATTAACAAAATATGAAGCTAAAATACCTATAAACTATAAAATCTAAAAAATTATACTTATGCTCCTTTAATCAAAAGAACATTATGATAATCAGTAAAATCATCATTCAAACTTGTGAAAATGTTAATGCTACAGTTATTAGTGTTAGAAATATTGTTCTTTAGATAACTTAGTGATATTTCTAACCTTATTAAATAGTTTTTGAAATGATTATTTTTAGATAATCTATATTTAGGATTTGAGATCCAATTAAAACAAAATGAGGATATTATAAACATCAATCCATTAATATGACTATTATTATTATTATTAAAAAGTCTCTGGTTTCTCTCAAACCAAATATACCAACTATTATAATGAATAAAGTATCCAGTAAAAATCTATTTTCCTTTCTAAACTTAAGTCTTGAATTACTCTAATAAAAATCATCAATAACTTTAGTTGTAAGAATAAAGTTAAAAATTTTGAGAGTATTATTAAGAATGTAGCAAGTATCCATACAGTCATAGTATACATGTTTAATATCTTCAAAATACGATTTACAAAAGGTGCACTTATTATCAATATGCATATTTTTTTTTTAAATTCGATACCCATGCATGATTAAATACATATGAATATTTGTTTTAGGCGGAGCGTTGGCTTTCTAAATAAATTTAAAAGAGTTATTAGTAATACCCGAGAAATTAAGAAATTTATATAAAGAATTAGAAGTGAATTTCTTACTATTATCCCAATCCCAGTTAATAATATCATTTTCGTTATCATTATTATATAAATTCAATATTACACATAATAAAGAAAATTGTCTAAGAGAAGTAACTTCTAATATTATATTAAAACTAATGTTCCAAGGGGGATCATTATCCAGAGAAAAAACATATAAAATTAAAGCATTCTTAAAATTACAAATTTCATAAAGATCTTTAAATTCAACCCTAAGAGGAATAATAAATATCCAACGATCGTGCCAAAAAGAAGTATTATTTCCTGAATGAACAAACGTACCAAGATTAAAAATCTCATGAAATTTTAAAATAGAAATTCACAAAATTAGACAATTGATTGGTAACTGAAGGTGTAATTTGGTATAAATTATTACTACCATTATAATAATGTTTAGAACTAATTTCTTTACAAATAGAACTATCATTTATCCTTAAATTTCCATAACACTTCCCTAATAAAGACAAATTCATATTTTGTAGATTAATAACTCCTAAACCACCCTCATTTTTTGATTTACAAACTGTTTCCTAATTAACTAAGCATTTAAGACTATTGTTAGAATTATCGCCATTCCATAAGAAATCTCTTCTTATTTTATCAATTTTATCAATAATCCAATCTGGGAAAAGATGCATAGACATCCAATAGATCAGAAGAGCGGATAAAACAGAATTGATGAGAACTAATCTACCCACTCTCAATAAAAACCTCCCATTCCAATTAGAAATTCTATTTTTAATTTTACCCATAATAATTAGCCAGTCTTCATGCTTTAGTTTTGTTGGTCTAATCAAAAAACCAAGATAATCAAAAGGGAAGTTTTTACAATTAAGTATACTGGCAGCTAAACCCTCAACCTTATCAATATCTTTTAATACCAAAACCGAACTTTTATCAAAATTAATTTTTAGCCCTGAAAGAAGTTCGAAACTGTATAAGATAAATTTAATGGTAATGACATGATTTGGCAAATAAGAAGTAAATAATAAGGTATCATCCGCAAATTGAAGAACAAAGAGACTATTACGTGAGATTTCACTACCAACGCACCATAAAGAACCATTACCTACCGTAGAAAACACCAACCACTAAGTCAAACAAAAGAGGCGATAAGGAATCACCCTGTCTTAAGCCTCGTTTAGATTGAATTTTATTTCCTAAAATACAATTAACCTAGAATTACTAGTTCTAAGCAAAGACATAATCCAACCAATCCATTTATAACTAAAACCTCTAACCAGTAACTATCAGTTAGAAAATCCCAATCAACCGAGTCAAAAGATTTCGCAAAGTCCACTTTTAGAAGGGCATATGTAATATTATTTTTACAGCAATGATTAATGTATTCTTGCACAATGGCCACTCCATCTATGATATTTCTATCCTTTATGAAAGTGGTTTGTGAATAATCAATTAGATCATTCATTCTTGTGCTAAGTCTATTAGCTAAGACTACGGAGATGATTTTAACAGAATAATTAATAAGAGAAATTGGTCTAAAATCTTTTAAATTATTAGCATCGATTTTTTTATGTAATAGAATGATATTTGCAAAATCAAATCTTCCTAATTGAAGTTTACCATTATAAAATTCATCAAACATGCTAACTAAATAAAAATTTAAAACATCCCAAAATAATTTATAAAATAAAATAGGAAACCCATCTGGACCCAAGGGCTTTATCACTAGGCATGTCGTCAATAACCTTTAAAATCTCCTCATCCGAAAAAGGATTACCAAATTCAGAAAGGTTAATATTAGATTTTGTAGGAAAAGTTCATTCCATCTAACGTTTATTCTATGCTTATTCTTATTGCCAAAAATATCCCTATAGTAATCGGTAAAGTCCTTATTTAGATCTCTTTGATGAACCAATTCAATATTACTCACAAGAATAGAATTTGTCGTGTTGCTATGTTTTATACCATTACCCATATTATGAATTTTTTTAATATTATCACCTTCTTGATACATTGAATCTAGATCTCTATTTCTGCGTATTTTTTTCTTGAATTAAGCTCTTCATTTAAATTAGCAAGAACATTACGCTCTGTAAGATTTAATTGTCTAGTTTCTTCAATCTTGTTAAGTTTGAGCATTTCTTTAATTAAGTTTTTATTTTTATTTTTAATACTTCCAAAAACATTCTTACTTCAATTTTTAAGAAAATTCCTAAGACCCTAGTTTTTAGAAAAAAATTCTTCGCAGATTTGTCCGTTTTTATGATTTTATAAAATTTATAGATAACCATTTATTTTTAATTAAATTAGAGAAATTTGATTCTAATAACCACACTTTTTTTAATTTAAAATATGTTTTAACAATTTTATGATGATCACAAGTAAGAATGATAGGGCAATGATCAAAATAAGTATATGGAAAAACAAAATTCTATAAATAGGAAATTTATCTTTAATTTCATTACCGATGAAAAATCTATCTAGAAGAGCCATAGAAGGGGACTCTCTAATATTACTCCATGTAAACTCTCTATTGGTTAGAGGTAATTCAATCAAATTAGAATTAATAATAAACTGGTCAAATTCTTCCATAGAAGAGAAATTACCTTCCCAGGAAGAACGTTCTCCTAAAAAAGGCATAACGTTGAAATCACCTCCTATAATCCAAGATCCAAGAGCAAATGATCTATATTCCAAACATTCATTCCAAAGAACTCGATGACCAATTTTTGAATTTGGTCTGTAAACATTAGATATATTTAATAAAGCATTATCTCTAAGGGTAATGGGAATAATATGCAAAGAGTGAAGCTTAGTAACGGTTTGAAGAATTTTAAAAGAATTATCATGTCACCCTATAAGTAAACCCGAAGATACACCAATTGAAGATGAACATTCCCAATGTTTAAAATGATAACCACCTAATTTCTATAAAAACGAATATCAGGACAATCTATTTTGTTTCTTGTAAAAGTGCAATATCTATAGAGTAATCTTTAAAAAAAAGCTCTAATTTTATCACATTTATTTAAATCATTAAAGCCTCTAATATTCCAGCGAGTAATCCTCATGATCCAGATGATCTAACCCTCTTTATTTTCCTACTCCTAATGTAAGTAGTATCTAATTCAACATCAGTAAAAACAAAACTAATATCTCTATCTAACTGACACAACTCGCAGGTGGATAGATGTAACGTCCCGCCTTTTTGCACGCTTTAAATCGACGATAAACCACACACATCATACTTAAACCATACAGAAGGGCGGATTGTTATGGGGTAAATAAGAAAAAGTAGAGAAAGAAAAACAAAACAGAATCTTGTAGCGGAACGATAAAATATAATAATCAAATAAACAGTTCATGAAGCTATTTTACAAAATATTCGATTATAATACAATATAGTTCAGAGTTACATATACCAGAAAACAATAATTAATGCAGCATAACAATATGAATGTAGTGGAATACTATAATAAATAATAATAAATCTTCGTCTTCGTCCTCCAAAGATAAGTCTTCGAATCCTGAAATGTTCAGACAGACCCGAGCGAATTGAAAAGACAAAACACTCGAGTCAGAACTAAAAGATCTTATGTAAGTTAAATCAACAAGAATAAATATGAGTGGAACAGCGTCAGAGATGTTTACAGGATTTGACATCTCCTATCCAGTGTCTAACGTTGAGTGCAGTAACTTAAAAGATGCTCGGGATTCACATCTTCTAAGGATCCATTAAACTATTTACTATGTAGTCATATTTCGCTATTATAATAATGTCTAAGTAAAACAAACTTACTTTTAAATAGCGTTAATGAGTGACCCAATGTTCCCCTTAATACAATAATAGTCCCAGTAGTCCATCCAGTATTAGCACATCTCCAGATCAGTAGACTACCCTAAATACTCCACGGGCTACGAGAGAAAACCAAACTCGTACAAGGCGCGCTAGGGTAGGTGACACGACACAATTAGGCAATGCCAGGGTAGATATACCAATTACGCTTCCGGACCAGTGTAGCACGTAGCAGCTACTACCGCCACCTCGAGCTGCACCCTCAAAATCAAAAAGGGGCTCCAATCAATCACAAAGTAATAGAATGGTATTGAAGGAGTGTGTCCGATAAAAGGTGCTACCTTCTTAGCCCGTCAATCGCTCCTGTTTTAGCCACCTTATGCAAACTCATGAGAGTCGGGTCCACGTATTTACCTCAAAGGAAACGCAACCACCATCCTAATTCATTCTGGAATCTCCACCGCGTACACGGTTGTTAAAGTAGTTTTCGGAGTTGGCAGAGAGTATGACAACTTCCGATCCCGGTCTCCTCAACAACCAAACGTTATTATAGCACTGCGGTCATTTCAAATAATTATACTTCAAAACCAGAATATAATATCCATTTCGAAACCATATAAGTATGATATCCTTTCCATTTAAAGAAATCAATCCAATATGATATCATTTTAAAAATCATAGTATTTCAAAGTTAAAAAATTTCGAAACCAAAGACTTAAAACTATAACACTTCCAAAACGTAATACTTTGAAATTAATAACTTTGAAACATAACTTCTGACCCTTACATGGTTTAAATATTAAAATATTTTATAAAATAAACTAGCTTCTTAAATTTCGCAAATTAATTTCCCAACAATTCGATTTTTTAAATCCTAAATTTAACCAAATCCCCAAATCATAAATTTCAATTCAATTCGATTTTCAAATAGACCATTTCCAAATTATATCGATTTCAAACCAGCTTTGATCCGCAAAAAAAAAAACCATTTCAAATTCAATATATTTCGAAGCTTAAATATTCAATATTTCAAAACTAAACTTTATAATTCATATATATACCAAATTCACTTTATTATTATTTATTTTTGGAATATTTGCTTAATAAATCCAATATCCTTTAAATAAAACTACAAATTTCAATAACTGAATATTCCTCAATTTATTTAGATTTGATATATTCACTTAAATCACCTTAAACTTGAATTAAGTTATAAACCATATTCTTTTAAAATCTCAATTGCAATAAGTTCCAAATGGATACCTATTAAATATAATTCTTAATTAAATAAAATCTCAAATCAATTTCAAAACTATCTTCACATCCTTGATTTATAAAAATCAATATGAACTCTATATTAAAATATAAATTAAGTAAATACTTATCCATATTATATTTTAATAAATCAAACTTTATTATTAAACTTCTTTTTATACTTTAAACCAATTTTATACATAGTCTAAAACCAAGAATTTAACTATATATAAAATGACATTTATAAAATATCCAAATCAATTCTCATAAAACCATATATTTCTTTACAAAACCATAGGAAATAATTTTAAAATGTTTTTACATATATATATATATATATATATATATATATAGACCACGGTGTCTGTATATAATCTGTTATCCTATGGTCAAGTGATACAGATTTTTATCATTTCAACCCATAATTTAAAATAAAAATACGGTTATATATCTTTTCAAACTGCAATCCCAAATGAAATAAAATCCATAACAACTTGCAGTTTAAAACAATATAAATGCAACATCCATTATCAACCATCAACCATTTATCACAATCATCATCCAATTCAACAATAACATCAATATAGAACAGATAATAAATAACAGGTAATTACTGGCAGTTTATATTCAATAATAAATTAATTTTAGTGGCGGTTTATATGCAATAATAAATTGAATAACAATTTAATTCAATAAATTCAATTTAACTAGAATGATGATAAAAATGTACCAAACAACAATAAATAAATTTCTAATCACATCAGAAGTTAATTTAACATACATAAGAAATTTTAGAAGTTGTGAGTGGGTTAAAACATTCGCCTTTGGATTTAAATCGAATTTAAATTCAAATTTAAACCCAAAAATCAAACATCCTCAGAAATCGTCCAAACTAGTGTTAGAATGTCAGAAATTTCAATAGGGTCGCAGCGGAGAAAACGGTGTGTGAATTCGACCTCGTATGAGAAAATTATTGCAATTAGAACATATACCATTTTAATTAAATAAATAAAACAATTAAATAACCAAAATACCTTACTCTACCCGCCAACACCTATCCTCACGCGAAGAAACCCTAGCTTTTGGTTCGAAATCGCGTTCGAACAGTCGAAGCTGCCACCGTTCAAACGTACGCCGCCACCCATACACCGAGCTCCAGCCAGATCCAACGCCTCCTATGCCTTCCCCACGCCAGGCCGCCCTAGCCATCACGAATGCACGAACTTCGGTGGTCAATTTTGCCGTGCCGCCACATATGGATGCGAAACCCTAATACCCTTTTGCCAACGATCTGACCATCTTCAAGTTGAACCAAGGCCACCGATCGAAACTGCTCGACATTCTCTTCGCACCCATGACCTCTGATCATCCCCTCGCTGCAAATCCACCGTTGAATTCACAAAAGCCAAAACGAACAGTCGAAATAGATCATCAATTTCTGGGGAAGCCGAGCTTCAAACTGGAAAACGAATCACGGATTTGAGTGCGCTCGTCGAGAGCTTCAAATCCATATAAAATTTGATGTGTATTGAGGAGTTTGAAATTTTGGCTTTGAATCTGATTTTTGAAATTGCAATTGGAATTTGGAATTGTCTTCCATTGAGATGAGGAGGTGAGGAGGAATTGTACGAACAGACAAATGACAATGAGGAACAATTTAGGGTTTATAAGGCAAGGCTGAAAATAGAACGAATGGGTTTGATTGGATTTTACGTTGAACGATAAATGGCCCGAAAAGCCCGTTTCGACTCTCGAACGAAATTTGGTCAACCCATATATCAAAATAGATGTTTAAAATATTTAAACTCGATGGAATAGGTTCCAAGTCCAAATTCCATCGTATGAAGAAGCTATGCTAAAATCAAATTATTTCAAATTGATTTCAATTTCATTGATTTCTGGGCGATTCGAGTCCGTACGATCAAACGACAAGTCCGATCGTCACGAAACTTGAAATCATATAATAATTCACCGTTACGGATCCTATGAAACTGGTTTCACTAAAATTCGAGTCAGTGGCCGAAATGGCTATTTTTACATTAATTAAATAAATTAATAATTAATTAATTAAATCAAATTTCCAATTTCAATTCTAAAATTGACAATTCTTCATTTTTTATATATTTCCAAATCATTCACACTAATTTAACAAATTTAGATGTCAATTTATAGTTGATTAATTTATCAGTTTCAATATTAGCCTTAATGCATTAAATTCAGAAATTATAAATAAAATTCCCAATAATCTCATTTATTTTAATAAATTAATGATTATTCCATTCATTATTGTCAAATAGATGGATTTAACATTGAATTCAAAACTATTACATTAATATTCTTACATTCCATCTTAATTTCAGTTAACGTAGTAGTTTAATATTAAATTCCACTTATTTGCTATTAAATCTAATTACTATAGCTCAAATCCCATTAAATTGATAAGTCTTCCTTTCCATTCTTTCAATTCAACAAATCATCCTTTTATAAATAACATTAACATTATTTCTAAATATTTCTTTAATTTATACTAATATAACGTTGAATTGAGATTCATTACAATTGATTAAATTTTTTGATTTAATGGACTAAATAAATGATTGCTTTATAATAATAGCTGCCACTAACTCTTAATCATATTTATATAAGTTATCATTTCCAAACAACTACTTACAAAACATTGATTTTAATCAATTACTATTTATTACTACTAATTCATCGATAAATTTAATATTTACATTTTTTTTCTTATATTAAATTTATTACCAAATATTACTATTTACAATCAATTATAACCCTCCAATTGTTTCAATTTATTGGGATTGCATGGAATTAATTATTTATTAGCTTACAACAACATTCTTACATTAATGTAACTTTTGTTTATATTTATTAAAATTTGATTTCTCATTCCAATTAATAGACTAAATAAACGGGCAACACATAATTATTATCATCGTTTACTTTTAACTACATTTATAAGTTTATTGTTTACAGACCAAAGTTACAACATTTACATTATTTCTATTTATCGTAATCTCATTCAATCTATCAATAATTTAGCTTCGATTACATCTTTACCATTCATTTTAGTTATTACATCCTTATTAAATAACTAATTCCCATTTCTCTTAATATTTGATTACAAAAAATCTTATTAAATCAACCATTTTTGATTACAAAAAATTACGGGTTATTACACTCTCCCCCACTCAAAACTTTTCGTCCCCGAAAAGGAAAAGAAGGGAAAAAAGAATTTAGCAGTCAATACATCTTGTTCAAAAATATTAACTTTATAAACAAATAGATTTACAAAATTTAATAATTTTAATAAAGTTTGGAAAACATTTTCAAAAAATTTCGAAGTCCAAAATTTGCGGAATATTCGGCAGAGTCTCCTTTGTATGGAGAGGCTTGGGAGAAAATATAATATCAAATATAACAATATACAATATATATTTTCCAAAATAATATATATCCCAACACGGGAAGTAATATAATAACGCTATAAACTATAACCCGAAAACGTACCTTTTTGTCGGGCAATTAACGCTTAATTATGAAACCAAAAGCAGTAGCAATTGCTTCCATAACTTGTATTCCATTTATATAATCCAGAAGAGTTAATAATTATATAATAATTATATAAAATGAAATATTTAAAGTTGTTTCAACCATAAACAAACAAATCAATACAAACAACAATCACTTGCAACAAGACATACAACCATCACATAGAATCAATACAAATCAATCATTCATTCATATTAAACAAAACAAATAGTTGTTCGGGTTCTAAACTTCAAATTGTACATAATGAAAAATAAACTACTAAGCGCACCATTTACTCAACAGTCTCTGATGAAGCTAAATAGATTATTCATACATCCAAACAATATTAAAGTATCCTTACCTAAATAACTATAATCCAAAACAAACAACAATTCCAAACTATAGATCAAGTTCGTTCTGAACAATTTCATCTCATACATTTGTTGTTTGGTTTCCTTTTTATTTATACAATGATTCTTTTAAATTTACATCTAACTTCTTACAATTCTTCATTTATTTTCATTTATTACTTGCAATTATTCGTTTTTATTTATTTAGGTCATGCCAGTTTCTTTTTATTGCATTATAATTATTCATCCATACATTATTGCATAACCTCATTTATTTGCATTCTTTTATTTATAGTATTTATGTTCAATTCAACTTCTTAGCATATCAATTCATCTTCTTAATTTTTTAATTACTTTCTTATAATACTCACTTTCTATTGAACTAGTAGTATTTCAATTATACTTAAGTTTATGACAACTACAACATTAAATTCTTATTTATTAAAGAATTTCATTAAATATTTTCATTCCTTCAAGTTTACTAGTATAATATCCAATTACATTTTCTTATTAAACATTTCAACTTTTAAACCTTTGGTAAGTTATATATATGCTTTTTAAGGATGTCACTGAAAGTTATACAAGTTTTCTCATTTCTTTTAATGAATTTACTATTCAATAATCATATCATTTTTATAGATTACAATTTCAACTTCTAGAAATTTCATTTATAACCTAGCATTTAATTCTTATTTTAATTAGAGGTTTAAATTATAAATTAGTTACAAGCTATTTTACTATAATAATTGAAACTATTAATTAACGAAAACTTAAGAACTAAATACCGGGTTAAATTTCAAATCATTTTAAAATAATAGATAAATGTACATACTCACAACTTATATATATATAACTATATAAAACAATTTAAAATTTATATTTGTTTATCAAAATAAATCTGCAGTAAAACTATTACAGTGGCCTTCCCACTTTGAAACTCGAAAATGAATGTCGATGATGCGTGCACTCATCACCGAAATTATTTTCCAGCGACAGAGAGGGGAGTACAAGACTTATTACTTTCCAAAGTTTCTTTAAAACAATTCTTTCAAATTATATTGAAATATTTATATTAGAAAATATTTCTAACAATATTATTATATCCCAAAAATTATTGAAAGAATTTTCAAAACCCTAGGACTTCAGTTTTATATTCCCAGTTTATTCTCATTTATTTTACTTCCAATCTTACTTCAACTATTATTTATAGTTTTTGTTACCTAACAACCAATATATTACAACCAAATATATAAATTATTTATAAAATTTTATTTTATATATAGAAAATATAATAGGCAAATTTATTTCATTCACCTATATTCAAAACAAATATTGTGTCGGACTGTCCTATTAAGTGTTTAGAATCCCTATTGATGTCATAGCGTCCTATGCACCAACCAGAATTTATAAATACAAAATAGAACAAATTAACACAATATTAAAACCTTTTTACACACTAACAAGTACGCTCTCTCATATATATACACTCAGCGACTCATCATAGGGTATTACTACCCTATTAATAAAGAGTCAGACCCCACAAAGCTAAGATTTATCGCTAAACCAAAGCTCTGATACCAGATGTAACGTCCCACCTTTTTGCACGCTTTAAATCCACGATAAACAACACACGTAAGACTTAAACCATACAGAAGGGCGGATTGTTATGGGGTAAATAAGAAAAACAGAGAAAGAAAAACAAAACAGAATCTTGCAGTGGAACGATAAAAATATAATAATCAAATAAACAATTCATGAAGATGTTTTACAAAATATTCGATTATATTTATACAATATATATCAGAGTTACACATACCAAAGAACAATAAATAATGCAGTGGAATAGTATAAATGTAGTGGAATGCTATAATAAATAATAATAAATCTTTGTCTTCGTCCTCCAAAGATAAGTCTTTGAATCCTGAAATGCTCAGACTGACCCGAGCGAATTGAAAAGACAAAACACTCGAGTCAGAACTAAAAGATCTTATGTAAGTTAAATCAACAAGAATAAATATGAGTGGAACGACGTCAGAGATGTTTACGGGATTTGACATCTCCTGTCTAGTGTCTAACGTGAGCGTAATAACTTAAAAGATGCCCGGGATCCACATCATCTAAGGATCCGTTAAACTATTTACTATGTAGTCATATTTTGCTATTATAATAATGTCTATAGTAAAATAAACTTACTTTTAAATAGCATTAAGGAGTGACCCAATATTCCCCTTAACACAATAATAGTCCTAGTAGTCCATCCAGTATCAGCGCATCTCCAAATCGAGAGACTACCCTAAATACTCCACGAACTATGGGAGAAAACCAAACATGTACAAGGCGCGCTAGGGTAGGTGACACGGCATAACTAGGCAATATGTGACGCCCCACCTCTATACCCACGCTAGCCAAGAACACTACGGAGTAATGCTGTCGACTAGCACGGAGAATAAGGCTGTTGAGGAGCGACCATATGTATAATTGCTTTGTGCGAGTACCGGTATGCCAGATAAAAATATAACTTTTCATCTCTAGAGGAAATCCGACATACAGATACAAACTCAAAGCTATCACACAGTGGCTATATAAAATCTTTGGAAACAAATATAGAAATAAACATAACATAAATCAGTCACAGATAATTCATATCACAAAGGCGGAAGAAGATATGAATATATAATTAACACATGGCAGTGTATATCAGAGTTGTGGTCTAAAAAGATCCAAAATATCACAAAAGAATAGTTACATGAACTACACAAAAGAATAAGTATACATTATGGAGTCTATATCTCAAATGTATACAACAAAATAACTACTAATCTAAGTAGTTAACCCAAAAGTCAAGGAGTTAATCCCGGATGAGAAATCAAGCAGAAGCACCTGTAACATCTCGGTCTGACCCGAGTATTATTTAATAAGAAAATAATAAACGGATCAGTCTAACTATAAATATCAGATGAAACGATATAGAATAAGAGATATGACTAAACACATAATAATCACAATGCCAAGCTGTGATATATATAAATACTTAGTTGATAATCATCAAGAGATTAATCAATGTCACCAAATCTACACAAGACTCAAAGAAACGTCATACTCCTTATTTCGTTCACCATACCATAAATATTGACGATAATATCAATGTCAATCACAAAACACAAGAAATCCGGAAATCACTAAAGTCAATGACACACAAATTCACCAATGCACAAATATTGATAAAACTTATCAATGGAAATCACGAAAATTGGTGAAACACAAATTCTAGGAATCTACACAAGAAATCCAGAAATCACAAAGGGGGGGAGGCCTATCACAAACGGGAGCATAAAGCCCACCAACACGTGTATCACAAACGAAACGCTAATTCCATGGTCGCTAACCATCACAAATTGAGCCGAAGCTCCACAAACGGCCCGAAGACCATGGGTTGCTACCCCATCACAAATTGAGTCGAAACTCCACAAAACGGGGTTTAGTCTCCCTCGCAGACAAAAAGACATCGCACATTGCTAGCCTAAATCACAAAGATGATCGTCATGATCAGCGAGAAGTGTCGATTACACTAAGCTAGTAAATATACGAGTTTAGCTTCATGTCCCATAACCACTTGCTTAACTTAAATATTTACGAACAAACTGTAAATCTCCACTAGAAAATTGTCCAAGAGGTTCAATCGAACAAGTCCAAGAATTAACCGATAAAGTAAACGCAAGCGTTTCATACCACTTGTTTTACTAAGCCGTTTAATTAGATTTCTCATACGAGTGAGGTAAAGGTTTTTATATACTAATAGATTGGAAAACGGTTTTATAAACGAGTTTGGTATTAAAATAGTATTGAAATCGTTTGAGGAAATGGTTTTGATATTTACTACTAGTATAGAAAACCTTTATATTTTTAAAGTGACAAATCACGAAGAAGATTGTAAGAACAATCAATCACAAAAATTCACATACGAAGACGTGAATAAAATCCAACGAAATCGATAAAGGATCCATCGAAATGGATATTCAAAAATCCCTAAAAAGAGTCATCAAAGTCATAATAAATGATAACAACAAATAGGATTATCACGAATCGATTTAAATTGGAATTTCAATCCAAAAAGGCAAATTGGACTCAAACAGCAGGTTCAGTCGACTGAACAGAGATTTTCAGTCGACTGACCCTGTACAAGGAAATTTTCCAGGTTCAGGAAACTTTCTGTTTCCAGTTTCAGTCGACTGTGCAGAAGTTTTCAGTCGACTGAATCATGCCTGGAAACTCTCGGGTTTCAGGTTCAGTCGACTGAACATAGATATTCAGTCGACTGAATCATGCCTGGGCTGTTTTTCAGCCTTATACAAATGAAGAGAAAACTCCTCCAAAATGCAACCGGACGAACATTGGCTCTAAGGGTTTATGCCAATCGGCAACCCGGCCCTATATGCTCCTCGATGCATCACCGAAAGCATGATCAAACGTCCATAAAAGGATTTCACACAAATTTGACTTAAAAACTCAAAAATTGGAATATTCACAAAACCAATCCAAATCAAGAGCAAATGCACATGAAGAAGTGTTAGGAATTTATACCCAACAACCAAAGATAATTATAGTCATATATGTGAGATAAAAATCTCACCTTTTCACAAAATCGAACAAGAAGAAGCTTGAGAGCAAATGGAGAATCAACCTCTCTTCAACACAACCCAAATGAGCTTGAATCTAAGCTCAAAAACAAGAACATTCCCAAGATTAGGTTTAGGAATTTCTGAAATTGGTAAGGGAATAAGTTGGAGAAGAAGAAGAGAAGCTTACCAATGGGTTCTTCTTGAGTTTGGAGCAAGGAATTTGATTTGCAAGGGAAACTAGGGTTTTGGAATTTTAATTTCCAATCTCTCCCACCATTAATACTCTAAAAACTGAAATGAGAAGAGAATGAGGGTGAGTGGGGAAGAGTGGCTCAGATTTGAGCATAAGTTAACATAGGGTTGAGCCCAAACCAAACCCAAAGTGAAAAGTAGCAGAAATCAACTTTCTCCAAACATATCGAAGCTTATACTCAAAAAGGTCGCAAACGGCATTTTAAACTCAATGGGAGTGGTCCCGAGTCCTAATTCGACCGTATGCAAAAAGTAGCTTTTCGGACTAAAATCCGAGCAACGATAAAATATTTAAATAAAATATTTAAATATAAAATCGATAAATATGCGGGTTGTTACAGACTCCCCTCCTTAAAGAAATTGCGTCCTCGCAATATTACAAGAAGAAGATATATAGTAACAACCATAAAAGCATATTCAACACAAAAGAAGTTTGAAATAAGAAGTGCACCTCAAAGAGCACGAGAAAGTAAGTCCGGATGTGTACGCTCGATGTACTCTCTAGATTCCCAAGAACAATTCTTAGGATTTGAAGACCATTGAACTTTAACAAGCGGAACATCTTTATTTCGAAGTCGCTTGACTTCCGAAGCAATGATACGAATAGGATGTTGCTCATAAGTTAAATTAGGCGAAACTTCAATCTCTTCCACAACACCGGGCTCAAGAATAGAATTGGAATCTCGAAGACATTTCCGAAGTTGAGAAACGTGAAACACGTCATGCATAGCAGAAAACTGAGCCGGTAATAAAAGGCGATAAGCCATGGAACCAATGCGTTCAGTGATAGGAAATGGCCCAATATATCGAGGCGCTAACTTTCCCGATCGACTGAAACGTACAACACCTTTCATAGGTGAAACACGAATGAACACAAGATCTCCCACAGAAAATTCTAACTTCCTTCTCCGGTTATCGGCATAGGATTTTTGTCTACTCTGGGCTTCTTTCATCCTATGACGAATAAGATCAATCTTTCCTGCAGAATCCCGAATAAAATCTGGACCTAAAACCAGCTTCTCACCGGCCTCAAGCCAACAAGAAGGAGATCGGCATGGCCTTCCATAGAGTGCCTCAAAAGGTGCCATACCAATACTAGATTGGAAGCTATTATTATAGGAAAATTCAACAAGTGAAATATGATCTTCCCAACTTCCACCAAAATCAAGAACACAAGCACGAAGAAGATCTTCAAGAGTTTGATTCACACGCTCGGTTTGTCCATCGGACTGGGGATGATAAGCGGTGCTAAAATTAAGCTTCATTCCCAAAGCTTTTTGAAGACTCTTCCAAAATCCACTAGAAAACAATGGATCACGATCACTAACAATAGAAGTAGGAACACCATGCAATTTAATAATTCCTTTAATAAAGAGTTTGGCCAAAAGAGGAATGGTTCGGTTAGACCGAACAGGAATAAAATGGGCAGATTTAGTAAGCCTATCAACAATCACCCATAAGCTATCATGACCCGAACGAGAACGGGGAAGGCCATCTATAAAATCCATGGAAATTTGGTCTCACTTCCAAATTGGAATTTCTAAAGGTTGCAATAACCCACCGGGCCTTTGATGTTCGGCCTTAACGAGTTGGCAAGTCATGCAACACTTAACAAAGTTAGCAATATCGAGTTTCATTCCCTCCCAATAATAAAGTCGCTTCATATCCGCGTACATTTTACTACTACTGGGATGAATGGTAAATTTAGAGTGATGAGAATCTTCTAAAATATCTTTACGAAGATCACCAATATTTGGCACGACAAGTCTACCAAATTTCCGAATGCCGCCACGAGAATTGATATCAAAGTCTTTCAAACCTTCAATATCAATTTTATCCTTAATATTTTGGCCAAGAAGAGCCAATTCGGGATCTAGCCTTTGAGCTTCAAGAATGCGGTCCAAAAGAGAAGGATGAGCCTCAAGGCTACATAAAACAAATGATGAGCATAACTCGGATACACGGTCTCGAATCTCACAAGTGGATAAGATCTCGAGATCGTTCCATTCGGATATCATCATAGAAACAACAGCTTGTTGTTTACGGCTAAGAGCATCGGCGACACGATTACCCTTCCCGGGAGTATAAAGAATATCAAGATCATATGGTGCAAGAAATTTGAGCCAACGCTGTTGACGCAAATTAAGTTCTTTTTGAGAGAATAAATATTTCAAAGACTTATGATCTGTGTAAAGAACAAATCTCTCTCCTAAGAGATAATGACGCCAAATCCGAAGAGCAAAAACAATAGCCGCAAGCTCTAAATCATGAGTGGCATATCTAGTCTCAGCAGGCTTTAATTGCCTAGAAACATAAGCAATAACGCGTTCCTTTTGCATAAGAACGGCACCCAAACCAATGCGACTAGCATCCGTATAAACAACGAAATCTTGATTCCCATCGGGAATAACAAGAATAGGAGCATCAGAAAGAAGTTCTTTTAATTTCTGAAAAGAAGCCTCACATTTGTCTGACCAAATGTATTTAAAACCTTTCTTCGTCAAGCTAGTGAGAGGCACGGCAATTTTAGAAAACTCTTTGATAAAACGACGGTAATAGCCCGCCAATCCAAGAAAACTACGAATCTCTGTCACACTCTCCGGTCTCTTCCAATCTTGAATCGCTTCAATCTTTGAAGGATCCACGGAAATTCTGGATTCAGAAATAATGTGACCGAGAAACTTCACACCAGATTGCCAAAAGTGGCACTTAGAAAATTTTGCCTTTAATTGATTACTCCTAAGAGTTTCCAACACAATCTGAAGATGTTTTTAATGCTCCTCCTCGGTTTTAGAATACACAAGAATATCACCAATAAAGATGAGAACAAATCGATCAAGAAAATCTTTGAAGACTCGATTCATAAGGTCAACGAAATAAGCAGGGGCATTCGTTAACCCAAATGGCATCACAAGCCATTCATAAGATCCATACCGAGTACGGAACGATGTCAAAGGAATGCTATCCTCTGCAATACGAAGCTGATGAAAACCGGTAGCCAAGTCCAATTGTGAAAAGACTCTAGCACCACTAAGTTGATCGAATAGATCATCAATCCGAGGTAAAGGATATTTATTTTTGATAGTAAGATCATTAAGCTTGCGGTAGTCAACGCAAAGCCTAAGTGTACCATCGGATTTCTTCACAAAAATAGCCGAAGCTCCCTAAGGCGAGGAACTAGAGCGAATAAATTGCTTCGTTTCCAATTCAGACAATTGTTTACGCATCTCCTCGTTTTCTTTATTGGACATACGATAAGGAGGACGAGTGATAGGTTGAGCTCCCGGAATAAGATTAATTCTGAACTCAATTGCTCACTTAGGTGGTAATCCTAAAACGGGCTCGAATATGTCGGAAAATTCACAAACGACGTGAATAAGAGAAATAATATCACCCTCATCATCATCATCGTCATCACGAGGATTTAAAGAATATAAAGATGCAACCAAAGCAGAATCTGAATCTTTAAGAATAATAGAAACCTGATTAACAGATTGAGGATGTCGAAGATGAATAGTCCGCTCAGGACATAGGATATGAGCTTCATAACGGTCAAGCCAATCCATTCCCAAAATCATTCCAAAGCCTAAATAACGCATGACATGCAAATCGGCTCGGAAAGAAAAATCACACAAAATAATCTCGACATCTTTACACAATAAACTGATTGTTGCGGATCCACCAACCGGATTCGCAATTCTCAAAGAAGTCATTAAACACAAAACATCCAAGGAAAAAGTATCAACAAGTTCTTTTGATATAAAAGAATGGGACGCACCCGTATCAAAAAGAACTCGAATAGGATGATCACGAAACAAAATAATTCCATCTAGAATAGAATGAGAAATACCTTGGCCACGAGATGTGTTGCCAGGGGCTTGAGCAACATTTAACTTTCCCTCCTTCCTGCCCTGAAGCTTTGGGCATGAGGATATAACATGACCGGGAACTTTGCAGTAGCGACAAGAAAGAGACTTTGGGCACTTGTTCGCATAATGGTCATTCGAACCACAATTATAGCATTCCCCACGACCAAAGGAAGAAGTCTTTGCCACGGAGGTTGCTTGCTTCCCTTTCTTATTGGGATAAGGGCCTTTAAATTTGTTTGGCCTCTTCTTGTTGTTGAAGGTTGGTTTGGAACCAACTACTTCAACATCATTTTCCTTATCCGCCTCTTCAAGACGAAGAGCGATATCAACTAGTTGGTCGAAAGAAACTTCTAACTTTAGAAGTAATGGCTTCTTGAGACTTTTGTTTAAGCCATAAACGAACCTCTGATTCTTCTTAAGAGGGGTGTTGATGTATTCAACCCCATATTTGGAAAGCGACTCGAAGGAGGCGACGTAATCAGTCACGGATGACTCACCTTGAACAAGGTCTATAAATCGTCGAGCCAATGTCACTTTTTATGCTTCTGGTACGAATTTTAACTCGAAGCACTCTCGAAATTTCTCGCAGGTGAGATCCGCTTCATTAGTCTCAGAAATAAGAAGTTCATACCAGTCCAATGCTCTTTCTCGGAGCATACTAGAGGCCACCTGAACTCGGTGAAGGTCAATAAGGTTCATGCGAGAAAAGATTCGATCGCATGACCTTAGCCAGGCCTGTACTTCAATAATAGTTTCGGAACCTCTGAATGGCTCCCCACCCAAATTAGTGTAATCGCTATACAAGGGTGCAAATCCCGACTTTGGGTGAGTAGGTTCTGGGTTATCTCCAGCTGCTTGAGCATTTGTCACTAAATCAAGAAGCTGTTGAGCAGTCATAAAAACTCCATCCTGGGGCGGAGTGCTAGATGGCACGGCTCTGGGGCGGCCTGGTCTAGACATTTCTCTTCCTTTAGAAAGAAAGAAGGAAGAAGAAGGTTATTCACAAATGAATATCAAGCAATCTTGATAGATAAAATAAGGAATCATAAAGAAAATAGGATAGAACGGTACGAAGACCCGAATAAAATCCTAAAGGACAACTCCTAAGATGGACTTAGGATGATGATCCTTGTTATAATATTCCATATTGTTCCGAAGTTTGGCTCTGATACCAAGCTGTGACGCCCCACCTCTATACCCACGCTAGCCAAGAACACTACAGAGTAATGCTGTCGACTAGCACGGAGAATAAGGCTGTTGAGGAGCGACCATCTGTATAATTGCTTTGTGCGAGTACCGGTATGCCAGATAAAAATATAACTTTTCATCTCTAGAGAAAATCCGACATACAGATACAAACTCAAAGCTATCACACAGTGGCTATATAAAATCTTCGGAAACAAATATAGAAATAAACATAACATAAATCAGTCACAGATAATTCATATCACAAAGGCGGAAGAAGATATGAATATATAATTAACACATGGCAGTGTATATCAGAGTTGTGGTCTAAAAAGATCCACAATATCATAAAAGAATAGTTACATGAACTACACAAAAGAATACGTATACATTATGGAGTCTATATCTCAAATGTATACAACAAAATAACTACTAATCTAAGTAGTTAACCCAAAAGTCAAGGAGTTAATCCCGGATGAGAAGTCAAGCAGAAGCACCTGTAACATCTCGGTCTGACCCGAGTATTATTTAATAAGAAAATAATAAACGGATCAGTCTAACTATAAATATCAGATGAAACGATATAGAATAAGAGATATGACTAAACACATAATAATCACAATGCCAAGTTGTGATATATATAAATACTTAGTTGATAATCATCAAGAGATTAATCAATGTCACCAAATCTACACAAGACTCAAAGAAACGTCATACTCCTTATTTCGTTCACCATACCATAAATATTGACGATAATATCAATGTCAATCACAAAACACAAGAAATCCGAAAATCACTAAAGTCAATGACACACAAATTCACCAATGCACAAATATTGATAAAACTTATCAATGGAAATCACGAAAATTGGTGAAACACAAATTCTAGGAATCTACACAAGAAATCCAGAAATCACAAAGTCAATGACACACAAATTCACCAATGCACAAATATTGATAAAACTTATCAATGGAAATCACGAAAATTGGTGAAACACAAATTCTAGGAATCTACACAAGAAATCCAGAAATCACAAAGGAGGGGGGGGGGGGGGGGAGGCCTATCACAAACGGGAGCATAAAGCCCACCAACACGTGTATCACAAACGGAACGCTAATTCCATGGTCGCTAACCATCACAAATTGAGCCGAAGCTCCACAAACGGCCCGAAGACCATGGGTTGCTACCCCATCACAAATTGAGTCGAAACTCCACAAAACGGGGTTTAGTCTCCCTCGCAAACAAAAAGACATCGCACATTGCTAGTCTAAATCACAAAGATGATCGTCATGATCAGCGAGAAGTGTCGATTACACTAAGCTAGTAAATATATGAGTTTAGCTTCATGTCCCATAACCACTTGCTTAACTTAAATATTTACGAACAAACTGTAAATCTCCACTAGAAAATTGTCACAAGAGGTTCAATCGAACAAGTCCAAGAATTAACCGATAAAGTAAACGCAAGCGTTTCATACCACTTGTTTTACTAAGCCGTTTAATTAGATTTCTCATACGAGTGAGGTAAAGGTTTGTATATACTAATAGATTGGAAAACGGTTTTATAAACGAGTTTGGTATTAAAATAGTATTGAAATCGTTTGAGGAAAGGGTTTTGATATTTACTACTAGTATAGAAAACCTTTATATTTTTAAAGTGACAAATCACGAAGAAGATTGTAAGAACAATCAATCATAAAAATTCACATACGAAGACGTGAATAAAATCCAACGAAATCGATAAAGGATCCATCGAAATGGATATTCAAAAATCCCTAAAAAGAGTCATCAAAGTCATAATAGATGATAACAACAAATAGGATTATCACGAATCGATTTAAATTGGAATTTCAATCCAAAAAGGCAAATTGGACTCAAACAGCAGGTTCAGTCGACTGAACAGAGATTTTCAGTCGACTGACCCTGTACAAGGAAATTTTCCAGGTTCAGGAAACTTTCTGTTTCCAGTTTCAGTCGACTGTGTAGAAGTTTTCAGTCGACTGAATCATGCCTGGAAACTCTCGGGTTTCAGGTTCAGTCGACTGAACATAGATATTCAGTCGACTGAATCATGCCTGGGCTGTTTTTCAGCCTTATACAAATGAAGAGAAAACTCCTCCAAAATGCAACCGGACGAACATTGGCTCTAAGGGTTTATGCCAATCGGCAACCCGGCCCTATATGCTCCTCGATGCATCACCGAAAGCATGATCAAACGTCCATAAAAGGATTTCACACAAATTTGACTTAAAAACTCAAAAATTGGAATATTCACAAAACCAATCCAAATCAAGAGCAAATGCACATGAAGAAGTGTTAGGAATTTATACCCAACAACCAAAGATAATTATAGTCATATATGTGAGATAAAAATCTCACCTTTTCACAAAATCGAACAAGAAGAAGCTTGAGAGCAAATGGAGAATCAACCTCTCTTCAACACAACCCAAATGAGCTTGAATCTAAGCTCAAAAACAAGAACATTCCCAAGATTAGGTTTAGGAATTTCTGAAATTGGTAAGGGAATAAGTTGGAGAAGAAGAAGAGAAGCTTACCAATGGGTTCTTCTTGAGTTTGGAGCAAGGAATTTGATTTGCAAGGGAAACTAGGGTTTTGGAATTTTAATTTCCAATCTCTCCCACCATTAATACTCTAAAAACTGAAATGAGAAGAGAATGAGGGTGAGTGGGGAAGAGTGGCTCAGATTTGAGCATAAGTTAACATAGGGCTGAGCCCAAACCAAACCCAAAGTGAAAAGTAGCAAAAATCAACTTTCTCCAAACATATCGAAGCTTATACTGAAAAAGGTCGCAAACGGCATTTTAAACTCAATGGGAGTGGTCCCGAGTCCTAATTCGACCGTATGCAAAAAGTAGCTTTTCGGACTAAAATCCAAGCAACGATAAAATATTTAAATAAAATATTTAAATATAAAATCGATAAATATGCGGGTTGTTACACAATGTCAGGGTAGATATACCAATTACGCTTCCAGACCGGTGGTAGCGCGTAGTAGCTACTACCGCCCACCTCGAGCCACACCCCCAAAACCAAAAAGGTGCTACCTTTTTAGCCCGTCAATCGCTCCTGGTTTAGCCACCTTATGCCAACTCGCTCCTGTTTTAGTCAAATTATGTCAATTGATGGGAGTACGGTCCACGTATTTACCTCAAAGGAAATGCCGCCACCATCCTACTTCATTCTGGAATCTCCACCGCGTACACGGCTGTTAAAGTGGTTTTCGGAGTTGGCGGAGAGTATGACAACTTCCGATCCCGGTCTCTTCAACAACCAAACGTTATTATAACACTGCGGTCATTTCAAATAATTACACTTCAAAACCAGAATATAATATCCATTTCGAAACCATATAAGTACGACATCCTTTCCATTTACAAAAATCAATCCAATACGATATCATTTTAAAAATCATAGTATTTCAAAGTTATAAAATTTCGAAACCAAAGACTTAAAACTATAACACTTCCAAAACGTAGTACTTTGAAATTAATAACTTTGAAACATAACTTCCGACCCTTACATGGTTTAAATATTAAAATATTCTATAAAATAAACTAGCTTCTTAAATTTCGCAAATCAATTTCCAAACAATCTGACTTTCTAAATCTTAAATTTAATCAAATCCCCAAATCATAAATTTCAATTCAATTCAGTTTTCAAATAGACCATTTCCAAATTATATCGATTTCAAAGCAGCTTTGATCCACAAAAAAAAACCATTTCAAATTCAGTATATTTCGAACCTTAAGTATTCAATAATTCAAAACTAAACTTTATAATTCATATATATACCAAATTCGCTTTATTATTACTTAGTCTTGAAATATTTACTTAATAAATCCAATATCCTTTAAATAAAACTTCAAATTTCAATAACCGAATAATCCTCAATTTATTTAGATTTGATATGTTACTTAAATCACCTTAAACCCGAATTAAATTATAAACCATATTCTTTTAAAATCTCAATTGCAATAAGTTCCAAATGGATTCTTATTAAATATAATTCTTAATTAAATAAAATCTCAAATCAATTTCAAAACTATCTTCTCATCCTTGATTTATAAAAATCAATATAAACTCTATATTAAAATATAAATTCAGTAAATACTTATCCATATTATATATTAGTAAAATAAAAATTTATTATTAAACTTCTTTTATACTTTAAACCAATTTTATACATAGTCTAAAACCAAGAATTTAATTATATATAAAATAACATTTATAAAATATCCAAATCAATATCTCATAAAAACATATATTTCTTTACAAAACCATAGAAAATCATTTCAATATATATATATATATATATATATATATATATATATGTAGACCACGGTGTCTGTATATAATTTTCTATCCTATGGTCAAGTCATACGGATTTTTACCATTTCAACCCGTAATTTAAAATAAAAATACGGTTATATATCATTTCAAACCGCAATCCCGAATGAAATAAAAATGCATAACCACTTGCAGTTTATAACAATATAAATATAACATCCATTATCAACCATCAACCATTTATCACAATCATCATCCAATTCAACAATAACATCGATATAGAACAAATAATATATAACATGTAATTACTGGCAGTTTATATTCAATAATAAATTAATTTTACTAGCAATTTATATGCAATAATAAATTGAATAACAATTTAATTCAATAAATTCAATTTAACTTGAATGGTGACAAAAATATACCAAATAGCAATAAATAAATTTCTAATCACATCAAAAGTTAATTTAACACACATAAGAAATTTTAGAAGTTGTGAGTGGGTTAAAACACTCACCTTTGGATTTAAATCGAATTTAAACCCAAAAATCAAACAGCCTTAGAAATCATTCAAAGCAGCGTCAGAATGTCAGAAATTTCAATAGGGTCGCAGCGGAGAAAACGGTGCGTGGATTCGACGTCGTATGAGAAAGTTATTGCAATTAGAACATATACAATTTAAATTAAATAAATAAAACAATTAAATAACCAAAATACGTTACTCTACCTGCCAGCACCTATCCTCACGTGAAGAAACCCTAGCCCCTGGTTCGAAATCGCGTTTGAACAGTCGAAGACACCACCGTTCAAACGTACGCCGTCACCCATACACCGATCTGCAGCCAGATCCAACGCCTCCTATGCCTTCCCTACGCCAGGCCGCCCTAGCCATCATGAACGCACGAACTCTGGTGGTCAATTTTTGCCGTGCCGCCGCATATGGATGCGAAACCCTAGTACCCTTTTTCCAATGATCTCACCATCTTCAAGTTGAACCAAGGCCACCGATCGAAACTACTCGACATTCTCTTCGTACCCATGACCTTCGATCACCCCCTCGCTGCAAATCCACCGTTGAATTCACAAAAGCCAAAATGAAAAGCTGAAATAGGTCGGCAATTTCTGGGCAAACCGAGCTTCAAATTGGAAAACGAATTATGGATTTGACTTACGCTCGACGAGAGCTTCAAATCCATATAAAATTTGATGTGTATTGAGGAGTTTGAAATTTTGGCTTTGAATTTGATTTTTGAAATTACAATTGGAATTTGGAATTGTCTGCCATTGAGATGAGGGGGTGAGGAGGAATTGTACGAACTGACAAATGATAATGAGGAACAATTTAGGGTTTATAAGAAAAGGGTGAAATAGAACGAATGGGTTTGATTGGATTTCACGTTGAACGATAAATGGCCCGAAAAGCCCGTTTCGACTCAGGAACAAAATTTGGTCGACGCATATATCAAAATAGATGTTTTAAAATATTTTAAACTCGATGGAACAGGTTCCAAGTCCAAATTCCGTCGTATGAAGAAGTTATGCTAAAATCAAATTATTTCAAATTGATTTCAATTGATTTCAATTTCGTTGATTTCTGGGCGTTTCGAGTCCGTACGATCAAACGACAAGTCCGATCGTCACGAAACCTGAAGTCATATAATAATTCACCGTTACGGATCCGATGAAACTAGTTTTGTAGAAATCCGAGTCAGTGGCCAAAATGGCTATTTTTACATTAATTAAATAAATTAATAATTAATTAATTAAATCAAATTTCCAATTTCAATTATAAAATTGACAATTCATCATTTTTTTATATTTCCAAATCATTCACACTAATTTAACAAATTTAGATGTCAATTTATAGTTGATTAATTTATCAATTTCAGTATTAGCCTCAATGCATTAAATTCAAAAATTATAAATAAAATTCCTAATAATCTCATTTAATTAAATAAATTAATGATTATTCCATTCATTATTGTCAAATAGATGGATTTAACATTGGATTCAAACCTATTACATTAATATTCTCACATTCCATCTTAATTTCAATTAACATAGTAATTTAATATTAAATTCCACTTATTTGCTATTAAATCAAATTACTATAGCTCAAATCCCATTAAATTGATATGTCTTCCTTTCCATTCTTTCAATTTAACAAATCATCCTATTATAAATAACATTAACATTATTTCTAAATATTTCTTTAATTTATACTAATATAACATTGAATAGAGATTCATTACAATGATTACAAATTTTGATTTAATGGACTAAATAAATGATTACTTTGTATTAATAGCTGCCACTAACTCTTAGTCATATTTATACAAGTTATCATTTCCAAACTACTACTTACAAAACATTGATTTTATTCAATTACTATTTATTACTATTAATTCATCGATAAGTTTAATATTTACATTTGTTTTTCTTATATTAAATTTATTACCAAATATTACTATTTACAATCAATTATAACCCTGCAATTGTTTCAATTTATCGGGATTGCATGGAATTAATTATTTATTAGCTTACATCAAAATTCTTACATTAATGTAACTTTTGTTTACATTTATTAAAATTTGATTTCTCATTCCAATTAATGGACTAAATAAACATGCAACACATAATTATTATCACCGTTTACTTTTAACTATATTTATAAGTTTATTGTTTACAGACCAAAGTTACAACATTTACATTATTTCTATTTATTGTAATCTTATTCAATCTATCAATAATTTAGCTTAGATTACATCTTGACCATTCATTTTAGTTATTACATCCTCATTATATAACTAGTTCCCATTTCTCTTAATATTTGATTACAAAAATCTTATTAAATCAACTATTTTTAATTACCAATAATTACGGGTCGTTACAATAAACTACCTAATGCATAAGAAGAATAAGAACTGCCTAAAACAGAAACCACACCTGAGCCTGAATACATAGTGCCACTCATAGCACATGAATCAGATGACTCACCCATAATCGAAGATTGACTGTTACGAATCCTGGCATTGCGACGAACAACACCATTACTAGTAATCAATTTTTTACGCCCACCTCTCTTTGCTGATGAAGATAAAACTAAAGCTCTGTTGTCGATGCGACAATCACTACCAATTACTGCTAAACTTAATTATATATGTATCTAAAATAATAATTATATATATATAAAACTATTTCTAAATAAATTTAATAAGGTTCATATAATCAAGTTTTACCCTATCCGAACAATTTATTCAATTAGTCGATATTAATTCAAATAATATGTGTGTGTGTGTATGTATATATTCAACCATATGCACGTTTATATCTAATTAGAAAGTATTTATTACTTCATTTATTAATTTCCCAACTCATGTTGTCTCAAAAAACTAACTATATGGCATATAAAAACAACATGCATTTAATTATTTCCATATCAAGTATAAAATCATTATTAGATATGATCTAATACAAATTTATTACTGATCTCACTCATCATTGATTTCATTTTCCATCTTCTTCTTTCTCTTCAACATCACTATCTGCTTATTTTAGAACCGCACCCGTCCAACATCGACATTTATTACTTTAGGAAATCCCACCACCGCATCGCCCCAAATTGCACATATCACTATCAATTTGTGTGCATCTTCCTTATAACATCTCATATTTCGAGACTCGGAAATGAATGCCAATGATGTTGTAGTCATCACCATAATAATTTTCAAGCGATAAAATGAGATTAGTTCTTTTCAACACCGTTAAGTATACAGAGCAACTAATTATTTATTGTAGGATCGTTTTCACCCTAGATGTAGGGAGTGAATAGGGCGATACTAATAATAATAAAAATTAATGCGGAAATAATAATCAACAGCAGAAAATAATGCAATAGAGATCACAATTTTCCCAGCTTTGGAAAAACCCTGCCTACGCGCTTTTCTCAAGGTTTCTACTAGAAATTAAGTAATCAGATGCTTACACAAATAAACTTGCGACACCTGCTAATACTTACCTAACTCTACGCTCAAAATCCTGCCACAACTCAGCCACCAAGTTTTGAATTCTCAAACTACACTACTGTAGTTCGTAACCTAGTTACACAACTAGAGTTTGAACTGAATTTATAGAGAAATTACAAATAAAATAAACTAAACAAAATAAAACCCTATTAAAAGTTGTAAATCAATACAAAAATAAAGTCGGACCCAATTTGTAAATAAATAAAGACTTCCTCTTTAGTTTCCATGGCTGCTTCCTTTTGTTTTCAATTCGTTTTCTCTGGCTGCCTTTTTGTTTTTCATTTTGATATTAGGGTTTTCTATTTGAATCGCCATTTGGAGATTAGAAACTCGAATCCTCTAATGATATACTCTCAATTCAATTTGATGCTTCTTCAATCAATTTAATTCTTTCACGGCTGGTTCAAGTGATGAGTTCGAATGGATGGAAACAGATAATTGATTTTTGCCCCTTTTCGATTTTAATTAAGCTTGGCTTAATTGCTCTGTTAAATTTCTTGGGCTCGGACTCGTAAATTCTGATGATGATATTGGGTTTTCATTTATAGGGATAACATTCTAAATATACATTCTATATTTTGCTTTAAATTTGTCTATTATTTTAATCAGCCATACAATTATTACTTGAATGCTTGTGATAATTTTTGACTTTTTCATCTCAAGTTGTATTTGAATTTGCTTTACGTTGGTTCCGTTCTTTTTGCATTTGAATTTGATTCTCATTCTTTTCCTCTGTGACTTTGACATTTGAATTTTTTAGATAAAATTGACTTGGATCCGTTTCGTGTTACCTTGCACTTGTTCATGACCATGGCTTCTTACCGTTTCTTTTCGAACCATGATTTTTTTGGCTTGATAAAACTGCTCCTTACTTTGATCCTGTCTATTTATGCTTGAATTGTGACTAGAGGGACTGAAGTCTTGTTTTTTCTCGAGTTTGAATTCTTGTCTATGTTACACTGATGGTACTCATGCCTGAGTTTGTTGTTGTTATCCATAATGGTCCGGTACACTTTATTATTGTAGTCAAGTCTTGCCATTTCATTACTGCCTCCTCACTTTCATGTGTTGGTCATTGTATATATGCATGTTTTCCTATTCAGTTGAGTTTGGTTTGGTTTGCATATGAGCTTCATGTGTACTCAAGTCTCTTTGTTGTTACAGTCTTGTTAGCCTTTGATTTGTGCACTTGTATTTTCATTTGAAGTTTATTGGTGTAGTCTGGTCATTGCATTGCTTTGACTCATACTTGCCTTCACATACTTGAAATGTTGAATTGAGTTGTTTGGAGTTACATGTCCAATTTGCTAGAGTCTATGAGCTACATGCTCCAATGTACATGTTTTTTTCATGTCAATACATTTTTCTTGAACTTGTCTGGTCTCTTGTTCCACATGTTGTTGATGACTTTGTGCCATATGAGTCTGGTGTATGTGAGATATTGTGGCTATGCTCTTAACGATGTCTGGTGTGATTTCATGTTGACTGGTCCATATTTATTAAGTGTGGTTCATCTTGGTTTATGCATTTGTTAATCTGGTTCTAGTTACGTGTGCATTTCCCTGGTTTCATTTGTACACATTCCTGTCTTTCATTTTGGTCTGGACGTCATATTGATCTTCCTATGTGTATTATGTGGTCTAGTTTGATCTCCTTGCATTTGACTGGAACCACTTGTATACACTACATCCCTGCAGTTTTAACACGCAAATGTATATCGGTGTGCACGACCTTGTGACATGTATAGTGATACACTATGCATGTCACAAGTTGTTTGTGTTTGATTGATTAAAAATTAATGATGACGAACAACACAAATAACCGAGGCAAACAATATTTTCAAACACACACACTTCATTTTACACTGCAAAATTATTTCTTTTTCAATTTTACCGTGTCAGTGTTTATTTTGCAGATAATTCATATGCGGAATACAAACTGGAATAGAGTTGAAGATCAAATATGAACATTGAGTGAATATGTACTAAGGTCAAAATTGTAAATTGAAATTTGTGATGTAATCAAAATTGTAATGTAATTGATAATGTATATATGTAGTGAGAGGTCAAATTTATACTATTTGAATTTGTAATAAATTATTTGTTTGAATAAAATATTTGTCTAAATATGAATTCTGAGTTATTTATTTTATTCAACAAATATTTATTTAGTTATGTGAAAGAATAAAATTGTACAGTGACAAATACATTTAAGCGAATACATATGTTTATTATCATTACACAAAAATCATAGGCTATTGTATTCTACAATCTCCCCCTTTTGATGATAGCAAACACATATTAAGATTTTGACTCTATTAATGTATTTGGTTTCGATGAATTCCATTTGCTCCTTCTATTTGAAAGCAAATCCCCCTACAACAAAGCTCCCCTGTCACATCTGCATGGAAAAATATGCAAATGAACCTAGATGGAAATATGCAAATAAAAAAATACGATTTGACTTATTTGGAAAAATCTTAACTTCTCTCTCCCCTTTTTGTATCAGCAAAAGAGTAATAGTGTTAGAAAAATAGAGATAAAGTGGTTGAAATTAATACAACATAAATACCTAATCGAGTATAAATATTAAATTTCAATAGAAAATCAAACAAAATTAGAAATACTCTGTAAAGTGCATATTCCACTTTAGAGTGATAGGGGTGAGGTCAATATATAAAACCATATAGTTGTATCTATCTGTGGTAGATTTATGACAGAAATTTGAATACTTATTAACCATGCATAACCGTTAGGACTTTTAAATGAGATCAGTAGTATTCCCAATTTTTTTTAAAAATGAATTTCAAGTATCTTCTAACCACGCATAACCATGAGGACTTTTAAATGAGATTAGAATCAACTCGTCTATTTAATAATCAATTTTGATATATGTTCCATACATGCATAACCGTGAGGACTTTTAAAGGAGCATGAAAGCACCTAATCAAAGATTCCAAGTAATTCACCCATGCATAATCGTGAGGACTTTCAAATAAGAGTTAATACTTTGGATATTTTATCGCTAAATTAAAAAATGAATAATTTCCTATTTAGATACCACATTTTAACATAGTATATTGGATTTTGATAAGTGATGGTCGTTAGAAATATGACAGACATAGAGACGGTCATGGAATTTTTACCATCCAAAGTTATTACAAATTTTGTTTAAATTTTTAGAGATATACAATCTCAAGTCATAATATATGATTAATATCAACACCCATCACTTTTTCAGCCACTATTTATCTTTTCAATAATCAACAAGGAGTCGGATTAGTTAATGTATTCGTTTAAGATCAAATCCAAAAATAAATATAAAATAAAATTTCTAAAATGCCTAATCTAAAACAAAACATATTTTCTGAAAGGAGTTTTAAGGAAAAAAATGCTTGCAAATTGAAAATCAATTAGAATAAAAATATGCAGATAATTTCTTTGAAAATGTGATGCAACTAATGAATGTCCCTACAAAAAATACATTCAACCAGTAATTTTTTTATCAACTAGGCTACCAGTGTAATCTACATCTGAATTCCCCTTTGACTCAAGGTTATCGTTACATAGACATCATAGACTAAACCATACGTGTGCAAAAAATACCTTATAATCATTTTACAGCTTTTAAAATGTGATTCCCTAAGGATTTGATTGAAAATGTGCATATATACAACTAGTGAACATAGTGTCAGGTGTAGAAGCAGCAAGATAAACAAATATATCCACATGTACTTAGAGTAATCATCAACCAATAAAAAATCTCTTACCACCTAAACTTGCAATATCGTTAGTGTAACGATCGCGATTTTTCGTCCACGAATGCCGACATCAATACGTCCACTATATCAACTGTCGAGCAATCGAAGGCCGGAAAACCGTACCGTTATGGTTTAAAAAAAAGAAAAAAATAGAAGAAGATAGAAAATAGAACGGAACAGAACAGAAAACAACAGAACAATAACAGAATCTCACAATTCGCAGCGGAACAACATATAATACATAAATGAATAATCTTTAAACAAAGAACTATATCAGTTATTACATTACATCACATTAAATTACATTATATCATCATCAGAGTGTACAACAACAACAACAAACAACGGAAAAAGAAATACTATATACTAGTAAATACGCCATGCCATCCAGATTGCCTCCAGCAACTCCTGAATTCCAGAATATCCTGATAAACCTTAACTCTTGACTGCCCGTGTGGAAATTGGTGGGCACCCAGAGTTTAGGAAGGAAAACAATAACTCCGAGTCAGTCATGTGACCGGTGTGAGAACTCAAAACAGTTTATTTTTCTTTAAAATCAAAATAGAGGAATATTTTTAAAGTCAATTCGAAATGCTTTTAAAAATGAGACTACCATAAGGCCTCCCGCGCACACACACAATGCAAACGCAGAATCGGAGGAGATTTCTCCTTATGATAGTCAAAGATGCTTGATACGCATTAAAAAGAAACATTTGATATTATTACTAGTGCATAGTGTAGGAAAAATTCATTTCGAAAGTAAAGATATAAATCTTAGCCAGCATAGACATTTCGCACTTATGCCTACTATAGCTACCATGCTCAATAGCAGGTTACAACCACATTCCATGGCAGGTTCTATAACTAAAACCGTACAAGTCTCGTATTGTTTCTTTGGATTTCCAACAAATGGTCAGGCCAAGGAACTTCCCATTGCCACATGGAAACGCCTCTGTAATGACGTTCCGAGAACCATACCGGATCTCTGCCAACACAAGGCCGGGTTACCCCTAACTGGGTAACTACTGACACGAATATGTCATCCCCCGATCGTAACCGATCTATCCGAGGATCCTCGATTTCCAACAACCACAAAATTTGCAGCAACAACATAGGTTAAATATCTGGGCTCCATACCATGATACCACCTCTATCCAGAAGGAATGACATACACTAAAGGGGCGCTACCCCCTAATAACCTTGCCGCATTCTTCCTGTTTTGACCATTTCCGGGGTGTGAGGTCCGACGTGTAGGATCTAGATTAACCCTAGAGGGGGGGGGTGAATAGGGTTATAGCAAATTTTCTTGATTTAAAACTCAGAAATAAACTGCAGAAATAAATATGCTGAAAAGTAAATCACACACAAAATTTACCCAGCTTCGGCAACCCCTGCCTACTGCTGCATTCACAGATTTCTATTAGAATTAAACAGTATCACGCTTACAACAACTCTATTAGACTCGCAGACCCTTTTGCTCCCGCTCACAAACACTCTACTAGATTCGCACACCCTGCTCCCGCCTATAGAGTTTCGCTCACTCGCAAACACTGCTCCCGCCTATAGAGCTTTGCAAACTCGCACACCCTGCTCACAGAACTAATTCAAAATAGACAATCTGACACTACCTAACCTAGGTGGTGATTAACTAACTTTTTGGTTCGTAAAATAAAAAACAATAAATTAAGAAACAATAACCCTAAAACACTATTAATAAAGCCTATAAAAACAAAACCCCTTTTTTTTTTACTTGGACCCTAAATAAAACTTTTGCCCTTTTATAAAAACAAAAGCTAAACCCCCTTTTTAATAATTAAGCCGGCCCACTATTCTTTCAACCCGTTCCCTTCTTTTTCTTGTGAAAAAAAAATGTCGGCCTCTCTTTGTTGAATTAGGGCTTCGGCTCTTTCTCGAATTAGGGCTTCGTTCTGATGCTCGATTCTCTGATTTGATGGCTTGCGTCGCTTGTTCTCTGATATTCGATTGTGGTTAACTTTGAAATTGTGAATTGTTCGGCTTGCTCGTTGATCGAATTCCTTTCTTGCTCGGTATGTAATGCTTTTGCTTTTACTGATTTTGTGCTTTCTGGAATTCGATACATTGATTGCCGATGATGATTGGGTTATATATGCGTTTAATTTCCTGAATCTTCGATCGTATATATTTATTTGAATTTGTCAATTTTGTGCTTCGGCCATTCGATTATACTTGGATGCTCGTGATTTTTTCTTGACCAATTCATTCGTGTAAATCCTCGATTGCTTGATTGACACGGCTTTAAAATTTACTTTCGTGATAACCACGGCTTTGTTGATTTCTTTACCACCACATTTCTGACTTGTTCAACATACTGACTTGGTTCAATTGTGACTTCGGCACTGGTTTTGTGTATGCAAATCCACGTCTTTGAATTTGTTACGTGGTCACCACGGTGTTGAATTCATTTGACTTCAGTTTTGATTGAATTTATTGTTGTAGCATACTTGACCTGTTTGACTGTCATGTGTTATCATCTTGTACATCTCCATCTCGAGTAGCTCTGCATTGTTGGGGCTATGCATTTGTTCGCACTGTAGTATTTCTATTATTGAAATCTCATCTTGTACATCTCGAGTAGACTTCGGTTATGCTTTGTCCTGTATAAGTATTTCTGCATCTCATGTTGTAGTTATTGAAATCTTGAGTTGTTGCACTGGTGCATTTGGTTTGAGTCAGATGTACTGGGTTTGGTTCAGGTTGTTCATGAGTCTTCATTTGGTATTGATCTTCATATATGTTCATATGTACAGTTGCTCGGTCCTTGATTGTTTCAGTATTCATGTTGTTGTGCATTTGTATTACTTGTTGTCTGTGTTGTGTAGTAGCTGTGGTCTTGGTTGTTGTAGCATGCACTCATTGTTATTTCCAGTTGCACTTGGTCATTTTGTTCATCTGTATGATGCTTTGGCTTCACTGATGCTGCACTTGGTCTTGCCTTGGTTCTGGCCATTCCTTGTTGCCTTGTTGCAGTTTGATTACTGGACTAGTTCTGGGTACATTACAATATTGAGATGTTTCAGTTTGTTTGTGCTCTTCATTGACATTATTGCTATCTGGTCGACATTTGATGTTTGTAGCTTTGATCTTTATCGCCACTGGTTGTTGTTTTTGTGAAATTGTTTCAGTCACTTGTGTTCTGGTCATTGTTTGCTTGGTGGTCTTGTACTTGTATACTGCAGTTTGCGTGCTTCATTGACATCTGATTCACTTGCACCTGTATTTGGTCATAATTGATGGTTCAGTGGTGTTTTCTGAAACTTGCAGTAGTCATTGCAGTATTTGCCATTGTTTGATAAAGTTTGATAATTCGTTAGCATGCTACTGATTTGTCTTTGTTGCCTCTTGCATGTAGTTGGTTGTAACTGTGCACCTGCCCTGTGTTGAACCCAGTTTTGCAGCTCGGGTTTGACCTTGCGCTTGTGTCGTGATTTTAAATATATTGCACGTGCGTTGAACCCGGCTTTGCATTTGGGTTTGACCTGTGCTCACCTGTCCCTGTAGCATTATCAAGTGTATATATCGGTGTGCACGGCCTTGTGGCATATACAGTGATACACTGTGTATGTCACAAGTTGTTCGTGTATGATGAATTCAAATTTAAATGATGACAAACAACCCAAATAACTGAGGCAAATATTATTTTCAAAAACCATATTTTATTTTTGAATTGCAAAAATATTTCTTTTTCAATTTTACTGCGTTAGTTTATATTTTTGCAGATTGCTCAGATGCTGGATTCAAACCGGAATGCAGTTGAAGACAAAAATACGAGTGTGAGTGATATGTAGTGAGGTTATCAATGTAAAAATATTTGTGATGTAATCAGAAATGTATATGTATAGTGAGAGCATGAATTTGTACTATTCAAGTTTGTAATAAATATTCGTTTGAATAAAATATTCGTTTGAATTCAAAAACTGTGTAACTTGTTCTGTTTGAATTCAAATTCAAACTCTGTGTAATTTAGTTCTGTTTGAATTCAAATTCAAACTCTGTGTAATTTATTTTATTCAACAGATATTTATTTAACCAAATACATACTATACAAAATATTTGTTTGAATAAAATTCCTGTTTGAATTCAAAATCTGTTTAACTTGTTTTGTTTGAATTCAAATTCAAATTCTGTGAAATTTAATTTTATTCGACAAATATTTATTTAAACTATGAAAAAATAAAATAGTACATTACCAAATACATTTATATGAATGTATATATGTTTATTATCATCAAACAAAAATCATATAGCGCAAAGCGCATATTCAACAATCTCCCCCTTTTGATGATAACAAACATATATTTAAGATTTTTAATATATTAAATGTATTTGATAATTTCATTTGCTCCCCCTATTTGAATGCTTCCTTTATATGTGATACTCCCCCTACATATATGGCTCCCCCTATATATATGCATACAAATAAAAATATGTAAATGAGCCTATATGCAAATTGAAAGTTATTTGACCTTTGCTTGATTCTATTTGACAAAATCTTAACTTTTCTCTCCCCCTTTTGTTATCAGCAAAAGAATAACAGTGTTATAAAAATAGGGATGAAGTGATAGACATGAATCAAACATTTAACTCAATTAAATATAAATATCAAATTTCAATAAAACTCAAACAAAAATCATAATTACCCTTGTCAAACGCATATTCCACTTTCAGAAGTGATGGAGATAGAATCATCAAAAATTCATATAGATATGTCTATTTGTGGTATATTTATTTCTGGAAATTTGAATATCTACTAACCATGCATAACCGTTAGGACTTTTAAATGAGATTAGTAGTATTCCAATTTAATTTTAAAAAATGAAATCAAGTATCTTCTAACCACGCATGACCGTGAGGACTTTTAAATGGGATTAGAATCAACTTGTCTATTAAATCAATTATTTTTAATATGCGTTCCATACATGCATAACCGTGAGGACTTTTAAATGAGCATGGAAGCACATAATCAAAAAATCAAGTAATTCACCCATGCATGACCGTGAGGACTTTTAAATGAGAGTGAATACTTTGGATATTTATTTTTAATTGCTGAATATAAGAAATTGAAGCACAAATAATTTCCTTCACCGATTTAAAGATATTGAAGAACAAATGATTTCCTTTGTAAACTACCACAAATTTACATATTAAATATGATTTTGATGAGTGATGTTCGATAGAAAGATGATAGAAATAGAAATGGTCATGGAATTATTATCAACAAAAAGTTTTTATAACTCTTGTTATGAAATTCTAAAGAAATTTTTAATTATACTTTCTCGAGTTATAATATATGATAAATATCAACACTTATCTCTTTTTCAATCACTATTTATCTTTTCGATAATCAAAGGGAGTCAGATTAGTCAAACTTGTCATTTAAAATCAAATTAAAAATTATAAAATCAATTTTTCAAAAATAATTAAGCTGTAAATATGGTCAAACATGATTTGTTGAGGGAAGTTTTATAAGAAAATTTTCTGCTATTTGAAAATTATTTCAAGTGAAAAATATGCAGATATTTTCTTTAAAAAAAAACGATGCAGCAAATAAATGTTTCACAAATTAATCACGTTACACTAATAATTTTTCTATCAACTATATTACCAGTGTAATCCGCATCTGAATTTAAATTTCACTCAATATTCACTTGTTGAATCAAACCATGAGATGTGCACCAAAAATTTCAAAACATCATTCTTTTGAATTTTGAATTTAAGCCGTGTTAACACTCAAAATAAATATCATGATGATAAATTCAGAAACCAGAGGATAAACAATTATTTTCATGAGTAATCAACAGTCAATCAACATCATAATTATTTCAAAAACAATTTCTTAAAATCCTTTTTCTCATGAATTTGAAATCGTGCAAATTTACAAGCAGTGATCAAAATGTCAGAACCAATATATCTACGTGTAGCATGAGTAACCAGCATTTGACTGAACAAATTTATATAAATTAGTTCAAAAATTTAAAATCTGGTTGGTCATCAATTAAGCACAAATTAATGTTATAAATAAGAACAAGTCAAAAAATCATATCAATTAAGTCCGAATCAGTCAACCATCATAATTACTCCAAGTAATTCTATTTAAAGATGGTTAGTCATTATTTTATTTTTTAAAAAAAAATCATAGCATCAAAATCATCATCTTTTGTTCATCTCAATATTGGCTGAATTAATTCAAAATACGGTGCAGATTATCACAATTAATATATCGTTTAAAACATACCATACCTGTTTTACCTTTACGATATTTTTCGTTGTTGTCCGTTGTGATTCTGTCACGTTTGAACTAGACTAAGGAACTTTGCTTTGTCGCCCGTTGTATTTCTGGAACAGCCAAAATCCAGAGAACACTATTGTTGTTCCTTAGCCTGCCACCACACCTACACGATAAAAGATTTATGTGACCTATTTGTTTTTATAGGTCCATTGTTGTTAGTGGCAGAATATGAAAAATATGTTTTTGGAGACTCAAAACTATTTATACATGTTCCTTTTGGCATCCAAATTTGTTTGACTTTCAAAGATTTTATATTTGTGCCTTTTGGAACCCAAATTGGTATAGTTTTCACGTGTTTGGGTTTATACCAATAATTATTTCGATTATGTCCAAATTCTCTACAGAACGTGCTCATTAAATTGACTTGATTAAATTTTGTGTTCCTATGACTATGATTTTCAACATGATTTCCAATTATTTCAGATCGAGCAGCACTTTTACCTTTATCATCATCTTGTGATTTTCCAAAACCTAGTCCTTTTCTATTGTTAGAAAAAATTTGATTTCCCAATAGCATGTTGAAAGATTTTTCGCCTCTTGAAAAGTTATTCAAAGATTTTTCAAGATTTTGGACTTTGGTTTTTAATGTTGTATTTTCAGCGACAAGTGAGGTGCATCGATTTATAAAGTCCTTTTTTCTAGTGTCAATGTTTTCTTTAAGACTCGAGTTTTCTTTTTCAAGATTCTCAGAGTTATTCCTAATTTTTGATAGTTCCGAATCTAAAATTTTACATTGGTTACATTCTAGGTTTTGAATATTTTCAAGTTCAGTTTTTAACCTAAAATTTTCACGAGCAAATTCTCTCCTATCAGATTTCAGTTTTTCAATTTTAGATTCAAGAGTATCCACTACCTTAGTAAGGTCAGAACACATAAAAACAAGTTCTTTATAAGAAAACTCACCTGCCTCACTAGATTCGTCGGAGGTTGCTTCTGATTCTGATTTTGCCATGCAACACAAGTTAGCCTCCTCTGGGCTGCTATCCGAAGCTTCCTCTCCTTCTTCATCATCCCAAGTCGCTGCAAATACCTTCTTCGCCTTTTTCTTTTCTTTGTTGTTTTTGAGAAGTGGGCATTTTGGTTTGATGTGGCCAGGCTTGTTGCAGTTATAACATATCAGTTCATTATCGGAATTTTCGGAATCTTTTGACCTATTGCCCTTGGTTTTCTTCTTGCGTGGCTTGAATCTAGACCATCTTCTAAGATTATTGACAGCCATTGCAAGCTCTTCAATTGGATCTTCTTCATCGCTTTCTTCTTTACTTTTTAAAGCAATCATCTTCTTCTTTGGTTCGGAGTTGTTGCGTTCTTCCTTTGCTTTTAACTCAAGCTCATATGTCATCAGGTTGCCAATCAACTCCTCCATGCTTAGTTTGCTCAGATCTTTTGATTCTTGGATTGCTGTGACTTTTGCCTCAAAGTTCATTGGTAAAACTCGTAGTATCTTCCGCACAAGCTCTACCTCAGTGAATACCTTCCCAAGCGCTCTAGCATTGTATACCAAGGTTGAAAAGCGTCCAAACATATCCTTTATGCTCTCGTCTTTGTCCATCACAAAGTTTTCGTATTCATTGCTGAATAGGGCTAGCCGAGACTCCTTGACTTGAGAAGTTCCTTCGTGTGTCACCTCCAAAGTATGCCATATTTCCTGTGCTGTTGTACAATGAGAAATTCTATTAAATTCATTTTTATCAAGAGCACATATCAAAGCATTCATGGCTTTAGCATTTGTCGTTTTCAATTTCTTATCGTTTGCATCCCACCTATCCTTAGGTTTAGGAATCTCAGTACCACCAACGATTATAGTGGGAGGTTTATAGCCAGTTTCAATAATATCCCAAACATCATAATCAACGGAACTAAGATAAATACTCATCCTAACTTTCCAATAAGCATAATCGTTCCCGTTAAACATGGGTGGCCTAGCAATAGATTGTCCCTCAGAAAAAGCATTATTTTGTAGACTCATGACTCTAGAGTTAAAAAAAAAATATAAACCGGGATCTGATACCACTTGTAGGATCTAGATTAACCCTAGAGGGGGGGTGAATAGGGTTATAGCAAATTTTCTTGATTTAAAACTCAGAAATAAACTGCAGAAATAAATATGCTGAAAAGTAAATCACACACAAAATTTACCCAGCTTCGGCAACCCCTGCCTACTGCTGCATTCACAGATTTCTATTAGAATTAAACAGTATCATGCTTACAACAACTCTATTAGACTCGCAGACCCTTTTTCTCCCGCTCACAAACACTCTACTAGACTCGCACACCCTGCTCCCGCCTATAGAGTTTCGCTCACTCGCAAACACTGCTCCCGCCTATAGAGCTTTGCAAACTCGCACACCCTGCTCACAGAACTAATTCAAAATAGACAATCTGACACTACCTAACCTAGGTGGTGATTAACTAACTTTTTGGTTCGTAAAATAAAAAACAATAAATTAAGAAACAATAACCCTAAAACACTATTAATAAAGCCTATAAAAACAAAACCCCCCTTTTTTTTTTACTTGGACCCTAAATAAAACTTTTGCCCTTTTATAAAAACAAAAGCTAAAACCCCTTTTTAATAATTAAGCCGGCCCACTATTCTTTCAACCCGTTCCCTTCTTTTTCTTGTGAAAAAAAAATGTCGGCCTCTCTTTGTTGAATTAGGGCTTCGGCTCTTTCTCGAATTAGGGCTTCGTTCTGATGCTCGATTCTCTGATTTGATGGCTTGCGTCGCTTGTTCTCTGATATTCGATTGTGGTTAACTTTGAAATTGTGAATTGTTCGGCTTGCTCGTTGATCGAATTCCTTTCTTGCTCGGTATGTAATGCTTTTGCTTTTACTGATTTTGTGCTTTCTGGAATTCGATACATTGATTGCCGATGATGATTGGGTTATATATGCGTTTAATTTCCTGAATCTTCGATCGTATATATTTATTTGAATTTGTCAATTTTGTGCTTCGGCCATTCGATTATACTTGGATGCTCGTGATTTTTTCTTGACCAATTCATTCGTGTAAATCCTCGATTGCTTGATTGACACGGCTTTAAAATTTACTTTCGTGATAACCACGGCTTTGTTGATTTCTTTACCACCACATTTCTGACTTGTTCAACATACTGACTTGGTTCAATTGTGACTTCGGCACTGGTTTTGTGTATGCAAATCCACGTCTTTGAATTTGTTACGTGGTCACCACGGTGTTGAATTCATTTGACTTCAGTTTTGATTGAATTTATTGTTGTAGCATACTTGACCTGTTTGACTGTCATGTGTTATCATCTTGTACATCTCCATCTCGAGTAGCTCTGCATTGTTGGGGCTATGCATTTGTTCGCACTGTAGTATTTCTATTATTGAAATCTCATCTTGTACATCTCGAGTAGACTTCGGTTATGCTTTGTCCTGTATAAGTATTTCTGCATCTCATGTTGTAGTTATTGAAATCTTGAGTTGTTGCACTGGTGCATTTGGTTTGAGTCAGATGTACTGGGTTTGGTTCAGGTTGTTCATGAGTCTTCATTTGGTATTGATCTTCATATATGTTCATATGTACAGTTGCTCGGTCCTTGATTGTTTCAGTATTCATGTTGTTGTGCATTTGTATTACTTGTTGTCTGTGTTGTGTAGTAGCTGTGGTCTTGGTTGTTGTAGCATGCACTCATTGTTATTTCCAGTTGCACTTGGTCATTTTGTTCATCTGTATGATGCTTTGGCTTCACTGATGCTGCACTTGGTCTTGCCTTGGTTCTGGCCATTCCTTGTTGCCTTGTTGCAGTTTGATTACTGGACTAGTTCTGGGTACATTACAATATTGAGATGTTTCAGTTTGTTTGTGCTCTTCATTGACATTATTGCTATCTGGTCGACATTTGATGTTTGTAGCTTTGATCTTTATCGCCACTGGTTGTTGTTTTTGTGAAATTGTTTCAGTCACTTGTGTTCTGGTCATTGTTTGCTTGGTGGTCTTGTACTTGTATACTGCAGTTTGCGTGCTTCATTGACATCTGATTCACTTGCACCTGTATTTGGTCATAATTGATGGTTCAGTGGTGTTTTCTGAAACTTGCAGTAGTCATTGCAGTATTTGCCATTGTTTGATAAAGTTTGATAATTCGTTAGCATGCTACTGATTTGTCTTTGTTGCCTCTTGCATGTAGTTGGTTGTAACTGTGCACCTGCCCTGTGTTGAACCCAGTTTTGCAGCTCGGGTTTGACCTTGCGCTTGTGTCGTGATTTTAAATATATTGCACGTGCGTTGAACCCGGCTTTGCATTTGGGTTTGACCTGTGCTCACCTGTCCCTGTAGCATTATCAAGTGTATATATCGGTGTGCACGGCCTTGTGGCATATACAGTGATACACTGTGTATGTCACAAGTTGTTCGTGTATGATGAATTCAAATTTAAATGATGACGAACAACCCAAATAACTGAGGCAAATATTATTTTCAAAAACCATATTTTATTTTTGAATTGCAAAAATATTTCTTTTTCAATTTTACTGCGTTAGTTTATATTTTTGCAGATTGCTCAGATGCTGGATTCAAACCGGAATGTAGTTGAAGACAAAAATACGAGTGTGAGTGATATGTAGTGAGGTTATCAATGTAAAAATATTTGTGATGTAATCAGAAATGTATATGTATAGTGAGAGCATGAATTTGTACTATTCAAGTTTGTAATAAATATTCGTTTGAATAAAATATTCGTTTGAATTCAAAAACTGTGTAACTTGTTCTGTTTGAATTCAAATTCAAACTCTGTGTAATTTAGTTCTGTTTGAATTCAAATTCAAACTCTGTGTAATTTATTTTATTCAACAGATATTTATTTAACCAAATACATACTATACAAAATATTTGTTTGAATAAAATTCCTGTTTGAATTCAAAATCTGTTTAACTTGTTTTGTTTGAATTCAAATTCAAATTCTGTGAAATTTAATTTTATTCAACAAATATTTATTTAAACTATGAAAAAATAAAATAGTACATTACCAAATACATTTATATGAATGTATATATGTTTATTATCATCAAACAAAAATCATATAGCGCAAAGCGCATATTCAACACGACGAAGTCTCGTCCACAAAGCCACGCTTTATACAAAAGCCGTGCTTTGGGTCAATCAAATGATCATAGAAATGATCACCAAGATAAATGATCAAACAAATGATCATATCACAAATGATCAAACAATGATCATTTCACAGCAACACTCAGCATGCACACTACCAAATTGGGAGTATATCACTAATAACCTTCAACTATATAACCTATGAGCTCGTATGTCTCAGAGAAGGGTGTTAAGCTAAGAGAATAAATTCTCCGCCACCAACAGAAATATATTTGAAAGAAATCATCTTTATATCTCAATTCGTAATGTCAGACATACAATCCATACAAGTCTGTTCCGGGCTCGAACAGAACCGAAGGCACTTACAAAGAAGTCCTTGCATTCCAGATAATTTCTAATCACGTCTGGACTTCCCGTCACTAATGGTGATAAAACCTCTATATCGAAGATTAGCCGATGCAGAGTAACTCAACGGTAATCCTTCCATTTTCAAAAATATACGGTCTTCAACACCGGTCATCAAATGCAATCCATTACGACGTATCACATATTCGGAATGGGTTATACGACCCCAAGGTCCTTTCCCGGCTAACCCGAATAGTGAGCGCTTATTTTAAAAATAAGTGTGGCATTCAAATTCAAGCAAAATCACAACAAATACCTATTTAAAGGTAAATATTGATAGTCGGATTATTTAACTATCAATAGGCGTGTTCAACATCACCATATTCCAAATAATTTTCCAAATTATTTATTTTCCAAAATATCTTTACAAGATATATATATTTTCCACACTTCAACCATTTGAAAACAAATTTTCAAATCACTTTTCAATCCTTTATCACTTTTGAAAACAAATTTCAATCATTTTCCTTACTCGGAAATACTTTCATTTCAACATGGTTCATTTAAACCAATTTAGATAAATCCTTACCGATTTACTTTATATTTACGTTCCAAATCCGTAAATTTATTCCCACACTTTAAAAATAAATCAACGTTTATTTTTAAACAAATTCCCCTTTCTTTTATAAATTCCATAGTGAATTTATAATCCCAAAATATCTATGATGTACGATTTTCAATATTCACTTTCAATTTATCTTCAAAAAGATAAATTCTCAAACGTTCATTTCACATTGGAAAAATATTTCCATACTTATTTAATAATAAGTACTTCACAAATCTATTTATTTTCAATATTTGAAAATATTCAATATACTTAAATCAAAATTAAGTATATATTTCATTACTTAAGGAAAACATTCTCTTAACACATTTATTTGGGTCAAAAACGAATGTTGCGTAAAACATCGTTACGACGACCCAAAATCACTACTATAGGGATTCAAAGTTTAAATAGATATATAAATCCCAATACTATACAAAAACATTTCCTTTCGGAAATCATTTACTATAACAACTGTGTTATAGTCCACCATTTCCTTATTTCTCGAAAACGTCTATTTCAACAATAAATGTTGAAATATATGGTTTCGATTCATAATAGATTTTAAAACATCTTTAAAATAATTAACTTCATTCTATAATATTCATTTTTCCAAACATGACTATTTTAATCAATAATGTATCCACTGTCCAAAATCGTGAATATATTTCCTTTAATAAACTTCAATATTCAATTTGTCAAATTCCATTGATTTCGAATTTATAAACAATGTCTATAAATTCCATTTCTATTTAAAAGCTTCGATTTATAAATTTCCTTTATTAACCAATTCCATTTGTATATCTCAATATATACCAAAAGTCCATATTATAAGTTGATTACTTATAATTCATTTATTTACAAAACCGTTCTTTTAAAGCTTCACAAATCATAAATCTTATTACTTATAAGATTCCTTTATATTTTATAACAACTTCAACTTATAAAATCTCCTTTATTAACAATTTCTATTAATATCCCATTTATATGCTTAAAACCCACTTTATAAGTTAATTACTTATAAATCTTTTATTTTACAACATCTATTCAATTTATATCTTCACAATTTATAAATCTATAATTTTCAATGAAATCCATTTTATTCTTCATTTTGAACACTTAATAAACTTGTTTTATAATTCCAATATTTTTTATTTATAAATATCCATTTTATAAATCTTTTATAAAAATTGTTTGTAATAGTCCAAAAATTCCAATTTAAACCATTTCATAAATTTATTAATTATTTATTTCAAAAATCACTTTTCACTTTCACTTCATAAAAATCATACTTTTATAACATTAAAATTTTAACGTTTATTTATTTTTAACAATTCAAAATTTAATAAAACGAATACTTTCGAAAATCACTTTAAAATTCCTTTTAAAACCAAAAATCATTATTTTAAAACTTCAGAAATGGATCCGATGATGCAGCAGCACCAAATAGTCAATCACGATATCCAAATATCATATATCGATATGATAATCAATAAATATCACAATATCTGTAAATAAATCAATACAGTTGAGGAATCCAGTTGGATCCCTCCAACCTGTTTTGCCTGCATCCAAAAACATTAGCACAATACCAATTCCGCTCCAGTACGGAATTACCGCGGTATATGGGATTTATAAAATATTATCCGCTTAATAGATGGCGCAATAGGGTCTCATCCGCTATAATGCGGGAAAATCAACTCCAAGTACATAAATAATACCAATTTCACTGTACTGTGAAATATTCGCGGTATATGTTTTTAATAAATAACATCCGCTTACTAACGGCGCATAATGTCTATTTTAACAATCAATAGATAACAATCATCATTCAAACATATATTCCAGAATTTTAAATATAACTATTTAAAATTAAAATCGAAACCGATTCGATTGAGTGAGAAGTTCTCACCTTGATTTTAATTCCGTTTCAGCTTTTATTTCGAATAAAATTAAACGCGCGTTTAATTTTACCCGAAATTCTCACTAGCTCCAAACAACTCCAATCCAGTTGCATCGCGTAGAGCTCATCGAATCGAAGCCAACGCAAAAAGTTTCGTCCAAAACGGACCTCGTATGAAAAAGATATACTAGTTTAAAGTTACACGAATTATATATACATAAATTTACAATTTTCATTTATTTATATACCCAGACTCAATCCAGGCCATCCATTTTCAACCCATTAGATCTGGCCTCCCTCTTTCTCTTCTCCCCTCTCCAGGTTTTCACGTGAAAACCTAACCCATAGCCTCCATTTTTCCATTGAATTATACTCCACCATCGACGAACTAGAACCCATCATACCACCGCCAAACGAAAGCTCTTGCTTTACTCCACCTTCACCATCAATAGCTTGAAGCTCGGCCACCCCTATAGCATGAAAAACGTGCCCAAACACCTGAAGAATGCGGGCCCCTAGCCTCCAATCCGCTTCACTAAACTTGATCATCACCATATGGATTCGAAGCTCTCGTGATGCTCTTCAAGTTTGTAGTTGAATGTTTTAGCTAATTCTTCACGGATTGGAAGAGATTGAGGGGAGAAAATCGTGAATTTCTGGGCTTTGAAATGAAGGTGGCGGCTGGGCATTGAAAATTAGGGTTAGGGTTTTTGATTTTGCAAATTGAAGATGTGAGGTCCTTATATAGAAAATCGACGAAAACACTATTCACCCGAAATTTTCCGAACTCCAAACGAAGCGTGCCGGCTGGCGTTTCTAGAGTTTACCCCGCGTTCCGAACACAATGGAACGTGTTTCGGAGGCTAATTCCATCGTATGTGCGAGTTACGGAAATAAACGATCAAATTTAAATTAAACCGATTAAACGATTTTCTAGGCGTTTTGGCTTGCCCCGGACAAACGGTAAAGCCGATTGACATGAAATTTGAAACCTTATAATAATATCACATTACGGATCCGATGAAACTGGTTTCGTCGAAATCCGAGACTGTTTGAAAAATGGCTATTTTAACTCGCCAATTTAAATATTAAAAACAATTTCAATGCGTTTCGAGCTGCCACGGTCAAACGAAAACTCCGATTGCTACGAAAATTGAAATCCGATAATAACAAACTATTACGGATCCAATGGAACTAGTTTTGTCCAATTCTGAGACTGTTCAAAAATTGGCTATTTTCACTAGTCGATTTAAATATTAAAATATTCAATTTTCACAAATTAACTTTTAATTCGATTTTAAAAGTTCTAAAATATCATTCTAGCTCCAATATGATAAAATAAAATTTTACAAATCATTTTCAATCACATTAAACCCAAATTTCAATTATCACTGTAATTTCCATATTAAAATATCGATTTAATTGTCCAATTAAATCCAATATTCGAAATAAAATTTATTCGACTTATTAATTTCACTTATAAATATTTAAATTCAATTAAATATTCAAATTTTAAATAATAGAAATTCTGGTTCGTTACAAACTTCCACCCTTAAAAGAATTTTGTCCTCGAAATTACCAAGTAAGAAAAATTCACAAAATCCATTAACTTTCCAAAATCCATAGTTAAACTTCTTATAATACTTTACTAAGTTTCAAACCATACTTAGTTATCTTTTCAAAACCAAGTACTATTGTTTAATTTTCAACTTCAAATCAAAACTTAGTTTTTCACAAATTTTCTCAATTTTCTCAAAAAATTTCTAACGCCTTAAATTTTCGGAAAAATTCGCCATAGTCTCCTTTGCGCGGCTCGATCCGAAAAAAAAAATGACAGTGTATATATCACAAATATACATCTCATCAAGTGATGAGGCATCCCGCAGGGAAAAAAAGTGTAAAAGTACGGTATGTAATCCGAGATATGTACCTTACTATATTATTAGCGAGCATATACGGCTAATATAGCGCGAAAGCGAGCTCCAAATGCGAAGCAAACGCCATCCGCACCTACTAAACACTCAACAAACATATGAGAACATGTATATATGAAAATAGTATCAATATACAACATATAGCACATAACAACTACATGTGCCAATATAGCAAATGCAACAAAACAACAAATGCAAACATCAACCAACTATCATCCATAACCAAATCAATATTCATTTATATTCTCATTAATATTCAATGAATTGGTTTTCAATTTAAATCACATTTGATTCATTTACATTGGATTTTTTACTAACATTCATTTGTTCATTTTCCAATTAGTATACATCCACTAATTTATTCACATTGATTCGCTTTCAATCCAAATCAAATCCAATTCTATTCAAATTTACATATTATCCATTTGAATTTAATTACATAGCTTCTAATTTCACTAATTCAATTTCATTAACACTTAAATGAATTATATACAATCAACTAACAATCAAATAACAACCAATGTTTATTCAATACAACCAAATTTATTCACTTTACATTCAATTTGGTTCAACACATTTAATTCCAATTGGATCATATTAAATTGACTTTCATTCAATTTATTCAACTTCCAATAACATTAGCTTTAAATGAATTTACACTTATATTCATTGTTTCATACTAATTACTTACATTCAATTGATTAATATTTCATCCCTTCATCAATTCAATTGTTAATTCCTTTAACAATATAATGTTGAATTTCATTTATATAACTCAAGTTCAAATTCTTAATGACTTCACTTCATTAATTCACTTATTAATTTACTTTGACACCAAAATCAACTTTATTCAACTTCACTTAAGTTATATTCCTTTTCAACCACCTTATCAAATCCAAATCAATTTATTTAACTTTCCTTTTGTTAAATTTCAAATTACATGCCTTTGAGGACAACACAAATTTATTTCAACTTGAATTTTATTGATTTACTTATACTTCCTTTAATTTAACTCCATCCTTTAAGTTAAATTTATTCTATCAAAATTTAATCTGTATAAGTTATCAATTCATTTATCATTCCCATAATATTTTAAATAGGATTCCAGAGTCCTTTCAAACTTTCAAAACCATTTTTGAAATCAATTCAAATTATCTTTTGAATTCCCAAAACCAAACTTAAAATTTTCCAAACAACTTCATTTAAAATAATCTGGAAGCAATACCTCTTTTGGAAACCCGAAAATGAACATCGATGATGTCATGATCATCATCGGAATTATTTTCCAGCGACCGAAAAGAGTTTAGAGCTTTCATCTCTCCAAAACAATTTTCCCAAAATATAAAATCTTTTCAAAACACTTCTCTGGAATTTTGTTTTCAGAATATAAATCACATTTATAAGTCTTTTAGTTACATAATTTCACTTCTTATATATATAAGATTATTTCACAATTGTAAATCATTTCAATTATAATTCCATGCTTATAATTCATTTGCTTATACAATTATTCTTTTACAACTATGATTTTATTTAACTTGTTCAAACAACTTTTATTTACTTGTATATAACTTACGTTTTCAACAACCAAACAATCAATTTATATACACTTAATAATTCTGAAAAATTATTCCTTATATATAAAAATATAATCAAGGTAAAATTATTTCATTTACCCAATTTAAATAATACTATGTCGACATGCCTCGTTTAAGAGTTTAAAAATCCCTATCGATAAAATGGTGTCCCATCTACCGACCAGAATTCACAAACAGCTCAACGGATAAGCAAACACAATATAAAACAGTTTCATATTCACTAACAAATATGCGCTCATAGATATTATTACACTCAAACTCATTCTAGAGTACTACTGACTCCATCTCTAATGAGAAATACCCAACAGAGCCATGGTTGTCGCTTAACCATACGCTTTGATACCAAATGTAACGATCGCGATTTTTCGTCCACGAATGCCGACATCAATACGTCCACTATATCAACTGTCGAGCAATCGAAGGCCCGAAAACCGTACCGTTATGGTTTAAGAAAAAGATAGAAGAAGATAGAAAATAGAATGGAACAGAACAGAAAACAACAGAACAATAACAGAATCTCACAATTCGCAGCGGAACAACATATAATACATAAATGAATAATCTTTAAACAAAGAACTATATCAGTTATTACATCACATCACATTACATTACATTATATCATCATCAGAGTGTACAACAACAACAAACAGTGGAAAAAGAAATACTATATACTAGTAAATACGCCATGCCATCCAGCTTGCCTCCAGCAACTCCTGAATTCCAGAATATCCTGATAAACCTTAACTCTTGACTGCCCGTGTGGAAATTGGTGGGCACCCAGAGTTTAGGAAGGAAAACAATAAACTTCGAGTTAGTCATGTGACTGGTGTGAGAACTCAAAACATTTTATTTTTCTTTAAAATCAAAATAGAGGAATATTTTTAAAGTCAATTCGAAATGCTTTTAAAAATGAGACTACCATAAGGCCTCCCGCACACACACACCATGCAAACGCAGAATCGGAGGAGATTTCTCCTTATGATAGTCAAAGATGCTTGATACGCATTAAAAAGAAACATTTGATATTATTACTAGTGCATAGTGTAGGAAAAATTCATTTCGAAAGTAAAGATATAAATCTTAGCCAGCATAGACATTTCGCGCTTATGCCTACTATAGCTACCATGTTCAATAGCAGGTTATCGCCACATTCCATGGCAGGTTCTACAACTAAAACCGTACAAGTCTCGTATTGTTTCTTTGTATTTCCAACAAATGGTCAGGCCAAGGAACTTCCCATTGCCACATGGAAACGCCTCTGGAATGACGTCCCGAGAACCAAACCGGATCTCTGCCAACACAAGGCCGGGTTACCCCTAACTGGGTAACTACTGACACGAATATGTCATCCCCCGATCGTAACCGATCTATCCAAGGATCCTCGATTTCCAACAACCACAAAATTTGCAGCAACAACATAGGTTAAATATCTGGGCTCCATACCATGATACCACCTCTATCCAGAAGGAATGACATACACTAAAGGGGCGCTACCCCCTAATAACCTTGCCGCATTCTTCCTGTTTTGACCATTTCCGGGGTGTGAGGTCCGACGAAGTCTCGTCCACAAAGCCACGCTTTATACAAAAGCCGTGCTTTGGGTCAATCAAATGATCATAGAAATGATCACCAAGATAAATGATCAAACAAATGATCATATCACAAATGATCATACAATGATCATTTCACAGCAACACTCAGCATGCCACACTACCAAATTGGGAGTATATCACTAATAACCTTCAACTACATAACCTCTGAGCTCGTATCTCTCAGAGAAGGGTGTTAAGCTAAGAGAATAAATTCTCCGCCACCAACAGAAATATATTTGAAAGAAATCAGCTTTATATCTCAATTTGTAATGTCAGACATACAATCCATACAAGTCTGTTCCGGGCTCGAACAGAACCGAAGGCACTTACAAAGAAGTCCTTGCATTCCGGATAATTTCTAATCACGTCTGGACTTCCCGTCACTAAGGGTGATAAAACCTCTATATCGGAGATCAGCCGATGCAGAGTAACTCAATGGTAATCCTTCCGTTTTCAAAAATATCCGGTCTTCAACACCGGTCCTCAAATGCAATCCATTACGACGTATCACATATTCAGAATGGGTTATACGACCCCAAGGTCCATTCCCAGCTAACCCGAATAGTGAGCGCTTATTTTAAAAATAAGTGTGGCATACAAATTCAAGCAAAATCACAACAAATACCTATTTAAAGGTAAATATTGATAGTCGGATTATTTAACTATCAATAGGCGTGTTCAACATCACCAGATTCCAAATAATTTTCCAAATTATTTATTTTCCAAAATATCTTTACAAGATATATATATTTTCCACACTTCAACCATTTGAAAACAAATTTTCAAATCACTTTTCAATCCTTTATCACTTTTGAAAACAAATTTCAATCATTTTCCTTACTCGGAAATACTTTCATTTCAACATGGTTCATTTAAACCAATTTAGATAAATCCTTACCGATTTACTTTATATTTACGTTCCAAATCCGTAAATTTATTCCCACACTTTAAAAATAAATCAACGTTTATTTTTAAACTAATTCCCCTTTCTTTTATAAATTCCATAGTGAATTTATAATCCCAAAATATCTATGATGTACGATTTTCAATATTCACTTTCAATTTATCTTCAAAAAGATAAATTCTAAAACGTTCATTTCACATTGGAAAAATATTTCCATACTTATTTAATAATAAGTACTTCACAAATCTATTTATTTTCAATATTTGAAAATATTCAATATACTTAAATCAAAATTAAGTATATATTTCATTACTTAAGGAAAACATTCTCTTAACACATTTATTTGGGTCAAAAACGAATGTTGCATAAAACATCATTACGACGACCCAAAATCACTAGTATAGGGATTCAAAGTTTAAATAGATATATAAATCCCAATACTATACAAAAACATTTCCTTTCGGAAATCATTTACTATAACAACTGTGTTATAGTCCACCATTTCCTTATTTCTCGAAAACGTCTATTTCAACAATAAATGTTGAAATATACGGTTTCGATTCATAATACATTTTAAAACATCTTTAAAATAATTAACTTCATTCTATAATATTCATTTTGCCAAACATGACTATTTTAATCAATAATGTAATCACTGTCCAAAATCGTGAATATATTTCCTTTAATAAACTTCAATATTCAATTTGTCAAATTCCATTGATTTCGAATTTATAAACAATGTCTATAAATTCCATTTCTATTTAAAAGCTTCGATTTATAAATTTCCTTTATTAACCAATTCCATTTGTATATCTCAATATATACCAAAAGTCCATATTATAAGTTGATTACTTATAATTCATTTATTTACAAAATCGTTCTTTTAAAGCTTCACAAATCATAAATCTTATTACTTATAAGATTCCTTTATATTTTATAACAACTTCAACTTATAAAATCTCCTTTATCAACAATTTCTATTAATATCCCATATATATGCTTAAAACCCACTTTATAAGTTAATTACTTATAAATCTTGTATTTTACAACATCTATTCAATTTATATCTTCACAATTTATAAATCTATAATTTTCAATGTAATCCATTTTATTCTACATTTTGAACACTTAATAAACTTGTTTTATAATTCCAATATTTTTTATTTATAAATATCCATTTTATAAATCTTTTATAAAAATTGTTTGTAATAGTCCAAAAATTCCAATTTAAACATTTCATAAATTTATTAACTATTTATTTCAAAAATCACTTTTCACTTTCACTTCATAAAAATCATACTTTTATAACATTAAAATTTTAACGTTTATTTATTTTAACAATTCAAAATTTAATAAAACGAATACTTTCGAAAATCACTTTAAAATTCCTTTTAAAACAAAAAATCATTATTTTAAAACTTCAGAAATGGATCCGATGATGCAGCAGCACCAATAGTCAATCACGACATCCAAATATCATATATCGATATGATAATCAATAAATATCACAATATCTGTAAATAAATCAATACAGTTGAGGAATCCAGTTGGATCCCTCCAACCTGTTTCCCTGCATCCAAAAGCATTAGCACAATACCAATTCCGCTCCAGTACGGAATTATCGCGGTATATGGGATTTATAAAATATTATCCGCTTAATAGACGGCGCAATAGGGTCTTATCTGCTATATAATGCGGGAAAATCAACTCCAAGTACATAAATAATACCAATTTCTGTGAAATATTCGCGGTATATGTTTTTAATAAATAACATCCGCTTACTAACGGCGCATAATGTCTATTTTAACAATCAATAGATAACAATCATCATTCAAACACACATTCCATAATTTTAAATATAACTATTTAAAATTAAAATCGAAACCGATTCGATTGAGTGAGAAGTTCTCACCTTGATTTTAATTCCGTTTCAGCTTTTATTTCGAATAAAATTAAACGCGCGTTTAATTTTACCCGAAATTCTCACTAGCTCCAAATGACTCCAATCCAGTTGCATCGCGTAGAGCTCATCGAAACAAAGCCAATGCAAAAAGTTTCGTCCAAAACGGACCTCGTATGAAAAAGATATACTAGTTTAAAGTTACACGAATTATATATACATAAATTTACAATTTTCATTTATTTATATACCCAGACTCAATCCAGGCCGTCAATTTTCAACCCATCAGATCTGGCCGCCCTCTTTCTCTTCTCCCCTCTCTAGGTTTTCACGTGAAAACCTAACCCATAGCCGCCATTTTTCCATTGAATTATACTCCACCATCGACGAACTAGAACCCATCATACCACCGCCAAACGAGAGCCCTTGCTTTACTCCACCTTCACCATCAATAGCTTGAAGCTCGGCCACCCCTATAGCATGAAAAACATGCCCAAACACCTGAAGAACGCGGGCCCTTAGCCTCCAATCCGCTTCACTAAACTTGATCATCACCATATGGATTCGAAGCTCTCGAGATGCTCTTCAAGTTTGTAGTTGAATGTTTTAGCTAATTCTTCACGGATTGGAAGAGATTGAGGGGAGAAAATCGTGAATTTCTGGGCTTTGAAATGAAGGTGGCGGCTGGGCATTGAAAATTAGGGTTAGGGTTTTTGATTTTGCAAATTGAAGATGTGAGGTCCTTATATAGAAAATCGACGAAAACACTATTCACCCGAAATTTTCCGAACTCCAAACGAAGCGTCCCGGCTGGCGTTTCTAGGGTTTACCCCACGTTCCGAACACAATGGAACGTGTTTCGGAGGCTAATTCCATCGTATGTGCGAGTTACGGAAATAAACGATCAAATTTAAATTAAACCGATTAAACGATTTTCTAGGCGTTTTGGCTTGCCCCGGACAAACGGTAAATCCGATTGACATGAATTTGAAACCTTATAATAATATCACATTACGGATCCGATGAAACTGGTTTCGTCGAAATCCGATGCAGTTTGAAAATGGCTATTTTAACTCGCCAATTTAAATATTAAAAACAATTTCAATGCGTTTCGAGCTGCCACGGTCAAACAAAAACTCCGATTGCTACGAAAATTGAAATCCGATAATAACAAACTATTACGGATCCAATGGAACTAGTTTCGTACAATTCTGAGACTGTTCGAAAATTGGCTATTTTCACTAGTCGATTTAAATATTAAAATATTCAATTTTCACAAATTAACTTTTAATTCTATTTTAAAAGTTCTAAAATATCATTCTAACTCCAATATGATAAAATAAAATTTTACAAATCATTTTCAATCACATTAAACCCAAATTTCAATTGTCTTTGTAATTTCCATATTAAAATATCGATTTAATTGTCCAATTAAAACCAATATTCGAAATAAAATTTATTCGACTTATTAATTTCACTTATTAATATTTAAATTCAATTAAATATTCAAATTTTAAATAATAGAAATTCTGGTTCGTTACAGTTAGTCCAAACAAATCTATATGAACTAGTTCAAGGATGAAAAGATGATTGGTCAAATGTTTTATTTTGCACAAATTTGAATCAAAATATTCATTTCCTTATCACATAATTGGCTGATTTATATCAGATTATGGTGCAGATTTTCAACATATAATATATAGTTCAAGATAAATGTACCGTTACCTATTTTACCTTTACAAATAATATTTCATTTATCTTTGTTGCCCATTATGACTCTGCCACCATTTTACTACTTTAGGCTAAGGAAACTTTGATTTCTCATCCGTCATGTGCATGAAACAGCCAGAATCCAGGTATCACTCTTGTTGTTCCTTAGCCTGTCACCACTCCTACACAAGAAAAGTTTTTTGTGGCCTATTTGTTTTTATAGGTCCATGATTGTTAGTAACAAATGATTTTGAAAAATTAGTTTGTATAGACCTTAGACAATCTAAGTTAGTTACTTTTGGCATCCAGATTTGTTTAATTCTAAGAGGTTTTGCATTCGTGCCTTTGGGAATCTAAAATGGAATGGTTTTCACATGTTTAGGTCTATACCAGTAATTGCTGTGATCGTGTCTAATTTTTTCACAAATCAAGCATTTGGAATTGACTTTACTAATTTCACTTCTAACACGTTCATATTGAGTATACCCAAATTCTTGTCTAACAGTATTGACAGTCTGTTTCCCTAATAGCATATTTAGTGATTTTTCTCCTTTAGAGAATTTCCCTAAAGTTGTAGACAATTGTTGGATTTGTGTTTTGAGAGATTCATTTTCATTCAATAACAGAGTGCATTTTTAAAAATAATTTTCTCTTCTTGTATTTTCACTTTCTTTCAAAATTAAAATTTCATTTTTAAGCGATTTAATTTTATTCTGATTTTTTAATCTCTTCTTCAAATTATGGACACTTATCACACTTAGGGCTCTTATTTAGATAGTTTTTAACCAATTGATCAAGCTATTTATTTAGTCTATCAAACTGTCTCTTTGTGATTCAATTTTAGCGTACTTCTCTCTATATTGTTCAAAATAGCCATTTATTTCTTGAAAATATATAAGTAATTCCAAGTGAGTAAGTTTTGATACCTCGCTTGGTTCGACATCATTATTATCACTTATTTGTCCTCGAAGACATAGTTTTACTTTTCATTTTCACTGCCAGTGCTTTCATCTTTATCTTCATCACTTTCAACCCAAGTGGCTAAAAAACTTCTCCTTTTCGATTTCTTTCCTTTGCTGAGTCGATTTTGAGGACAATTTGGCTTGATATGACCAGGTTTATTACAGTTATGACAAATGATCTCCTGCTCTTTTAAATTTCCTAGAACCTTGACTATTCTATTCTTTAGTTGTTGATTCAGGGCATAATTTCCATATTTGCGGTTCCACCTTTTGAATCTCTTTATTATCAGTGCCAATTCAGCTGCTCCTTCATTATCACCATCATCTTCACTTTCTATTGTACCTTTCAGAGTTATTGATTTCTTTTACGTATCACCTCCTTCACGTTCTTTCTTGAATTTGATTTCTAGCTAATAAGTGGTGAGATTTCCGATGAGTTTTTTTAACTTTAATTTGTTTTAGATCCTTTGATTCTTAAATGGCAGTCACTTTTGCTTCAATTTTTCATGGAAGAATTCTATTGATTTTTCGAACAATTTCTAGCTCTGCATATGGTTTTCCAAGGGATTTTGATTTGTATCTGAGATTAGATGGTCGTCTATACATTTATTTGACACTTTCATCCTTCGCTATCGTGAAGTTTTCTTATTCGCTGCTGAGCATAGCAAGGCGAGATTCTTTGACTTGGGTGGTTCCTTCATGAGTCACTTCGAGTGTGTGCCAAATTTCCTACACAGTTAGACAATGTAGGACACGATTAAATTTAATTTGATCTACTGAACAAATAACAGAATTCATAGACTTAGCATTAGAAAATTGTAGTTTATTTTTAAGATCTATCCATTGATCCATCGATTTTTCAACTTCTTAATTATCTACCACTACAGTTGGTGTCCTATATCCCTTCTCAATAATATTCCATGCATCTATGCTTTTCAAAAAAAAATTTCATTCTATTTTTCCAATAAGCATATTCACCAATGAACATGGGTGGCCTAACTATGGACCAACTCTTAACAAAAGCATTAATAAAAGAAGCCATTTCAAAAAAAATCAAATTTTGAATAACAAAGATTTTTGTTCTAACTCTGATACCACTTGTGGGATCGTTTTCACCTTAAGGGGTGAATAGGGTAATAATAATAATAAAATTTAATGTGGAAATAAAAATCAATAATAGAAAATAATGCAAAAGAGATCACAATTTACCCAGCTTTGGCAAACCCTGTCTATGTGCTGCCTCCAAGGTTTCTACTAGAAATTAAGTTGTTAGACGCTTACACACATAAACTTACGACACTAGCTAATGACTAACCTAACTCTACGCTAAAAAACCTGCCACAACTTATTAGTTGTGAATTCTCAAACTACACCACCGTAGTTCGTAACCTAATTACATAACTAGAGTTTGACTTGAATTTAAAAAAAAATTACAAATAAAATATACTAAACAAAATAAAACCCTATTAAAAATTGTAACCCAATACAAAAAATAAAGCCAGACACAATTTGTAAATAAACGAAGACTTCCTCTTTAGTTTTCATGGCCGCTCCCTTTTGTCTTCAATCCATATGCTCTGGCCGCCTTATTTCTTTTTCATTTTTGAATTCGATCATTCTTTTCCTCTATGACTTTGGCATCTGAATTTCTTAGATAAAATTGACTTTGTTCCGTTTCGTGTGTTACCTTGAACTTGTTCATGACCACAGCTTCTTACTATTTCTTTTCGAACCATGACTTTTTCAGCTTGATAAAAGCCGCTCCTTACTTTGATCTTGTCTGTTCATACTTGAGTTGTGACTAGAGGGACGGAAGTCTTGTTTTTCCCTCGAGTTTGAACTCTTGTCTATGTTACACTGGTGGCGTGTGTACTCATGCCTGAGTTTGTTGTTGTTATCCATAATGGTCTGGTACACTTTATTATTGTAGTCAAGTCTTGCAATTTCATTGCTGCCTCATCATTTTTATATGTTGATCACTGTATATATGCATGTATTCTTGTTTACTTGAGTCTTGTTTGGTTTGCATATGAGCTTCATGTGTACTCGAGTCTCTTTATTATTGCAATCTTGTTAGCCTTTCAATTGTGCACTTGTATTTTCATTCGAAATTTATTGCTGTAGTCTGGTTATTTTATTGCTTTGACTCATACTTGCCTTTACACACTTGAAATGTTGAATTGAGTTATTTGGAGTTCCATATCCAGTTTTCTTGATTCTGTGAGTTGCATGCTCCGATGTGCATGTTTTTTTCATGTCAATACGTTTTCCTTCAACTTGTCTGGTCTCTAGTTCCACATGTTTTTGATGACTTTGTCCCATATGAGTCTAGTGTGTGCATGATATTGTGGATATGCTCCTGACCATGTCTGGTGTGATTTCATGTTGATCAGTCCATATTCTTAAGTTTGGTTCATCTTGTTTTGTGCAATTGTTGAATCTGGTTCTGGTAACATGTGCATTGCCCTGGTTTCATTTGTACACATTCCTGTCTTGCATTTTCGTCTGGACTTCATATTGGTCTTCCTATGTGTAATATGTGTCCTAGTTTGGTCTCCTTGCATTTGACTGGACCACTTGTGTACAACATGTTTTTGGAGTTTTAACACTCAAGTGTATATCGGTGTGCCTGGCCTTGTGACATGTATAGTGATACGCTGTGCATGTCACACATTGATCGTGTATGATGAATTAAAAATAAATGATGACGAACAAACCATATAACCGAGGCAAACAATATTTTCAAACACACATTTTATTTTACATAGAAAAAATATTTCTTTTTCAATTTTACCATGTTAGTGTTTATTTTGCAGATAATTCAGACGCGGGATACAAACTGGTATAGAGTTGAAGATCAAATACGAATATTGTGTGAATATGTAGTGAGGTCAAAATTGTAAATTGAAATTTGTTATGGGATCGAGATTGTAATGTAATTGAAAATGTATCTATGTTGAGAGAGCTCAAATTTTCACTATTTAAATTTATAATAAAATATTTGTTTGAATAAAATATTTGTTTAAATATGAATTCCAGTTTTATTTTATTCAACAAACATTTATTTAGTTGTGTGGAAGAATAAAATAGTACAATAACAAATACATTTAAATGTGTGTGTGTATATATATATGTTTATTATCATCAAACAAAAATCATAGGCTATTTTATTCTACATTTTTCTTTACACAAGCTATCTTTATTTTTTGCATTTATAATTTGTGCCTACACAGGGGTAAATATAGTAACAAAATATAGATAATAGTGACGCACCTGGAATATGAAGAATTCAACATGTTCGCTTAACCAATTATATAATCTAGTTTTATAACAGTAGAATTAAAATAAAACTTTATTATCTATAAGTCTCATACTTCATCTTTGGATGTTTTATTCCTATTCAATAAAACCTAGTAATACCATAAACTTAGCCTACTCAAATGGGTACCCATGAGTTGATGCAGATAAATATGCTAAAAAACATGGACCAGAAATAAAGCCATGCATGAGTAATACATCCCCCAATCATAACATACAGTGAGATAACACTGCTTAGCGTAACACTAAAACATTATAATGTGTAACATTAAAACGTCATTTCATGAGTAAAACATATAAGCATCATTTTAAACATAAGTATACCCTATACTTAATTGTGTACCATGTCATGCATTCACCAATTTCAACATACGTATAACCTATACATAGCAACAATTCACGACCCATGTCATGGGGTTATCATTCATGTTCACATTATGACCCATGTCATGGGGTTATCGTTCATGTTCATATGCATCCCTTGGACTCTTTTTTAGGTGTCAATTTGCAAGTTATCCTTAGTTTTATTTACTGATTACCACACTAGGTTTATCTATCATTAATTCATTTTACTCAATAATGTTGCTGGTGAAATCGCTACTCATCCACCTTGGGAGCCATGCTGGCAAGAGCCGTCCCTGTTATTCTATGACGTTAAATGGAAGCACCTTGAATGCATTATAGTAGGTATCATTGCTAAGCATTAACAACCTTATTCAGTGCAAGAAACACTTCCGTATCAAATTACCATTTCATTCAATAATTATATCCATTTTTATATTACTACTCGCATGAGAATTATATTTTCAAAATTGAATCTAATAGACTTCCCAAGTCTTAGCACTGAACTATATACCAATTGAATTTAGGCTTCACTAAGCCTTCGCACCCTGCCATTCAATATCTCCATGAGTGGGTATATTTTAAGATCTTATGTTCATTCCATTTCTTTTATTCATTAGTTGAATACCCTATACTTTCCATAGACCATCATGTTTAGGTCAAAAACTTTTAGTTCTTTTAGCTAAACATTTTTATATTTCTTATTAAATGATACCACTTATTATTTTTTGCTTACTCTAAGATTTAGCTATTTCCAACTTCATATAGGTTATTGCACTTTAACTTATCATTCCTCTTTTATCATTTCAAGTGCTATGAAATTCATATGAAACATCTTGGGAATCGGCTTCCAAAATGCTTTCGATAATTCACATATTTAATTAACGGAATATAAGCATTGCTATCGCATGTATAGCCATCGATCTTCTGAGATTATGCTATAACATATGTAGTCATCAAGCCTCTAAAGTTATGATGTTGAGCTTCTAAATTATGCTATCGCATATGTAGCTATTGAGCCTCGAAGGTTATGTTATCGAGCTTCTAATATTGTGTTATCCTATATGTAGCTATCAAGCTTCTAAGGTTGCGCTATGGCATATATAGCCATCGAGCCTTTAAGATCAAGCTATCGAGATTCCAAATTTTTTCTATTAAATGTCTAAGTGCTATCGAGCTTCTAGCTATCGAATGTTTAAGTAGTATCGAGCCTCTAGAATTTCGCTATCGAGCTTCCAAAATTAAGCTATCGCATGTATGGCTATCAAGCCACTAGTTATGAATTTCTATGTGCAATAAGGCTCTAAGTTAAAGCTATCAATTATGTAGGCTATCAAATACGTAGTTACAGAGTATGTAGCTACGGAATAGGTAACTATCGAATACGTAGGTATTGTATATACAATGACAAATTTGTAATTAAGTAGAAAACCGATATTTTCCTTAATAAAGTTACAATTTTTTGGCCTAAAATTTAGATGTGTCATTAATTATTCGTTATCTTTACATTATAGAATAAATCTCAATAATCACTCATGATTTACTCCTTATATTAACCGTTAATTAATCCATTTCCTCAGTTATTTCATTAATTATGGGTATTTTCAGCCCAGCCATTTAACTCATATTAATTCATATAATCATGTAAAATTCTCAAAATTTCATAGAAAATTAAAAACACTTCCTTTTACATCATGTAAAAATTTCAGATTCAAATATTAAGTCTCATAATTTTAAACATTAATTTATAGCAAAAACTCCCCATTTTCATATTAGAAAAAAATATTAATTTATTTTCTCATTCGAAAATTATAAAGATGAAAACTCACATCTAATATCATGTTATAAACACCATATTAAAATTTTAGTTAATATGGAGGTGATTAATTCATATTTTACTCTTGAACATGTCATAAACTGTGTCATTTAGTAACCAAACTCATATAGGATTTGTCTATCATTATCAAGATATGTTTATCATTAATACAAAGAGTAAAATATTCTAGATCTGAATATAAACAAATTAGAATAAAAATTAATGTTAATATTAATTGCTCAAGTTAAAAGCATGATATAAATCTCTTCTCCTTTTGGAAATGAAAGCTCGAATCTTCTCTTGTTTAGTCTACCTTTGCCTTTCTTTGTAATGACGGCATTGTTTTTTCTTGTAAATAAAGAGAATGTACAGAATGGCTTGTTATGAGGGATATAAGGGTTAATAGTTTGAGCTTGGGCTAATCTCCCTCTATGTTTAATCTTATTAATTCCTCAACCCTTTAGTATAACGTTCCTTGTGTTTTTTTAACCCTTTATGGTCATATTTAACTAGAGTAAGTACACTTTGTTCAACTTGATTAACCTTTTGAGTGTCCCATACTTGGTTAATCAAATTCCCTTGAGTTTAATTAAATTCACTTAATTACTATTTAATAATTTTCTATTTATAATTTAGTCTCTTACAAAATATGGGGTTACAGTCTCCCCTGCTTACAAGAATTTCATCAGCAAAATTCGAATAAGGTAGATAAATGATCCCCTATCATCAAATAAATGTAGAAACAAGTACTATAATCACATTATTACCCTACTAATGTAAATCACAAATCGTTAATCATAATGCATTAGCGCAACTACTAACACATAGTCATATCATAACATAAAATACACTGGTGCCACTACTACATTCAATTGATGAATATAACATACTTTTATCAGTTAATCATATATAAAACAACTTAAGATAAATATACATAACCTTATCATATACCTCCCAGGTACAACCATATTTATCATCATTCCACTATATGTGAACAAGGCCAATAACTTTGATCTTTAATTCCTTTGTATCTTGACTTACTATCCTCTCAAGTCGTCGAACATATGTTAAATTTGGTTCTACAAATAATTCCTTGATCGCCTTTAGTTGCACCGCCACATTAAGGTCGTGTATACATTTCCTCAAATGTGAAATATGAAAAAAATTATGCACACCTACCAGACTACAAGGTATATCGACTCGGTAAGTGAGTTTACGGATACTCTCTATCACTAAAAAGGGACCTACATATTAAAGAGCCCATTTCCTCGACTTCCCAAAGTGCATAACACCTTAAGCCAGTGAAACTTCATAAACATATGATCATTTGCTACAAACTGTAACGACCCGGGATTTTGACAGCATATTTTAATAAATATTTAATCTAATCTAAATTAAATACAAGCTTCTCAAATTATAAACTGATGAGATCTTAATTATTTATCAGTTATATATGGTCTGTAAAGGAAGTTTTGATTTGAAAATTAAAAAGAAAATCGTTAAAATTGTTTATAACAAAATCTCTCTTATTCAATAAAAAAAAATCAAAGACTCTATATTTTTATTCTTTGATAATAGACATATGAACATATAATTGTAGTTTTTAAATGAAAATGCTTAAAAATAAACAAACATAGTAATATTAAACATAAACATAAAAACATAAGTATAAAACATAATTATGAACATAAGAAAGCTATAATGTAAATATAAGATATAAATATAAATATGAAATATATAAATACAAGTATATCTTATGAATCAATGTTTGATAATTAAAATACAAATAGAATAAAATTTAGAAATCATAACCATAATAATCATACAGGAGCAATGCAAATAAAATAAAACCAATATACTAAAAATGACTATAATAAGTTTACTCAAATATATAAGGTAAGTTAAACATATATCTTTAACAAAGATTATAATAGTTGTTGTAAAACAAGTGTGCAAAGGAGTCAAAGTATACAAATTAAATATAAAATATCTATTCACATAACCTGTATACACCTATGTATAACAAGATAACCAAACTCATGTTCAAAAGATCTTTGTCCAGTAAAATAAAAATAAAAACAAAACATATGTGCTGCTGTAAACTTTATGTGCATAAGAAACAAAGTTATTCACTTCAATAAAATAAAACAAATCTTGGTCCAATACAAAAAAAAGAAGCAAAAATCAGTAACCATTAATTACATGTTATCATAAATGAAAGCACAAGCATTAAATTAGCACAACATTTTGTTCAAGCAAGTACTACAGCCGAAATCCCTGTGATTATTTCATTCTGCAGTGTATTAATACATAGCCAATTAAAAGCATGGCAATACAAATAAAACTGTCCAGTTATAACCTACTTTTCAAAGCTTTCTATATATATACATCATATTTTGTGTTCGTTCACTAAAAATTTAACAAAACTTAACAGTCAAGCAGAGATAAGAAAAGAAAATCAATAGCTCTACTTTGTAAACTTAAATATAATTCAAAACAGAAGAAAAAAAGCTTCAGAAAAATTTCACCTGCAGTGTTCTTCTTCAACATATCACTTTCTGTTCAAAGTTTTACTTGGTGAGTAAACATATAAATTTTAAAGTTTAATTGGGTAATTAGTTATAAACCTTGTGTATGTTGTATGATGTAAATATATGGATCTGAGAGGCTCTCTGGAAGATTTGGACATGATGCTCTTTAATATTTAAAGTTCTGGACAAAGAATTTAAAGAAAAATAAAACATCTTCATATATAATATCTTAGGCTTGAATTTATAGATAAGGTAGGTTGTTTAAAGCTTTAAATTGAAACCTGATATGAATTTTAAGGCAACCCATTAACTTATAAAACTGTTTATACAGTTTTAAGTAAGAAACAAATTCAAAGCTAAAAATTCGAAAGTTTTATTTTGTAAATCCGGTAACATATTTTGATTTCATACACAAAGTTAGGATTTTTAACATAAAAATTATGATTTTTAAGAAAAGGTAATATGAGCAGTTTTAAAAGGAAGCCGAAATTGATTTTTGTCAATATCTGTTGATTGGATTAATTTTGATTGATTAAATTTAGTATGAAGCACGATTGTCACAAGAAAAATGCTAAAAAATTATTCAATGAAAGAATTTTGGGTTTGAATCGAAGATAGGGTTTAGTTCTTACGTTTTCAATGCTCTGAAAATTTTTGTGTTTCGGCTCAATATGTTGATCGAGTTGATCGCGATTCCAGGAGGGGTTAGGGGAGGATGTGGTCGAAGTTTAGGTGAAGTTCCATCGCCTCAGGTGGTCACCGTTGATAGGCCGAAGCGATTTGGCCGGTGGGTTCGAATGGTTAGTTCGAGCTTCAGGCAATTTTTCGTTTTCGAATTGAATTTGAAAATTTGGGTATTGTTTTCGAGTGCTCGGTCGAATTAGGGTTCGTTGGAGTGGTCGTGGGTCACCGGAGGTGAGGCGAACCACCGTGCACGTGCACGGTGGCGTTGGGATGTCCGGTTGGGTTGCCGTGGCCATCGCGTGCTCTCATGCGAGTCGAATTGGTTTTTGCATTGAGCATTTCCTCGATTGCGCACATGAGAATTTAAATACTGTAGTTGTTTCATTTATAACTTAAGCTAAAAAAAATGAGAAGAAGAAAAAAAGAAACAGGAAAAAGAAGAAGAGGGTGGAATGGGAGAGAGAGACGCGGGGAAGAACACGGGGGAACTCGAGACTTTCTCGAGTAAGGGTGGTGCCTGCCTCGGGACCACTCCCTAAATGGACGTGCCTAAATACTTAAAGTATTTTGAATAACTAACTTAATAAAGTAAATTAGTTAGTTTTAGGTTAATATTTGATTTAAAAGTTTATTAAAGAAAAGTTTGTAAAGATAGTTAATTAATATAAGGTAATTCTAAATGTAAATTAATTTAGACTTGAAATTAAATTAATAATTAAAGTTGTACTTAGGAATTAATCTTGGATTTTATCAGTTTAACTTAAGAAAATTTAATTAATTACTTAAGGTTAATTAATAAATAAATGGTAATTAACTTAAGTGATTAATTGAGGATTATATAGTTAATAAAAATGATAATAAATGATTAATTAAATAATTTATGATAATTAAATAAGTAATTAATTTTTAATAAGTAAGTTATTAATTAACAATTAAGAGTAAATTAATTAACTGGGTAATTAAGTAATAATTAATGAATAAAAGTTGAGTAATTAAATAATTAATTAAAGTTTGGATAATTAATATATTGATAATTAATGATTAACTAAGTAATTAATTGATCATTAATAAGTTAATTAATCAGTAATTAATTAAGCTGAATAAAGTAGTTTATTCTTAAGCGATTAATTAAGTTAAGTTAACCAAACTGTTTTGGTATGAATTGTTAATTCTGTTTGATTGACTCTGATATCTGTTTGATGATATTTTGTGATAGGTTGTGATATATTCTGGATATATCTATGATAACTGTATATGATTTATCTGTGATATCTGTTATGTGCATTCTAATATTGAATTGAACTGTTAAGACTAAATAGACAATTTGGCCTTTAAAATGGCGTTTGGATTTCGATGAGACCGGGATCGGAAGAATTAGTTTTGATTCTCCGAAAACCACATCGATCCAAATTAAACGATAGGTCGTGACTTATCAAGTGGTGATCAAGATGGTGTTTCAGAATGCAAGGGTTATTGTCGTTAACTCTGAGGGTGATTCCAAAATGAGTGTAACGAGATAATACCTTCGGTTTCGTTCGAACCCGGAACGAACTTGTATATACTGAATGCTTTCAGCACATCGTCAGGCGGACAATGAGCATTCTAAGAATAATGTTCAATAAAGGTAATCGTAGCCTCAAGCCTCATCAACCGGGAATGGATAAATCAAGGGAGATGCAGCAAGGTTAGGTGGGTCATGCCCAAGCAGGACAAGGTATACCCCTGTCTAGATGTCCCTTTATTTCGGTTGTGTGAGCAATTGTTGGCCACAACTGCGGGGTTATCTTGTTCGGAACTGTTCAGTAAGGAATGGTTCCGGCCTTGTGTTGTAGGGGTCGGGAGTGATCCTCGGTACGATGATCTAGGCCCCGTACTGTGACGGGCGGTACCTCAGTAGCCCTGCCATTGTTGGAAACCCATTTCCCTACGAGACCCTACGGTTTTGTTTTGTATTACCCACTTTTGTGGCTAGTAGCTAGAATTTAATGAATGTAACAATTTCGGCTATTTTCTATTTACTTGAAAACCCTAGATACTATTATAATATCACTGAATTTCCTATAAAATGTTTTGGTTAGCGTAAGGTAAAAACTTACCCGTATTTATATGTGGGGAGTCTTACGTGATACCTTTATTTTCAAATGATTTTCAAAGTTAAGAAATTTTAACCCGTTTACTCACACCAGACCCATGCTGACCCGGAGTTTATATTTTGTTTTTCATAAACTCTTGGGTACTCAAAATTTTATGAGTAGCCAAGTGATAGGTATTTTGGAGTATTGATTTGCTGGAGGAGCTTTTGGAGAAGAAGATCGGACGTATGTATCTATGTATATATAGTTCCGCTGTGTAGTTAGTGTATGCTGTATTTTGGATGTATGTATGGACATATATGTATATGACAGTCCTGTTATATGATATTGTATAACTCTGATGTATGTATAACTATGTAATTGTTATGTTGAGGTACTATTTTTTGTTCCATTCCGCTGTGAGATTCTGATGATGTTATTCTTTCTTTCTTTCTTTCCATTCTTTTCTATTTCTATCCCTTTCTTTCTTATTGATGATACGTCTTTCTGGGGTTAGAAAGGTGGGTCGTCACACAAACTCTAGTTCCTTATGCCTTATATTAGTGTAGCCCTTTTTTCTTGACTGCACAAATTTAATTCAAGTACAAATCAACTCAATCTTCTTGGTAGGATCTCTTACCAAGTCGTGTCCTAACACGAGCATATCTCACGTGTCATACCAAATAATAGGTGATTCACATGGTCTACCATAAAGTGCCTCAAATGGTGCCATTTCAATACTTGATCAGTAAGTATTATTATGGGCAAACTCCACTAAACTCAAATGAGCCTCCCATGATCCTCCAAAATCTAAGGCACATGCTCTCATCAAATCCTTTAGAACTCGATTTACCATTTCTGTTTGGTTGCTCCTAATTTAGTTCCACAAGCATCGACATAAATAGCCAAATCCTGGTTCGCTTCAAGTTCAATCAAAACAGGAGCATTCATGAATAACCTCTTCAACTCCTAAAATGAATTTTCACACTTATTTGTCAACTCGAATTTCTCACTCTTCCTAGTCAACATATTAAGGGTGTTGTCAAGTGTAGGAAATTTTTAATTAATCTGTAGTAATAGCTAGCCAATTCCATAAAACTTCTCATCTTTGTCACTGTCTATGGTTTCCTCTAATCATTAACGATCTCTATCTTTGATGGGTCCATTGCTTATCCATTCCCCAAAACTACATGACCAAGAGACTTAACTTCTCATTTCTAGAAATGGAATTTGGAAACCTTCACCTTCAACTTATTTGTCCTAAGGTCTCTAATACCAATATAAAATGGACTTCATCTTCTCGCTTGTTCTTAGAATACACCAAAATATCATCAATGAATACCAACACAAATCTATATAACTTATCATGAAATATTAAGTTCATAAGATCCACATTGAACACATGGGCGTTAACCAATCCAAAAGGAACAACTAACCACTCATATGAATCGTATCTAGTACTGAACCCAATCAAAGGGGTACTATCTTTAGCTACATTCATTTGGTAGAATCCTATTGTCAACTCTAGTTGTGAGAATGCTTTATCCTTACCCAATAGGTCAAACAAGTGATCTATTCTAAGCTATGGATAAAGATTCTTCATGGTTAACTCGTTTAGCTTTCGGTAATCAATACATATCCAAAGTGATCCATCCAACTTCTTCACAAATAGCACAGATGTTCCTTATGGTGAACTAATTAGTCTAATGAAACTTTTATGCTCAAGTTCCAGTAGTTGCTGCTTTAGCCCCTCCATTTCATTGGGTGACATTCTTCTAGGTAGTCTATTAATGGGTTGTGCCCTCCGTATCAAATATTTTTAGAATTCAATCGCTCATCTATGCAGTAATCCCATCATTGGTTTAAAAAAGTTTGCAAATTCTTGTACAATGGATATTATACCAATCTCATCATCCTAAGCCTCATTGCATACAATGAAGCTCCAAAATTTTCGTTCATCTCATTTAACGCTACCATAACTCTTTCATCTCCTCTTGGGTCTTGTAATGCAATAATTATATCAACATAATAGGTCCTAGCGTCATTGCGTACTAGCAATCCATACTCAAAATAACCCCGTACCCTACGAAGTCAAATAAAACAAATGTCCACATAGAACAAACACTACATCCACGAACCTTAACATTGACCGAGGCATCCCCACTGACCAGGTTAACCGCACATAAATATGTAACTAAATTGGTAGTGTCTAACTCCAACCTATCAGCCTATTCTTCCAAAACGAAAGAGCGGGTCACACCAGTATTAAATAAAAATCTTACTGGAATACTAGTAATCAAAATCGTACCTTTATGCGCCATAACCATCCTATTTTCCTTAATAAATGGTTCAACAACTGACCCTTTCAAAGAATACACCTTTGCTCATCTCAAACCTATAAAATCCCTCTTATTATAGCCAAAGCTTGTTGCAGTTAAGACATATGGCCTTCCCCTTATTTTTCAACGTTGTACAGTTAGTCGAATAGTGAAAATCCTATCCCTAATTAAAATAATAACATTAGCTACATTTGTCTTTTGAGCTCCTCCCCTTGAAGTCTTCCCTCCTTTCTGTTGGTTTGTACTCCCTTTTTGTTATGAGTTAAACCTCTTCTTATTCCCCATCTCGGGAATGACTCCATCCTTGCTCTCTTCTTGATACAAGCAGTTATACCTCCTTGCCATTTCTACCATCACCTCTAAGGAAGATAGAAGATGTGCCATTACTTTATGGTCCACCCATTCCTTAACCCTTCAATAACTTCTCTCTTTTTCAATGGAGTCCTGATATACTTCTAACCATACTTTGACAAAGCATTAAAGTACTGGAAATATTCTACCAACGTCAGTTCTCTTTGCTTCAACTCCAAAAACTCCCGCAAAAGGCACTCTTTTGTGATTCAAGGACAAAATGAACCTCAAATCTTTCCTTAAATTGATCCTAAGTAATATCCACCTCTGAAATCTTAGCAATCAATGCCACTATCTAATCCAAAGCTTCATCTTGAAGTTGACAGGAAGCTAATCTCCTATTATGCGCATCATTATACCTCATATCCCAAAGATATACTCATATACCTTTAGCCAGTTCTATAATTCTAATGTGGGCTCCTCCCAGTAAATATCTTTCCTCTTTACTTCTTATAGTCATGGTTCACTGTAGAAAAGTCTTTTCAAACCACTATGTTGGCTCACTAACTTCAGCTTATTGTTGCTTCGTCATTTCCATCATATACAAGCGAAAAAGATCATTTACATCCATAATTCCTACTTCCTTGGCAAGCATTTGGTCTGCAGTCCCTACGATAACATTCAGAGTAGCATTCCCTCCTTTTCTATTATTCTTTCTACTTGTAATTCCCCTACTAAAATTTGCCTTAACACCTTTTAACATCAATCGTCTTCTTCAAGTCTCCATTCTTGCTTTCTACGTAAGCAAGCACCATAATAAACATAAATAAAGAGAGTGAAAGCACTAGTAGAGGGATGGATATATCTACCTCTGTCTATATCAAAAGTACAAGTATGTGTTATATGTATATATAAATGTATGTGTGTATGTATGTATGTGCATGTGTATAATATACACTTCCTAATGCGTTCGTCTCTACTACCTAATTTCTATCTAAATTTCTACTTAGCTTGGTATTAATTAAATGTCCCCTAAACTTTGCTCTTATACCAAGTTTTAATATCATCCATTTCAAGACCCATAAATGAACGTCGTTGATGCTACAACAGTCTTCTTGAAAATTATTTTCAGACAATGAAATGGGATTAGTTTATTTCAACAAAATTAAGTAAACAGAGAAGCTGATTTTCACTATGCAAGTTTTCCTTAAATTTTAATTTCCTAATTCAACCCTATGTTGGGGTATATAATAACAAAACATATATAATAGTGACATGCTCGACATATAAAGATGCCAATGTGTTCACAAAACCAGTTTTATGATCTGGTTTATGAATATAGAATTAAAAGGAAACTTTATTATCTACTAATCCTCCTATTCTTTCTTCAAAGCTTTTGTCCATCTTTAAGAAAACCTGGCTAACCCAAAAACTCAACCTACTCGAATAAGTACTTATGAAATTATAGGAATACAATAATAAAAACACGTGTCAGACATAAATCTAAGGATGGCAATGGCGTGGTTTGGGGCAAGTTTTATGTGCCCCGGACCTGCCTCGGGTTTTTTTAACCCTACCACGGATCTACCTTGCAGACCCGGTGTAGGTCTGGATTTCAGGGCATACTTGAAATCCATACGAGTCAGGGTAGACCCAACCTGCCCCAAGACCTGGTGTGGCTTTACATATTCATTCAAAATGTGTTTACAATGATAAGTAAAGTAATAAAAATGATGTGTATGATAACGGTTTAAAAAACATGCACATGTTATTATACGGTTATTAGTGATGCAACTTAACACCATAAAAATAATATAACTTACTAAATGGAATATTAGATAGTTCATATTATAACCACTTATTTATAAAAGCAATAACAAATCATCATTATAGCAATAAACCAATTTTATGAGATCTTATTGGTATGCGTCAGCCAAGCCCCTAACCAACCCAAGACCTGGAGCCTTAATTAAGAACATGTCATCGGCATACCCACCCAGATGATCCAATGGGGCGGGTCTTGGTGGGTCAAAACAGGGGCGGGTCTCCCCGGTTTAGACCCGAGACATTGCCATCCCTACATAAAGCCTGTTACAAGTAATACATCTCTATAATCATAACATATACACTACAATAAAAAGTGCCTATTGCAATGTTTTCTTACAAGGTTTATATCTAAAACGGCGTAAAAAGGCCTTTTTATATTGTTTTTGGAGAAAATGTTGTAGAAATATGGTGTTTTTTTTTAAATTTGTTGCATTTGTTGTAAAAATCTTGTTTTTTCCAACCTTTTCTGCATTTGTTGTAATAATATCCTTTTAACAACTTTTAGTACAAAAACGATGTAAAAACTTTAATATTTGATAAACGATCTTAAACGTTGTAAATATAATTCAGTATAACCAAGTTGTTTTACTCATAGGTTGTAATTTCTTTTAAGGAAATGTTCATTATAGGAAAAGATCGAATTACCGATACTTTTTTGAATATATTTACTGTTTGCTTTAAATATTATAATAACTATTAATCGTTAATATATAATTAGTAACAAATAAACAATACGTACATAATAGTTTATAAATGGTAATTTACAATTAGTAATTATAAATGAAAGCCCATATATGTCATTAATTATAATTTATTATAATTAATGATTTAATAAATAATTTGTAATAATTATTATCTATAACTATTAAGTATTTTATATATTAAATTTTATTACCGTTCATTATTAGTAATTAGCAATTCACAGTTAATATCTATTAATTACATTTAATAATTAATCAATATAATTAATAATTGATAATTAATAATTAATATGAAATATTAAATAATTAATATTAAATATTTGATAATTAATATTAAATATTTAATATTAAATAATTACTATTAAGTAATTAATAATCAATAATATATGTAATAATTAAAATGTAAAGTAATTAATAGGTAATAATTAATGCCTAATAATATACACACAAAAGGGCGTTTGAAAGGGTACGAAAAGGAAATAGTTCGTAAAATGGGAACGTGTTCTTATGTACAAAATGGGCATTCCAAAAGGACATCTTACTTATTTTGTTATTAAAAATTATTTTTATTACTGTATTTTTGTTTTGACTCTTTTAGTCTATATAGTTAAATGAATTTATATTATTGGTAAACTATGAAATTCTAAAAAGATGCAATTAAGAAATGATAATTTTTATTACACGCTAGTATTTCGAAATGAAAACAAAATGCAAGTTTGTATATATTATTTATAAATCATATGTCTTTTGTCGCACAATATTAGTTTGTATGCATCTGTATAAGCTTTGATTGTCATTACGAAGGGGGTGTTTGAAAGGGGATGGTGGCAACCTCCCTAGGTAGAGGTGTAGAGGCAATGTCTCCACTAATGGTAGTCGACTTGGCCGGTTCATTGTTGGGGTTCAGGGGCAACATCCCGTCCGTAAAATAGTATATCTCATTCGTGATGAATATGAAATTTAAGATGAATTAAAATATTAAAATATATACTAAAAAAGGGTAATTGTGATTAATTAATGTTCGCCTCCGATACGTCGAACGCGTTTGACATCAATTTACCACAAAAGTTCATAAAATGTTCAGAATTTCAAAAAATTCATAAATTTTAAAGAAAAATTCAAAGTTAAAAATATAAACATTGTTGCAAATCTCAATACTCATCTTTGTATATGTATGATACAAAGTATTATTCTCGTATGTGTCTAAATATTTTCTTTTGCGGCCATCTTCTTTGACATATACAGGTTTTTCTTTAGTTTTAACCTAATAAAATTTTGGTCCCAATCCTAAAGATTCGAGTATTTTTGCTCCATTCTCAAGTAATGAAAGTATCTTCTCCCACTTATTTTTTTCTCTATTACTCTCCAAAACTTCATCACCTTGTATTCAATTTCAAACAACTCCACGCTAATCAAAATTTAGAACCCTAACCCTTAACATCACCCGATCTTGAAGCTCTTTCTATCCGGATTCCTCATCATGCCTTCTCCCTCTTACGCCCTCCCTTCTTCCTCCTCTTCCCGGTCCTAAAATTTTACTCAAACTTTCCCAAAACCAAGAAAACCCTAACCATGCTCTCGACTTCTATGTTCAAGCTTGGAATGTTATAGCTAGGGTCGATGGGCTTGAGCAGCCGATGGTGGAGGATTCGGTCATGTGTATAAAGACTAGATCAATGAGTATACTCTATCTCCATTAAAATTTGGCTTAGGCATGAAGGTCGCGATTAAGAAAAATAGCTAATACAAAGAGAAAAGGAGGTTGTTATTGTTAGTTCATAGATGTTGAACTGATTTTGAGAAAAATTAGAATTTTTTATTCTTTTAATTTATATCAGCACATCATAAACTAAACTAGGTTAAAATAATGAATTTAAATATATTTGTCTCTGTATGTATGTACATAATTATGACGACCGCCTTACATGACTAACACCCAATATACGTAAGATAGTGCTATGCTGTGTTGTCGATCGATGTAGAGTGACCATCAAGGTTTAAAATGAAAATAAAGCATCACAAAACCTGTAATATTTCTCACAATGCATGAAATAAAATATAATATCACAAATATTAAATAGGAGAGACAATACTAGTGATCCAAACATCAGAGTGTAGATACACAGAGTTATATATACCATGAAATAAAGTTTATAAAACATAAATAAACTCATGCAATTATCTCATACTACTAATAATAAGTGAACACTACTAAGGTTACATAATGTCGCATAGTAGAATAATCATAGAAATCCATATATAATATGAGATAGCTCCATCCTGCTCGTCTTTTATACAGCTACTGCGTTGCACCTAGACATGCTATCAAGTCTACTCATTTAAGAGCATCTGAGATAATAAGAAGTAAAATATAAAACGTCGAGTCAGATAATGGTCTGATATGAGCGCTAAATGAATCTCAAGATATTATACAAGTAGATATAGTAAGGAGAAAGCTATATAAATCATACCTAACATGTTCCTGCAACCAAAGAGTTAGCACATAATAACATAATATGCTACTCTACATATAATAAAGGTGTAACATAACCAAGTGTGATAAAGGCTGTCTAGGTATCCATATCTCCACTCCCTATCTCTGATGACAACCTTAGAGTGGCAGGTGGCTAGTGAAGCAACAATAACAAACGTAGCATTAATCAAACAATACTAACATCACTAAGTGTATGCTGGATACATGAAAATTCGTTAACCATTCTTCTGCCAAGGACTAATGGAAATCCCGGTTTCCAATTGTACTCTCTTTAGCCTACATCTAGTATTAGAACAATTCTTCTAGTCTAGGGTACACGGGTCCAATCTTTCAATCCGAGGTAGCCATTCTTTACTACCCATGAGGGTCCTCAGGATATTCCTGCTTTAAGTATAAAAGAAAACACTCTAAGTATCAACGATTCCTAATTACATGTATTTTAGCCCTTTCTTTGCTCCATTTCACTTCCATTATCTTGTAGGAACCATTCTTCATTCCTCCACTTAACAACTCCTTTCTTCAATGAGAATCTATTCTCAAGGAACCATTCTACATCCCCACTCTATGAATCCTTTCTTCATCGAGCCGTTATCTTTGAAACCTAACTCCATTCATCATTGAGTTACTATCCGAAGACTTTAACTTTCATCATGCTATTATACTATCTCCAGTCATCCTATAAAAAAGTCAATACCTCCAACACAACCTATATAACTCCAAAACCGTGCTTCAGAAATTTGGTCCACATAAGACTAAGGACGAGCACTTTGTGCTGACTTCATGAATCCGGTACCGACTTCTTGCATATAGTACTTCATGCCTTAGTGCTTGAACCCCGATTTCTCTGCCCTAATTCACGTTTTCATGTCTTCTAAACACCCTACTTTCCATCCAAGAAGCAAGTCATTGCTGCCTTCTATACTTAGCTAATCTTTGATCTAACTTCATAGATGACCTGTACTAACTAGCACCTTCTACCTCCCCAAATCGCTATCGACTTGAAGTAAGCTATAGAACTCGGTAATGACTTGAGAGGTCAGTATTGACTTCTGTACTTTGTGAATTGGAGCTTGCTGTTTGAACTGCGAGGTCCAACTATTCTCAAGGTTTTGCCTTCCAAGTCTTGTCCAGTTCCAACTAGTTTTGCCTTTGATTTTCCCTCTTTCTCAACCTATCTACCTAACATAAAAACATTAGCAAACAACATCAAATTACAACATACAATCATAGGATAACATGCATATACATCCATTCATACAACAATACATGAGAATGTGACAAAAGTCCAAGTTTTATATGAACATATGCATATGAATGATAGAGATTCCACAAGCATATGGATATGAGTTATTAGATTTCAAAACCCATTTCTAAAACCTTTTAAAAGCCATATATTTCTGATCATAAACATATATGAATAAGTGGTTAGATGGGAAAGTCATTTTAGATCCAAAACATGTTAAAAACAACCATTTTAATTATATAAACAAGTATAGATGAGTAAGAGGTCAAGAACCATTCACCAAATACCTAAAATACCAATTTACTTCCTTATATCTGAAGTGGACAGCAAGAAAGAAAGATTCGAATCAGTAGAAATGATAATATCTAGCTTATATATATTAATATTCTCTCTAGTCAATGATTTAGGTAAGATTAGTAAGTAAAAGATGCGAATTTTGATGAAATTAGGGCTAATGGAGGCTTCGATCTATTTCGAGAAAGAAGAAATGACTTAGTCAATTCCTGCATACTCCTATTAGCATAAAATTTGAAGTAGGTTAGTGGGCCTAAGCATGACGTTAGTTAATTACCCACTAAAACTGGTCAGTAGTAGCCAAAACTTGTAACTGCCATAACTTTCAAACGACATATCCGTTTTTCTGTTATGACCATTCTATGGAATGGAAAACCATCATCCCAAAACAATAGAAGTGGTTTGAGACCCTAATCTAGATCATATCAAAATTTATTATCTAAAAAAGATTTATAGGGTTAAAATGGTCACACGAAAATTCAGAAAAAATTATAGATGCGAAAAATGCCCCTAAGAGTCACTTCCCAGAACTTTAGAGTCATACGACCTCATATGGATAATTTTTTTTGCGATCCTTTAATACGTAAAACACGGGTTGGTACACTCTCTCCCTTTAAGGAATTTCACCCCCGAAATCCCCAAACAACCACAAATAATAAATTATAGTTACCCCACATGCCTAACAATCATGTACATCATTAACACGTCAAATATGCAACCATGCAATCAATAATGTAGGTAAACCTATCCCAACATGCAGGATACTATACTATACTATATGATATCCATAGTGAAAATAAAATGCGATAACCAATAGGCCTTACAATGTGAAGAGCTCCGGATGCGAGACTATCATATTCTCCTCGGTTTCCCATGTGCAACCGCCTTCACTTTCTCCCAATTAGACTTCCACTAACTTCACTATCTTCCTCCTAAGCTGTTTTGCATCACGTTCGACAATACAAACCGACCTATGAGGTCTCAAAGTTTCTGGTTCAATCTCGATATCATCAAGCTGATCCAATGCGATAGTTATGCCTGAGTTGTGCACAAATTTACGAAAATGGAAACGTGGAAGACATTGTGAACATTGCCATTCTTTGAGGTAATTCCACTCTATAAGCATGGTTCCCAATCCTCTCTAATATCGAAAAAGCACCAACAAATCTCTATGCAAATTTTCCTCTACTACCAAACCAAATAACGTTCTTCAAAGGAGAAAGTTTCATGAATACCATATCTCCGATGGAGAATTCTAAATCTCTAAGCCTTTTATCAGCGTAACTCTTCTGCCTATCCTATGCAGCTCTCATTCGTGCCGAATGATCTCTATTTTTTCTGAGGTTCCTCGAACTATTTCTAGCCCAATCATTAGTTTCTCACCCGTTTTCCACCAACTTGAAGGGGCATTACACGTTCGACCATACAATGCTTCATATGGTGCCTTACCAATACTGGACTGATAACTGTTAATTTATGCAAACTCTATTAAATGCAAATGATCTTCTCATAGGCCTTCAAAATTAAAAATGCAAGTTTGTAAGAGATCTTCTAAGATATGATTCACTCTCTCAGCTTGGTCATTATTTTAAGGATGATAAGCTGTAGTAAGATTTGGATAGGTACCCAATGCCTCCTCTAAGCTCTTCCAAAACCCACTAGTGAATAATGGGTCCTAATCGCTTACAATGCCCTTCGGCCAATCATGAAATTGTACAATCCATTTTACATATAACTCCGCCAGTTTGGCTACCATTTTACTTGACTTGATAGGTATAAATCTAGTGCTCTTAGTTAACTGATCTACGATGATCCAGATGCTGTCGTACCCTGCTTGAGTCCTTGGCTATCCATCTATGAAATCCATTGTTATCTTCTTCCACTTCCACTTGGGAACTTAAAGTGGTTGAAAAAGACCACTCTGTTTCTTTTATTTCGCCTTTACCAACTGGCAGTTCATACACTTTGATATGAGTGTACCGATGTCCTTCTTCATCCATTTTCAATAATAGGTCTATTTGATGTCATGGTACATCTTACTACCGCTGGGATGTATGGTAAATTTGGAAAGTTTGCACTCTCTAAGCACCTCATTTCTCAATCCATCAACATCGGTAACAAAAAACCTCTCATTCTTATGGAGCCAACTATCTCGGTCGAGTCCATACCGTCTCATGTCCTTAGACTCTACCCTTGTTTCAATCTTGGAAATGATCTCACTAATCTGGCATCACCCTTATGACTCGTCCAATCTTCTCTATAAGGGTAGGCCTGATGGTTAAGCTTGCCAACATCACCGGCTCTAACCAGCAATGAGGTCTAAAGTCATAACCAGTAATATATTCCAGCTATTTCCACTCTAGGAACATCGCTTCCAAATTGGCATGTCTTCTACTCAGTTTATCAGCAACCATATTCCCCTTACAAGGTGTATAGTAAATGCCAAAGTCAAAGGAGGTTAAGAATTCCAGACATCATGTCATCGAAGGTTGAGATCCTTCTAAGAGAAAATTACTTCAAGGATCAATGGTTCATGAACAGCATGAACCTCTCCCCTAATAAGTAATGCCTTCAAATATTTAAAGCAAATACTATTGTTGCTAACTCTAAATCATGAGTTGAATACTTCCTCTCAGGTGGCTTCAACTGTCGACTAGCGAAGGAAACTTTTCCCTTCTGCGTCAATGCCACACCCAATCCGATACTACAGGCATTTGTGTATACTGTCTGTTTCTCATTCTCACTCAGAATGGACAATATAGGTGCGCTCATCAATCTCTCCTTCAGACTCACAAATGTCTTCTCACATCTTTCATCCCAAGTAAAAACTGATTTTTCTTTATTAAATTGGTTAACTCTGCAGCTACCTTTGAGAAGTCCTTTATAAAGCATCTACAATATCCAGCTAGTCCTAAAAAACTCCTCATATCAGTAGCATTCTTTAGTCGGCTCTAATCCCGTACTGCTGCTACCTTGGCATGGTCAACTACATTACTCTGCTTAGAGATGACGTGATCTAAAAATCTCACTTTCCTTCTCCAGAAGTGACTCTTTGAAATCTTTGTTTTTAACCTGTGCTTCCTCAACACTTTGAGCACATTCGCTACGTGTGCCTTGTGTTCCTCCTCTATCCTAGAATATATCAGGATGTCATCCATGAACAAAAGTACGAACTTGTTGAGCATATCCTTGAAGATGCAGTTCATGAGATCAACAAAGTATGTCAGAGAATTGGTTAGCCCAAATGGCATAACCAATCACTCATAGAAACCAGATGATATATGAAACGCAGTGATCGACACACTCTCCTTTACTATTTTTAACTTGAGAAATCCTATCGCCAAATCCAATTAAAAGAATACATTTACACCATGGATCGATTTAAACAAGTCATCAATCCACGGGAGTGGGCACTTGTTCTTCCTCATCACGGTATTCAACACAATCCAAGAGAGCCATTTGCCTTAGTGGTGAATACTACAGGAGCACCCCACTCAGATTTGCTCCTAAAATGAACCCTTTTATCAATAGGCCGTTCACTTGCACCTCCAACTCCTTTTGCTCTCTAGACGCTATATTCCTCAACGGAATAATTATAAGTTTGGCATCCCTCGTCAAGTCTATACGAAACTCGATCTCTCTATGCGGTGGTAATCCGGTTACCTCCTCAAATATGTTTGGATACTCTCTAACGGTAGCCAAAGATGAAAATTCATCTTGTTGAATCTCTAGTGAATATAGAAAGATAACCATAACCCTATCATCTGGAAGGCAACCAATCACTACTGTCCGCTCTTCTACATCCCCAAATGTCACCAAAATCTTCTCACAATCTACTATTGCCGCATAATTTCTTATCCAGTCAATTTTCAGGATAATCCTGAATCCAACTAAATTCCAAACAAAACAAACACAAACAAAAAGAACATCTATGACTTTATACGACCAAAAAACAACAAACCATACGCAGTCTAGTGGAGCCTCCCATAGGGCTTGTCACAATCAACGGCCAACCAACAATTTTGAGTTTCAATCCTAGCCTACCTACTAGGTAGCTAGATATGAAGGAATGTGAAGCCTTGGTATCGAACAAACATATATGGGAACATCATAAAGGGAAAGCATACCTTAAATGACAATGCCCTTCCCCTTCTCTTTTGTCGAGGAAGCACGGTCGGAACAACTTCTAAAATATACACCTTCATAACCTGTTTCTGCTACAATGGTTCTAGACAATTATTCATTTTATGCTCAGGCTTGCACAGTTATAACACTTTTTCTTTCCGTTGGTTTTGCAGTCTTTGATCATGTGACCCTTTTCTCCACAAGCATAGCAAACAGGGTCCCACTTGACCTTCTTTTGAGTATCCTTCCCCTAAGATTTCTTATTTTCCTATTGACTTCTCCTTCTTGCCTCCTCCGTTCGTTGTGGTTTCAGCTCTTCCTTAACAGCAACAGCTGATTTGCACTTATGGTATAAGCTTTCCCAGTGAAGCGCTTTCTTGACGAATTACTCAAATGGCTCAATAACATGACCCACTAGCTTCTCCTCTAGATATTCGTCCAAACTAATGAAATTCTCGTTCTTTCTCAATAGAATAATGATGAAGGGCATCCCATGCTAGGACAAGGTTATCAACTCAGCAATGTCTGCAGTAATGGATATATCTCCCTGCTTTAAATCAGTGAATCTCCTAAATAGTACTGAAATCTGAGCAGTCGAAACAAACTTCTCCTCAAACCTAGCCTTGAACTGATCCCAAGTGAACTGATTCTTAGGTGTAGTAATAGTGATAGCATCCCACTAGTTCATGACCCACCCTTGAAGTTATCTAGAGTCTAGTTTCCTTTCATGGCATCATCGGTCTCCATATCATCAAAAATATGCTCGCAGGTGTCCAACCAATCCTACACTTCGATGGCGGACTATATTCAAAGGAATGACTTGCCTTCCAAAGTAGAATAATCTTTCACCACTTGGCAAAGTTAGCTCTCAAGCATGCATTTGAGCACCACCACCAACAACAACATTCGGAGCGGCCGCTTGGGCATTCTAAAGCACGTTCGCCATCATCTTGTTGGACATAGCTTGCAAGTCAAGAAAGCAGCCTCTGAACCCGCTCCTTGTTCAACCCCAGAGAGGGAGTTCGAAATGGTGTTTCTTTTTCACCGGCTCAATCTCTATCTATGACAAGAATGATTAGTCTCTCAAAAATAAAATCATGTCAATGGTACTCATGTGTGCATGCGACTTATATTCTATCTTTTCTACTATATAGTTTTAAAAGTCAAAATACATCACAAGTTCGCACTCTATATATATACTCTCTTGATTCAGTCTAGGGTGAGAACTCCTTCCTTAACTCCACTGAACCACCATATCCCTTAGGTTAAACAATGCAAACTAAGCTCTAAAACAAAATGTAACGACCGCCTTACACCATCGGCACTTAATATACATAAGACAATGCGCTGTTGTCGTGCCTTTCGATGTAGAGCAACCATCAAGATTTAAAATGAAAACAAAGCATCACAAAATCTGTAGTATATTTCACAGTGCATGGAATAAAATATAATATCATAGATGTAAAATAGGAGAGACAGTATTACTTAGTGATCCAAATATCAGAGTATAGATACAAAGAGTTATAAATCATGAAGTAGAGTTTATATAATAGATATAAACTTAGATAACCATCTCGTATTACTAATAATAAGTAAACACTGTCAAGGCTCCATAGTGTCTCATATCGAATAAGCATAGAAATCCATGTAATACGAGACAGATCCATCATGCTTGTCCTCTGCATAGTTATTGCGGTGCACCTAAACCTGCTATCCACACTGATCATTTAAGAGAACCTGAGACAATCAAAAGAAACGCGTGAAACTTCAAGTCCGAAAATAGTGTGGTATAAGTAGTAAATGAATCTCAAAATACTATACAAGTAGATATAGTAAGGAGCAAGGTATATAAATCATACCTGACATGTTCCTGCAACCAAAGAGTTAGTACATAATAACATAATATGCTACTCTATATATCACAAAGGTGTAACGCAACCATGTGTGATAAAGGGTGTCTAGGTATCCCTTTCTCCACTTTCTATCTCCGATGACAACCCTAGAGTGTGGGTGGCTAGTGAAGTAACCATAACAAACATAGCATCCATCAAACAATATTAATTGTCACTCTATGTACTTTGGATATATGATATCCCGTATGAACATTCTTCTGCCAGGGACTAATGAAAATCCCGGTTTTCAGTTGTACTCTATTTAGCGTCAAGCTAGTACTAGACCCATTCTTCCGGTCCGTTGTACACTTATCCATTCTTGTAATCCGGGGTAGCTATTCTTCACTACCCATGAGCATCCTCATGATAACCCTGCTTTAAATACAAAAGAAAACTCTCCGAGTATCAATGATCCCTCAGTACGCATATCCGAGCCCTTCCTTTTCTCCATTTAACTTCCATTATCTTGAAGGAACCATTCATCGTTCCTCCACTTAGCGACTACTTTCTTCATCGACACATTATTCTTAAGGAACCATTCTTTATTCCCTACTCTACGACTCCTTTCTTCATCGAGACGTTATCTTCAAAATCTGATTTCATTCATCATTAAGTTACTATCTAAAGACTGTTACTTTCTCATGCTAATATATTGCTGTCAATCATCCTATGAGAAATCCAACACCTCTAGCACAACCTCTAGAACTCAAGAACCATGCTTTAGAAATTTGATCCCCATAGGTCCAAGGACTAGAACTCGGTACCAACTTCATAAACTCGCTAGCGACTTCATGAACTTGGTACCGGCTTCTATACTTGGCTAACTAGAGGCAAAATCTTCTCCCATCCTACTTTTTGTCTCTGGTACCTCATGCCTTAGCACTTGATCCGTAACTTCTCTGCCCTAATTCACGTCTTTATGCCTTCCAAACACCCTAGTTTGCATTCTAGAAACAAGTCAGTGTTACATTCTATTCTTAGCCAATCTATGATCCAACTTCATAGATGACCTCTATTAGCTAACACCATCCGCCCACCCAAGTCGATGCTGACTTAGAGCAAGCTATATAACTCAGTATCGACTTGAGAAGTAGTGCCAACTTCTGTACTCTGCGAATTGGAGATTTCGGTTGAACTTCTAGTTCCAATTATGCTCCAAGTTGCCTTCCAAGTCTCATCCAATTCTGACTAGTTTTGCCTCTGATTTTCCCAATTTCTCAACATACCTAACATCTATAAATATAGAAAACAACATCAAATCACAATATAAATCATAGGATAGCATGCATATACATCCATTCATACAATCTACACATGAGAATGTGATAAAAGTCTAAGTTTTATATTAACATATGCATATGAATGATAGACAGTACACTAGCATGTAGGTATGAGTTATTAGATTTCAAAACCCATTTCTAAAACCATTTAAAAATCTCATATTTCTAATCATAAACATATAGAAAAAGTAGTTAAAGTGGGAAAGTTATTTTAGATACAAAAACATGTTACAAACAACCATTTTAACTATATAAACAAGTATAGATGAGTGAGAGATCAAGAACCAATCATAAAATACCTAAAATACTAATTTTCTTCCTTAGATCTGAAGTGGACAACAAGAAAGAAAGATCCAAATAAATAGAAAGGATAATCTCTAGCTTTTATACATTAATCTCCTCTCTAGTCAATGCCTTGGCTAAGATTAGTAAGGAAAAGATATGATTTTTGATGAAATTAGGGCTAATGGAAATTTAGATATATTTTGGGGAAGAAGAAAATGACTTAGCTCAGTTCCTACAGCCTCTTATTAGCACAAAATTCGAAGTGGGCTAGTGGACCTAAGCATGAGCTTAGTTAATTAAACTGGCCAACACCAGCCAAAAATTGAAACTGCCATAACTTTCAAATAACACATCCATCTTTCTATTATGACCACTCTACGGAATAGAAAACCATCATTCTGAAGCAATGAAAGTAGTTTGAGACCCAAATTTGTCTTTTATTAAAATTTATAGTCCAAACAAGATTTTTAGGGTCAAAACGGTCACATAGAAATTCGAAAAAAAATCAAAGATGTGAAAAATGTCCCTAGAAGTCACTTCCCAAAATCTAAGAGTCATATGACCTCATATTAATAAAATAAAATATTTTACGATCCACCAATACATAAAACACAAGTTGTTACAATAATGAACTAACATAGCTTAACTATTTTTATATGTTAGATATTTAAGTTTACTTATTTATTGAATTTTAGATCCTCTCTTTAACATTTTATAAAAGATTTTTGAGAACTAGTTAAATGCAAGTGTAACTATGTCATTCTAACTTGCTTTATTCACTGTGATATGTGATTAATTAAGTTATTTCTATCTTCGGCAAATTTTTCATAAGATATACGAGGTAGACAATCATGTATAAATTCTTAAAACCTGTATAACTGGTTAATTATAAGTAAAATCACTTAACTTTGAAAATGTTGAATCTTATTAAGTATTCTTTCTTATTAGTACTGTTAAAATGAGTACATGTTTGAAATATTCTGTTTTTCTTAAATTTGAACAATATTCAGTTTTTTCCTTCCTTTTGTGTTTAGTGTGTGTTTTTAAATATCCAATTGATTGTGCTTTCTTTTTAATTGTTCTACGATTGGCTACTATTCTGTTGTGCCGAATCTGCTTGACTTACACGACCCTTCAGTTCTTATTTTGGATGCGCATGTTTTAGTCCCAACATCAATCATTCATGCTTCAGTCTTTAACTGAATGAACTACTTACTTTTATTAAGAGAAGGTAGAATTGAATGGTGTTAATGTAGTCGAATTACCAGACAAAGGGTATTAAAAATCTTGAAATATTGTAATCCAAAGTTTAAAACAAGTTTGATTTACTTGAAAGGATGCAATTACGCAAAATAATTGAGGATATCTCTTCTAGTTTGCCCAATCCATGAAAGCTAAATAGAGCCTTTTTAACTCCATATTCCAAGGTATTAACAAATGAGACCTGTGTACTTTAGTTATGGCAATTAAAAAATGTAAGATGACTATTTAAATTTTTACCATATTGTCATATTCATGAATAAGTTGCACATTCAGTGTTTAATTCTATCAAAATCGAGATCCATTCTCTTTAAACCTCAATATTCATGCCTGACTAGTTCACTTGAGTGAACTTTTGTATTTCATTTATTGATTATCATCACTTTACTGTTATTAATGTCCATTATTTTATTCATTTTTCGTTTGAAACATATAAGTGTAATGCATGCCGTCTCTGATTATATACCTACATGATGTGTTAATGAAATTTGGTTTCACGGCATCAAATGCTAAGAAATATCCAATAGGAGAAATCATTGTGGCCATTAAGATGGCATTTGGCTCTACACCTGAACTTGTTTATTAGAATTGGTATATACAGGAACTTCATATCTGCTTCACTAAAGATTTCCAGGTTCATATTTAACATATATAATAAAGATCAAGCATAATACATTATCATGTTCATAATAAACAAATAGTTATCTCCATACTCATACTATATGCATTTGCAAGGAAGTGAAGCTTAGAACCCAAATGTCAAATGTTTTAGCTATTCTCGAATCGCTTCAAAACGATAAAAAAAGTGAAAAAACAATGGTGTATTTTAGAGAAGTGTTTTGTTAGGTGAGGTTGTGTGTATAATTCTATGTAAGGTTGTTTTTGTAGTGGTAGATGTGATATAATGTGAGTGTCGTGACATTATTTTTTGAATATTGTATGTAAAATGAATGTTATATTATATGTAAAGTGTTATTGTTTGAATGTTGAATTTTATTTATTTGAATCGAAGAATTTAATTTATTTTAATTTTTGAAATTTTAATTTTATATAACAGTATTTAAGATAAAAATCTAGGTTGAAAACACGAATTTGATTTATTTCAATTTTGAAAATTTAATTTTATAATAGTATTTAAGATAAAACTCTAGGTTGAAAACAGTTGAAATGACAATGTAATTTTTTTTAAGTAGTATATATTTTGCAACATTTAAAAAAGTTGGAAAAATTAATCTGTAACTTGTAAAAGAAGTTGTAAAACACATTTTGCAACGTCTAAAAATAGCTCTACCTGTAACTAATACAATGTTTGTTGGACTATCTAAAAATTATTGCAAAAGACGCCGATCCTATATTATAACTTGGCTTAATACTACATTTGTAAAATCGTTGTGAAACCCTTATTACAACAATTTTTTTAGTTTTGTAATAATGTATATTTGTTGTAGTGATAGTAAGACCACGCCGCCTAGCAGATCAGTTTTCCCCTCACTCAATCATCAACAACCATTACATCACATCATGTAACATTAAAACATCATTTCAAACATAAGTATACCTTAGACTTAATATCCAATTATGAACCATATCATACATTCACAAATTTCAAAAAATGTATAAAATATACTTATCAACATTTTATGGGCCATGTCACATGGTTATCATTCATATTCATATGCATCACCAAGACCTTTATTCAGATGCCAATTTGCAAGTTGTCCTTAACTTTATTTAGTAATTACCAGATTCATTTTACTCAAACAACGTCACTCGTGACATGGCCATCATCCACCTTGGGAGTTATTTTGGTTAGAACCACCTTGATTCTTTTAGGAAGCTAGATGTATGCACCCTTAATACATTCTAGCAAGCGTCCTTACTAAGCAGTAATAGCCCCTCCTACTCTTAGAAACATTTTCGTCTTACATTGCTGATTCATTCATTAATTATATCCATTATGATGTTAGTACCCACATTAGAGCTAAATTTTCGTATTTAACCCATTAGACTCTCATGTTGTAACGACCCGCAAATTTATTACTGATAAATTATATTTATTTTTAAAATTATTCAAATAAAAGGTTGATAATACAAATAATATTGTTTTGATTGACAATAAATAGTAGTAATCTTATTTTGAATAGATATTTACAAAAATATTTTCCTCAAAATTAAGTCAATAAAATGGCCAAAAACTATTTTATCAAATAGCAGCTCTATAATTAAAAAACATCGCACACGGAGCTGGACATATACACTTATTTTTATAATTGAACAAGAATATAAAATAAAATTAATTATTTTATTGTTGAAAAATTATATGTATTTATGTCACCATTGATAATGGCATCATATCTAAACATAGATTTATGAATTTAAATTGAGATCTAACGATTTAATATTTATTTTAAATGATGATAATTCATTTGAATAGTTATAAAGTTATAATAAATCATTTAAAATAGTTTTATAAAGATTGAGAAATTTCGTCGCACTTTGACAAATCTACGTCATATTTTTACAACTATATTTTAATATTATTTCATATGATTTTATAAATTAAATAAACTTGTTTTAATTAATTAATAATGATAAGAAACATATTTTTAAGTTCTTTTTACATAAACAAATAGTTTGATTAAAAACTGAAAATGTGATTAATGATCTTTTTTCGGATTTTCGACCGTTCGTCGAACGGAAGTTGTTTTGAATCGTTGCAACGTTGTTAACATAATTTTAGTACATATTAATACACATTTTAAAAACATTTATAATTGTCACAAAATGATAAAGAGAGTTTAATTTTGAAAACTTATAAAGTTAGTAAAATCTTTTGATTTGATTTTTACTTTTTAATAAAAATACTTAAGTGTTAAGTAATAAAAAGCAAATATACCATCACATTTCACTTCCTTACATATACTTTCCATCTCATTAAATGCTAGCAGTTAAAGATCTAACCTTGAATTGGAATGAAGAATAAATACGTGGTTAGAAATGAGTTTTGGGTTAAGGGCATTCGGGTCTTTTGTGTGCAAACTTCATGTATAAATACCCACCTCCATCTCCACTTTCATTCACACTTTCTCTACTCTTTTTCTAAGCTTCTTCATCTTCTTTCTCCTTTTCCTAATGGCTACCAAGCTATAGAAAAAAATTAGAAAGAAATAATGTCGAAATATATACAAAATAAAATCGATTTTAATGTGCCTTAAAACCAAATCACTATTTTTCATATTTTACCTCTTCTTCTCACGGCCTTCCTAAAAATAATCCAAATTGGGAAATTCATTTTTCCATATTCAAGAGAATTGAGTGGGCTACAATTTTCATTCAGTTATTTATTTAAAAATCTAAGAGTTAGTATGTTAAAATTTTAATTCTTTCAAAGTCATTTTCAAGCCCAGTTTTGAAGGCCGAAAATACCTCCTTTTCATTTGAGTATAACTCGTTAAAAAATATCCGAATAAAGTAATTCTTTTTTCAAATCATGTAGAATTCTAGTGTTTACAACTTTCATGTTTAGCACTTCTTTCAGTTTTGAGTCTAACCATGTTAGAATTCAACTATTTTATAGTGTAATTTTGGGCTTCATTTTTATGAATTCGAAAATACACTCTCTTCTTTTGATCATAACTTCCTCAAAACTAAACAAAATCAAGTAATTTTTTCTTTAGCTTTAAGAGAAAAGAATTTGAAACAACTTTCTAGTGAACAAAATTTTTAAATTTTAAGAGTAGGGTCAACAACCAAAGAGAAGATAACCTATTTTTCGGATCTGGTTTTGAGAATTCAAGGTCAAAACTCCGTCACTTCTTCTTTATAATTTCAGCCAACCCCATATCAAGCCTTGGTCGAGCACTTGGAAGAAAGAAGAAGTTTTTTTGGTATGTTTAAATAGAGGATGAAGTAGTTAGTGCAGTGTGGATTAGTTTAAATGTTGGTCGAAAGTGAAACGGTTAAGATATTGGTGAGAACTCTAACTTTAAACCATTATAAGTAGTTTTAAATGTTTAACATAACTATATTGATGCTAATGATGTTTTGATGTTTAGTTGATAAATGTTTAAAAAGTAATTAGCAACATAAACTATAAGTGCAAAACTCTTACCTACATTATGTTCTGGGATGATGATATAATGTTCACAATGGATGTTTAATATGCTTTGATCATCAAGTTTGGTTGTTTAATATGAATGTTGAATATATATGCAAGTTACAGAAATACATGTCAACAAGCACAAAGGAATTCACTTTCCTTTATTTAATGAATTGGTGTATAAGGAATGTTAAACTTCTTTAAAATGATTTTAAAATGAGTTTGAAATGTTTGTAAACATATGAAAGTGTTTTGGTGAAGTTTGAAAGGTAATGGAAAATTTAGTCAAAAATAGGCACATTGCGTAACGGTAGTTAGCGGTTTCACGCCATAAAAGTCTAATGAATATATAGATTTGAATTTAGCTTGGAATTCTTATAAACAATAATTTTTCTAACTATTATGTCGATAGTTTTCAAACAAAGAGAGAAAATCAACATTTTGATAAGCAGATTTTGAAATATGAATAATTTTTTGGAAAAATCACGGTTTTGCAGTTCGAAATCCATAAAAGAATTTCTTTAAAATGATATTTTAATTTTTTTTTAAATATGAAATAAATTCTAAAAATCTTTTAAAAGTGATTTGAATTATAAAAAGAATTTTCGAAAAATAAAAAGTCGTTTTGATTAATATAGCTTTAAAAAGCACTTTTCACAGCACTTTTCTATAACCTTTGAAATATAGCCTTAAACTTAACAATTCTTTTCCAAATCTTTTATAAATGTTTTCAAGTGAACAACAAAGTGTTTTAATGATGATTTGGAAGTTTTATAGTTTATTTAAAAATAATTTAAATAAATGATTTAAAGAAAAGCTATAACAAATTAAGTGGTTTAATCTTCGCTCTAAAAGTTGACGAGTAGACTAATTCTTTTTTATTCATGAGATCTGGATATGACGTGCTTAAACTAAGGAGATTTTCAGGAGGAACCGGTGTCCTGGATCACCTGGCCTCTTCTCTGAGAGAGGGATAGATAAGGTCAAATGTCGAAAACGAATTAAGTATAAAAAGATTTAAATTTTCCAAATTTAAATTAAATTCAACTTTGATTGTATAGAGATGATCTTCTTATACTTAGTATTAAAGCCCGAAGAAGGAGCTCGTACTATTCGTAGAATTTGAAAGGTGATTTCACCATTATTCCGTCCATAGTATTTGTTGAATATGGGAATTGATGTAGCGTAGAATTAGAAGATTTCTATAGATTCTGCTCATTTAATATTTACCGATTTTGGGTTAATGTCCTAGATAGCATAATTTTAACTAAATAAAATTTCGAATTTTGAATATTAATTTTTTTGTTAAGACTTAAATGAAATTATTTTCGAAATGTTTTCCTAAGTGAAGAATGCAATGATTTAGAATTATTTCAAGATTTAAAAAGGTTTTGAGTAATCACAGAATTTGAGAAGAGAAGTTTAATGTTTCCATACATACCAGAAAGAAATGTTTTAAAAGTTATATATCTCAAAAAGATATTTTTTATAGAAGGAATGAAATAATCAAATATTATTCACTATTTACTTGACCTCTTTTATCAATGGTTGGTTTGAAGGTTCCTATCCGAAAACCACTATGAACCAATTTATGTTTCAAAGCAAACACATGTTGAAGATAAGATCATTGAAGACAAAGATATTCGTGATGTAGGGCAGTTTGCCACTAGTCCCTCGGGGTTGAAATTTACCATGTCAGATATATGGTGGCAAGTAGTGCTCCGTTATGAAAATCATTGAATTGCAAGGATTAATCGCTACTAATCCTAAGGTTAATTCCCAAAATAAGACGCAGTAGGAGGAGTGCCTTTGGGTTCGTTCAGTTCCAAAAGAAACTTGTATGGACGAATGTCTGACGCTGCATTTTAAAACTTTATTAATTGATCTCTATAAACTCTGCTTGGTGGCAAAGAATGCAACTTCTCTTAGCTTAACACCATTTCCTGAGAAGTACTAGCTCAGGAGTTATACATATGTAGAAATAAGTTGTGTGACCATGGAATGACAGTGTGGCATTAAAAATGAAATGTGCAATGTGAAAGGTAATCGTTACCTCGAGCCTCTAATGCATAAATGGGTGAAACATAGTAGATGCATCAAGGCTATATGGTTCGCAACCATTAAGGTATGATCATCCCCTTCTAGATATATTTATACCCATTATGAAGTTTGAGTTTAAATTAATGTGGTATATGGTAAACGAGCGCTCAGTTAGGTCGGTAACGATCGAGGTGATGACATATTCAGTACTGTCTATGTAACAACTCGATATTTTCAGCCATTTGCATCCTCACATGTCGGACTTGAATTGCTCAAAATACCGCATTGTAAATAAATTTGGAGAAAACGAATTACAATCACAGACACAGAAATATCAAAATAACTCATAGAGGAAATTAAAATACCATAGTAGTTCATGAAGCTACTCTAACAAACTCTCAAAACATAATACATAATATCAGTTTGAAAAACATATATAATAGAAATCTCAAATACATAGAAGTTTATAAATACCAGAGCTAAAATAGAAAAACTGAAACTGAAAGGGAATAGATAACTAGACAAGCAGAATCTCCAACGATTCCTAGCTCCAGAAAAGAAATCCAAAGCTAAGCGGTAAATACTCAGGCTGACCCGAGTGTAAAGTAAAACACAAAACACTCGAGTCAGGACATACATACTTATATAATATAAACCAACTCAAGTGAATTGTAGTAGTAATGCACAATAACTTAAAGAATGCTTAGGATCACCCATCCTCTAAGGATCAGTTACCATAAATTAAATACATCCCATAGTTAAAATTCCAAATGGTATTTTATACTTCTAAATCAAATATTATTTTAAAATTCAATATCATTTCAAATTCATTTATAATATTAAAATATCATATCCTTCCAAATCCTCATTCATTTTCATTTAATTTAAATACCAATTCAAATCACATTTCAAATGGTTTTATATTTCAAATCAAATATTCCATTTAAATTATTTAAAAAAAATGAAGTTATTATATTTAAAAATAAAATATTCAATTCTCAAAAATTTACCATTTTTGGAATTCATTTATTCACTTCAATTTATTAAAACAGTTAAATTTCAGTCCGCAACATTTAGAAAATACTACGAAAAATTTACATTTGAAACAATTCATTTAACAAAGATAGCATTTACAAAAATACTATAATAGGTTTTTTTTTAGTTTCAATAACTACAGCACTTACAAAGTGCTATAATAGCCCTTAGTTCAATTTAGTCTTTTAGTTCATTTATATCAATTACAGCATTTACAAAATGCTGTATTATCTTTAACCTTAGAAATGATAGCATTTCAGGAATGCTGTCAATTTAAATTCCAAACTTTCACTAAAATTTCATAAAAATTAAAATTTAATTTAAATCCATTTTAACTTATAAAAATCATATTTTCTCACTTTAAAAACAATCATTTAAATACCTCCTAATTTATGATTTTATAAAGTGCAATTTCACAAATAATTATCAAATTTTAATAATTCACTTATAAAAAATCGATGTACAATTTTATAACATTTCATTTACTTTACATTTAAATTTAATTTACCATTTCATAAATTAAATTTAAATTCCATTTTATTTTCTTAACTTAACTTTTATTTTTAAAACAAATTTCACATTTTCCAAGTTAAGTTATACTCAAATTTCAATTTTTAACAATTATTTATTTAAATATTTTTAATTTATAGAAAAATTAATAGCACTTTATAGAATCATTATATATTCAAATGTAAATCAAATTATCATATTTCATACTTAACTTAAACTTCATTTATAAACAAAATCATAAATTCCAAAATTAACTTATATTTCAAATTCTATTTTATCATTTATTTATTTTACTTATTTATCTTGTAGAAAATCACTAATATTTATAAAAATAATTTTAAATTAAATTTAAATCAAAATATCATAATATTTACAATTTTATAATATTTTAAAACTTTTAGAAAAAATATATATTAATCACGGGTCTGTATATAATTTTCTAACCTAAGTCAAATGATACGGATAATATATCATTTCAATCCGTAATTTACAAAGAAAACAGGGTTCTATCATTTCAAACCCGCAATCCCATGTAACATGAAATAAATAAAAATTTCTCAGGCCTATCATTTCAGTCTATAACGATTTTTCCCTATTCTAAAGTCCGTTCGGGTATGTATAATTTCAACCCATAGTGATTCTAATCTACAGGGAACTTACAGTGTGATAAACTGATATAAATAAACAGAATATCATTATATAACAGTAACAGATGATATGATAGGTGTATAAACAGGGTGATCATCATATAAATAATATCACAGGCAGTTATAACATAATAATATAATCTACAGATTCAAATGATGTCAATTTACTAATTATATAAGTACAGAATGTCTGGTGAGAAATACTCACCTCTACAAGCTGGAAATAACAACCAAACATGAAAACTAAGATCCACAAAGGCAGGAAAGCACGACTACAATTCAAGTGAGGGGAGAGCCAAAGTAGTTGTCTTGTGCGTATGAAACAAAACAATATATAGGACAAGAATTTCAACACCAAATATGACATTAAACAGCTAGAATTTATGTACAACAAAGAATCAAATGACTTGCACTTGCTTTCACAAATACAATGCTCGGCCATACGGTGATAAGGCACAACCATGGTGGTGTATTTGGTCAAGTATGGGACCATATATGCTTGGCCTAGCCTGGGTACGAAGGTATGGAAATTGTTATGCATGAAACAAAGGTTAAGGCAACAAAAGTGAAATTTTGCACATCAAAAAGGTTCGGCCATGGCTCCAAGTGGCACGGCCAAGAGTGGTGGAGGCTAGGGGATGGTGTGGCAGTAGCTAATGTTCAGATATAGGCTGGTGGAAGTGGTGCAAGTGGTGTCCAAGAGGTGTGGTGAAGTGGTGATGGCATTGGAGTTCGTCTATGACATTATGTAGGAAGTGTTTGCTAATTTTTGTGTGGATCTTGCATCATAGAGGCCACAGCTAGGTATGTCAGTGGAGATGGAGGTGTTTTGCAGCTGAACAAGGTGGTGATGAAGGTGGTGGTGAAGGAGGATGCAATGGCCGAACAAGCTAAGTGAAGCAAGGCAAGAAAATACACTAAAACAAGGAAGAAAATAAGGAAAAAAAGGGAAAAACATTACCAAATAAATTTCAGAAATGGAGGCCAAAGTTTTTAGGGTGAGAAACTTCTTTTTTGCATGAAAAATGAAGAAGATACAGCTGAAGAAAGATAGGGTCGGTCAATAATGATGGCAAGCGGCATTTGAAATGAAAAGACAAAAGCATACCAAAGGTCAATGGTAAATGAAAAGTTCAAAACTCTTCATATTTCTTATTTTCTTTTTACATTTTTAAACACATGAAAAAAGTAAGTAAATTGAAATAAAAAAATAAAATTTATGAATAAAAATAAATAAATAAATTTTAGATAAATATAAATAAATTAAGAAAAATAGCTAAATAATAGATACCAGGGTTTAAAAATTGAAAATAAAATACAATAAGCTTTGGAAAATTATAACATCACTTTTAAAAAAAAATTAAAATAAAATATATACCTAACATGTCATATATCACATATTAGAACATGAATTAACAAATAAAATATTACTTATATAAATTAAAATAGACAATTTTATTAGATAAATCGATTTACATACAATATTGTAAAAAGCATAACTTTCACAATATAAATCGGATTTCAACGAAACGAAAAGCGGTATTCTTAAAATTTAATCTATTTTCATAATAAAAGATAAAATTAAAAAATTCAAATTTTAAGATTTTAAATTTAACATTCAATGTTTGAACAAATCGACCAAAATCCACATTTTCTGAAATTATTCTATTTATTCTGGTTTGAAATTATAATTCACATAAAAATCAATATATACTTTTAAAATAAAAAAATTATTCATTTTAATAAATAAAATAAAGTTTTTAATTTAATTTAAATAAACAATTAAAATAAATCACAAAATTCAGGGTTGTTACAATCTAGGAAGAGGTAGGCCGGTCTTGTGTTGGTAGAGTGCCATCAATTGGGCCTCGGTACATTCCACTAGAGATGTACTACCAGAAGGTAGTCCCTTCACTCGATCATTTGCATGGAAATCTATTCTCCAGGAAGTGCCTGCCATTTGGTTTATAGAATTCATTTTGTGGCTAATATGTTAGAATTTAATCAATATAACAATTTCGGCTAAGATTAATAAGTTTACTTGCAAGTCTTTTCAAAGGAACTCATTAAAAATAATATTAAATGTTATTTTTGTGTAGCAAATGTTTGGTTATCATAAGGTAAAAACCCATTCCGTCTTATTTGTGGTGTGGTCTTATGAGATACCTTTTTTTCCACAATGCGTATTTTTTGATTTCTCACAGCAGTCTCATGACTAACCCGGAGTTTATTTTCATTTCCCTTAAAATCAGGATGCCCTAATTTTTTCAAGCAACCTTATAGTCAGGTTGAGTTTAAAAGAAATCTGGATGGAGCTCGAAGCATGGAGCTAGAAGATTTTTCTAAAGATTATTATCTATTTCCACCACACTCTTGTGCTATAGTATTCTGCATTAGTAAGGACAGAAATATATAACTGTCCATGTTTAACTCTGATAAATGTAATTTCCACTGTAAATGAAATAATATATGTGAGATTATGTTCCATCTTTATTTTCTTTCTTATCCTTGAGAATCCGCTTCTCCGGCGCTTGGATTTGCAACATGTGAATACCAAGAATGTATTCTGTCGATTTTCGAGAGTCAAAGTAACGGATCCTTACGCATGTCTTCGCACCCTGCCATATACACATTGAATTTAGACTTCACTAAGCCTTGGCACAATGCCATCCAATATCTCTATAGGCGGGTATATTTAACATCCAGGTTTCAATCCATTTCTTCTAGCTATTAGTTATGTACCCTATATATTCCATTGACCTTCAAATTTAGGCCAAAACCTTTCAGTTCTTTTACATAAACATTTTTATCTTTCTTATAAAATACCGCTATTTTTTCTTAGCTTACTACAAGCTTTGGCCATTTCCAACCTTACTTAGCTTTTTGAACTTCACTTATCACTCAGATTTTACAATTTCATGTGCTATGAAATTCAAATTAAACATCTTGGAAATTGGCTTCTGAAATGCTTCCGATAATTCTGTAACGACCCAAAATTTCACTGCCTTGATTTGCGGATATTTAATTAAATTTTCTATTTAAATAATAGGTTTTATAATGAAAATAAAACACTTTTGAATAATAATTAATGATATTGAATCATTTTTAATTTTTTTTACAAAAATAATTAGCTCGAAGAAAGATGGAAAATGTGATCGGAATTCGTTTTCTGAATTTTCGATTTTTCGCCGGCTAAAATTTATTAGAAATACTATGAACTTTTATGTGTGAATATATTGTAGGATCGATTTCACCCTAGAGGGGGGGTGAATAGGATGATAGTATAAATTATAAAAATTAATTGCGGAAGCTTATAAAATAATTTCAACACAGATCACAGAATAGTAGCAGCACAGATAAAAGCAGAATAATAAATGCAGAAATAGAACGACACAGAATTTACCCAGCTTCGGCAAAAACCTGCTTACGTGTTGCTCCCAAGATTTCTACTAGAAATTAGATAGTCACACGCTTACACACGTAAACTCGCGACACCCGCTACTGACTAACCTAACTCTACGCTCAAAACCCTGCCACAACTCAGCCACTGAGTTGCGAATTCTCAAGCTACGCCACGTAGCTTGTCCCCTAGTCACATGACTAGCAAATACAACGGTTTGAAAAGAGATTTAAAAATTAAAAACAAATTTAAAACAAATAATAAGATAAAACCCTTATTTTAAAACTAAAGCCCTTATAAAAAAAAATCCTTATTTTAAAACTAAAGACCCTAAAAAGTAATGGCCGACCCCTTTTATTATTTCGACCCGATCCTTTTTCTTCCTTTGGGAAAATGGCGGCCGTTCTCTCGTTCGTTCCTCTTTGTGAAATTAGGGCTTTTCTGGAATTGAAGCACCGCTCTATCAAATGTTCTCAGAAGCTTCGATTCCTTTCTTCGTTCGAATATTTTGTTCGCAGCTACCTCAATTTGCTCGAGTTAATTGTCCACGATTTCGGTATGTACTTTACTCCTTTTGCTTTGCTGGTTTTGACTTGCTTGAACCCGAAGTTTTTTAATTGCCGATGATGATTGGGGTTTTAATCCTTTAACTCGATTGATGGTTATTGCCAATGATGTTGATTCCTATTTATAGGATTCGACCTTCTAAATTTACATCGTATATTTATTTATTTGAATTCGTCAAATCCTTTGTGCTGCCGCTTGATCATGCTTGGACGTTTGAGATGATTGTGACTTGTTCAAAAACGTATATTTTTTGTTGCTTGAATCCCACGGCATTGATTTCAACTCCTTGGTCATCACGTTGTTGATCTTGACTTGGTTTGATTCCTTTATTGCCAAGGCTCTGACTTTGAATCATGAATTCAACTTCTTTTACCTGATGACTTCGGCCTTGACACTGAATGTTTACTTCAGCCATTTTGAATTTTATGAATTACGTGTATTTTTGGCTTCACTTGTGAACTTTCGAGTTGCACACTGCTTGTTAATTACTGCTTCAACTTGTTGAGTTCCTGTAGTTGCTGTTACATCACTTCGAATTGCATTTATGTCCAATGCATAGCTATCTTCATTTTTGCTGTTTGCATGCTTCATTGACTTGAACTACTCTCTGACTTTTGTCTGAGTTCATATATATATATACTCCATTTGTCATGTATTAGTGAAGCAGTGTTGCAGTTTGGCTTTGTCTGACTTGTAGTGTTCATTTGAGTTTGGCATTGTTTATGTTGACTTGACCATGGTTCCTGTGCATTATCTGTTACATGAAACTGCACACTTGTTTATGCTTGAACACTGCACTTGTATATATTCACTATCACTTGCTCTTAGCTTGGAGTTGCATCACCATACATATTCACTTGAGTTGTTTGGATTTGCTCTACTAGTTCATTGTACAGTATTTGCCATTCACTGGTTCTTGTATATGAGTTGTTTCACTGGTGGCCTATGTACATGCTTCACTGCATCTTGTCTTGTATCACTTGTGTCACCATACCTGTTGTACATGCAGCTTCATTTTGTATTGATTGTCAGTGGTTTTGCATCATTCTGGTTATTAGTGCACTGTCACTTGTGTATTGCCTTTGACATCCATTTGGTTGTTGCAGTCCTATGCAGTTGCTATGCCTTGTGTTCTTGTAGTTGCATTCACGTCATGTTTGCTGTTTTGACTCTGTGTTCTGGTCATACATGAACTGGCTATTGAGTCTGATACTTCATACTGGATATTGTTGCAGTATTCATAGTTTGTGCTCGAGCTTGCATACTGTTTTCATTTGTTCAACATGTAGTTGTTCACTTGGTCTTTGCTTGTGACATGTTGATTTTTGAATTTTCACTTATGTTGAATCCAGTTTCAAAAACTCGGGTTTGACCTTGTGCTGTTGACGAGATTTTGAATATATTGCACCTGAGTTGAACCTGTCTGTATATTTGGGTTTGACCTCGTGCTCACCTGTCCTGTAGCATTATCAAGTGTATATCGGTGTGCACGGCCTTGTGGCATGTATAGTGATACACTGTGCATGTCTCATTGTTCGTGTGTGATGAATTCAAATAAATCATGACGAACAACCCAAATAACCGAGGAAAATAATATTTTCAAAAATCATATTTTATTTTATATTGCAAAAATATTTCTTTTTCAATTTTACTGCGTTAGTGAATATTTTTGCAGATTGCTCAGATGCTGGATTCAAACTGGAAAGAAGTTGAAGATAAAAATATGAGTGTGAGTGATATGTAGTGAGGTTGTGAATGTAGAAAAGAATTGTGATGTAATCAGAAATTGTTTTGTAATTTAAAATGTATAGTTATAGTGAGAGCTTGAAATTTTACTATCAAAATTGTAATAAATATTTGTTTGAATAAAATATTCGTTTGAATTCAAATTCGTGTTATTTATTTTATTCAGCAAATATTTATTTAATCTATGAAAAATAAAATAGTATATTAACAAATACATTTAAACGAATGTATATATGTTTATTATCATCAAACAAAAATCATATAAGCGCATATTCAACAATCTCCCCCTTTTGATGATAACAAACATATATTTAAGATATTGAATATATTAAATGTATTTGATATATGCTCTAATTGCTCCCCCTATTTAAATGCTTCCTCTCTACATGATGCTCCCCATACATATATGCATACAAATAAATATATAAATGAGCCTAGATGCAAATGGAAAATTATTTGACCTTTGCTTGATTCTATTTGACAAAATCTTAACTTTTCTCTCCCCCTTTTGTTATCAGCAAAAGAATAACAGTGTTAGAAAAAATAGAGATAAAGTGATCAATATTAATCCAACATTAAACTCAAATTGAATATAAATATTAAACTTCAATAAAAATCAAACAAAAATCATAACTACCCTTGTTAGGCGCATATTCCACTTTTAGAAAGAATGGAAATGATATTCTAATATAAAATCATACAATTGTATCAACTTGTGGTACATTTATATCAGGAATTTGAATATCTACTAATCATGCATAACCGTTAGGACTTTTAAATGAGATTAGTAGTATTCCAATTTAATTTTTAAAAATGAAATCAAGTATCTTCTAACCACGCATGACCGTGAGGACTTTTAAATGGGATTAGAATCAACTTGTCTATTTAATCAATTAATTTTGATATGCGTTCCATACATGCATAACCGTAAGGACTTTTAAATGAGCATGGAAGCACAAAATAAAAAATCCAAGTAATTCACCCATGCATAACCGTGAGGACTTTTAAATGAGAGTGAATACTTTGGATATTTATTTATTTTTACAAAAAAATATGAAATGAAAAACAAATGATCCCTGATTATAGTACCACATATCGACCAACTATATTTAAGTTTTGATAAACCATGGTCGATAGAAATATGATAGATATAGAAATGGTCATGGAATCTTTACCCAACAAAAAGTTTTATAACTCTTGTTTGAATTCCTAAAGAAGTTTTCCAAATATACTCTCCTGAGTAATGCATGTTAAATATCAACACTTATCACCTTTTTAATCACTATTTATCTTTTCGATAATTAGTAGGGAGTCGGATTAGTCAAAATTTGTCATTTAAAATCAAATAAAAATGACTAATCTAAAAATATGGTCAAACAATTATTTTCTCGAAGGGGTTATACGAAAAAAATTCTGCTAATTGAAAATTATTTGTAATGAAAAATATGCAGATATTTTCTTTGAAAAACGATGCAGTTACTAAATATCTCACCATAAATTATGTTTAACTCGCAATTTTTCTATCAACTAGATTACCAGTGTAATCTGCATCTGAATTTCTCTTTCACTCCAAAATATCACTAACTATATTTGATAGACCAGATCATGAAGTGTGCAAGAAAACTCAAATGACATTCGAAATGGCATTCTCTTGAATTTAAATTGAATCCGTGTAAATAATCAGAAAATCGTGAATATAGAGTTAGCTGAATTATAACCAAATTCATTATCAAAACACAATATTTAATCCAAACAAATATGTATGAAGTAATTTGATTAGTGTTTTTGGCATAAATATAATTGGCCAACTATTTTGAATAAGTCAGAATCAAAGTCATCATCTTTTCATCATCTCGATATTGGCTGATTCAGAATATGGTGCAGGTTATCACATTTAATATATCGTTCAAATAAATATACCATTACCTGTTTTACCTTTAAGATATTTTTCGTTGTTTATCCATTGTGATTCTGTCACCTTTATAATAGGCTAAGGAACTTTGCTTTGTCGCCCGTTGTGTTTCTGGAACAGCTAAAAAATCCAGAAAATACTGCTGTTGTTCCTTAGCCTGCCACCACACCTACACGGGAAAAGATTTTTGTGACCTATTTGTTTTTATAGGTCCCTGATTGTTAGTGGCAGAATATTTTGAAAAACAATTTTGTAAAGACCCAAAATTATTTATAATTGTTCCCTCTGGCACCCAAATTTGTTTAATTTTGAGAGATTTTATATTTGTGCCTTTTGGAACCCAAATTGGTATAGTTTTCACATGTTTGGGTCTATTCCAACAATTATTGTGATCGTGTCCATATTTTCTACAAATTGTGCACATGGAATTTTCTTGATTAATATCGCTTTCAACATTTTCAGATTGATTATATCAAAGTCCTTGTCTAGCTGTATTAACAGTTTGCTTCCCTAATAGCAGATTCAACGATTTCTCACTTTTTGAAAATTTATCTAAAGTTATTGACAATTGTTGGACTTGTATTTTGAGAGATTCATTTTCGTTCAATAATTGCGTGCACTTTTTGATAGAATTTTCTCTCCTAGTATTTTCGTTCTCTTTCAAAATCAGAATTTCATTTTCGAGTGATTTTATATTAATTTCTGATTTTTTAATTTCTTCTTCAAATGTTGGACACTTATCACACTTAAGGATCCTACTTTGATAGGTTTTAACTAATTGGTCAAGTTGTTTATTTAAATCTATCAAAGTATCTTTTTGTGATTCAAGTTTGGCATACTTTTCCCTAAGTCGTTCAAAACAACCATTCACTTCGTGGAAATATATAAGTAATTCCGAATGAGAAAGTTTTGATACTTCACTTGGCTCGTCATCACCACTGTCAGTTATTTCACCACGAAGACACAAGTCTGCTTTTTCATCCTCACTGTTAGCACTTTGATTATCTTCATCACGTGTATTCCATGTGGCAGCAAAACTTCTCCTTTTTGATTTCGTTTCAAAGTCGCGTCGATTTTGAGGACAATTGGGCTTGATATGTCCGGGTTGGTTGCACCTATGACAAATGATCTTTTGTTCTTCTGGATTGTCCAATATTTTATTTATTCTGCTTTTCAATTTTCGACTTAGAGCTGAATTTCCGGATTTGTAATTCCACCTTTTGACTTTCTTTATTATCAGCTCCAATTCTGCTGCTCCGTCATGATCATCATCACTATCACTTTCTGTTGTTCCTTTAAGAGCTATTGATTTCTTTCGAGTATCACCTCCTTCACGTTCTTCCTTGAATTTCATTTCTAGCTCATAAGCGGTGAGATTTCCGATGAGTTCTTCGACTTTCATTTGTTTCAAATCTTTTGATTCTTGAATGGCAGTCACTTTGGTTTCAAAACTTCGTGGAAGGACTCTGAGGATTTTTTGGACTATCTCCAACTCTGTATATGGTTTTCCAAGAGCTTTTGATTTGTATACGATATTGGAAAGTCATCCATGCATCTCTTTGACATTTTCTTCTTTTGCCATTGTGAAATTCTCGTATTCGCTGCTTAGCATGGCAATATGAGATTCTTTGACTTGAGATGTTCCTTCGTGAGTCACTTCTAGTGTGTGCCATATTTCCTGTGCAGTTAGGCAATGTGAGACACGATTAAATTCAAATTGATCCAATGAACAGATAATAGAATTCATAGCTCTAGCATTAGCATTTTGTAATTTATTTTCTAGTTCTGTCCATTGATCCATCGGTTTATCTATTTCCTAATTATCTACAATTATAGTTGGTGCTCTATAACCTGTCTCAACAATGTTCCAAGCGTCAATGGTTTTCAGAAAAAATTTCATTCTATTTTTCCAATAAGCATATTCACCATTGAACATTGGTGGTCTAACAATGGACTGACCCTCAGCAAAAGCATTATTAAAAAAAGCCATTTTAAAAATTCAAAATTTTTTAAAATAAAAATTGGTTTTTGACAAACGAATTTTTTAAAACAGAAGTTGACTTCTATTCCTAGCTCTGATACCACTTGTAGGATCGATTTCACCCTAGAGGGGGGGGGTGAATAGGGTGATTGTATAAATTATAAAAATTAATTGCGGAAGCTTATAAAATAATTTCAACACAGATCACAGAATAGTAGCAGCACAGATAAAAGCAAAATAATAAATGCAGAAATAGAACGACACAGAATTTACCCAGCTTCGGCAAAATCCTGCCTACGTGCTGCCCCCAAGGTTTCTACTAGAAATTAGATAGTCACACGCTTACATACGTAAACTCGCGACACCCGCTACTGATTAACCTAACTCTACGCTCAAAACCCTACCACAACTCAGCCACTGAGTTGCGAATTCTCAAGCTACGCCACGTAGCTTGTCCCCTAGTCACACGACTAGAAAATACAACGGTTTGAAAAGTGATTTAAAAATTAAAAACAAATAATAAGATAAAAACTTATTTTAAAACTAAAGCCCTTATAAAAAAAATCCTTATTTTAAAACTAAAGACCCTAAAAAGTAATGGCCGGCCCCTTTTATTATTTCGACCCGATCCTTTTTCTTCCTTTGGGAAAATGGCGGCCGTTCTCTCGTTCGTTCCTCTTTGTGAAATTAGGGCTTTTATGGAATTAAAGCGCCGCTCTGTCAAATGATCTCAGAAGCTTCGATTCCTTTCTTCGTTCGAATATTTTGTTCGCAGCTACCTCAATTTGGTCGAGTTAATTGTCCACGATTTCGGTATGTACTTTACTCCTTTTGCTTTGCTGGTTTTGACTTGCTTGAACCCGAAGTTTTTCAATTGCCGATGATGATTGGGGTTTTAATCCTTTAACTCGATTGATGGTTATTGCTAATGATGTTGATTCCTATTTATAGGATTCGACCTTCTAAATTTACGTCGTATATTTATTTATTTGAATTCGTCAAATCCTTTGTGCTGCCGCTTGATCATGCTTGGACATTTGAGATGATTGTGACTTGTTCAAAAACGTATATTTTTTGTTGCTTGAATCCCACGGCATTGATTTCAACTCCTTGGTCATCACGTTGTTGATCTTGACTTGGTTTGATTCCTTTATTGCCAAGGCTCTGACTTTGAATCGTGAATTCAACTTCTTTTACCTGATGACTTCGGCCTTGACACTGAATGTTTACTTCGGCCATTTTGAATTTTATGAATTACGTGTATTTTTGGCTTCACTTATGAACTTTCGAGTTGCAAACTGCTTGTTAATTACTGCTTCAACTTGTTGAGTTCCTGTAGTTGCTGTTACATCACTTCGAATTGCATTTATGTCCAATGCATAGCTATCTTCATTTTTACTGTTTGCATGCTTCATTGACTTGAACTACTCTCTGACTTTTGTCTGAGTTCATATATATATACTCCATTTGTCATGTATTAGTGAAGCAGTGTTGCAGTTTGGCTTTGTCTGACTTGTAGTGTTCATTTGAGTTTGGCATTGTTTATGTGCACTTGACCATGGTTCCTGTGCATTATCTGTTACATGAAACTGCACACTTGTTTATGCTTGAACACTGCACTTGTATATATTCACTATCACTTGCTCTTAGCTTGGAGTTGCATCACCATACATATTCACTTTAGTTGTTTGGATTTTCTCTACTAGTTCATTGTGCAGTATTTGCCATTCACTGGTTCTTGTATATGAGTTATTTCACTGGTGGCCTATGTACATGCTTCACTGCATCTTGTCTTGTATCACTTGTGTCACCAAACCTGTTGTACATACAGCTTCATTTTGTATTGATTGTCAGTGGTTTTGCATCATTCTGGTTATTAGTGCACTGTCACTTGTGTATTGCCTTTGACATCCATTTGGTTGTTGCAGTCCTATGCAGTTGCTATGCCTTGTGTTCTTGTAGTTGTATTCACATCATGTTTGCTGTTTTGACTCTGTGTTCTGGTCATACATGAACTGGCTATTGAGTCTGATACTTCATACTGGATATTGTTGCGGTATTCATAGTTTGTGCTCGAGCTTGCATACTGTTTTCATTTGCTCAACATGTAGTTGTTCACTTGGTCTTTGCTTGTGACATGTTGATTTTTAAATTTTAACTTGTGTTCAATCCAGTTTCAAAAACTCGGGTTTGACCTTGTGCTGTTGACGAGATTTTGAATATATTGCACCTGAGTTGAACCTGTCTGTATATTTCGGTTTGACCTTGTGCTCACCTGTCCTGTAGCATTATCAGGTGTATATCGGTGTGCACGGCCTTGTGGCATGTACAGTGATACACTGTGCATGTCACATTGTTCGTGTGTGATGAATTCAAATAAATCATGACGAACAACCCAAATAACTGAGGAAAATAATATTTTCAAAAATCATATTTTATTTTATATTGCAAAAATATTTCTTTTTCAATTTTACTGCGTTAGTGAATATTTTTACAGATTGCTCAGATGCTGGATTCAAACTGGAAAGACGTTGAAGATAAAAATATGAGTGTGAGTGATATGTAGTGAGGTTGTGAATGTAGAAATGAATTGTGATGTAATCAGAAATTGTTTTGTAATTTAAAATGTATAGTTATAGTGAGAGCTTGAAATTTTACTATCAAAATTGTAATAAATATTTGTTTGAATAAAATATTCATTTGAATTCAAATTCCGTGTTATTTATTTTATTCAGCAAATATTTATTTAATCTGTGAAAAATAAAATAGTATATTAACAAATACATTTAAGCGAATGTATATATGTTTATTATCAACAAACAAAAATCATATAAGCGCATATTCAACATATATACATTTGTAAATAGTTTAAGATGTGGATATATGTGTGTATTAGTGTATGTATATGTATTTATGCCTATATATAATGTTTTAAAAAAAGAATAAGATGCTTAAGGAAACATAAAGGGGCATGATGTGATTTTTTGGCAACTTAAGAAGGCATTTAGTACAAATGCTTATAATTGCATGTTGGGTCAAGTTTGCATGGAAGGGGACAAGGCAAAAATGTGGGCTAAGCTGCGAGTAACATGCAAGGTTAGGTGTCATTAAGGCTGTGGAGGGTAGGTACCTTAAGGGCTTTTTAGTAATTTAGGTATTTCACTTTATACATATACTAATTTCCAATTTATTTTCCTTCTTATTTTCATTTTGTTTTAAATTCCAAAGTTTCATTTTCATTCTCAAGCTTTCCAAAGGGTTATGATGGCTTATTTCTTGATTTTTAAAAGTTTTAAAAATCAAAGTTTAAAATTTTAGTGTTTTCAAAACTTCCTTTTTAAACCTCCTTTTCCATTTTTGCACCATCCTTCTTCAAAAATAAGCACTATACCTTCCATGCTAGCCAAGGCCATGCCCTATTTGACCATGGCCAAACCATCCCTAGGCCTTAAGGCCACCTAATCTTCATTTTTCAAAGCATAAAACATAGATTTAGTGATGGTTAGGAGCTCTGGAATTGTTTAGTTTGGTTCCTTAAGATTTGGTGAGTAAAACTCCTTTTGAAAATATTTTTTTAAAGCTTTTAGTTTTGCCCGACTAAGTTGTGTGTTCGGATGAAATTTGAGGTTTCTTATATAATCATACATGTGCTTGTGTGTGATTATATGTGACTTGAAATGAAGTCAAAAAGTTAGTAAAATTACAAGTTGGGATTTTATGTGATGGATGATGTTTATGGCATATATGTATATGTTTACTTTTAGGTTTGTGGTTGTAATATGATTGTGTATGTTATGGACATGATTGAATGGTTGTATGATAAGAAAGTTACTACTTTGCGTACTTAAAGCGACATGGAACCATTTGTGAAAGCTATGGTTATTTGTTTTTGAAATCAAAAGAGTCTCAAGTTTTAACAACTTTGTTTTAAGTTTTACAAAACTCTTACTTATTTTTGGAAAAATTTGGTGAACCTTAAAGTTCTAAATTCAAGGGAAGTTAAAAATAAGTTTAGAATTATGGGTATCCATAACGATGTCGTTGTGGATACCATTCGCTTAAAGAATCCGATTTTTGAAAAGTTTGAGTTTTTACACTTGAAATTGTTTTGTAAATGGTTTATAATCTTAATAAACATGTTTAGAAAGTTAATTAAGTATTAATTAATTAAGATATTATTTAGTAATTAATTAAGTGTTAACAAGGTTTATTTACTTTACTAGTAAAGATTAATATTAATTAATTATCTTTTAAAGTTAAAATTAATTTTAATTAATTATTAGATAATTTATTTAATTTTTAATTAATTAGGAATTAATTATATGATTTATTTTTAATTAATTGTTAATTAGTTAAAAGTTTTATTTGTTGATTAATTTCTATTCATGGTAAATTTAAATTTAGGATTTAATTAAAAACTTAATTATGATTTAATTATTTAAATAAAAGTTAAATTTATTATTTAATTTTTAATTAAATATTACTTAATTAGTTAATTGAGGTTAACTAATATTTAATTACAAATAAAGGTTTTTAATTATTATTATTAATCAATATAGGATTAATTATTTATTTAATAGTTAATTATTTATTTAAGGTTTCATTATTTCTTAATTATTAATTAAATTAATTTAAAATTTAATTAAGATTGATTATAATTTAAATAAGGCTTTAATTTGTAAATAATTATTTTAAAAAGAAGTTTTAATATTTAAGTCTTTGTTTCCAAGAATCAAATTGTTTTAAAGGTACTTTCAAAGATGGTTTTGAACACAAGGGATCAAATGTCGATACCATTAAGTAGACAAACAGTTGTGAAAGGATAATGTAATTGTTTATTGTATGGACAGACGTTAGCAGAATAAATGCCCATGCTATTATAATGTAATTGTTGTTTGTGTGGATATGTATTTAAGCAGAATAAATTCTTGTTCTGCTATAAATTAATTGAATTTTTTAGACACCTATTTAGCGGGACCATTGTAACGACTCATCAATTTATCATTTTGATAAATTGGGTTTATTTTTAAATTTATGAAAAAAGAAGGATAATATTGTTTCAAGTAATAATAAGTAATAGTAATCTTATTTTGAATAAATATTTTCCCTGAAATGTATATCGATAAAATAATATTGTATTTGAATAATTGATTTATTTAATTTAAATTGAGATATAATGATTTGATAATTATTTTAGTAATCCAAATAATTATTTTCAATAATAATAACATTTTTAATATTTATAAAGTGATAATGAAATAATAGTTTTATGAAGATGTATATTTAATTTGAAATATAAGGAAAAATCGATAACGCTTTATCGGTATAATGGTTATTTTTGTAAATAATTTTTAATATTAATTTATATGGTTTTATAAATGAAATTTGATCATTTTAATTAGTTTTAAATGATAAGAAATTTATTTTTTGAATATTATTTAGAAATATGTGTACGTTAATAAATAAATGAAAATGTGGCCGATAATGGTTCTCAACGATTTAACGAACAAAAGTTATTTGAAGACATTCGAAGTATTATGCACCTACAAACATACATATATATGTCACATGCATATGTTAACATGCACATACATACATAAATACATACATACATACATACATATATACGTATGTTTGTGCCAAAAATGGTCGCAAACCCCAAGTATCGTGAAAGCACCAAACAATGAATATAAGTCAGCAATATTCAAGTACATGTCTCATATCTAAGCAAGCAATAAACAACAATCCAGAAATATCAATCAGAAAGGCAAGATTTATAGTGGTTCGGCTATCTCCGGCCTACGTCTACTTCAAAGTTTTATCTTTTATTGATGTTCTTAGCTGATTACAAATGATTGCAGCAGTTACAATGCAGAATTTCGACTATAACAGCAATGGTAATATGTAGGATTGAATCCGGTAGAGTCTGGACGTTGAATGGCCAAAAGATCCTTTTTCTGTAGGCTTCAGGGGGCTATTTATAGGCGTAGGAGGCTGATATCGCGCTCAAACTTCGGGAGATTTCTTCTGGCACGTCAGTGGGCCCACGCAACCGACCCCACCAAGTTTCGACTCGATCTGTGATCGATACGAAACAATTTCGTGTCCATCAAAAAAGATCCAATCGAGCTGAAACTTGGCAGGACTGTCCTTTACCTTGTATGCAAGCTACTGTGAAAATTTCATTGCATTTGGATGTGGATCGTGAGATATGATTGATGCAAGATTGCACTTTCGTGAATACTGTCGCGTTTGAATCCATGGTTCGTATCCATCTGTTTGACTCGATCAAGGCACGTGCGTGTGATGTGACGTGGTGCGAGATTCCTGGATCGCTCCTCCTTTTTTGCCAAGTCAACCGAGTCATTCGTAACCAACACCGGAGCTTCGTTTGCATCGACCGTTGATTCGTACCCAACCACTTCAGTCCTTTGAATCAATTCAATTCGCATCCCTTCGTCGTTGCCCTTGTTCGTATCAATAATTGTGGGTATATTTCGTATCGATCATCATCGATACAAAATGAACTTGCTTGTATACGGTGGATACGGACAAGGAAACATATGCTATCGATGCGAACAATCATGAACTTGGTGGATACGAACCGTGCTCACTCATGATCGATACGAACTGTATCGGACCCTGGTCGACACTATCCTGATGGATACGAAGTGTAGTCGATACGACGCTGTTGTTTGGGTCGACGCGAACCTGATGGATTCAAACTGCACTAAACTTGATGGATGCGAACATATTGAGACAGTGTTGTTCCAATGGATACGAAGCTGATGGATTCGAAGCGAGGCGAAGTCATTTTGATTGATACGAATCTGATGGATACGAAAATGAGGTTATCACCTTTAATTTGCATCGATCATTACTTGAGCATAAGAACTCGGATTGACTTGAAATTTGGAGTGCTGGCTTCCATGACTTTGCTTGCCGTGTCCTATCAATTGCAGCCCTATTCGGACTCGGAAAAAATTCATCGACATCCATGGTTATCTTGCAATGCGTAGTTGATATTCATGACTTATTATTATTGATTTTCAGTTAATTTTTGGGTATATCAGTTTTGCCAAAAGGTGGGATAACACTTCGCCCCCCCCCCCCCAAAAATGCCTTTTGGTAAAAGGTGTGTTTTGATCAGTCTCAAATTGAATGCAGTGAGTTCATGTTTTATTCAAAGCTTACAACATTTTCAATCAAGTTCATGGCTGTTCAAAGCCAAATCATTATCCATTTCTTTCTGTGGAAGTTAAGAATGAAATTCTACAGTCTCTCCGGACTGTCGGTGGTTACTCCGGACCATTGCCAAGCCCATTCCAGACTTAGCGATTGAATAGAAAGATCCCATTGCACTCCGACGTTGCTTTCTATCCCTTGCACTCTGGCCCCAGCTATGGCATATAGCGATGTCTTGGTTGTTCTAAACCGATCATAGCCTCTCCGGGCTCTTGCTGGATCCCATTTTGTCACTCTCCGGTGAAGGGGAAGCAGAGTTAAGTGAGTCGATCCTCTCGCTCTTCGGTGAAGCAACTCACTTCTTGCACTCCGGTTCAGTGTATCTGAACATTGAGTGATGTCATGGCATGAATCCTGGGCCGATCACAGCCTCTCCGGGCTCTTATCGAATCCCGATCCAATCACTCTCCGGTGAATGGGAAACGACATTAAGTGAGTCGATCCAGTCGCTCTCCGACGAAGCAACTTACTTCTTGCACTACGAACCCCGCCTCTCCGGGTAGGATCGTAAAGCGATCGTTTTCATGTTGGTTTTTAATATTCATCCTTTAACTCTTCGGTCAAAAGTTTATTTTAAGAAATTCAAGTTTATTTATTAAATTCGAGTCCTAGACGTTAAATCTCAAACATCAGGAAAAAACTAAACATTGCCTCTCTGGGCAGATCGGTCTATTTCTATCTCAGAGCGTGCCTAGAGATCTCTCCGGTTCCCATACATGAGTGAGTGGAATAGCCATTTTATTTTGAAATCAAATCTAAGAAATCTAATTGACCAAAGTCCAAATCCCGAACTTGGCCCTTGCCATCATAATCAATTGATGACGAGTCGTGATCTAGATCCAGGATCAGTTCTGTTAGGTGGAGGCGGCAGTTGTTTGGTCTTACAGCCACCGTTTGTTCTCTGATATATTGTGGCAATCTACCACTCCTGGCATGTTCTTCAACCTCATCTTTTAGGTGACGGCATTCATCGGTAGTGTGCCCATCCAGCTTGAGGAATATGTAATATTTTCCGGTTCTACGTTCCCGCTCCGTGGGATCTCTCCTGGGTTGTTTTCGATAGGGGAGTTGCCCCTCGAGTTTCGGTGTAAATCCTTTCTAGACTTTCCGTCAGATCTTGTATTGTCTTAATCTAGGCTCTCGGAATTTCTTCCATTTATCAGGACCATCATGTCCATTGTCCTGCTTTCTCTTTCCTTTGTCCGCTCCGGATTGTTCCTTGGCGGTTCGTTCACTTTGCATAACATTTATTTCTCGCCTTTCAGCTTGTGATTCTTCCAGCTAAATGAATTTTTCAGCCTCATGGTAAAATTCTCCAAGATCTTGTGGTGGATCTCTTGCCAAAGAATCTTTGAATTCGGTTTCTTTCCCAACTCCTGCCACCGCCGCCATCAAAATCATCGATGGATCCGGGCGATCTATAGAAACCACAGTTGCATTGAATCGCAATAAGAAATCTTTTATGGACTCTCCGGCCCTCTGCTTTATCAATGCCAAAGTCATCACACTCTTGGGTAGTGTCACGTGGACCCTAAACTGTCTCATGAAGCAATCTACAAGCTTGCCCTATGTTCTGATTAATCCGTTCTCTAGTTGCCTAAACCAAAGCGCGGCCAAATCTGACAAGTATAGAGGGAAGAATCGAGCCATCACTTCCTCAGATTTCCCCAGCACTTCCATGTGCCTGATGTATCTGGTAATATGCATCGTTGGGTCTGACTTCCCGTCGAGGGTTCCTTGCATTTCTGATGTTCGGAGTGAACAGACTCCGACTGATTTCTTCTAACCCTCCACTCGACAATCCTCCTCTCATGATTCGTCGCACTAGACCAATCATTATTTCATCTCCATCCGGGGACTGCCCCCTTGTCATGTTTCTATCCTGCCCCCCAAGTCTCGAAGGGAATTCTGGCACATACTCTTCATGTTGCTCAGTAACATTACCATTGACTCCAGCCTGCTGAGCTTCATCTATGGGTCTTCCAGTGTCTGATCCTGAGGGCTGCCCCCAAGTTCTTGTTGATTGCCTTCAGGTCCGGCATTCCGGTCTTGAACCTGACCTTCATTTGGTTTCCGCAATCCTGACTCCTTATCCTGCACTTGCAACCGCTGTAGTTGGCCCAAGGTTCTGCACGTTCGTTGCTCTCATCTGTTCAAAGAAATTCTACAGCATCTCCTGTTGGCTTTTCGTCATTCTTTCATGCATTAAATTAGCCATAACCTCCATCTCATCCCTAGTGATGTAGATTGAAGCTTGTACTTCTCCGTATCCAAAGGATGCCTCCTAGCTTCCTCCTTGTTGGCTTCTCTCAGCCCTCTGCCTTCTACTGTTTTGTCTATTCATTTTCTCTAAGTCTGAATTCTTCAAGCTTTTCAAATCTGAATTTCAATCCGATGTAGCGGGTGCTAGTTCTTCTCAATGAAAGCACCGAAGTGTTTGCGCCAAAAATGGTCGCAAACCTCAAGTATCGTGAAAGCACCAAACAATGAATATAAATCAGCAATATTCAAGTACAAGTCTCCGATCTAAGAAAGCAACAAACAGCAATCCAGAAATATCAATCAGAAACATAAGATTTATAGTGGTTCGGCTATATCCGGCCTATCTCCACTTCAAAGTTTTATCTTTTATTGATGTTCTTTGCTGATTACAAATGATTGCAGCAGTTACAATGAAGAATTTCAACTATAACAGCAATGGTAAGATGTAGGATTGAATCCGGCAGAGTCTGGACGTTGAATGGCCAAAAGATCCTTTTTCTGCAGGCTTCAGGGGGCTATTTATAGGCATAGGAGGCTGATATCGCGCTCAAACTTTGGGAGATTTCTTCTGGCACGTGAGTTGGCCCACGCGACCGACCCCACCAAGTTTCGACTCGATCTGTGATCGATACGAAACAATTTCATATTCATCAAAAAATGATCCAATCGAGCTGAAACTTGGCAGGACCGTCCTTTACCTTGTATGCAAGCTACCGTGAAAATTTAGTTGCATTTGGATGTGTGGATCGTGAGATATGATCGATGCAAGATTGCACTTTCGTGAATACTGTCGCGTTCGAATCCATGGTTCGTATCCATCTGTTCGACTCGATCAAGGAACATGCGTGTGAGGTAACGTGGTGCGAGATTCCTGGATCGCTCCTCCTTTTTTTTTGAGTCGGCCGAGTTATTCGCAACCAACACTGTAGCTTCGTTTGCATCGACCGTTGATTCGTATCCAACCACTTCAGTCCTTTGAATCAATTCAATTCGCATCCCTTCATCGTTGCCCTTGTTCGTATCAATAATTGTCGGTATATTTTGTATCGATCATCATCGATACGAAATGAATTTGCTTGTATATGGTCGATACGGACAAGGACACAGATGCTATCGATGCGAACAATCATGAACTGGGTGGATACAAACTATGCTCACTCGTGATCAATACGAATTGTGTCGGACCCTGGTCGACACTATGCTGATGGATACGAAGTGTAGTCGATACGACGCTGTTGTTTGGGTCGATGCGAACCTGATGGATTCGAACTGCACTAAACTTGATGGATGCGAACATATTGAGGTAGTGTTGTTCCGATGGATACGAACCTGATGGATTCGAAGCGAGGGGAAGTCATTTTGATGGATACGAAGCTGATGGATATGAAAATGGGGTTATCACCTTCAATTTGCATCGATCATAACTTGAGCATACGAACTCAGATTGACTTGAAATTTGGAATGCTGGCTTCCATGACTTTGCTTGCCGTGTCCTATCAATTGAAGCCCTATCCGGGCTCGAACAAAATTCATCGATATCCGTGGTTATCCTGCAATGCATAGTTGATATTCCTGACTTATTATTATTGATTTTCAGTTTATTTTTGGGTATACCAGCTTTGCCTAAATGTGGGATAACAACATATATGTGTTTGTGTGTGTGTGTGTGTGTATAAGTATTACAAAAATGACTTAATAATTCCTAAGCTTTACCTTTATGGACCATAAAGCAAACATCACTTCATTGTACCAGACTACCACCTCACATCAACCATCACATGGCTTTGGGGAGGAAGTCTTGAGGCTAGGGGAGGGGTGTAGGCTAGGGGTATTTAAGTAATTATGTAATATAATATTTTATTCTAAGATTTTTCTATAAATAACACCCTTCTCACAAAAATCATTATACCATTCCATTTCTTCTTCCTCTTCTTTTCAAGCTTTCTAAAAGCCTCTTTAATGGCTTCTTATTCATAAAAAATACATTAGAAAAGCTGGAAAAAATATATCAAATAAAAAGGAAAATGTATACACTAGCTATAATATTGATTCGCTTCAAAACTAGTTCTAAACACCTTATCTACTCTTCCAACTCTACTCTTCCAAAGTCCTCGGCTAGGCTGAGCCACTTCAAGGTTGAAAGCTTGATTTTGCTGAGTTCAATTTCGTGATAGCGAAGCTATAGTCGATTTTCTATTAGCTCGAAGGGAAAATAAAGGTAAGAACTCCTAAACTATTATATTATATTTTGGATGATATTTGCAATGGATGTTTAATATGCTTTGATCATCAGGTTTGGTTTTTTAAAAATGAATGTTGAATATATATGCAAGTCATGGAAACACACGTCGATAAGCACAAAGAAAATCACTTTCCTCTATATTAATGAATTGGTGTATATGGAATGTTAAATCTCGTTAAAATGTTTAAAATGAGTTAAAAATGTTTTATAAACATTTAAAAGTTTTTTGGCGAAGGTTGAAAAGAAATGGGAAATTTAGTCAAAAATAGGCGGTCGCGTAACGACCGTTCACGATTTCGTGCCATAAAAGTCTAACGAGTGTAAGAGATGGAATATAGCTTGGAATTTTTCAAGATAAGAATTTTCTAAACTATTATATCCATTGTTTTCCAATGAAGAAAGAAATCAAGATTTCGATAAGTAAATTTTGAGATATGAGTAAATTGGTTTTTGAAAGATCGCGGTTTTGCAGTTTGGAATCCAAAACTGGATTTCTTTTAAAAATGATGTTTTAATTTTTTTTTAAAAAACGAAATAAATTTTATAAATCTTTTAAAATAGCTTAAAAGTGTTTTGATTTATAAAAATGAATTTTCAAATGATAGAAAAGTCGTTTTGATCAATACAACTTAAAAGAGCACTTTCCGCATCACTTTTCTATAGCACTTTTTATAACCTTTGAAATATAGCCTTAAGCTTAATAATTCTTTTCCAAATACTTTAAAAATGTTTTTAAAAGGATAATTAAGTGTTTTAATAATTAATGGAGGATTTATAGCTTATTTAAGAAAGTTTAAATAAACGGCTTAAAGAAAAGCTATTACAAATTAAGTGGTTTAATCTTGGCTCTAAAAGCCGACGAATAGAATGGATTTTTCTGTTCGTTAGATCCGAACGTTAGGTGCTTAAATTAAGGAGATGTTCAGGAGAAACTAGTGCCCTATCTCACCCATCCTCTTCCTTGGAAGAGGGATACATAAGGTCGAATGTTAGAAACGAGTTAAGTATAAAAATTTAAAATTTTCAGATTTAAATTTTATACAACTTAGGTTGTATAGGGATAATCTTCTTGTACTCGGTGTTAAATCCCGAAGAGGTAACTCATACAATTCGTGTAATTTAAAAGGTGATTTCACCGTTATTCCACCCATATTATTTGTCGAATACGAGAATTGATATTGAGTAGAATTAGATGATTTTTATAGGTTCTTCTCACTTAAAATTTACGGGTTTTAGATTGACATCCTAGATAACATGGTTTTAACTCAATTAAAATTATGAATTTTTGAATTGAGAAATCTTTGTTAATGTTTAACCAAATTGATTTTGGAAATGATTTTTTAAGTGAAAAATGAAATGACTCGAATTATTCCGAGTTTAAAACGGATTTTAAGTAATTAAAGGATTTGATAATAGATGTTTAATAGCTCCGTATATGTCAAAGAGAATGTTTTGGAAATATATATCTCTAAAAGAGTTTTTGATAAAAAGAACTTAATCAATTAAAGAATGAATCCCTATCCAAAAAAACTCTTTTTAGCGATGATTGGTTCGAAGGAATTGGGGTCGGATCTGGGGAAATTCCTATCCGAAGACCACTTTAAACCAATACATGCATTCGAAAAATAAAGATAGATAGAATGAAGGATGAAGACCAAAGACCTTCGAGATGAAAGGACTGCTTGTTGATAATTCTGGTTAGCTCCCAAATACTAATGTAGTAGTGGTCCCTTCATTTCTGAAACTCTTTGGGTTGCAAGGACTTCTTGCTACTAATCCTAGGGTTAACTCTGGATAGGATGTGGCAGGAGGGTGCCTTCGATTTCATCCTATCTTAGAATGAACTTGTAAGGATGGATGTCTCACATTTCATTTCTAAGATCGCAACATTGACTTTTACAAACGTACATCTATTTGGTGGTCGAGAAGGTAACTTCTATGAGCTTAACAGCCTTCTCTCAGACGTATGTGCTCAGAGGTTGTACTTTTGTAGAAGTCAACAGGTATCGATGGAATGGCAATGTGGCATTCAAAGGAAGATGATGTGCAAAGTAAAAAGGTAATTGTTACCTCAAGCCTCACACCCAAAAATGGCCGAAATAGGGTAGATGTGGCAAGGCTATGTGGTTGTCAACCATTAGGATATGATCATCCCCTTCTAGATATATTTATTCCCACTATGACGTTCAGGACTTAAATTACTGTGGATGTATGCTGGGAGGGCCCTCGAATAAGTCGGTAACGGCCAGGATGATGACATATTTGGTGCTATCTAGGAAGAGGTAGGCCTGTCTTGTGTTGGTAAAGGACCATCAGTTGGGCCTCAGTACATTCCTCTGGTGTTGTATTGCCGAAAGGTAGTCCCTTCACCTGGTCATTTGTATGAAAATCCAATCACCGATAGCGTTCGTGGCTAGTATGCTGGAATTTAATAATGTAACAATTTCGGCTAAGATTAATAAGTTTACTTGCAAATGTTTTTAGAGGAATGTCATTAAAAATGATATCCCTTATTTTTTCGTAATAAAGATTTGGTAATCATAAGGTAAAAACCCATTCTGTGGTTTATGTGCGGTGTGGTCTTATGAGATACACTTTTATTTTCAAAACACGTATTTTTGAGTTCTACAACAGTCCCATGATTGAACCGGAGTTTATTTTCCTTTCCCTTAAACTCTATGTACCCTAATTTTCTCAAACAGCCTAGTAGTCAGGTCAGCCAGGAGGTTTGCCTAGAAGAAACTGCCCTTGAAAGAGTGCATAATAGCTTACTGATCGAGCGCTCTTGCGTAGAAGATGAACGGGGCTAAGAGATCTGCCGAAGCTGTGGGATGTCAAAATGCATCGGTCGGCAAGCGTTCCGTCTTAGAAGGAAGCACCCACACAACTTTCTATTCATTCATGTTTCGAAGAAATCTGGATGGATCTCTAAGCATGGAGTTAGAAGATTTTTATGAAGATTTTGGTCTATTTCCACCATACTCTTATGCTGTAGTATTCCGCATTTGTAAGGACATAAATTTATAACTGCCCATGTTTTTAACTCTGATAAATGTATTTAAATTTCTCTTGTAAATATTATTTGTTGAAATAATATATGTGAGGTTCTGTTCTATCTTTATTTTTCTTTCTTACCCTTAAGAATCCCTTCCTCCGGCACTTGGATTTACAACACGTGAATACCGAGGATATATTAGTGTCGGTTTTCGAAAGTAGAAGAAAGGAATCCTCACAATCATCCTGCTACTATTATGTTATTTAGACATGTATATGCCAGTTAGTTTGCACTAATATGTTATTCCACGATTTGGATATGAATTGCATTTACGTATATGTTAATTTATGTAAAAAAAATGGTTAAATGATTTGAAAGTGAAATTGATATTAAATAGTAACTTAAATTACTACCATTGGTTTTGCTGAGCCTCCTTTTGAAATTATAAAGTATGGTTTGAAATTAGCTCCAATTCTTTAATCAGTTTGGGGTTAAGGTTTATAAATGATTTTTTAAGTTATATTATTATTATACAAAGGCATTTATAAATAATAACTTGTTTATAAGAATAGGTTTTGCTATGCAAAAAGGTTTATTTAAAGTGATTTAAAGGATGAGTTGCAAAAGATTTATTTATAAAGGATTTTTCTTAAAGAAGATTTATCAAAGAAGTTTTATATGGGGAAATGTGTTATAAATGATTTTAATGGTTTGTAAAGAGTTTTTTTTGTAAATTGACTTGTAGACTTAAAAAAGTGTTTTACAAATTGACTTCGGAAATTTATAGGTTATTTGAATTATGAAATGAGCATTTAAAAAGGGAATTGTTATAAAGGATAAGAGGGTTATTTTATAGTAAGTAATGTTTTCAAAAGGAATTTGAAAAGAAAGAATTTTCCAAATGTTTCGAAAATATACTTACACCGCTAAGATAAGTATAAATATTTCTCAAATATAAAAAGGAAGTAAGGGGTTTATAGAATAGTGTTGTGTAAAGATCTTTTCATCAAGTTTATAAAGTGATTTTTTTAATTAAAGATTAAATAATACAGGCTTAGTGGATCCTATATGGAAGCAAATCAATGTTGAATGATTGTTGATAGTTAAACAAACGACTTTCAAATCTGAATCAAAACATAACTTTGGAAATGTTTAGGAGAAACATGTGAGTTATGTAGCATAGTCATCCCCAATGATATTGTACTATGTATATAAATCTTGTTTTGTTCTTCAAGGATAAATGATAAGGAAATGCATCCACTAACAGTTAGAAGGTCATCTCTGCTCTTATTTTTGTCTATTTATTTTTTAAAGAATCGGGGCTGAGTTTATCGAAAACCATTGGAAGTTGTTTCGAAGAGACCGAGATCGGATATGTTATCCAAAATCCACTTTGATCCAACTCAAGCGTTTCAAAGTGAGGATATCTTGAAGTGTATGGAATCGAAGACCGAGCTTTCAAGTTCAAAGGCTACTTGCTACTAGTCCCGAGGGTGATTCCAAAATGGGTGTAGTAGAGGTAATGCCTTCGGATTCGTTCAAACCCTGAAAGAATTTGTATGGATGAATACTGGCATTGCATTTCTGCTTGGTGGGCAGTGTTAGCATTCCAAGATGGTTTGCCATATAAAAAGGTAATCGTAGCCTCAAGCTCATCAACTGAGAAATGACAAAAATCGAGCATGTAGTAGGGCCAAGTCGGTCACTACCATCAGAGTATGGTCATCTTAAATTTAGATCGATTACTATCTGCGCATGTATGCTTCGAGTCCTAAAGGGGGTGATTATATTCGGTACTGTTAGTCAAGTGTTAGGCCTGTCCTGTGTGGCAAGGATACAATATGTTTTTGTCAGACCCCGGTGCATTTTATCTAGAGACGTACCATTATAAGGTAGTTCCTTACCTTGTGATTATAGAACCTAGTATGATGAAAATTAAATAATGTAACAATTTCAGCTATGATTAATAAGTATTTGTACTCTAGACACTATTACAATATCAATGGACTTTCATAGAAAATGTTTTGGTTATCGTAAGGTAAACATCCACCATTTTTATATATGGCATGGTCTTACGAGATATTGATTTTAAACGGGTTATATACATAATAATTCAGTTGTTTGATTTTACTCACACCAAATGCATGTTTGACCCAAAGTTTTATTTTATTTTCCTAAATCTCTTGGGTGATTAAATTTTTATGGGGAGCCAAGTAGTTCAGGTTTTCCCTGGATGCATCTTGGAGGAGCTTGGAGCAGGAAGCTTCATCGATAGCTAGTTATTTTGTTGCTTTCTACTATATTATATGTATCCTATATCTAATATGTAGGGATGGGTTATTATAACTGTCTATGGGTAGGATTGCATTAGTATGACTCTGATGCATCATTTTGGAAGTGACTTCGTAAAGAATTATATTGATTAAATTATGTTATTCCATTGCGCTATGAGATTCTGTGATTGTTTAGTTTCTTCTTATCTTCTATCTCCTTTCTTTCCATAACAGTCTTTTTTTCCAGCACTTGGTTGTTCGACATGTGAATACCGTAGATATATTAGTGTTGACTTCTAGGGTTCGGAAAGGCGGGTAGTTACAGTTCACCTATTTAATTAATGGAAAGTAACCATTTGCTATCGTATGTATAATTATCTAGCTTCTAAGAATTTGCCATCACATATTTAGCTATCGAGCCTTTTAGGTTATGCTATTGATCTTGTTAGATTGTGTTGTTGCATATATAGCTATTGAGCCACTAATGTTATCCTATCTAGCTTCTAAGATTTTGTTATCACATATGTAGCCAACAAGCCTTTAAGGTTATGTTATCGCATATGTAGATATCGAGCCTTTAAGATTATGCTATCAAGCTTCCAAAAATATGGTATCTCATGTATAACTATTAAGCCTCCAGCTATCGAATGTCTAAGTGCTAATGAGCCTCTAACTATCGAATGTTTAAGTGACATTGAGCCTTTAAGATTATGTTATCGAGCTTCCAAAATTAGGATATCGCATGTATAACTATTGAGCCTTTAGCTATGGATGTTTGACTGCAATGAAGCCTCTAAGTTAAAGCTATCAGATATGCAAGCTATCGAATATGTAAATTATCAAATGTGTAGCTATGAAATATGTACAATAGAGTATATAGTTATCAAATATATAATGGAAAATTTGAAATTAGGTAGAAAACTGATATCTTCCTTAATAAAGTAACCATATTTTACCTAATCTATACATAAGTCATTTACTTATCGGTTACTTTATATTGCTGTAGAAATCTCAGCAGGTAGTTATGATTTGCTACCTTTTTCCCTTAATTAATATCTTTCTTTAATTATTTTGTTAATTATTAACATTTTCTACCTTTCTATTCAATTCATATTGATTAAAAAATTATGAGTATATTCCTTAAAATTCATTGGAAAGTAAAAACGTCTCCTTTTACCTCCTACAAAAATTTTAGATCAAAATAATAAGCATCAACATTTCTAAAAATTAATTTACACCAAAGACTATCTATTTTCATCTTAGACAAATCGTAATAATTTATTTTCTCATCCAAAAATTATGAAAAGTGAAACCCACTCCGATTTCGTGTAATAAACACTATATAAAAATTTAAACTCATCTAGAGGTGATCAATTAATGTTTTAATACTAAATATATCATATACCATGTCATTTAATAACCAAACTCATATAGGATTTGTTTATCATTACAAACATATTTATCATCAATATAAATAATAAAAACATCAAAAATTTAAGCCAAAATAGATCATGATAAAAGTAAGGATTAATTTTACCCATCTAAGTTAAAAGCCTAATTAAAATCTCTTCTCCTTTTAGAAATGAAAGCTTGAACCTTTTCTTGTTTAGTTTCCCTTTTTCCTCTTCTTGTAATAAATCTGGTTTATGTTTTTTTGTAAATGAAAGAGAGCGAAGAGATTGGCATGTTTTAAGGGATATAAGGGTTGATAATCTGGGCTTGGTCTTTAATCCTTCATTTCCTTAATCCCTTTATTATATAACCATTTATGTTCATATTAACCTATCGTAATCACCCTTTGTTTCGCTTAATTAGCCTTTTAAGAGTCCCATGCTTGATTAATCTCCTTGAGTAATTTCATACTATTAATTCACTAAATTTCTATTTAATAGTTTCTTGTATTAATTTAATCTCGTATTATGGCACTCAAAAATATAGGGTGCTATATTCTCCCTACGTCTACATCATACGCCACTAGCCTACCTCTCAGCCTTGGTAGTCTGCTTCCCCGACCGCACCCTCCCTCATGACTCCATCTTTCCATATCCACGTTCAATTTTTTTTCTCTATGTGATTTTCTTTCTAGGTTTAAGGATTAGATAATTGAGGGTATATTCTTGCCAGGATCTAGCTTCTGAATTTAAACTAAGGGAATATTATGGAGTTATTTATTAAGGACTCAATCTTTTGCACTAAAGTCCATTTTAATAAGTATACATTTCAAAGATGTTAATCTTTTTATTTACACTTCAATATTTTGACAAATTACTATCATATAAATCCTTTATTCAACAAAAGTTGACTCATAATGCATTTTCTAATATATATTTCAATAGTTAAACTATTTACTTAACTTCGATAATTATTCAATCTTGTATATTATTGATTTATCTATATCGAGTGAAACTTCATTCTATTTGGTATAATGCCTTTCATAGTCAAAATTACAATTTCAGTTTGTTTCAAATTTAATTCTTTATATCAACTTTTATATTTATCTTCTTAAAAATATAACAAGTTATTATGAAAAACTACCTAAAATATCATTTTTATTTACTTCCAAAATTTTTTATACTAAATTATTAACTCCTTTTAATAAATCACCTATTTAATTTTTCAAAATAAAATTATCGTCCTCATCCATTTCAATCAAATACAATTTATCCACACCATATAAATAATTCTCATGGGTGTTGTAAATTTTATTCGATCTCTTTTATTCATGAAAAGGAAATCATTAATTTAAACCATTAAAATAAAATTTCTTTATATAATTTAAACTAAATAAAATATCTTTTAAACCATTTTCAGTTCAAAATTCAGCTTGACTAGTTTATTGCGATCAAATCTAATTTTTCACCGGTGTACTGTAAGTCGAGTTGTTACTAGCAGTTTCTTGGGTTTGAGTAGTTACTATTGGAGATTCATAAATGATTTTTCATTTAACATATATCCAATATTTCCTCCTCTTCAGCAGATAAAGAGAAGTATAGGCTAGGATCGATCAACGCCCTTGAATAAGGAAGTGGTACCGTTGTTAGCTAATGAAGTCATAAGAAAGTCCTAATACCTGCAATGGATAGCTAATCGAGCTCTGGTCAAGAAGCCGAGTGGGAAATAAAGGATTTGCATTGACTTCTTAAGGATTATTTCATAGTTTTGAGAATTGATTAGATGGTAGATGGAACAGTAGGATATGAATTACTCTCTTTCATGGATGCTTTCTCCGAATATAACCAAATAAAAAGATATATCCCGACCGAGATCACTTAAGTTTCATCATTAATCTAGGATTGTGTTGTTATAAGGTTTTCTCTTTTGGCCTAAATGATGCAAGAGCCACTTACCAATGGTTAGTCAATGAGATGTTTGTGAACAGGGTAAACTATGGATATGTATGCATATAATATGCTTGTGAAGTCTATGAAAGTGAACGATCACATCAATCACCTAGATGAAATGTTCCAATGCTTTAGAAATATGGAATGAAACTTAATCCATGAAATTCTCATTTGGTGTCCTTATGTAAATCTGAAATAGATTCAAGCTATAAAGGACATAAACATTTGAAAACTTGGAAGGATATGAGACCTCAAATAGGAATATGGATGCACCGAGTTGATTCACTTTGAAGGCAAAAGTTAAGTGCATTCCATTATTTGATGCCCTTAAAAGGAAAAAGGAAAGTTTAAGTGCACCAAAAAATGTCCTGTTGCATTCCTCTAGCTTTTAGAATATTTTCAAAAACCCTTAGCTTTGTCAATACCCACGGTGGGAGAAGACCTATACCTATGAGTATCTGCTCATGCTTTGAGCACAACATTGGTATGAATGGATGTTAAGGTGAAATGACATGTGTATAATGTCTATAAGCGTTTCACCTGGTTCAAGTCAAGATACCTAAAATTGGAAAAACTAGATTAATGTCTATTATTCTCATCTAGGAAGCTAAGGCATTATTTTTAGTCTCACCCTATTAAGGAAATGTCAGACGACCACTTAGAAAGGTTCTTCATCATTCGACACTTCGGGTAGGCTACTAATATAGATTAATAGTTGAGCCAATATAAAATTATGTATCACCACCAAATGGAAATTAAAGGACAAGCCTTAGCAAACTTCATTATAGAATTTATAAATAGGGACAGTGTATTGGAAGCTAGTAAGGTTAAAGATCTCAAGTGGCGGATTTTCATAGACGGGGCATTTAATGGGCACCATTCGGGTGTTGGAGTAATAATGGTCATACCTAAAGTTTGAAAGTTATGTTTCACATCGAGATTGGGATTTGGAGCCACAAATAATGAAGTCGAATATGATGCACTCATAGCTGGACTAGAGATCATCAGGAGTTATGGATTCGATGGTAATGCTTTCACAATAATTTTGAACTAGTAGTAAACTAAGTACAAAGTGAATTTAAGGTTAAAGAAAAGCGATTAACAACTTACTTAATGGAAGAAAAGGCCTTGCTTAGTGAGTTAGAGTATAATGTAGTAAAGCACTACCCAATAAAGGAAAACCATGATGTAAGTGATTTGGGTAAGTTGGATAGTTTGAGAAACAAACCAATCCTTGAAATAGTTCTGGTAATGACGTTACTAACCCTAAGATTTGGGGAAGTGGGCATCATGGAAACAATTGATGGAGGGGAGACTTGGATGACACTTGTCATTAGGTACTTAAAGAATGAGAATCTACCCCCAAACCAAAATTAATTAAGAAAGGTACCACGGAAAGCTCCATAGTTAAAAAATAGGATGGTGTCTTACATATGAGAGGATTCTCGAATCCATTATTGAGGTGCATGGTTAGATAGGAAATTAGGAAATACTATATAATGTGCATCAGGGTAGCTACGACGACCATGTTGGAGGGAATACCCTAGCTTAGAAAATCTTATGACATTGATACTTCTAGCAGACTATTTACAATGGTGCAATATAGTATGCAAAGAAGTGTGACATGTGCGAAAGGTTTGCTAAAATCTCAAGGCCACCACCTATTGAATTGACTAATATGGTTAGCCCTTGTTCGTTTGCCATCTGGGGGAATAATTTGATTAAATAGATAACTGTGGCTAGGGGTGGAAGCAAATATATAATTATGGCAGTGGATTACTTCATTAAGTGGGTGAAGCAAAGCCATATACCAAGGTGTTATTTGCCAAAGTGACAAACTTTCTGGTATGGAATTATTTGCGGTTATATCACTACATGAAAAATAACTTTTCACAATATTTTATAACACTATTATAACTTTTCACATCGTTCTGAAGAATGTTATATAATGATATGTTGTAATAAGTTCAGATCCCATAATGGCAGTTTTATAAACGCTTCCAAAAGCAGTCCCATCGCAACATCTTCACCTATGCTACATTAGAGTTTTTGATTTTTTTTCTTATGTCATGTTAGAGTTTATGCAAGGTTTTATAAACATTGTATTTTTTATAGATTTTTGAGAAAACGTTGTGCAATGATATGTTATAATAGGTTCAAATTCTATAACAACAATTTCTAAAATGTTGCCTAAAAGTGTTTAATAATGTTTTAGAAATACTGTAAAGACTTCTACATCATTTTGACCTTTGCCATATTAAAGTTTACATAGCATTTTTTAACATTAGATCTAAAATAACACTTTTTGACATTTATACAAATGTGGGTCAATTAAATTTGTTTGCCCGAAAATGGAAAACACCATAAATCGATTGAATCAAGAAGTATATATATAAAATATAATAAATCAAAGAGAAATAAAAGAAAAGACATAAGATTTATAGTGGTTCGGCACAATATTCGACTTATGTCTCCTTAATCATTTTTATTGATGAATTCTCTCCAAAAAGCTCAATTTACAATCAAATTCAAGTTGCAATTAAGTAAATCTTGGTCATGCTCAAACACTTACAAGTTAGAATAAGAAGAAGATCGATTTCCTTTCTAGTTGAAGATGACAAGTTATTTAAAGACATATCCCCCAAAATCACCATCCTAGATTTGAATGATTCCTCGGATCAAAAGTTCCAGCATGAAGAGCGTGTCGTCGTACATGTTTCAAAAAGTAGTCAAATAGATCGGTACCACCTACATTGGTTGGTATCGACTAATTTTTGTGTATCTATTCTTTAATTCTTCCTTCATGGGCTGAGTCCTCAAATCCATCTTTACATTTCTCAAAAAAATTCAAAACGATCGGTACCGACCGATATGTGTCGGTACCAATTCATTTAGCTTTATGTCTTTGCATTTTCTTTAAGTCCAAGTTCTAAAGCATATCACATAAAGGTGGGTCTTTATTTTTTCAAGATGGTTCGGTATCGACTAAAAGGGTTGGTATCGACCTATTTGAGATGCCAAAATCTTAATTAATTTTGTTGTACTCCATCTTTTGTCATTCTTGATGGTTTTTGAGCTCTTTTATCCATTCCTTCATTCTATAGTCTAGTTTCCGAGATCTAAGTCTATTTAAGACTGTAGAAAATTAGTTAGAAACACTATCTCCCTATAGTACGATTTTATTAATACAAAGCGCGCTTTGATCAAGAACACATATCGTAACAAGAAAATTGCCATTAGTTGCGCTTTTTATCTATCCTTAAGACCCATCATGGGAAATCATCTATTTCCTTTGGATTTACCTACAAACTGATGGTCATCCTAGACTCTTCATAGCTAAGGACTCGAATCCTTGCTTAAATGTTAGTCATAAATCATAATCATTATGCATTATCTTGGGATTCAACATATCATAAATTATATCATGCATCACGAATCATGGTGTGCATTTCTACTAATTGGAACATTACTTATAAATCCTCTAGTATCCCTAGCATTCTATCATAAATAAGTCCAATTGGATCAAGGCAATGATATTCATCAACCATTTAGTAATCATTATCAGATCATTTCAAGTTCAAAAGGCATTCAAACCTTCACATTTTGTTTTAATATCTTTGGATCATAAATTTATATCTAGCCCATCCGTTAGCTCTTGACAAGGGGACTTAATGTTTAAAGTGTGTGCAATTGCTCACTCTTCGATACGGGGACTAGCTATCCTATAAGAGATCATATGTTCGCTCTAGCGCGAAGGGACTTACATTTCACGATCCATTACCCCCAAGGGGACTTGCATTTCATGACCCATCACCCTATCTCTTCGGTCGAGGGTTACAACATATCATTTTATCTATCAAATAAAAGAGTTAACTGTGTTTCGATAGCACCCCATAGTAATATCAAAATAAAATTTAATTTAACAACCATTATCATATCATCCAAGTATCCTTATTTAAATAAAATGCATCAAAATAAGATCAAAACATTTGGCCCAATCAAGGATTACACTAGGACTTTAACTCAAAGCATGGCTATAAGAGCGATATGGACCCTATATGTGTAAGTTGCTCGAAGTAATCCTTTATAGAAATTTAAAGAAAAAACAGAATGTAGAAACTAAACATCAACCAGTCCATCCCAATCATGGGATTACCATACCCAATCCAGATCCTTGTCCATGACATAGTATATCCACCATAATTGGAGATCGCTCTTACTACACCACTATGGTGTGCACCATCGTTATCTTATTCCACACATATTGTCACATCTAATATCTCCAAGCTTACTCCTATATCAAATAATGTAGATGCTTTCATTTGTTCGTATCATATCAATCAAGCTCATGGAATAGGCGGTACTTTCCTGATTTCCACACCCAATCCATGGGCTCTCTCTTAGCAAGTTTTTTGTAGGGAATCTGCCCTTACTATCAAGATAGATCCTCTCTTGTGTCTCAATCAATCAGTGTAAAAGGAAAAATTGTCTTCCCTTTTCTGTCATTTCAAACCTCCGAAGCCAAATCAGTTTTCCTTTTTTTCCTTTATATTTTCCAGATAATTCCTTAGATGGTCCTCCATCCATAGCATAAACTTCACCATTTCAGCTTCCGCATTCTCCTGGTGCAAATTCCATTCAACGTGGTAGTAGAAATTTGCTATAACTAGTGGCAGGTCCCTTTCTAATGCCTTCTTGAAATTAATCTTTTTAGAGACGCTAGAAACCATCGTCATAAGAACAATTCACAGGTCTAGTTCTACGCTACAATAGTTGTTGTGTTAAACTAGTGGGTAATTCCATAAAGTTTCTTTCTCCCTCCACTTCACACTCGAAAGGATCATCACATTCCTCGGTCAAATGATATGAACTTTGATTAGCTCGTAAACCTTTACACTAACTTGATCCACGTATTTATAGACTCATTATATAGTTGGTGAAGCCACATGGCCACCAAATTAGTTAAAAACAGTAGGAAACAACGTTCCATCACTTCCTTCAAAGCTTTCAACACTTCCATGTGTTTGATAGATCACATCAAATGAATTGTCACATCCTTTCTTCAATCATACGGCTCAAAGGTAAGCGACCTGAAATTTGATGGATTCCTAGTGCATCAGATGTTCGAGGTGAAATGTTTTCTATTTTCATCCTCGAAACTCCAATCTAGCGCTCATCTTTAAGCACCTGTCTTACCATCACTTCTAAGTGATCAACTAAATTTATTGAAATCTTTAAGGCTCTACATAGCTTTGATTCAAATCTTTGCCATGCCTCCTCCTTCGAGGACCTTCCGACTCTATTCCATATGGTTGCAAGTTTGCATTCTCCTCTTTATTCTGAGGCTCAAAATCATCTCTTTGACATGCTCCATCATGTTCCAAATCTAGAGTCGCCTTCCCCCTTGGTCCATATCGGTTGATATCGGTTAATCTAGATCGGTCATTTCCAATTGATTGGTTTCTAGAGGGTTAGGTCTAGCTTATTTAGTTCCATTTACTTACGCATCTGCTCCATTTTTCTAGCCTCCAGTTTTGATTTCCAGCTGCTCTGGCTGCTTTTTGTGCTCCATCCTTTGGGAAAATTCATTTATCATCTCCACTTATCGAGCTAGCAATCTCTCTTACATACTTATAATCATCCCATCCATCTCTTCTTTGGTCACATAGATAGGAGAAGGATTTTACTAGAGGACACCTCCTAGCTAACCCCATGCTCCTTTTGGCTTGATCTACAATGGATCTTGTAGTAAGTCAATTCATCTTCAATAATCTCATATCTCAAGTTCTTCTTAGTGAAAGCGTAAAAACTATTTCCATTGAAAATGGGCAAACACCAAAATGAATTGAATCATGAATTATAAATAAAAAATACAAGAAATTAAAGAAAAATAGAAGAAATGACATAAGATTTTATAGTAGTTTTGCAAAATCTTCATCTACATCCACTTAATTGTTTTATTAATGAATTCTCTCTTCGACACACAATTTACAATCAATTCTGAGTTGAAATAAAGTAAATCTTAGTTATGCTTAAAGTTTGACATGGTAGAATAAGAAGAAGATTGATCCCATTTCTAGTTAAAGATGACTTGCTATATATAGACAAATCCCCACACAAAAATTGCTATACCAAGTTCAAACGAGTTTATTCCCTTAAATCCGACGTTCCAACATGAGAAACAAGTCATCGTGCACGTTTCCTAAAGCAGTCGAATGGATTGGTACCGACCTATATAGATCGGTACCAACCTACTTACCTATTCATTCTTCAAATATTCCTTCATGGTTTCAGTCCCAAGATACTTATGTACATTTCCCAAAAGTTCCAGATCAGTCGGTACCAAACTATCTGGGTCGTTACTGATAAATTTATCTTTATGCTTTCGCATTTTCTTCAAGTTCTAGTTCCAAAGCATATAACATTAAGGTGGGCGGTACATTTTCAGGATAGTTTGATACCTACCAATTTGCGATGCCTAAATCATAATCAATTTTTTAGTGCTCCTCCATTTTGTCATTTTTGATGGTTTTTAGCACTATTATCCATTCCTTCGTAATCTGCAATCCGGTTTCTCCAATCAACATCCATTCCTAGACTGTGGAACATTTGCTGGAAATAAATTCAAATAGCACAAATAAAAAAAAATTGATGTAACAACCCTGTATTTTGCAATTATTTTAATTCAATTTTGATTTAACTTTATTATATTTAATTTAGATAATTTTGTTATTTTAAAATATAAACTTTGATTTTGATATGAATTATCATTCCAAACATGACTAGATAGAATAATTTCAAAAATAATGAATTTTGGTCAACCTTGACTTCTAACTTAAAAATTAAAAGTTTGAAAATTTGAATTTTATCTTTTATTATTAAAGTAAATAAAATTTTAAGATCACTACTTTTCGTTTCGTTGAAATCTGATTTATTATGTGAAAGTTATGCCTTTTTAACTATTGAGTGTAATTTGTTGTATTTAACAAAATTGTTTATTTTAAATTATAAAAATAATATTTTATTTGGTCATGTAATGTTATAATTTATATTTATTTGGGTAAAATAACATGTTATTAATATATTTTGGTTTTAAACATTTTTTTTAAGTGTTATTGACATTTTCAAATGTCAGTTGTATTCTGTTTATAATTTTAATTCCTAGATTCAAATAATTAAAGTAATTCTTTATTTATCTTTATAATTTCTTAAGAACTTATTTATTCTCATTCCTACTTTATTTTGGTTCTCATTTTATTTATTTATTTGACTTTTTATTTGTTTTAAAGTGAAATAGAAATTTTCTAAGGCTAGTGATATTTATTTGAGATTTTCATGCCCTTTTTCCAATTTTTAAACAATTTCTTTAATTCTTTTTCTATTTTTCTCCAATTTAATTATTTATTTTATTTTAGAAATGATAAATAAATTATTTTATTTCAAAATTTTGCTTTATAATATTTTTAAAATGAAGTAGATATTTTTCCAAAGCCATTGATGTTTTAATTGTAATTTTTGAACCCTATTTTCAATTTTTAAGCAATTTCCTTAATTCTTTTTATATTTTCTTTAAATTTAATTATATATTTAAATTTTATTTCACTTTGTTTCGGTTTTTAAATGTATTTACTTAAATTATATTGTTTTATTTGTTTTAAATTGAATTAAAAAATGGAAATATTAAAGGTTTTAAAAAGCTTTAGTAACTTAAGTCTTTTCACCTCCAATGTCCTTTCAATTGCCATAACCTCCTCTTTACTCTCCTTGGCCATGTATTTTCATTGTGTAGCCATGAAGTCCCTTATCATTTCATACAAAAAAATTGCTTCTCCATTGCTCTTCACAGCTTCATCAAAAATATTGGTAATGGCTCTTATTTTCTTATTTTTCTTCTCTGTTTCCTTGCTTTTTGCCTTGTTTTCTTGCCTACTTTTGCCAGGCCTCTCCTCCATAGCCATGGCCATCATCCTCTACATCTCTTCCCTACCATCATCACCATCTACACTCCAGGTCATGACCATAGCCGAGCCAAGTGACAAAACCCCTCAAAATCCAACCTATGCCTTGAAAACATGCTAGTTTGAGCCTTGTTTGCTTCACCACTTCATTTTCCACCACCAACACCACCTCTAGCCACCACCACCACCTCTGACTACACCACCACACACCACTCCATCATCTATCCAGACCTGAACTTGAATGTCCAAGCTAAACCACTCCAAGGCCGAGCCCTTTTGTTGACCAAAAACATGCTATTTTGCCTTAAACCCTTAACATTCTCAAGTTGTAACCCCTCCATCTTCAATGCCTTGTAGACGTGCATTCTTGTGTCCATACCTAAGCCATGCTATGTCCAAACCTGAGCCAAATACACCCCTAGGCCATGCAAAACAATAATAGAAATCAAGGCGAAAGATCGTGTGTTCATATTGCTTTTTATTCCAAAGTTATTTCAATTCAATCTGGTATTGAATCTATGTTTATATTTGGTTTTGTTTATGGGTTATGACAAGATCATTGAGCTTGGTTCTCTTTCCACTTGGATCTATTGTTGTGTCATCTTGCCTCTGAGAATCCGTTTGTGTCATTTGATTCATATCTCCAGCAAAAGAGGTGAGTAAATCTCACCTGACATTTATATTTATGCAAATGTGAATTGACAACAATTGAATGTGTAGAATATTATGATATGTTATAACTGCCTGTGATTATTTATATATGATGTTAAACCTGTTAAATTACATGTCATCTCATCCGTTACTGTTATATGTTGCTATTTTGTTTATTTACATCTGTTTATCACACTGCAAGTTCCCTGTAGATTAGAATCACTATGGGTTGAAATGATACATACCCGAACGAACTTTAGAATAGAAAAAAAATGTTATGGGCTGAAATGATAGGCCTGAACGGTTTTTATTTATTTTATTTAAACTTGGGATTACGGGTTTGAAATGATAGAACCCAGATTTTTCTTTTTAAACTGTGGATTGAAATGATATATATCTGTATCACTTGACCTAGGTTAGAAAACTATATACTAGCCCGTGGCTATATTTTACAAAGTATTTTTAATATTTTAAATACTTTTAAAGTGAAAATTATGAAATTTGATTTAAATTGGATTTTAGTGTTTAAATAAAGAAATTTTGGATTTTTCTAGAAGTTAAAAATGTAATTCAAATAAACGGTAAAAAGTGAATTTTTGAGATATAACTTAAATTTGAAAATTTGGACTTTGGCTTTTAAATGATATTTAAGTTATATAAATAACATTGTAAGTGGTTAAAATGTAAATTTATGATAATTTGATTTAAATAGATTTTAAAATGTTTTAAATAAAGGATTAATGATTTTTGTATAAGTGGAAAATGTTAAACAAATAAATGGTTAAGTTGAATCATTGAAATATAACTTAAGTTTGGAAATTTGGAGTTTTGGTTAAAAATGATATTTAAGTTATATAAATAAAATGGAAATTTAATTTAATTTGGATAATGGTAAATATGATAATTTGATTTGAATTTGAATTTAAGTGATTTATTAAAATATTATTTATTTTTCCATGTATTAAAATGGCTAAATGAATGAATGCTTAAAACTGTAATTTTAAAATGAACTTGACTTAGAAATGTGAATTTGGGTTTAATTAAGGGTTTAAGTTAATTAAATAAATTGGAAATTTAGTTTAATTTGTAAATGATAATTTGAAAATGTAAATGTTAATAAAGTGTTAAACGTAAAAATGGGAAAGATTACACTTGATTTTATTAAGGTGATTTGTAAAATTTGATTTAATTATAAAATGTTGCTTCATAAAAATCATTAATTAAAGGAGTATTTTAATGAACATCGTTGAATGTTAAAATATGATTTTTTTTATAATGTTTTAAATTGTTTAAATTGAAATGTTTTCAAGTACAACTTTCAGCGGCTTTTTCTGAATGCCGTGAAAGGTTGAAATTTTCAATGTTTATGGTTTTTAACTTAGTAAATGAACTCATAATGGTTTAAAACTTTGGAAATTGAATACTTGATTTGAAATTATATAAACTTAAATTTTAAATGGTTTAAATGAATTATTTTGATTAAAATATAAGCTATTTAAATGGTGATTTGGAATGAAAATAAATGAATGATATCTTTGAATTTAAAAGGTATTTAAAGTTGAATATTTGGATTTGAACTTATATGATGATTTGAAATTGAAGCTTTGGAAAGATATGATATTTTGATATATATTAAATGTTTTGAAATGAAGTTTTATTTAAAGATATGATATTTTGATATTAAAAATGTTTTGAAATGAAGTTTGGAAAGATATGATATTTTGATATATATTAAATGTTTTGAAATGAAGTTTTGAAGGATATGATATTTTGATATATTAAATGTTTTGAAATGAAGTTTGGAAAGATAGGATATTTTGATATATATTAAATGTTTTGAAATGAAGTTTTAAAAGATATGATATTTTGATATTAAAATGATTTAAAGATGAAGTTTTGAAACATATGATATTTTGATATTAATATGACTTGGAAATGAAGTTCTGAAGGATATGATATTTTAATGTATTAAAATGATTTGAAAGGAAGTTTTGAAAGATATGATACTTTGATATTAAAATGATTTGGAAATTGAAGCTTTGAAAGGATGTTATATTTTAATGTATTAAAATGATTTGAAAGGAAGTTTTGAAAGGATATAATAATTTAATATATTGAAATGGTTGAAAATGACTTGATATTTATTTTGATAAATATTTGAATTTGAAAGATATGGTATGTTGATATATTGAAATGGTTTGAAAATGATTTAATCTTTATTTCGATAAAGATTTGATTGAAATGATATCTATATTTTAAGTATAAATTATTGTTTTAAAGTTATAACCACGGGTTATAATAACGATTGGTTGGCAAAGAGACCGGGATCGGATATGGGCATACTCTCTATCGATACCGAAAACCACTTTGACTAACCGTGTACGCGGTGGAGATTCCAGAATGAAGTAGGATGGTGGCGACGTTATTGTGGCATGTTACGTGGACCCAACTCCCATGAGTTGGCATAAGGTGGCTAAAACAGGAGTAGTCTCGGGCCAGTTGAGGTCGCACCTCGTAGCGGACGCATTTCTTCGATACCATATTATTACTTGTGATTGTTTGGGCGCCCCTCCGATTTTTTTGGGAATGTGTTCCGTGGTGGGCGTATGTGGCTGCTACGTTACCACCAGCCCGAGTGTCGTAATTGGTATATCTACCCTGGCATTGCCTTGTGTGCCGTGTCACCTACCATATCGAGCATTTACTACGAGTTTCTATTTGTGTCATACCTATGCAGTATCTTCTCGTAGTCTCCCGATTAGGAGATATGCAGGTATTGTATAGACTATTGGCATTATTTGTGTTAAGGTGGAAAATGTAAAGCCTTAACGATATTTAAAAGTATGTTTATTTTACTGTTAGACATTATTATAATAGCGCAATATACTATATAGTAAATAGTTTAACGGATCCTTAGAGGATGGGCGGTCCCAAGCATCCTTTAAGTTACTTGTACTTTTACTACAGTTCACTTGAGTTGGTTTACATTGTATAAGTATGTATGTCCTGACTCGAGTTTTTGTATTTTTATTTACGCTCGGGTCAGCATGAGTATTCACAGATTTGGATTTCCACTTTCTGGAGATTGGAATCGCTGGAGATTATCTGCTTGTCTTGGTTATCTATTTCAATCCCAGTTATCCTGTTGATTCGAGTATTGTATTCAGCTTGTACTTGGTTATCATACTTAGACTTCTGTTGTACTTTATTTCTTCTGTTGTATCTTATTTAACTATGATATATTTATATAGTAGCTTCATGAACTACTATTTGTTTTACTTCCGCTGCACTATTATTACTCTGTGTCTGTGATCTGTGATTTTTATTTACTGTATATTTTGAGATTTGCCAAATTTTATTTACAACGCGGTATTTTGAGCAATTCAACTCCGACATGTGCGGATGCGAATGGTTGAAAATACCTAGTTATTACATTTGGTATCAGAGCTTTGTCTTTGAGGCAAAACATATAATATAAAGTAAATTATTTACAGAATCACTTTTGTTCGAGTTTGAATCTTTCCTCTTTGATTCGAATTTCCTTTGAATTTTGGAACATTCCCTACGGTTCCAAAATCCTTTCGTGTCCCTCACTATTTATCTTTTGTCGATTCTGGAGTATCCCATAACTACACTTCGAATGATCTTTATGACGAGTCGGCAGTCCCGCCATTCTCAAATTCATTTGTAAAGGGGGAAACTCCTTTACAGTTAGCATCGATTCACCAGAGATTTATATCTATCCTTGGTTTAGATGTTAATATCTTTTTTTATTCCAAACTCTATCTATTGAGATCGAATGTAGATTTACCCTAGAAAATCCACATCGATCTTATTCTTTAAGTCACGGTTGACCCGGTTAAGGTAGCCCGCGATTTACTTAAGCTTACCCATCTCCCTACTCTGTTAATTAATCATCTTGTCTTTTGTTTCCAATCTATTCTTCCAAACATTTTGAATTGTACTTGTATATCTAAGTTTTGTTTTATATATTTTGTTGTTTTAGTTGTTGATGTTGATTTAGGTTTTCGATTGATTCGTCTGATCAACGCTATCGATAGGATTTCTAAAACACATTGACAGAACAAACTGACACAATATTATTTTAAATTTGGTTAGTGAAATAAATTTTGATATATAAGTAAATTTATGGAACTTAATAAATTGATTTAAATTGATTATTTGAAATGATAATACTTGATTTATCTGTTCTATAAATGAATTTATAACTAATTGTTTATAAATTGAGTTGGGAACTGAAATGAATTTAAAACAAGAAATTGAGAATTTAATTTTCGATGGTTTCAAACCTCTTGTTTAAGTTTTAAAGTATATTATTTAAAGTATTTATAATAGAAATTTGTTTCCAAGGAATTTTGAAGTTTAAAATTAGTGCTCTTCTCTTTGTCGTTGGAAAATAACTTCGGTGACAACTATGGCATCATCGACATTCATTTTCGAGTTTCGAAGTGAAGAGACCGCTCTATAGTCTTGCTACAGCTTTGTTTTGGGAAATCAAATTGATTTGAATTTCTAAAATATGACTTGATTTATAATATATGTACAGATATATGATTTAAATTTGATTTGATAAATTATGCACATACATTTATTTATCTCTAAATGGTTTGAAGAAATCGAAAATTTAATTCTTAAATTTTATTTTAAAGAATAATTTCAATTATAAAAAAAATCAAAATTTTGGATGAATATTCAAGCATGAAATGATTTAATTCAAAAGTTTCATTTGTATAATACAATTGCATTCAAATATAACTTACCCAAATTATACAGAAGTTAACAATGTAATTGGATAATATACAATATAAAAAGATTTTATAAATAAGATTTGAGTGGTTATAATAAATGTTATACACTTAAATTTTAGTTATAACATGATTAACAGAGGTAAATATAATAAAGGGTAATTGAATAACTTACAATAAAATAATGTTAAAAGAACTAAGAATAAAATAAAGCAGTTATAATAAGTGTAAGTATATTTAACATACGTGATAAATATGTTGAGAGGAATAAATTTAATTTTAATTAGGAATAAAGAAGAATTAAATTTATTAAGTACATTATAAGCATAATAAATGATTATTTTTCAAAACCATAGTTTTAAAATTGTTAATTTAAGATGATTGGATAGTAAGATAATGAAATTTAAGATAGTTAAGATTTATTTAACTTGTGTAAAAAAAATATTTTCTATTTAAGTTGAAATTTCCATGGTTTCAAACTTATTTCCTTATTTTGTTTTTCAAACTATCTTTTGGTTGTCCTTATTATCCTTATCTTGCTACAGACTGGTATAGACATCTTTCTATCATCTTTCTGTTTAGAAATCTTTCTATAATCTTTGGTGCTCATTTTGAATCCACCTTTTCGTGCTTGTGTTCTTGAATCTAGAGGATCTTGGAAAGATTATCTCCACCTTGTTAAACTTACATATAACGATGGTCATTAGGTATAATCTCAATCTTCTTGTCACCTTGTCTTAATCTTATTTCATTTCTATCTTTTCTGTGCTTTCCCATACCTCATTTCTTTTCGGGTACGAAAAGTTTTGAGTGAGAGAGAGTGTAACAACCCTGTGTTTTGTAATTATTTTAATTGAATTTTGATTTAACTTTATTATATTTAATTTAGATAATTTTGTTATTTTAAAATATAAACTTCGATTTTGATATGAATTATCATTCCAAACATGACTAGATAGAATAATTTCCAAAATAATGAATTTTGGTCAACTTTGACTTTTAATTTAAAATTTTAAAAGTTTGGAAATTTGAATTTTATATTTTATTGTGAAAGTAAATAAAATTTTAAGATCACTAGTTTTCGTTTCGTTGAATTTTGATTTATTATGTGAAAGTTATGCCTTTCTTACTATTGAGTGTAATTTGCTGTATCTAACAAAATTGTTTATTTTAAATTATATAAATAATATTTTATTTGGTCATGTAATGTTCTAATTTATATTTATATGGGTAAAATAACATGTTATGAATATATTTTGGTTTTAAACATTTTTTTTTAAGTGTTATTGACATTTTCAAATGTCAGTTGTATTCTGTTTATAATTTTAATTCCTAGTTTCAAATAATTAAAGTAATTCTTTACTTATCTTTATAATTTCTTAAGAACTTATTTATTCTCATTCCTACTTTATTTTGTTTCTCATTTTATTTATTTATTTGACTTTTTATTTGTTTTAAAGTGAAATAGAAATTTTCTAAGGCTAGTGATATTTGTTTGAGATTTTCATGCCCTGTTTCCAATTTTTAAACAATTTCTTTAATTCTTTTTTTTATTTTATCCAGTTTAATTATTTAATTTATTTTAGAAATGATAAATAAATTATTTTATTTCAAAATTTTGCTTTAGAATATTTTTAAAATGAAGTAGATATTTTTCCAAAGCCATTGATGTTTTAATTGTAATTTTTGAACCCTGTTTTCAATTTTTAAGCAATTTCCTTAAGTCTTTCTATATTTTCTTTAAATTTAATTATATGTTTTCATTTCATTTCACTTTATTTCGGTTTCTAAATGTATTTACTGAAATTATATTATTTTATTTGTTTTAAATTGAATTAAACAAAAAGGAAATATTAAAGGTTTTAAAAAGCTTTAGTAACTTAAGTCTTTCACCTCCAATGTCCTTTCAATTGCCATAACCTCCTCTTTACTCTCCTTGGCCGTGTATTTTCATTGTGTAGCCGTGAATTCCTTTATCATTTCATGTAAAAAAATTTGCTTCTCCATTCCTCTTCACGGCTTCATCAAAAATGTTGGTAATGGCTCTTATTTTCTTATTTTTCTTCTCTTTTTCCTTGCTTTTTGCCTTGTTTTCTTACCTACTTTTGCTAGGCCTCTCCTCCATATCCATGGCCACCACCCTCTACATCTCTTCCCTGCCATCATCACCGCCTACACTCCAGGTCATGACCATAGCCGAGCCAACCATGGTGACAAAACCCCTCAAAATCCAAACTATGCCTTGAAAACATGCTAGTTTGAGCCTTGTTTGCTTCACCACTTCATTTTCCACCACCATCACCACCTCTAGCCCCCACCACCACCTCTGACTACATCACCACACACCACTCCATCATCTTTCTAGACCTGAACTTGAATGTCCAAGCCAAACCACTCCAAGGCCGAGCCCTTTTGTTGACCAAAAACATGCTATTTTGCCTTAAACCCTTAACATTCTCAAGTTGTAACCCCTCCACCTTCAATGCCTTGTAGCCGTGCATTCTTGTGTCCATACTTGAGCCATGCGATGTCCAAACCTGAGCCAAATACACCCCTAGGCCATGCAAAACAATAATAGAAATCAAGGCAAAAGATCGTGTGTTCATATTGCTTTTTATTCCAATGTTATTTCAATTCAATCTGGTATTGAATCTATGTTTATATTTGGTTTTGTTTATGGGTTATGACAAGATCATTGAGCTTGGTTCTCTTCCCACTTGGATCTATTGTTGTGTCATCTTGCCTTTGAGAATCCGTTTGTGCCATTTGATTCATATCTCCAGCAAAAGAGGTGAGTAAATCTCACCTGACATTTATACTTATGCAAATGTGAATTGACAACAATTGAATGTGTAGAATATTATGATATGTTATAACTGCCTGTGATTATTTATACATGATGTTAAACCTGTTAAATTACATGTCATCTCATCTGTTACTGTTATATGTTACTATTCTGTTTATTTATATCTGTTTGTCACCCTGCAAGTTCCCTGTAGATTAGAATCACTATGCATTGAAATGATACATACCCGAATGGACTTTAGAATAGGGAAAATTGTTATGGGCTGAAATGATAGGCCTGAACGGTTTTTATTTATTTTATTTTAAACTTGGGATTGCGGGTTTGAAATGATAGAACCTGGATTTTTCTTTTTAAAATGCGGATTGAAATGATATATATCCGTATCACTTGACCTAGGTTAGAAAACTATATACAGGCCCGTGGCTATATTTTACAAAGTATTTTAATATTTTAAATATTTTTAAAGTGAAAATTATGAAATTTGATTTAAATTGGATTTCAATGTTTAAATAAAGAAATTTTGGATTTTTCTAGAAGTTAAAAATGTAATTCAAATGAAGGGTAAAAAGTGAATTTTTGAGATATAACTTAAATTTGGAAATTTGGACTTTGACTTTTAAAACGACTTTTAAGTTATATAAATAAAATTTTAAGTGGTTTAATTGTAAATTTATGATAATTTGATTTAAATAGATTCTAAAATGTTTTAAAAAGAGGATTTATGATTTGTGTATAAGTGGAAAATGTTAAATAAATAAATGGTTAAGTTGAATTATTGAAATATAACTTAAGTTTGGAAATTTGGAGTTTTGGAGTTTTGGTTAAAAATGATATTTAAGTTATATAAATAAAATGAAAATTTAATTTAATTTGGAAAATGGTAAATATGATAATTTGTTTTGAATTTGAATTTAAGTGATTTATTAAAATATTATTGATTTTTCTATGTATTAATATGGCTAAATGAATGAATGCTTAAAAGTGTAATTTTAAAGTGAATTTGACCTGGAAATGTAAATTTGGTTTTAATTAAGGGTTTAAGTTAATTAAATAAATTGGAAATTTAGTTTAATTTGTGAATGATAATTAGAAAATATAAATGTTAATAAAGTGTTAAACGTAAAAATGGGAAAGTTTACACTTGAATTTATTAAGGTGATTTTGAAATTTGATTTAATTATAAAATGTTGCTTTATAAAAATCATTAATTAAAAGAGTATTTTAATGAACATCGTTGAATGTTAAAATATGATTTTTTTTTATAATGTTTTAAATTGTTTAAATTGAAATGTTTTCAAGTATAACTTTCAGCAGCTTTTTCTGAATGCTGTGAAAGGTTGAAATTTTCAATGTTTATGGTTTTTAACTTAGTAAATGAACTCATAATGGTTTAAAACTTTGGAAATTGAATACTTGATTTGAAAGTATATAAACTAAAATTTTAAATGGTTTAAATGAATTATTTTGATTAAAATATAAGCTATTTAAAAGGTGATTTGGAATGAAAATAAATGAATGATATCTTTGAATTTAAACGGTATTTAAAGTTGAATATTTGGATTTTAACTTATATGATGATTTGAAATTAAGGCTTTGAAAAGATATGATATTTTGATATATATTAAATGTTTTTAAATGAAGTTTTTTTTAAAGATATGATATTTTGATATTAAAAATATTTTGAAATGAAGTTTGGAAAGATATGATATTTTGATATATATTAAATGTTTTGAAATGAAGTTTTGAGGGATATGATGTTTTGATATATTAAATGTTTTGAAATGAAGTTTGGAAAGATAGGATATTTTGATGTATATTAAATGTTTTGAAATGAAGTTTTGAAAGATATGATATTTTGATATTAAAATGATTTAATGATGAAGTTTTGAAAGATATGATATTTTGATATTAAAATGACTTGGAAATGAAGTTCTGAAGGACATGATATTTTAATGTATTAAAATGATTTGAAAGAAAGTTTTGAAAGATATGATACTTTGATATTAAAATGATTTGGAAATTGAAGCTTTGAAAGGATGTGATATTTTAATGTATTAAATTGATTTAAAAGGAAGTTTTGAAAGGATATAATAATTTAATATATTGAAATGGTTGAAAATGACTTGATATTTATTTTGATAAATATTTGAATTTGAAAGATATGGTATGTTGATATATTGAAATGGTTTGAAAGTGATTTATTCTTTATTTTGATGAAGATTTGGATTGAAATGATATCTGTATTTTAAGTATAAATTATTATTTTAAAGTTATAACCACGGGTTATAATAACGATTGGTTGGCAAAGAGACTGGGTTCGGATATGGGCATACTCTCTATCCATACCGAAAACCACTTTGACTAACCGTGTACGCGGTGGAGATTCCAGAATGAAGTAGGATGGTGGCGATGTTCTTGTGGTATGTTACATGGACCCAATTCCCGTGAGTTAGCATAAGGTGGCTAAAACAGGAGCGGTCTCGGGCCAACTTAGGTCGCACCTCGTAGCGGACGCATTTCTTCGATACCATACTATTACTTGTGATTGTTTGGGCGCCCCTCCGATTTTTTTGGGAATGTGTTCCACGGTGGACGTACGTGGCTGCTTCGTTACCACCAGCCCGAGTGTCGTAATTGGTATATCTACCCTAGCATTGCCTTATGTGCCATGTCACCTACCATACCGAGCCTTTACTACGAGTTTCTATTTGTGTCGTACCTATGCAGTATCTTCTCGTAGTCTCCCGATCAGGAGATATGCAGGTATTGTATAGACTATTGGCATTATTTGTGTTAAGGTGGAAAATGTAAAGCCTTAACGCTATTTAAAAGTATGTTTATTTTACCGTTAGACATTATTATAATAGCGCAATATACTATATAGTAAATAGTTTAATGGATCCTTAGAGATGGGTGGTCCCAAGCATCGTTTAAGTTACTTTTACTTTTACTACAGTTCACTTGAGTTAGTTTACATTGTGTAAGTTTGTATGTCCTGACTCGATTGTTTGTATTTTTATTTACGCTCGGGTCATCCTGAGTATTCACATATTTGGATTTCCACTTTCTGGAGATTGGAATCGCTAGAGATTATCTACTTGTCTTTGTTATCTATTTCACTCCCAGTTATCCTGTTGATTCGAGTATTGTATTCAGCTTATACTTGGTTATCATACTTAGACTTCTGTTGTACTTTATTTCTTCTGTTTTATCTTATTTAACTATGATATATTTATATAGTAGCTTCATGAACTACTATTTCTTTTACTTCCGCTGCACTATTATTACTCTGTGTCTGAGATCTGTGATTTTTATTTACTGTATATTCCGAGATTTGCCAAATTTTATTTACAACGCGGTATTTTGAGCAATTCAAGTCCGACATGTGCGAATGCGAATGGTTGAAAATACCTGGTTGTTACATTTGACAATCTAAGCGCATTACATATTGAACATAATTTAAGTTAAACCAAGTTCAAACACTAAACAATTAATAGTTGTATATAATATTTTATAGAAAATGCTTTAAACATACGTAATAGAACCATAAAGATTCTAAAAAAGTTGTCAAAGTAGCAAAATGTCATGATCATATTGCTTTCCCTCTTCAATAGTCCATGCCCTACAAGAATAAAACAACTGAAATAGTAACACAAGTAGAAGCTAGCAAACCTAATTTAAAAATCAATTATTATTTTTGTTGTTGTTATTAGTTGCATTACTACAACTATTACTTGTTATTCCTCTTTTTATCCCAGCAGATTTCAATTGGACTTAGAAGATCAAAACACGGACGAAATGACTTGAAAACTAAGATGTACACTTAAAAGAGCTAGTGACGCGACTTGGAATTCATTTAAATTGGGACTAAGGATATAACTCGACACCAAGTTATATAGGTCAGCAACAACTTATCTTTTGTCCCCGTGTCGCTTCCCAAACTCCATATATCTGTTATACCACTCTAATTACTAGTGATCAAGTTGTTTTCCTAAAATTTGGACGTCCAAATTAAAGGTTGATGAGGAGGAAACCGAAGAAGCATGATAACTTAAGTGATACCAGAAAGATCACTAGAATCAATCAAAAATCAATGAAAAGAGCTTGGAATGCGTCAAGTAGAAGCTAAAAGAGCATAGCAAGTATTAAAGTTCAACTCGCACATGAGGAAATAACATGGCACTGAGTTAGATAACTTGGTACCAAGTTATACTCATGACATTTGTGCTACAAGTTCCCTTATATAACAGTGGGCTATCTCTTAGACCTCAATGCAAGCAGGCTCTTAGCCCAGTATCTCTGTTCTCCTATAAATATAAGCCTAGCTGCAACCAAAAGGGGATCTTCTTCCTGATCTTTTCTTTACTCCGTAGCCGGACTTTTCTTCTTCTTCACTCCTACCTTCTCCATTAAATACTCTATAAACTAATAACAAAATATAATGTGGGTATTGGCCAGAGATTGCTGAACTACTATAAAAATTCTTGTTTCTCCATTTACTTTCCTGCTATTTTTGCTTGTTTGATTTTGATCACTATATTTGGGTGGTTGTGCCATTTTTGATGCAAACATTTTGATGCTTTTACTGAAAGAGCTAGATTTCACAACCTAAAACTTGAATATGAGATTTGGAGAAGATGTAGAGGCCAACCATTAGATATAGGGCTGTAGGAAGCCAACCACAGTGCGAGGGGCAGCTAAGAGTGTCCTTAAATCCTCATCAATCTATGTACTTGACCAGAGAAGAGATGGAAAGAATGATGAAAGTGATGTAGGATGGATTAACAACTAAACAATAGGAAATGCTTGAGGGTTTTTTTTCAAAGGATGGGACAAGAAGGAATAGTTAGAGCTGTTGGAATTAAAAAATAAGGATAGAGAATTAATACAGGGGAATATGGAGTTAGAGTGGAGCAAACTGGAACGATGCCTCGACAAACAATACCACTCAGTACAAACCCAAGAACTCGTAGCATCGAGAGATAATTGGTGGAAACATTAGTGCAAGCTTGGGATGTGCTGGAATGCTGGGAAAAAACGATAATGGAGCTAAAATCAAATCAGAATGCGAATGAGCAACGGCTAAAGGAGTATGTACTAGAATATGTGTTGAAGTTCCCTAACAAGAGCATGGGATAGAATATAGCTAGTTGTCAAAAGGTTTCCGTTAAGCAAAAATAGTCGAATGATTGAAGTGATCAGAAAAACAGTTGAAGATGGACCCCAAACCAGAGTTTACTAGATGTAAATAGGAATCCTTTTATCGCTAACATCCAAAATGCAAGGAATTCTCCCGATTTCAAGCTTCCAACGCTGGAAATGTAAAATGGGAAATTTGATCCAATAGTTCATTTAATGAGATACATCCTAACACATGGTAGTGTTATGTGCTTCTGAGGAGGTGATAGGGTGGTGCTTCCTGTTATATCTAATAAATTTAGCAGCAATGAGGTTCAGACAGTTGGAGAATGGATCCATAAGCATATGGACTAGCCTAATAATAAGTTTATTAGATAACTTAGAGTTCAGATCTACCAATCAAAGAATGTAATGGTGCTATAAGGCATAAAGCAAAAGCATATAGAGTCCTTAAGAAGCTATTTGATAAGGTCTAAAGCGACAGCTACCGCAGTTGATAAGCCGGATCCATCCATAATCTTAATGGTGGTAGTGTCTAACGTCCTGAGCAAGATTGACTTCAAAGTTACATTAGTGGGGGATCCACCATTCGATCTAGCAGATCTTTACCATAAAGCTAAGAGAAATCTGTGTCGAGAGGATGCCAAAGATGATAATTTTGATGTTGATGCTGTGATGGGGGAGGACCGCTCGAAGCAGACTATGGAAAAAAAGGGAAATGCAAAGCCGATAACGACTTTGGGGAACCAAAATAACAAAGGAGAGAGTCGAAGTTCTCTTTTTACATTGACTTAACCAAAGCCCTGGAGAGGATATACCAAGATACTAAGGGGCAGATCCCCTACCAAAAGCCAGATTGAAGAGAGCCCACTGATCTAAGGGGAAGATACAGTAAATTTTGCATCTTCAATGAGTTGGATAAACACAAAACAAACGAGTACCCACACCTTCTTGATCTGATAGAGGAACTTATTCGAAGTAACTAGCTACAATAGAACGTGAGGAACAGAATTTTGATGGTGTAGCCACAGTAGCCACCATCTGTAGCAACTGCATCAAGGAATAACCTGGGACCTTGATCAAGATTCGAAATCTTATGATCAAGATGGACAAAAGACAAGTTTTCTTCCTATGCTTTGCGTTCTTATTTGGATAGTTAAGATAACAATAACCTCAGACCACTTACACATGTACGAGGTCTAAATTGGTCTCTAGGAATGTTCTGAGTCAAATGTTTGGGATGATTAGTTAGGATAATAATAACCTCGGACCTCTTACACATATACCGGGCCTAGAGTGGTCTCTAAGCACACTCTAAGTTGGATGTTAGGAATGGGTAATTAGGATTTCTACTTGTTTTCCTTGATTTGAATATTTAATTTTTGAAAAATCCACTTCAATGTGATGATTGATATTGATTGTATTAAGTATCGGCCAGAGAGCCGGGATTGAAGTGCAAGGTGTAAATTCCCTTATCAGAGAGCCGAGTGGATGGACTTGTACGATATTAATAATGTAAGTCCTGACTAGAGGGTCGAGACTGGAGGTTAGGATGCAAGTTCTCTTGCTGAAGAGCAAGTGGATGGACCTGTACTATATTGATCACTTTAAGTCCTAGTCGGAAAGTCAGGACCAGAGTGTAGGTCACAAGTTCCCTTGCAGAAAGCTGGTGGATGGACTTGTACAAAAAGTAAGTCCCCTCACTGGAGAGTAATTGGATGAGCTTGCTTGGTCAATGGGTCCACTAGCTGGAGAGCGAGTGGATTGGGTCCAACAAGGATTCAATGAGATCGAAACCTAGATTGGGTGATAAACGTGTTGAAACTGGACTAGCCCGCAGCGGAAGTTATGGGTGAATTCCAAAAATTTTACCCTACATGATCTTTATTGGGCCAATGAAGTCCAACTGAATTAGAACGTTTCTGGATTTCATTTAAATAAAATAATTTATTTTATTAAAATTCAAATATATTAAGATATAAAATTAATTTTATTTGATTTAGTTTATACATAAATGTATCATATACATGTATGTGTGAGTGCATGTGTAAGATAATAATCCGTGAAAGCCTTAATATGCCTATATGTAGATGTTGAGATTTACATCGCAACATACATATTAGCTCATTTTGTATGTCAAGTATGTTATCCAAATATGTGCATGTATATGTATTACAAAAAATACACACACATACACACATATGTATGTATAAATATATTATATAGAATATATGAACATAGAACATGTATATATTTAATATATTCTATATATATATATATATATATATATATATATATATATATATACAAAAAGAGAGAAAAATTATTAAGAATTATTTATAATTCAAAATTAACTTAGTTTTGAAAACACAATAATTTTTGTATTTTAATTTTTATATATTATGAATAAAATAATGTTTCCGTCCATAATAATTAGCATAAAATAATCTATTGATTAATATTCAAATTTTATAATTTTCGAAATTCTGAGATCATAATATAGAGCTTAGAAATAATTAAAAAAATATTCAAAGTTGAAATATTATTTTTAAAATTAAATACACTGATTTCGACAATCATTATTTAATATAAAATAATACATTATTAAAAATTCAAAATATAAAAGTTTAAAAATTCTAGGATCATGAATGAAAGGTTGTGAAAAATATTTAAGAATTTTTCAATTAAATTATTATTTCTAATAAATCATAAATAGCTTTTCCAAAATAATATTAACTATTAAAAATAATAAACTTTATTGAAAAATTCCTAAATTCTTCCATACGTTTCTGAAATGATATAATGCTAGTGTGCAAGCCGTGCGTTGCACATGGGACGCTGTAGAAAAATAATATTGTAACTATTTTTAAAGAATATAATTTATCATTCAATATCCAATGAATTTTGTTAGGAGAAATAAATTGTAAATTTAAATTGCTATATTTATAACCGTGTATTTTTGTTATGAGATTTGTATATTTTTACATTTGAATAAAAATTAAATTATCACTTTTGTTGATAAAAATGATTTATATACCTATTTATTATTTTTTAGGGTTCATTATTTATCAATCAAATAAACAAAAATAAGTATTCTTGATAATTTTTAAAATTAATATTTATATAAAATTTCATAAATAAATATTCATGTACATATATTCTGAAATTGACATTTAGATTTTGATACATTTGACTAAAAGATAAATGATACATACACTAAATTTCAAATATTACTTGAGAGAATGACGACAAATACCAAAAAATAGAAGTGCAATATCAAATACTCAATGTATATGTATGCATTTATAGTTCTTGCAGCACATATTTATCAAAATAACTATATGACATTATTAAAGTGATAAAAATATTTATTTAACAACTAAAATAAATATTAAGTGAAAATTAGGCTTGAAACATTACAAATCACATTGTCATTTTAATTATGTAAAGAATAATTTTTAATCCATTGTTTCATACCTTACTATTTTTATTTTATAATTAAACTTTTCAAAAACACTAAATATTTATGTAAAAAAGATGATAAAATGTGAAAGGCAAATATTTCTAATCAAAATATGGTATAATTTTTGTCCATTGACTAACTCAGATTAAGAATATAAATAACTAAAATGTAACATTTTGTACAAAAACGTACTAATTGAAAATATTTATTCATTTTCAATATTACAGATACAAACACTCATCACTTATTAATAATTGTAATGTTATTCTTCACAAAATATAATTTAATAATGATAAAAAGTCCATGTATATATTTCTTTGTATTAAATAACAAATTTTAGAAAGAAAGTAATTTTATGAACTTAAATGTAGAAAAATGTAAAAGTATCATAGGTAATTTTATAATTATGAAAATATTAAATTACATGGACCTTGAGTGTTAGTACAAACGCGATACACACTTGAATTATCATTTTTTATAATTTATTAGATTAATAAATAAATATTTGTAAATTGTATTTAGTTAAAAAATTTAATTCAGGATAAATTAATAAATTCAAATATATGGACTTGAATGTAAAATAATATAAGAAAAATTGAAAAATTCGTAAACAATTGTAAAAATTATTGAATGTTTGCATTTAAATACAAAATAATAGAAAATAGAATATTAGTAGAATATTGTAATAATTTGTATATAATTGTAGAAATTTAAAACAATTTGGACTTGAATGAGAAATTAGTTTAAACATTTTTTTCAATATGAATGCGGTACACATATTGAATTGTTATTTTTAAAAATTTATTAGATCAATTAATGAATATTCGTTAATTGTATTTATTTAAAAGCTTAAATTTAAGATCATCTACCTAAATTTAATATATATGAACTTAAATGAAAAATTATATTGAAAACTTGGAACAAATATGCAGATAATTGTAAAATTTAGTATTAAATTATAACGATAGAAGAGAGAATCGATAGAAACGTTGTAATAATTATAATAGTAATAAATTGTGAGGATGTGATAATAAAATATCCAGGGAGGATTAAGGAGGAAGAAGGAAATTCCTGGAATTAATAAGAGAGATTTAAATTCTTCTACTTTACTATTATTTAATAGATTTAAAAAAAATATAAAATTGAATTTATAATGTAAAAATTATTTTATATATAATAAGCAATTCAAAAATTCAATAAATGTTAATTTAAAAATATGAATAAATGTTTGATAATTATTTTTCGAATTTTTAAATTCATATTATAAATAAATAAGCATACTAAATTTTTTAAATCATATATATATATATATATCTTATATATGCATGTATGCTATTATGAGAGAGAAATATACACTAATATATATATATGAATTTATTAAATATATATAAAATATTATTGAGGACAAAAATTGATTTTGTACAGTAAACAACATTTTCTATAAGTAAATCAAATAATACAATAAATAAATTATGCACATAACCAAACTGATTTGTGACAACTACATCCACTACAAAATCTTACTTAACTAAACATAAAGCAGCAATATATTTAAACAGATATGAAATCGCTCATTATAGGATCATAGAATATAATTTAATTACTGTAATATGAATTAAAATTACCAATTTAATGATGCCTTTGAATCCACGTTGAAGCAATGACTTTCCTTCCTTTTACTGTTCTTGATTCGTCAGCTTGCAAGTTCGGAATCACTGACCTTTAACTATCGAATAGTACTATTTTAATTTGAAATATATTTGAGAATTTTGGAGTAGACTGAGAGCTATGTTTTAACCAGCAATGTAGAAGATAATGACGGCCAAAAAAAGGTTAGTCGTTATTTTAGAGATACATACATACATACATACATGCAGGCATGCATGCATACATACATACATACATAGGGTTGTATTAGAGAGAAACGAGGAAAACCTTTTTACCCATTCTCACTTGATCTCAACCCATTATCTCCAAGCCAACTCCCAATGTTTTAGCCATTCATAGACCTTCCCAAAATCGAAATTTTGCAGCTCCAATGGTGGGCCTTAAACCCTCTAAGACCAAGCCAAAATACCATGCAATTAAATCTAATATACTCGCTTGTCGATATTGTATATCGATCAATATATTTATAACCGTTATAAGTATATATATAAAATTATTTATTTCCTAAATCATATTCAAATTTTATAATTAATATTTCATAAATATTAATTAATTTAATTAATTTATAACAATTATAAACTAATTAAATCATTTGATCTTAAGGGAATTCATCATTTCGGCTATGTAACTCTTGGGTATAAATTTGGTCAGTCATTAACATTGAACTATTCTAATGTTAATGTTCACAATTCACTTATCATGTGGTGTGATATTATGGCCAAATTTATCGCTTACTCATTTTCGGTAAAATCCAATTTCAGTTTAATAAGCGTTACCCGGTTGTGACATTTGTTTACACCAATTCATTTCGTCAAAACTATATCACTTTGGACTTGTGGAATTTGGTATTGGTCAAAATTCCAACCTTATCCACATTCAACTTTATAGTCCTAATACAAAGTCCTTGGTTCAATAATAACGATTATTATTAACCGAAATGCTAAGGCCAAAGACTTTGACTTTGAGTTGACTGTGATACTAACCACGTATAACTAAGGAGACGAATCCTCTCTTGAATAGTGCTTCACATCCAATACTTCCACTAAACCAACTATAGTTACTCGATGGAAGCCATGCCATGATTTGGCTATAATCAATGCGAAGCTTTCACATTGAAGATCCACGGCATCCTCAAGTCGAGGGAACTGTGTAAATTAATCACATTGATATTTTCTATTTGACCTTAGTATATTAACCAACAAAAAATATATCAAGTGAGTTGTTTCATAGTTATCCAATAGCAATTAATACGTAACCCCTAAGTGCCTCCAGCAGTCATGTGTAATACACTACCTAACATTTGGAGAGCGTTACGTACCCTAGTCTCAACGGATACACTGATATCTTGTCTCGATACATCTTGACTAGGAACATTTAAAAATGGTATATTTGTTTCGTTGTGATAGATTACTCACGGTTACAACACTTTATAACTACTATCACAAAATATAGCATTTATGGATTTTTCTATTAAATATAATTTTAATTAAGTTAACTAATTAATATAATCACATAATATCAAGTTATAATAGGAAGAAAATACCTTTTATTTTGAACAAGATTGGTCAATGAGTTAGATATATATAACAAATTACATAATTGCCCCTAGGGAATACCACTAACTTTTTCAAAACGATCCAAAGGGATTGAACCCTAGATTGGAAGTTACATGATCTGGAGAGATCAAAACCTTAGATTGAATATGAAACGATCCAATGAGATCGAAGCCCTAGGTTGGGCAATAAATGAACCAAAGAGATCAAAACCTAGATTATAAACGGTACGGCTGGACCGAGCCCCGGTGGGGATGCAAATTTGATAAAAGGATATGAATGCCTTATAGCTAGATTAAAACAGCTAAATCCCAAATGAACACATGATGATTTTGATATGCAATGTAATAACTCCAAATGAAGTTGGACTGATTATGATGTATGAATAACACTTAAGTAAGCGTTGGAGTCCTTAGCCATAATAGCTTTGGAGCGACCATTAATTTGCCAGAGAATCCAAAGGAACTGAACGATTCGTCAAGATTAGGATTGATGGAAGTTTAAAATGTTCAACTACTGAAGAATAATTATTGCTGGAACTTGTTCCCGAGGAAAGCACGTCTTACATTCGAAAGGATTACTCTGGGAGCAAGTGTTAATCCGCTTTTTAGCCAAGTAGATTTCAACTCGACTTAGAAGATCAAAGTAAGGACAAAATGACTCGAAAACTTAGGTGTACACTTAGAATATCTAGAGAAGCAACTTGGAAAAGTTCCATTCAAACTGGGACTAAGGGTATAACTTGGCATCGGGTTATATTACCCGGCAACAACATTTCTTTTCTCCCTATTTAGCTTCCTAAACTGCATACAATTACTATACCACTCCAATTGCTCATGACCAAGTTGTTTTCCTAGAGTTTTGATGGCCAATTCCAAGTTTGATGAAAGAGTCATTTAGCTTGCTACAAGGCACATCTTAGAGTCATTGTTAACCTTTATATTTAGGATATAAATGTTTCATTTTCTTGTTCATTTAAAAATTAATCTACCATTTTGATCAAAAATATTACAATTATCTTTCTAAAAATTAATTAAAAAACCTTTATCACAAAGTTGACTAATACTTAAGAGATTATGATTTAAATTTTAGTTAACTAAACATTAGTCATTAAAGGTGAATTTGGCATACCATTATTACTGATGTACCCTATTCCAATGATATATCCTTTGGATTTATCGCTAAAGGATACAGTTTCTCCATCTATTTGTTTGATATTGATCAACATATTGGAGTTTCTTATCATATGGTTGGAACATACACTGTCTAGAATCCATTTTCTACTCTTACAAACATGTGTGGATACCTACAAAATATTTAAAAAAAATATTAGTACCCACTTCCTATGTTAGGGTTCCGGTGTTAAGTTTTAAGTAATCATACCCAAGAAGGTTTTATGGAAGGGTCCCGGTGTTAAGTTTTAAGTAACCCTACCCAAAAAGGTTTTGTGGAACCTTCGAAAAAATAATTAACATTATTATGAACATCATAGATAATTTTTTCTATGTGTTTCTTTCTTATTAAGTTATTATTTGTTTTTGGAATCCATATTTTAATATCCATATTTTCAGAAATTACTTTTCCCTTTTTATTATTGTTATTAGGTTTTTTTTACTCTTGTGTATAGCGAACTATATTTCTTTGGAGTTTTCTTGTCTTTATTTTTTTGAAACCCAAACCATTTTATTATGAGTTAGCATAAATTTTTATCATATTTAATAAATTTTCTTGGCCTTTATTAAATTTTGAAACATTTGTTGAAAGCTTTTCTAATATTTCTTTATGTTGTAAATTTTCAGAATTTAAAATATCAATATTTGATGTTAATTCACAATTTTATTTTGATAACTTTTTTTTTTCATTTTTGTATATATTAAGTTCATTCCCAAGAACATAAATTTTATTTATCATGTTTTCAAATGAATTTTGTATGTATTCAAAATCTTTTAATTTTTTAAGTAAACCAATATTTTTATTTTATAAATCATTAATTTCATTCTCTAAATAATACATTTTAGAATTCAAATTGTCATTAGTAAACTTAAAATTTTTATTTATATCTTTTAATGAATCACATTCTTTTGATAATTCTAATTTTCTTGAAATAAACTTTTAGTTCCATTTTTAGAGATGGATTTTTCTAAGGATAATTTTTGATTTTCCCAAACTTCTTCCGAAATTGTGTTTTCATTTTTAGTATAGTTAGTTCTAATTAATCTTGCTTCAAGTCGCTAAAGTTTCTTTATGATCATTTTTAAGATTTCTAATTTTTTTTCCTAATTCTACTATAAATTCAAAAAGCTCATTATAGGTTAAGTTGGATTGTACCTCATCTTCTATATCCATGAAATAGAAGTTTGATTGGTCTTCGTCTCTGCCACTATCCAAGGAAGATGAGGAAACAAAATCATCTTATGTGGCTTGGGAAGCATTTCTTCTTTTTGAACTTTTCAAATTTGTTTTTGCTTCTAAAATTCTTATTCCCATTATTCTTTAGAGGACAATCCTTTATTATGTGATCAAATTTATTGCAACCAAAGCATTTGAGTCCTGTATTATTACCGTTACCATTTCTATTGTCTCTTCTCAATTGCTTAAATTTCCTATAGTTCTTTACAATGAATGCCAATTCATTTTCATCAAGTTCAGAATCCATTTCAACCTGGAATGCGATCGTCCTTTTCTCTTGATTATGCATTTTTATTGCCTATAAATTCACTTCATAGACCATTAGAATACCAATTAACTCCTTGACATTGAGTTGTGAAAGATCGTCAACTTCTTCAATTGCCAACACTTTTCTTTACCAATCATTTGTCAAGGAGTTTATAATTTTTATGATCGTATCAAACTTAGATAAAATTTCTCCTAGACCTACTAATACACGTGTAATATCTTGTATCAGGAGTACATATTCGAAAATTTTTCATTATCCTGCATTCTAAAGTTCTAAAATTATCTTTTCGCCATAGAAATTCTAGATTATTTGACCTTATTCGTGCCTTGATGGGTGACTTGTAAAGTGTGTCAAAAATCATAAGTGGTTTTACAAATCATAACTCTAATAAATTTATTTCCGTCTAAAGAACAAAATAATATTTTCATAGTGTTAGCATCAAAAATGGAACTAACACCCAATCAATATGAAAGCACCACAAATCCAATAACCAACTCCGAACAGAATGAAGTAGAGAGTAAAATACAAAGAATAGAAAATTAAAACAGTAAGGAATGAACATAGACAGTTTTTCATTATAGTAAGCAAGAGAAAGAAACTCTGTTTTTCATTATTCAAAAATAATCCTATATATAATGTTTGAAATTTTTTTATGAAGAAAAATCACCATTAGAAGATGCAACTGTTGATGAATGATGTTGTCTCTTCAAAAATGGAAAGTGGTTGTTTTATGAAAAATGGTTGTTGCATGAATTTAGACGTATGAAATAAAATTTAGACATCTGAATTTGATTACTTTGTAAACAGACAGTTTATAGTTCAAAGTAACCTATTTAGAACCTTGTATTTTGAAGTTTTGATCATGACAACTATATAAGTATATATTATATGAAATGACCAAATTTGCAGGAGAAGATACTATTCTACTCGACGATTAATCGAAGACCAAAGAGTTCAAAGAGAAGTTACAATATTTATAATTGGTTTGCCTATAGTCTAGTTGGTAGTTAATAATTGTTAAAATCTCATCTTAGTGGTATATGCATGCGCGCATACTTTAAATAATATTCAAAATCATACACACACACACACACTAAGATTTGATTATATTAAGTTTGTAAACAAATTGCTTTCAAAAAAAAAGTTTACTAGGAAGAAAACACCAATTTCAGTCGACTGAACTAGGGTGTGTAGTCGACTGAAATATGCACAGGTGCATAAATTATTTTGAAGGTTCAGTCAACTAAACACCCCGATTCAGTTAACTGAGCCAGGTGTCTTCTCAAAATAAATTTAAATTTCAAAATTTTTTGAAATTTTAGAAGACTGAATTTCTTACCTCTGTCGACTGAATATTCATAATGGCTATTTTATGAACGATCACCTTCTTTCAAAGAATAGAAATAATTTTTAATCTAACAGTTGTTTCCGTATCCCTTGGCCGAATCTTTCATGAATGGCTACATCTTTTTAACTCTATAAATAGCCTTCAGTTCAATTGCTTTAACAACTTAATTCTATGATTCTATTCAATATTCTTGCTATCTAAATTCTGCCATTTGCTTTCATAAACACATTCAAATCACTTGCATATTCAAGCACAAATTTATTTGTGATTCATGGCTACTTTTTCTCATCTCCGCTCTCAAAAGTTATTTAATTCATCTTCGATTCGTACTTTTGATCAAGTGGATACCTCAATCGAATTCAAAATCGAGATTCTTCTCATAAGCGTACCTATGCACAAGTGGTTAAAGATCGTTCTTCATCCAGCAAAACTGGATTCTTGCAGTCGAATAAGAAATGGATCGATTCTAAAACTAACAAGAATTGTTTTTATAGATGTGGAGATAATAATCACTTTGCATCGCAATGCCTGTAGGATCGATTTCACCCTAGAGGAGGGGGGTGAATTGGGTAATACTGATAATTATAAAAATTATTGTGGAAGCTTATAAAATTATTTCAACACAGATAAATCAAAATAACAACATACAAATAATAGCAGAATAATAAATGCAGAAATAGAACGACACAGAATTTACCCAGCTTTGGCAAAACCCTGCCTATGTGATGCCCCCAAGGTTTCTACTAGAAATTAAGTAGTCAAACGCTTATACACGTAAACTCGCGACACCCGCTACTGACTAACCTAACTCTATGTTCAAAACCCAACCACAACTCAGCTACCGAGTTGCGAATTCTCAAACTACGCCATGTAGTTGTCCACTAGTCACACGACTAGTAATAACACAATTTTCAAAATAAAATACAATTTAAAAAACAATTAAAAACAAAAACCCTAACAAACCCTAATTAAATCTTAATTAAAAAATAACAAGGCCGGCCCAAACAAACGCGGCCTTCTTTATTTCTTTTATCAATGTTGGTCGTTCATTTTACTCTTTGTTCTGTATAATGGCGGCACGTTCCATTGTTCCTTTGCTTGCAAATTAGGGATTTGTATAAAATCGAAGAAGCCGACTTTAATTAGTTCGATCTAGTGGATTGTTCTCGTGATTGCTTGACGATCGACTGTAATTTTGCACACGGCTGCTCCTTCTCGATCGAGTTCGGTGATTTGGTATGTGATTTGTTCCTTTTGCTTTTCTGTTATGCTTGCTTGAACTCAATTGCTTGAAAGCCGATGATGATTGAATTTTTATATAGGGTTCGCAACCCTTGATTTTTGTTCGTATACATTTATTTGAAATTGTCAATTTATTCATCTCGGCCATTCGATTTTGTTTTGATGCTGATGATGTTTTCTGACTTGTTCATATTGAGTAATTTGGTTTACTTGATTGATAGAGTTTTGATTTTGACTTCCTCGATTCCTTGATTGCCACAGTTTCGATTCTGACTTGTTCAACTTGAAATTCCTGATGCAAGCTATCTTTTTCTGGTTTGTACTTTGATTATTTTCAAACTGCTACTTTGAGTTTTTTCCGATTTTAGTAAAACCTGCTGCTTTATTTTTAATATAAATATTAATCCAACATTAAAACTCAATTGAATATAAATATTAAATTTCAATAAAAAATCAAACAAAAATCATAAATACTTTGTTAGGCGCATATTCCACTTTTAGAATGATGGGAATGATGTCGTCATATAAAATCATACAGTTGTATCTATTTATGGTATATTTATATCAGGAATTTGCATATCTACTAACCATGCATAACCGTTTGGACTTTTAAATGAGATTAGCAGTATTCCAATTTTATTTTAAAAAATGAATTCAAGTATCTTCTAACCATGCATAACCAGGAGGACTTTTAAATGGGATTAGAATCAACTTGTTTATTTTAAAAATCAATTTTGATATGCGTTCCATACATGCATAACCGTGAGGACTTTTAAATGAGCATGGAAGCACATAAAAAATTCCAAGTAATTCACCCATGCATAACCGTGAGGACTTTTAAATGAGAGTGAATGCTTTGGATTTATTTTAATTTGATTTATTATTATTATTAATATATTTTTTTATTTTAAAAAAAATGAAAAATGAAAAAACGAAAGATTCCTGTTTAAATTACCACATATTGACAAACTATATAGAATTTTGATGAGTGATGGTCGTTAGAAATATGATAGAAATAGAGATGGTCATGGAATTTTTACCAACAAAAAGTTTTATAACTCTTGTTTAAATTTCTAAAGAAATTAACTAATTATACGTCTCGAGTCATAACATATGATAAATATCAACACTCATCACTTTTTCAATCACTATTTATCTTTTCGATAATAATTAGGGAGGCAGATTAGTCAAAATAGTCATTTAAAATCAAATTCAAAAATAATTATAAAATCAATTTTTCAAAATGTCCGATCTGAAAGCATGGTCAAAATTGATTTTCTCGAAGGGGTTATATGAGAAAAAATTTCTTCTATTTGAAAATTATTTGAAATGAAAAGTATGTAGGTATTTTCTTTGAAAAACGATGCAGCTACTAAATGCCTCAATAAAAAATCACGTTTAACTAGTAATTTTTCTATCAACTAGATTACTAGTGTAATCTGCATCTAAATTTCTCTTTCACTCAAAATTATCATTAATTGAATTTGATAGACCATACCATGAAGTGTGCAACAAAAAATTCTCAAAATCAATGACATTCTCTTGAATTGAATTGAAGCCGTGTAAATAATCAAAAACCGTGAATATAGAGTTAGCCATAAAATATCCAAATGTATTATCATCCAATAAAACACTATTATTAAACCAAACTAATATATATGAAGTAATTCAAAGACTCTAGAGATTTTTATAGTGTTCTTGGCATAAAAATATAATTGCCCAACAATTTTGAATAAGTCAGAATCAAAATCATCATTATTTCATCATCACATTATTGACTGATTTAACTCAGATTATAGTGCAGATTATCACATTTAATATATCATTCAAATAAACATACCATTAACTGTTTTACCTTTACGATATTTTTCGTTGTTGTCCATTATGATTCTGTCACCTTTATACTAGGCTAAGGAACTTTGGTTTGTCGCTCGTTGTGTCCTTGGAACAGCCAGAATCCAAGTAACACTATTGTTGTTCCTTAACCTACCACCACACCTACACGTTGAAAGATTTTTGTGACCTATTTTTTTTTATAGGTCCACGATTGTTAGTGGTAGAATATTTTGAAAAATAATTTTGTGAAGACCCAAAACTATTTATATATGTTCCTTTCAGCACGCAGATTTGTTTAACTTTAAGAGATTTTGTAATTGTGCATTTTGGAACCCAAATTGGTATAGTTTTTACGTGTTTGGGTCTACAGTAACAAATATTTTGTATGTGTCCAAATTTTCTACAAATTGTGCACATTGAATTTACTTGATTAATCTCATTTCTAACATTTTTAGATTGATTATACCCAAGTCCTTGTCTAATTGTATTAATAGTTTATTTCCCTAAGTGCGTATTCAACGATTTTTCACTTTTGGAAAATTTATCTAAAGTCGTTGACAGTTGTTGGACTTGTGTTTTGAGAGATTCATTTTCGGTTAAAATTGTGTGCACTTTTTAATAGAATTTTCTCTCCTAGTATTTTCACTCTCTTTCAAAATCAGAATTTCATTTTCAAGTGATTTTATATTAATTTTTGATTTTTTAATTTCTTCTTCAAATTTTGGACACTTATCACACTTAGGGATCCTACTTTGATAGGTTTTAACTAATTGGTCAAGTTGTTTATTTAACTCTATCAAAGTATCCTTTTGCGATTCAAGTTTGGCATACTTCTCCCTAAGTCGTTCAAAATAGTCATTTACTTCGTGGAAATATATAAGTAATTCTGAGTGAGTGAGTTTTGATACCTCGCTTGGTTCGTCATCGTCGCTATCAGTTATATTACCTTGAAGGCACATGTCTGCTTTCTCACTCTCACTGCTAGTACTTTGATTATCTTCATCACTTGTATTCCACGTGGCTGCAAAACTTCTCCTTTTTGATTTCTTTTCAAAGTCGCGTCGATTTTGAGGACAATTGGGCTTGATGTATCCTGGTTGGTTGCACTTATGACAGATGATCTTCTGTTCTTCTGAATATTCTAGTGCTTTGGCTATTCTGCTTTTCAATTTTTGATTTCAAGCTGGATTTCCGTATTTGTAATTCCACCTTTTGAATTTCTTTATTATCAGCTCCAATTCTGCTGCTCCATCATCATCATCATCTTCACTTTCAGTTGTCCCTTTAAGAGCTATTGATTTCTTTCTAGAGTCTCCTCCTTCACGCTCTCCCTTGAATTTCATTTCTAGCTCGTAAGTGGTGAGGTTTCCGATGAGTTCTTCGACTTTCATTTGTTTCAAATCTTTTGATTCTTGAATGGCAGTTATTTTAGCTTCAAAACTTCATGGAAGGACTATGAGGATTTTTCGGACTATCTCCAATTCTGTGTATGATTTTCCAAGAGCCTTTGATTTGTATACGATATTGGAAAATCATCCGTACATTTCTTTGACAGTTTCTTCCTTGGCCATTGTGAAATTTTCGTATTCGCTGCTTAGCATGGCAAGGCGAGATTTTTTGACTTGAGATGTTCCTTCATGAGCCACTTCGAGTGTGTGCCAAATTTCCTGCGTAGTTAGACAATGTGAGACACGATTAAATTCAAATTGATCTAGTGAACATATAATAGAATTCATAGCTTTAGCATTAGCATTTTGTAATTTATTTTCTAGTTCTGTCCATTGATCCATCGGTTTATCTATTTCTTGATTATCTATAGTTATAGTTGGTGCTCTATAACTTGTCTCAACAATATTCCAAGCGTCAATGGTTTTCAGAAAAATTTTCATTCTATTTTTCCAGTAGGCGTATTCACCATTGAACATTGGTGGTCTAACTATGGACGGACCTTCAGCAAAAGCGTTATTAAAAGAAGCCATTTTAAAAATTCAAATTTTTAAAACAAAGATTGATTTTTGATAAACGAATTTAAAAAAAAAGTTGACTTCTATTCCTAGCCCTGATACCACTTGTAGGATCGATTTCACCCTAGAGGGGGGGGGGTGAATAGGGTGATACTGATAATTATAAAAATTATTGCGGAAGTTTATAAAATTATTTCAACATAGATAAATCAAAATTATAGTAGCATAAATAATAACAGAATAATAAATGCAGAAATCGAACGTCACAGAATTTACCCAGCTTCGGCAAAACCGTGCATACGTGCTGCCTCCAAGGTTTCTACTAGAAATTAAGTTGTCACACGCTTACACACGTAAACTCACGACATCTGCTACTGACTAACCTAACTCTACGCTAAAAACCCTGCCACAACTCAGCCACTGAGTTGTGAATTCTCAAACTACGCCACGTAGTTTGTCCCCTAGTCACGCGACTAGTAATAACACAATTTTAAAAGAAAATACAATTTAAAAAACAATTAAAAACAAAAACCCTAACAAACCCTAATTAAACCTCAATTAAAAAAGAACAAGGCCGGCCCAAACAAACGCGACCTTCTTTATTTCTTTTATCAATGTCGGCTGTTCCTTTTACTCTTTGTTCTGTATAATGGCGGCTCCTTCCTTTGTTCCTTTGCTTGCAAATTAGGGCTTTGTATAAATCGAAGATGCCGACTTTAATTAGTTCGATCAGGTGGATTGTTCTCGTGATTGCTTGACGATCGATTGTAATTTTGCACACATTTGCTCCTTCTCGATCGAGTTCGGTGATTTGTTATGTGATTTATTCCTTTTGCTTTTCTGTTATGCTTGCTTGAACTCGATTGTTTGAAAGCCAATGATGATTGGGTTTTTATATAGGGTTCGCAACCCTTGATTTTCGTTCATATACATTTATTTGAATTTGTCAATTTATTCATCTTGACCATTCGATTTTGTTTTGATGCTGATGATGATTTCTGACTTGTTCATATTGAGTAATTTGGTTTACTTGATTGACACAGTTTTGTTTTTGACTTTGCTCGATTCCTTGATTGCCACGGCTTCGATTCTGACTTGTTCAACTTGAAATTCCTTATGCAAGCTATCTTTTTCTGGCTTGTACTTTGATTATTTTGAAACTGCTACTTTGAGTTTTTTCTGATTTTAGTAAAACCTGCTACTTTGGTTACTTCAAATATGTGATTTTTATCACCTGGCTTTGACATGGATTTGTTCGAACTTGCATCCTACACATGTGTATATATATATATGCTCACGTATGTATATAGTCAATTATATGTTGCTTTGAGCATTTGTGTCTTTGATGTTGAGCCACTGTCTTGCTTGATTTGAAATTCTGGTGGCTTCACTTGTACATTTAGACTGCTGTTCTTTTGGCACTGCTTACTGTTAGTCTTCATGTAGCTTGACTGACACGTATATGAAGCAGTGTTGCATTCCTGGTTTGAACCGTGACTTGATCTCGAGTTGCTGCCATTTACTTCTACACTGCTTCATTGATACATATATATGTCTTGTTGAAATATTATATTTGTATTTGATGTGTGCACCACTTGTGGTCTTCGTTTTCACACTGTTGTCACTTGTAGTTGCCGTAGTGTTGCAGTCTTTAACTTGTACCATTCGAGGCAGTTTGTATATTTGTTTCATGTACACTCTGCTTGGTGTTGCTTGATGCTTTGTACTTGTAGTCTTGTATATTGTTACTGTACACTCTGGCCTTCATGTTGCATTTGTTTCGTTTTGATTTTGGTTGAGGCTGCATTGAGTTGTTTTCATGTGAGTTGAACTTGGTTTGGATTTTTTCTCCTTTGAGTTTGGTAGTTTGTATACTTCATGTGTACTTCCAGTTAGAGTTGTGCTTGCCTTTGAGTTTCAGACCTGTAGCATGCATGTTGCCATTCCTTTGGTGCAATTTCATGTATTTCGTTTATAGCCATTTCATTGTTGCTGATATTTGGTTCGGTCTTGTACCACTTGAGTCTCCACTTGCATTGTTTCTGGCTTCATCATGTCTTTGATGTTGAGGCCTGTACTGCTGACATAGTTTTTGGTCATGCACTTGAATGTGCAGTCTTTGGTTGTGAATCATGTTTGAAATGCTGGTGCATATGCTTGCTTATTTCTTGCCAGTATGTACATTCATGTGTTAGTTCCTTCATGTGGTCTGGATTTGCTTTGAGCACATTTTTGGTTTAATGTGCACTGTGCCTTGAGTGTGCTTGCACCTAACCATTTTATTAAACTTGTATATTCGAACTGCACCCGTGTTGAATCCAACTTGGAGCTCGGGTTTGACCTTGTGCTAATATTGTGCCATTATTTTTATTGCACTTGAGTTGAACTCGGCGTTTTCGGTTTGACCTATGCTCGCCTGTCCCTGTAATTCTACCAAGTGTATATATCAGTGTGCACGACCTTGTGGCATATACAGTGATACACAGTGTACGTCACAAGCTATTCGTGTATGATGAATTCAAAATTAAATGATGACGAACAACCCAAATAACCGAGGCAATATTATTTTCAAAATCCACATTTTATTTTATACTGCAAAAAATATTTTATTTTCAATTTTACTGCGTCGATGTATATTTTTGCAGATTACTCAGATGCTGGATTCACATTGGAATGAAGTTGAAGATCAGTACGAGTTGAGTGAATGAGTGATATGTAGTGAGGTGTAATGTAAATGTAAAATTGTGATATAATCAAAATTGTATTATAATTGAAGTTGTATATATATATATATATATATATATATATATATATATATATATATAGTGAGAGCATGAAATTTGTACTATTCAAAAACTGTAATAAATATTTGTTTGATTAAAATTTTCGTTTGAATTCAAATTCTGTGTTATCTATTTTATTCAGCAAATATTTATTTAATCCATGAAAAATAAAATAGTACATTAACAAATACATTTAAACGAATATATATATATATATATGTTTATTATCATCAAACAACAATCATATAATCGCATATTCAACAATGCCAAGATCCAATTCGATGTTTTTCTTGCGGGAAATTTGGTCACAAGAGGAACAGTTGTTCGATTAATTCTAGTTCAAATGTTTCTTCAGATACTCTTGTAGAGCATGGCTTCCAATACGTATTAAAATGCATGTTATTGAAAGGGATTCTTCTTGATTATATTTGGCAGAACAGATTTGAGGGATTTAAGTATCTTGAAGACATGCTTATTCATTTTAATATTATTAATTCTCCTAATATTGGTTTGGGTTACGAAGAAAAAATTGGCGATCCTGAACTTTACTTTGGAAAATCCAAGCTTTCTTCTTATCAGGTTGTCTCTTCTTCATTGTTGGTAGAGCATGGCTTCAAATTTGTACTGAAATTCATTTTGCTGAAAGGAGTTTTATTTGATCATCTTTGGCAAAAAAGAAACGAGGACGTTAAGCTTTTAGAAGATGTTTTAACTCATTTCAGCATTGTAAATTCGCTAAATATTGGAATGGGATATCAAGACAGATTCGGTTTTCCAAAGACATTCATAGATAAATCAGTTTTCTCTACCAATTATACAGAGACTCTAGATTTCGTGTATAAGGAGAAAAGAACTGTTTTTGAAAATGAAGGGAGTGAAGGATTGTCATCTTTCGATCCTATTTTGTTTGATCCAGATGTTGCGTCTTTCTAAAGGTGAGTATCTTCTGAATGACTCAGTGGTTAGGGATGAAGATATTAATTCAAGTAGTGGTTTCATCTAGCTAAAACCAAAAAAGGTAAATCATTTTGTCACGGTTTGGAAACATTTGAGATTTCTACTTCCAATAAATTCGCTTGTTCGGATACAGAATCTATCTCGGAAAATTATGCTAAGTCTGATGATCATTTTCAATCTAATAAGGAAATTATTTGTGATTAACATGATGTAAACTGTACCGGTAGAAACTTGATTGTTATCCCTCATCAGTTAGTGATTAGTAGTAGTATTGATTTGGATCATGATCTTCAGATTATCTTACCAGTTAGTGATTCAAAGATTAGTGGTAATATTGACCATTTCTCGAGTTTTTTTAATAATTTGAGATTGATAGCTTTGGATAATGATATGTCTTTGGTAGATGAATCCAAGTTTAGCACAGTCAGATTTGATTTTAGTATCTAGATTGATGAATTTTTGGTAATGCCAATGGGTCTTCAATCATAGTGGAGTTGGTTCCTGAAGGTGACAATATGTTGCAGCAGATAAGAGATTTTCATGAATGGTTTTTAACATCAGATATTCTCATTGATGAACAGGAGGTATCAGTGATGGAAGAACACATTTTTATTGCGGAATTTATGTTAGATAATCATATGGACCCGGCTATGCATGATGCACAGTGTTTGTAATTTGTTGATGCTCAAAATTTGCATTTGCCTGGAATTAGAAAGTCTGTTGTTTGTTCAGAAGAGAGAAAGGACGATGTTAATAGTTTGGGTGATTTTTTGCTTGATCATAAGACAGTTATTGATTCTAGAGTTCTTAGTGATAGATCATCTATTGTTGGGGGCGTGTTTGTTTTGGAGGAACCTGGGGATGACAGAGTTACATCACACCTATCATTGAAAGATGCTGTCTTAGTTGCTTGTAATTCTGATTCTCATTCTTCATCATAGAAGAGAGTTAGACATAGGAAGGACATGGCTTCTCAAGGTTTTGTTCGTCGTAGTGTTAGGCTGTAGGGTAGCCATTCATAGTCCTCAGGTGAGTTTCCTGATTCGAGTACCATAAGCGGTGCTACGAATTCAGGCTCAGGTATGTTTTCCAATTTGGGCAGTACTTTTTCATCTAATGTATTAGGTAATTTGTCTTCTATTGAATTTAGTTAGTTAGCTAGTGACACTACTTTCATTTTCCAATATTGAGGTTGATCATGAGTATATTAGAAATAAGGAACTTGATTGGGCTAGGTCTATTGGTACATGAGGATCATTAGATGGAATATAAGGGGTTTGAATGACTCAAATAAATGTGACAAGGTTAGAATCTTTTTTAAAGACTATTATATAGACATTGCACTCCTTCAAAAGACTAAAATTGATTGTGATGATATTTGTTTTTTAGAAGACTAGGTGGATATCATTTTAATAAATGGGTTTTTTTAACCTTCTATAGGTTCTTCTAGGGGTTTAATGATTGATTAGAGGGACAACTGCTTTAAATAACTTCAAACTATTTATAAAAAACACTCTTTACACATTATTCTAATTAATCTTTTTGATAATTCTATTTTAAATATTTCTAATGTTTATGGGCCTAAATCAAAAATAGATAGGTGGACCTTATGGAATGAATGCCTTGAGTTTAGATCTTTTGCGCCGGGTTCGTGGATTTTGGGGGAGATTTTAAAGTTACACGTTTTATAGGGGAGCGTGCTCCTCGAAAGGGTGACTATTCAGCTATGGAGGAATTTGACAACCTTATTATTAATTCTAATTTGATCGAAATTCTTCTTTCTAATAGAGAATTCACTTGGAGTAATAATAGGGAATTTACTTCCATGGCTCTATTAGATAGGTTTTTTGTTAGTGATGAAATAGAGGATAAATTTCCTATCTGTAAAGTGTCGGGCTAGCCTTACACTTTCTCAGGTCATTGTCCTATTATATTAACTTATGATCGCCATCGCCATAGAGCTATTAGTCTATCTTTTAAATTTGAAAAAATGTGGTTACTAGATCCTAGCTTATCAAATTTAATTATTAATAAATGGTTGTATATAAGTTTTTATAATATTAAACATTGAGATAATTCTGCAAAAGCTTTTATTTCAAAGCTTTAGAGCACTTAGGTTTCACTTAAAAATTGGAATAAAAATATTTTTGGAAATACTAAAATTAAAAAAGAAAATATTCTTAATGAGATGTTTAAATTAAACAAAATAGAAGAAACTAGACATCTAAATATTGGCGAGAGGAATGTTCTCAATAACTTAAAAGAAGAGCTTAACTCTATTCTTGAAAAAGAGGAAGTTATGCGGAAACAAAGATCTAGAATTCGGTGGATAAATGAAGGTGATAATAATACTAAAAATTTTCATAATATTGCCAACAGTAGAAAATGAAGTAATACAATTAATTTGATTTTAGTTAACAATGTAGAATAAGTTGACCAAAGAGACCTCAATAAGGCTTTCACAGATTATTATGAAGATATTTTTGGCAATAAAAATAATCATAGAATTAATGTTAGATGGAATGATCTTTATCCGGCTGTCTCCAATACTAATCTTTCTGATTTAGATGTTCCTTTTACTGAAGAGGAAATCCGAAAAGCCATTCTTGATTTACCGGGTGATAAATCCCTAGGTCCGGATGGATTTCCAAATTTTTCCTATTAAAAATTTTTGGGATATTTTAAAATTTGATCTAACTAGAATGTTTAATGATTTTTATAGTGGAAATATTCAATTAGGTAGATTTAATTTTGCAAATGTTATTTTATTACATTGTCATGATCCAAATTTCAGCGTTCGAAAATCGACACCCATACTTCACTCGTACTTGAATGCCGAAGATTCAACCGTTAAAATTTGACTTGTGCCGGAGCTTATAACATATCAAGCATTACATAGCGGAAGAAAATGAATAATATCATTTGATATACAATATCTGATACAATATTCAGATACAATGTTGAATACAATAGGATGATACAACTGAATATAAATACTATTAGTGATACAAGAAATGGCAGTGGAAAGATAATGTCTTCAATAGAATACATCTCCCAAATGCAACTGCAACACCATCTCCAAACTAACGATAGCTCAAACAACCATCAAGTTACACCAAGCTGAGCAAGGTCAGCCGTGAAAGCTTAAGTGTAGGAAATGCGATCCATGATCCAAAAGGCTTCGAAGGCTATCGAATCAATTCCTACTATTCGACTATTAGAAAAACCCAACTCTAAACTACCCGTGTGGAAAATTATGGGCACCCAGAGTTTAGGAAAGGAACAATAAACTCCAGGTCAGTCATGGGACTGGTGTTAGTAAACAAAAACGGTTTGTCTTTAAAAACAATCTGAGGATTTAAATTTGAAATCCGCCCTGCTTTATAGAAATGAAACTATCATAAGGCCTTCCGCCACACACACCACGCAAACGCAGAATTGGTGGAGATTTCTCCTTATGATAGTCAAAAATGCTTGATACGCGAAAACCATTTTGATATTATTATTGGTGCATAGTGGAAAACATTTCAAAAGTATAATATTAATCTTACCCAGCATAGACATTTCAAACTATGCTACTATAGCTACCATCCAAACAGTAGGGCGCCATCATAAGCAGATGGCAGGTAATACAACTAAAATCGTACAGAGCGCGTATTGGATGAATGGATTTCCAAAAAATGGTCAGGCTAACGCACCGAGAACCTACCCGTCTCTCTGCCAACACAAGGCCGGTTTCCTCCCTACCCGGGAGTAATACCTAAAGATATGCCACCCCCGGTCCTTTGGGACCTTTATACGAGAGCTCTCAACACCAACAACATCACATAGTAATAAATATACTGCAGTGTCCACATGGGTAAGTATCTGGGCTCCATACCATGATACTACCTTTTTCGAGAAGGAATGGACATACCCTAGGGGCGCTACCCCTGAAACCTTGCCGCATCTTTCCTGTTTCGACCATTACCGGTTTGTGAGGCTCGATGAGGTCTCGTCCACAAAGCTACACTTTTCACAAAGTCATGCTTTAGTCACAAATTATCAACAAATGATCATCAACACACAGCAACACTTAGCATGCCACACTACCAAATTGGGAGTTTATCGCTGACAACCTTCAACTACATAACCTCTGAGCTCGTACGTCTCAGAGAAGGGTGTTAAGCTAAGAGAATAAATCCTCCGCCACCAACAGATATGTATTTGAAAGAAATTTGGTTTATACCTCAAAGTGTAGTGTCAGACATACAACCATACAAGTCTATCCCGGGTTCGAACAGAACCGAAGGCACTTCCGAAGAAGCCCTTGCAAATCCGGGTATTCACAATCCCGATCGGACTTCCTATCACTTAGGAAATCTTTATACCGGCGTGATTCAGTGCAGAGACAATCGACGGGTTACCCTTTCGTTCTCGAAAATACTCGGTCTTCACTATTGGTCTTCAAATGCTATCCGTAACGACGTATCATTATTCGGAATGGGTTATATGACACAAGGTCCTCTCCTGGCTAAACCGAATAATGAGCGTAATATTTAAAAACATATGGATATTGGGATTTCAGTTAAGTCACAACTTAAAATCCAAAACCTTCCTCTTAATGGTTTTAAACCAATTACCATTTTAAATCTTTTTAAATAAAAAGATTTATTTCACAAAGTTCACCAAGTTTCACAAAGATTTACTCACGGTTTTTTCTAAATAATTCCATTTCAATTGGATTAATTCATTCAATCTTTTAATTAAAGATTTAATTCATAACTTTCAAATTCCAATTCAAATCTGGTTTATGGAAGATATGCCATTTAAAATCCTCTTTGATTTCATATAAGATTTAATCGTCTTCACAAAGGTTAATTTATAGTCTTTCCAAACTATTTAAAATTTCATTTCAAACTTGAAATCTTTCAATACAAATTGGAAATCCTTCCTTTTTATGAAAGCTATACTATTTGAAACAAATAGTTTTCGTTTTTGGAAAAACTGATTACAATTACATAAGTTAAAGCCATTCAAGTATAAAACTTGGGTTTAAATTTAAATTTCAAAAACCACACTTTTTGGATGGTTAAAAACCTATATAAACATCTTTATAACTTGTATATCTTTTTAGAACATAATTTCCAAATCATTGAATTAAATTTAAAATATTGAATTCAAATTTAAATCAAATTATTTAAATTTGAAGTTTTATTAAGTTATTTAAAATAACTTTTATTTTTGAAAACTCATTTTCAAAAGCTTTCAATTTTAATTCCAAAACTATTTTGGATTCAAGAATTCAATTTTTTTTAAAATTGTTAAAAATATGTGACTTAGCCGATTTCCTCGTGCAATCCATATTTGTGTGTGTATGGTGTAGTCTAGGGGTTTTACACAATAGTGCAACATCATAAACATCACATATTTAAGCACATCGATACTGATAAGCAGTATAATCTATAACGCTTATCGTTCATTCACATATTCACAGATAAATAATACAAACTTATCACAGTTAAACAAAGTACATTCATCACAGATCACCGAAACATTTCATAGCACAAAGCATAGTATATCAGAAATATCGAACAGTTCAACAATCAATATAATTCAAAACATCCATAAGTGACTTAATTAATTATCTGATAAATTTAAATCAGATTATTTATCAATCATGGTTAATTAACTTTAATTTATTTCAAATCATTTGATTAATTGTCCTTTAATCATTAATTAATTAAATTAATCAATTTTTCTATTATTGAAAACTTGACCTTTAATTATTCAATTATCCTTTAATTGATTTCCTTTAATTAATTCATTAATAAATAAATCAACCCCAAATTAATTACCATTTAATTATTTATTCTTAATTAATTATGATAAGTGATTATCTCATTAATCATTAACTTATCATTAAAAATCTTTAATTAACCATCTTCGCAATTAATTATCACTAACAATTCTTAATTACAAATAAATTAGATACTTAATTATTAATTTACCAATTAATTAATTACAAATTGATAAACCCCTAATTAATTACAATTATAAATTAATTAACCAATCTTTACTTACCATTATAAATTAATCATTCTTAATTACTTTCCAAAATAATTAATTAATAATAATAATTATCTTAATTAACATTTTAAAACTTTCTTTAAACTTTGAAAACAAATTTTTACTAATTTGAAAACTTTAATGTTAATTAAATTTGAAGTTCATCTTATATTAACTACTTAATTAAAATATTAATTAAAATTTTAGAAAAACATTGTTAAGTATTAAATAAGTTAATGATTTCTTAGAATCATTTCTTCACTTCAACTTCCAGACATTAATTAATTCATTAGTGCTCAACTTGTTCAAGATGATTAACTTCAAACTTAATTTTTACTTAGCCTTTGAAAACCCAACCCGAGTATGCCCCCTAGTTTACTCGAGTAAACACCCGAGTTCTTCTCCTATTTTCCAGAGTTAAATTTTGATTTAAAACTCCGTTTAAATCTTAAATTTAAAAATTTAAAAATCACTTTATAAAATACTTTAACAATTTAAAGTTGTTAAAACATTTCATTTTTATGAAATATATTTATAAAAAAACTGGAATTCAAATTCATTTTAAATATAGATTTTAAATTTGTTTCAAAGCCTTTGTTTTAAACTTTCTTTACAACTTTAAATTTGGTTTAAGTTTAAAAATTTAACACTGTCAGGTTTGTAAACAAAAACCTATAAAAATAGGTTTACTCGAGCCAGACAAAACTAACTTCGAGTCAACCACTTAACCACTTCGAGTAAATCACGAAAGAACTCGAGCAATATACGCGTGAAACTCGAGAAACCCAAGTATCTCCTCTCCATTCCAGGCATAACAAAATTGTGCACCTGCACCAACGACCTCGCCCACTCCGATCATCAATGATGATCTTTTCAAGTCGGCAATCACCCTTCAACCCAAACACAAACTTCAGATCATCGATTTAGACTCAAGTTCGAATTCAGCCTTTCTCTCAAACCTGGAAACAAAGAAATGGAAAAACCATCACCTGTCAACGCCTCACCCTTACGTCTCCGTCCACCATGTTGTCAGAACCTCCGGTCACGACATCATCAATGCTCCAGCTAACCACCCCTTGAATCCCGATGCACTCGATCCACTGGGAAGAACGAGATGGTCAAAAACTCAAACGTATGTCAAAAGTTGGTTTACAGATCAAATCGAACAACCACCATCACCACGGTGATCTTCCACCACCTCCACCATTTTCCCTTAGTCACTGACCACTCTACCATCACCAGAAGGAAACTCGACCTTCCAGATAATCGAGATCAACAGAGACACTCAGATTTCCATTTTCTGGTTAAACCAGAATTGCTATCAATTCCCTCTACTAAAAACTTCCATTTTAGTTTCAAAAATCAATTTTTGTTTTAAGCATTTGATTCATATGCCTGAATCAAAGATTCTTGACAATTTATTTTTAACTTTTTTTTTGTTTACTATGCGGTTCAGTGTTTCCAGAGCTAAATGCAAATTTGTTTTAACTTAAACAATTTAAAACTAAAGCCTATGATAACAAATATATTTATTCAAAACTTAGGTCTTAATCAAAGCTTTGATCAGGAGCAAGAAAATTTTGATTAGCTTTGAACCTGGAACTAAAGTCAGAGACAATCCAGACACACAACAATGCATACACCAACCATTCATATATACATAGAAATATGTTTTTAAGAAAATATACTCACAAACATACTTAAGTTCAGAGATAAGCATGCAACTATAATCATATACTCAAACATTTTAATGGTGATGTTACTCACAGATTTGGGAAGCCAGGACAAAGCTTGCTATGTTGAAACAAAGAACACTTTGTTGTGAAAACTGCAGTTTTTTTTTCTTCTTTTCTTCTTTCTTCCATTAATTTCTTTTTTTGTTTTTGAATGGATTGTCTAAGTTAGTAGAATAATGATGTTTAAATTTCCTGGAATGCTTAGTGTTTTCTGAACAAAATAAAACAAGATGAATGTATATATGTAGAGAAAGGTGTTTACAGAGGGGAGGTATTTACTGGGTTAGTTTCTTTGTTCTTTTTTTATTGATCAGAGATATTTCTATGAATGGAGGCTGAGATCATACTATTTCGACTGAAATGATTTTTATGGTGTGCTAAAATATCTTGCACTAATTGTTGTTGCCTTGATTTTCATAAATACATACTTGAATATAAAAAATATTGTCTTCCTTTACAAGCTTACATACCTATCTTTTTTTTTGTTTTGTTCTTGCATTGCATATGAATTTACAGCAACATATTTGTCTTGCTTCATGTTTCATGTTTAATGTTTTTATTTTTATGTTTTTTTTCTTTTCCTTTTGTTATTGTCATACTTCATTTATCTTACATTGGTTATAATTAGCATTTTTATGTTAAAGACCTTTATGTAAATAAAATTAAAATTTAAAGTTTAAAACTTGTTTGCAAATTAATTTACAACTTTGTTTTTAAACCCTCATTTTATTTTAATTTATTTCTTTCCTAAAAAAACTTAATAACACTTGTTTTTCTCATTAATTAAAAGCTTTTAAATAAATTTTGTATTACATTCTTCTTATTTTTATAAATACATCTTCTTAATTACTTTTATATACAAGAAAATGCCTTTAAAACTAACTACCCATAATTTAATTTACATAGATAACATTTTCAAACCCAAATCGTTTTTCTAAGTCATTTATTTAAAATTTAAATTCAAATACAAATTCTATATTCAAATTCAAATTCTAAAGTCAAACTTAAATTTACTCATATATACATATACATACATATTTCAAATTCAAAATTTATTCCAAAATTTATTCAAAATTTACATTAACTATTAATTTAAATTTAATTCAAACTGGGATCGTTACATACATAAAAAAGTAGATGTTCATAATTTAAAAGATTTTAGACCCATTTCTTTGATTAATTTCTCCGTTAAAATCATTTCTAAAGTTTTAGCTAATAGACCCAATTTAAAAATGAATGCTCTAATTGACTGTTCACAATCAGCATTCATAAAAGGTAGAATTATCACAGATGGTGTGGTTGTTGATGTGCACATAAATGTGCATATTTTTACCAACATATTTAATCTATTTAAATTAAATAAATGATCATATTGGGTATTTTAACTTGTTTAAACCAAAATTCAAATTATTTTCAAATTGTCATATATTCATCTTCATAGAGGGGTAAAATGGTCATTTTTATGCATTTATTAAATTGTGAAAATTTACTTGGAATTTTCTATGTTGTTTTTTAGGAAATTGGGTGAATTTTACAAATGGTTTTATGATGAAATATGCATGCATAAATAAGATACAAAAGAATGAAGATGGAAATAATTCAAAGTGAAGAACATGGAGGACCCCACCGACCCACTTACCTTGATTTTCAATTAGGAGCTAATGCACATGCTAAAGGCCATTAAAGCTTCATGATCATTTAAGTGGGGAATTATGACATGCTAATGATTACTTGGTGGCCACACTAACTCAAGGGCATTTTGGGCATTCCCCAAAAATATGAATTAGGGTTTCATACGTGTATAAATACCCATATGTTTCATGTAACCTCTCCCTCTTCACTTAGTCTCTCTTTAGTTAGTTTTAGGCTCAAAATAAACAAAGCTCTTCTCTTTATTTTTTCATGGCTACTTAGCCATTTTTATTCTCATGTAATTTCTTTTTTTTATGCAATTTAATACATGATATTTTCCTTTCTTTGTTTATTTCCTTTCATGTTGTAGTGTAGATCACTTTTTCTTTTATGCAAATAGAATAGATCTCTTTTCCATTAGCTTTCATTTTTCTTTCTTTTTGCTTTCATGTTGCATGCTACTTTTGTAGATATGATAACACAAATGAGAGGCTAATCCCTTCAATTTAGGGGTAATGAAGCCTCTAATCATGTAGCTTCAACATTTTAATGTTTTATACTCTCTTTTTGTGCTTTAATGAGAATGTATGAAGTGGTTAACTTGTTGTTTTTTCTTTGAATTTGATAGCCTATATTGTTGAAACCAAATAGGCTATACTCAAACAATCATTTAGACAAATTACCTCTTCATCTACATATGATGATGGTAATGAAGTGAATGTTGAGATTAAAATTTGATGGTCTATATTTCTAATTAATAGTTAATAGGTCACACTTAAAATAGATTTTGCTTTCAACTTTGTTATCATTTTTCATGTGAGTTAGTAAATGGTTTAAGGGGTGTGCTATAGTTTGATGGCTTATGTCGAGCTAATTAATAGCACAAATAGGCCATACTTATAATAAGCACATCAATTAAGCTAACTAATGACAAAGAAAAGAGCGATCATAAATTCATTTTGTTGATTTATGTGATCTAGAGAGTGGAAGTTGCCTCTAAATTGTCTTAACACTCTCATATTTTTATCAATTTTCTTTTGTCATTTTTCTTTTTTTAGTTAATCACTCTTTCAACTTTGGTTAATTTGATCGAGTAGAATTTTAAAATCATCAATTTCCTACGAATTGACCCGTATTCGACACGTGCTACATTTGTACACCATGCGCTTGCGGTTATTTTTAAATTTAAATTTTTCGACGGTTTTCTGATTCCATAGAATTTCCACCGATTAACAGCTGTAGTCCAAGAATATATTAATCATTGTTGTAAGAATAACATTACTTGTGCTATTTTAAAACTACATTTCGCTAAAGCCTTTGATTGGGTTGATTGGGATTTTCTTGTAGATATATTTCATATTAGAGGTTTTATGTGACGCCCCACCTCTATACCCACGCTAGCCAAGAACACTACGGGGTAATGCCGTCGACTAATGCGGAGAATAAGGCTGTTTAGGAGCGACCATCTGTAGCCTTGCTCTAACTATCTATTGAATACATCGACAAAGTTCATACAAGGAGATCGACATATCCAATGAATACTTAAAACAAAACCATCGATGGCTGGAGGATCTATCAGAACAGAATATAAAAACTCAAATGTAATATACATCACAGAACAGTAAATCATCATATACACATATACAGATACATAACAGAGTATACAAACTAATACATGTCAAGTGGTATAGCAAACCACAATATACAGACGAGTCAAACGAATACATATCAGAGTTACAACAAAAAGGACTACACAAAAAGCTTTAACAAAAAGGAGCAAGCAGGATAGTCCATGCGGAAGAAAAATACGCTAAGTCCAAATGCACCTAACCTGAAACATCTCAGTCTGACCCGAGTATAAATACACGGGTCAGTCTAGCTAAATAAATCAGTTAGAAAACTGAACAATAATAAACCTGCAAGTTCATAAAGTATAACAAATATCTCTAAAAGAGATACAACAATCATCTAACAAAAGATGAATCATAACAAGACAAGCCTCATATCATCGGCAACACAAATAAACAAAGGATATGAATATCCCAAAACAAGCCAAAAAGGCAATAACAAATACCAATGAAGGTAACACAAGTTCCACAAGGTAATCGCTATATTGTGTGGCTCGAAAAGACCAAAACCAAAGGGCGACACCTAGGGAATATACATATCAATGAAACAACAGAAAATTCCAATTGCAACAAACCCAAATATCTCATGAGTGGTGGTGAAGAAACCACTCCAATATCTCTCGAGTAGTGGTGAAGAAACCACTCCGATAACTCTCGAGCGGTGGTGAAGAAACCACTCCAATATCTCTCGAGCAGTGGTGAAGAAAAACCACTCCGAAAGCAATACTAAAGGTAACCAACAATCCCAAACATCTCCCGAGCCGGGGCAAAGGACCAACTCCAAAAGCAATATTAAAGGCAACAAGCCAGAAGGAGACAGTCCGAAGACACTATCCCAAAGGCAATATGTGTCACGAACTCCCAGAAAGGAACCCATAAAGTGTTAACGCGAGTCCCATAACCACCCGTTCGCACTAAATGGTTTACTATCCGTTAGTCAATTTCACACTCAAAGAAGTACAAAGTTTACCTCATCTCATCGGTAAACCAAACCCAAAGGTCAAAACGTTCAAAGAATAGATTGGGAATTAACTGAAAAGATGAACGCACGTGTTCATTGCACGCGTTTTATCTAATCATTTAATTCTCCTCCCTCTTCGCTCGGAGTACAAAATTGTGTGTGTTTTAAATAGAATTTATAAATTAGAGAAGTGAGCTTTTAATACGATTTGAAGGGATCATTTATACGACCCGTGAATGAAACTAAAGAGAAATCATCAAGATCAAAAATGCAATAACAACTAATTGGAATCACATGAATCGATAGAAGTTGGAATCACAAACAAATAGGCATACTAGGCAAAATTGAAGCAGGTCAGTCGACTGGCCTTCTGCAGTCAGTCGATTGGACCCTAAACCAAGAGTTTTCAGAACCTGCAGTCAGTCGACTGACTGCAGGGGGTCAGTCGACTGGTTGTAGCTGAAACTGCTTTCCAGCCTATCAAATGGAAGATCATACTCTCACCATTTGCAACCGGTCGAACAATGGACTTAAGGGGCTTTTGCCAATCGATAATCCAACACTATTGGCACTCCGATTCACCACCAAAAACATGTTCAACATCAAAGTTATGATTTTCAAAGATTTGACTCCAAAACACCAAAAATTGCAATGCTCACAAAACCAATCCGAATCAAAAGCAATTACACATGAATAAGTGTTAGGAATTCATACCTAACAATCAAAGATAGTTTGGACATAGATGTGAGGTAAAAATCTCACTTTTTAACTCACAAACAAAGATGAGAAGCTCAAACACAAAGAAAAGACCAACCACTCTCCACTTCGACTCTACAAGCTTCAATCTAAGTTCAAAACAAGTATTTCCTAAGTTAGGTTTAGGAAACTCTGAAACTAAAGAGAGAAAGAGTTAGAGAAGATGAAGAGGAGGCTTACCAATAGCTTCACTTTGATTTTGGAGCAAGAATTCAAGTTTGCAAAGTAAACTAGGGCTTGGAATTTCTAATTCCTATTCTCTTTCCCCATTTCAGTTTTAGCTTGAGTTTAGAAGTGAAAATGAGTGAATGGAAGGAGAGGGGACTGAGTTTGGTTATTTAATTAGCTAGTGGGCCGAACCCAAACCCAAAACCCAATTAGAAAAGGTAGCAAAACTCGACTTACTCCAAACATATCAAAGTTTATACTCAAAAAGATCGCAAACGCCATTTCGAACTCAATGGAAGTGGTTTCGAGTCCTAATTCGACCGTTTGCAAAAGTAGCTTTTTGGACTATAATCCGACAAACGACGTTATATTTAAATAAAATATTTAAATATTCAACCGATAAATATGCGGGTTGTTATAGACTCCCCTCCTTAAAGAAATTGTGTCCTTGCAATTCTTAAGAAGAAAATAAAGAGTAACAACCATAAAAGCATATCAACACAAAAGAATAACAGAATAAGAAGTTCACCATAAAGTGCACGAAAGGATAAGCCCGAACTTGTTTGCTTAGGGAATTCTCTGAATTCCTAAGCTCAAATAATTCGAAACACCAATGTAATACAAACGGTACGTCAAATGAACCGAAGCTCAACAAACGATGTGCAATAAAACATCCGATGAACTTGGTAAAAAGATCATTCCATTCGGACATCAACAAAGAAACAATCACCTGTTGCTTACAACTAAATGCATTGGCAACACGATCCCACTTTCGAAAATAAAAAGAATATCAAGATCATAAGATGCAAGGAACTCGAACCAAAATTAAGTTCCTTGTGAGAAAATAAACATTTCAAAATTACAATTACCTTCATGGGAATTTTTTTCTTCTTATTTTAAATCCATTTATTGTGTCAAATTGTCTCATCAAAGCGTTTAGGATATTCCTATTGATAACGTTGATCAACCGAATCGACCAGATTTCTTAAAGCACTCAATGGGTAATACAATCACAAAACCATCTTCTATATGATAAACATGTTTCTAAAAACTTTTAAAAATTCTCTTTGTTCACCTTAAGAACAAAAATCCCATTTATACTTATAACTAAATCTTATGAAAAAGATTTGCAAAAATTTTAAATTGCTAATTTCATCCAAAATCAATAAATACAAGAATGGAGTCATCGAAATAATCACAGAATACTCGATTTATAAAATGGATGAAATGAGCTAGACAAACTGAATGACATAATAAATCATTCATAAGAATCACAATGAGTGTGAAATGCGGTAAGTGGAGTGCTAACTTCCGCAACTCGTAGCCAAATCAAAACCGGTGGCAAGGTTGAGCTAAAAAGACCTTAACACTACTCAAAAGATTGCTTAGGTGACAATCCTAAGACAAGACCCAAAATACCAAAAAATTCTCAAACTATATGAATGAGAGAAACCACACCTTCCTCGTCATGAGGGCTTAAAGAATAAAATGATGCCATTAAATTGGAATCGAATCATAAAGAAAAATGGAAACCTTCCAAAATAGATGGAGACATACCTTATCCCTAAGAAGAACCTCTAGAAGCATCTGTTACATTTAACTTGCCAGATGGAGAATTATTCAGAGCAATGGGACAAGTGGAACTACGATGGCCTTCCTTCTTGCAATAGCGGCAGAAGAGAGGCTTAGGACAATCTCGAATCATATGATCAGGAGAACCACAATTGAAACACTTTCGAATAGAAGGTGTTCCAGCAGGCTGAGTGTGACGACCCTGAATTTTCAAGCATTTAAAAATCGGAATATTTAATTGATTTTAAGTATTCAATAGGGTAACTTTAACTTGAATAATGAATATTACAATTTATTTGATAATTAAATCATTGAAATCAATAATTTGAAGTTGGATAAATTGTTGAATCTGGAGTTTTAAACCTATATAAAAATAATTTAAAGGGCTTGCAAAATTTATATTGATAACATTGAAGATAATAGAAGTGTTAAAATTTAATTGAACAGTGATTTGTTCAGTTTTGAAATTTTATCGTTTTTAATTGAATTTAAAAATAGCCTTCCGAGGCACAGTCTCGGAATTCGACGAAACCAGTTCCATTGGATCCGTAATAGTTAGTTATTATGGGATTTCAAAGCGTTTGAATTTACCGTTTGCTCGTTCAGGTGAGAATCGCGTTGAGATTAAAATCAACAATTTAATATTTTAAATCGATTTATAAAGCTAACTTACACATACGATTAAATTAGCTTTTAGAACACATTCCATTGTGTTCGGAATAGGGGTAAAGCCTTATAAACGCCTGTCGGTAGGTCTGATTTGGAATTTGAGATTTCGGGTAATGCTAAACGAGATATTTTGAAAATTTAATAATAATAAATATATAAAAATCAAAATACAGCCACCCTATATCGTACATCAGCCACCCTACCTTCTAAACGCGCAGAGATATTTTTTTTCTTTTCTCGTTTTAATCACGCTACCTTATTTTCCTTCTTTTGTAAGCCAAGCCGATCCCTTCCTATTAAAATCACGCACTCTTCTTAGCCTTCATTTTTGCAGATCGATAACCGTAAAAAAAAGAAATGGCGACTTCTCCCTAACTATAAATTGCGCCTTCCTGTATCTCGAAATCAAGATCGATCGACTCGTGGAAGAAAGGGGGAGCAAGCGACGTTCGCAAGTGATATCGATCGAGGGAGGTCACGATTAATCGCGTCAATTCTCGCGAGTGGTTTGGGGCTAGGATCGAGCCGTGCTCGATCATGTGACATCAGGGGAAGGAGCGGCGTTAGCAACTCCAGCAGAAGCTAGGGCAAGTGCGAGGAAGGGATCCGATCAACTGTCGACTAATGTTAATCACAACTTCGGTGTTGAGAAGGGAAAGGCATGGGAGGGGCGACTCGTCTGTGTCGATGGTGTTCTTGTTCGTGCAGGCGAGATGGATGTTGAGAGTCAGTAAGGTATCGATTTCTTATTCTTGTTTTTAATATAATTATAATAAGGATAAACTACAGTAAGGTATAAACTTAAATTTATATGCTATAAATCTGAGAATTTGCTAACTATGGGAATAAAGGAAATTTTGGAAATGATTTTACAGAAAACAGAAGTTATAAACTGAGAATATATTTAATTTTAAATGCTATTGATTATTTTTGTAAAGTAAATATACCTATTCATATTCCATTTGCATATGGAGATGATTTATTTGTTTAACTGAATCTAAATAGTTTTAAATTAGTAAAGGTAATTTATTTAAACGAAAACTAGTTGGATTTTAATTTCTGGTTAATTAAATTTATTTAAAATAAAAATTTATAGTTCGATTTATTCAAATAATTAATAGACTGTATAATATTTATATACAAGGTCGAGGAAAAAAAACGTGAATCCAAGGCAAAGTTGAAGTGGACTGTAAACGGAAATAAGGTGAGTTAATCTCACTCAGTTGAATTTAGATTTGAATTTAAATGGTTAAATTTAAATAATTGTTTGAATGGTTGAATTGATTGATGTGCTATTGTATGGTATAATTTGGAACTGATGCACTATATTGTACTGACTTCCGTGGATGCTGGGAAACAGGTTGGAGGGATCCAACTGGATCCCTCGACATTAATTTAAATTATTTATTATCCACTGCTGTGATTAATTGATATTCTGTGAGGAATTATATTAGACTATTGAATGTTATAGTCTGCTTAAATATTTCGGTACTCTGTTTTATCCAAATATATAGAATTGGACTTTGAAAGGAAATAAAAGAAGTGAACTCTTAAGAAATAATTATAAAGGATGTATATAAATTAAAGTGAATTGGATAAGAATATTAGTGGGTTCAAAATACTAATTAATAAAATTCTGTATATGGAAAGAAAATTTTGAATAAACAGAAAGTTAATGAAGTTTGAAACCTCAGTGATATTATCTAATAGAACAAAACATTTATTTAATATTTTAAGATTTAAATTATTTAAGAAGAATAAAGAAGAAATTGAAAAAAAAATCTGAAATTGGTATATTCCAGTTAAAGATTTTAAATCTAACAGAACATAATAACAATAGTAATAAGTCCATAATTAATGAATTAGGAAATGAATTGAGTAATTAAAGGAACTTATTTCAAAATAAAATAAATTGGCAATCAATTTGGGGAAATTGATTTAAGTGATTGAAATTGGGATTTTCTCTGGATAGCCAAGTACATGTTTTTAAAAGTAATTTTTTTTAATATAAATTAAATGTTTTAAAGTTGTTTTTATTAAAGAAGGCAAGTTTGTAAAATTTATTATTTCTAATATTTAATGTCTAAAGTAAGTATTTTATTTTAATCTATTATCGTAATAATTATTTAAAGAATGATTTTGGTATTTTGTTTAAAGAAGAAAATCTAATGTATAGTTATGAGGTAATCTTATTTTAATTATTTCCAGTGTATTATTTTAAATTAAGTACTAAAGTAAACTTTCTAAATTAAATGTTAAACATATTTTACAATTAAGTGTTTTGAAATTATTTTAAAATCCAAAATCTTGTGCTTGGTGATTTCGGTAGAAATAGAAATACTTGAAATTTATTCGGAGAAAGGAAGATAGTTTGAAAACTGTTTTCAAAGGGGTTTGAAATTGGAAATATATCTTGTGAAGATATTTTTGAGATCTATAAATAATTTGTAAAATTATTTATTGGTTGATGGATGTTTGTGAATGTTAATTGATAGTTAAATAATCGACTATCAATATTGGACAAATGCGTTGATCGTTTCGAAGAGACCGGGATCGAGATTTATTTCTCGAAAACCACTTCGATCCGGTTTGTACGTTTCGTGAAAAACGATTTTGGATTCGAAGATGGAGCAGTGAAGTGCAAGGGCTAGTCGCTACTAATCCTGAGGATATTTCCAAAATGGATGTAGTAGGACTAGTGCCTTCGGTTCCGTTCGAACCCGGGACGGACTTGTATGGATGAATGCTTGCGAAACATGGTCAGGTGGACGATGGGCATTCTAAGGGATATTGTTCTTAAAGGTTACGCTTAGTCTCAAGCCTCATCAAATGGGAATGACTGAAAATCAGGGGTTATTAAGCAAGGCTAGGTGGGTAGCCCCCAAGCAGGGTGAGGTCATTCCAGTCTAGATGTCCCTTTTTATTTCGGCTTAGTGGGCGGTTGCTGATCCCAACCGCGGGGTGATCTCACTCGGGATTATCCAGCAAGGGGTAGTCCTGGCCTTGTGTTGCAGGGGAACGGGCGTACTCCTCGGTACGGTGATCTAGGCCCCGTACTGTGACAGGTGGTATCCCAGTGCCTAGCCATTAGTTGGAAATTCATTCTCCCTACGAGCCTTGTACGAGTTTTGTTTGTATTACCCACTATGTGGCTAGTAGCTGGAATTTAATAGATGTAAAAATTTCGAATATTTTATAAGTATTTGTATATAGACCCTATTATAATATCAGAGGATTTCTATAAAAAGTGTTTTAGCTATCGTAAGGTAAAAACCCGACATGTTTATTTGTGGCGTGGTCTTACGAGATGCTTTTGTTTTCAAAGGATTTTTGAAACTTTAATAATCAATTGGGTTTGATTTTCTCAGGCTGGTATTCCAGACTGACTCGGGTGTTATTTAACTATAATGCTCGGGTCAGACCGAGTATTATAGGATACAGGTTTCGATGCTGTGGAGCTCAGGAGACGAGCAGGATGGCGATAAGTACTTCCGTACTCTGTTTATATATATATTCCACTGTATTGAGTTGTTGCGTATCCATTTGTATGATATTGATGTTAAGCTGTGATTGATGCACTCTGATGATGTAATATATATAAACAAAGATATTTGATGTTTGAGTAAAGAGTATTTATTATCTATTATATTTTATTCTACTGCGATGGTTAGATTCTGTTGTTGTTTTCTATTTTCTTCTTCTACCTCTTCTTCTTTAACTCAAATGGTTCGTATTTCTGTACACCTTGAGTTGATTTAGGTAGAATAGTGTTGACTCAAGGGGTACAGATTTGCAGGCTGTTACAGTGATATCAGAGCTTAGGTTGGTGATAACCTTGGCTCTAGTGGGAATTACTTAATTAAAATAGAGTCTGTAGTACTCTATAATGGGTTTGAGCGTATAAATAGATATGAGCGCGTAGTAAATATAAAATTATTTTAATATTGTGTTGATTGGTTTATTGAGTGGCATATGAACCTTTGTCAGCACAGTCTGCACAACTGTATTGAAGGGGTTTCTAAACACTTGAATAGAATAATTGACATGATATTGTTTTAAATATGGGTAAATGAAATAATTTTACCCAAAAATATATTTTGATATAAAGAATAGTTTTTGAAAACTATTTAGCTAATATATGGTTGCTTGGATGTTAGAAATGATAATATTAAAGTATTATCATTGTTAAGTGAAAATTTTACTAGAAATTGAAATATAACTAAAATTTAGGGGAATAAATTCATTATAAAAATGAAATTTATAAATATGAATTATAAATGTAATTTATGAATTGAAATGCAATTAAATGGAAATTTGTATAAGCATAAACTGTACAAATGAATTATAGTTAAAATTTATTTAAGCAGGCTTTAGAAATTTAAAATCCCAGAGATTTGGAAATGTTTATCGAAGTATTTTGGAGATAAATAATAGTATGGTTTGTTTTGGAGATATTTCTGAATGGAAATCTGTTTTAAATGGATTTTGAAAGTGATATAACATTTAAGTCACTTGGATTATTGGGAAATAATTCTGATGATGACGGCCGCATCATCAGTATTCATTTTTGAATTTCTGAGTGACAGATTGCTGCCAAAGATAAATTTGTTCAGAAAAGCTGGTTGTTTCTGAAAATCTCAAAAAAAAATGGGAATAAAACCAGGGTGGGTTTGATTTTTGAGAAGTGTGATTTGAGATGTTGGAGATTTCAAGACGATTCTAAACCATAAGTCGGGTGTTTAAAAATCCTGATGAGATAGTTGTAAGCTTATAAATTGAGATGATTTTTAAATCAGGAAGGGAATAAAAGCATTGAATGTTGGAATTTAAATTTAAAGAGAAAAGTTAAAAATGAAATTAACTTGGATGGGAAATAAAAATTTAACTAGATTAAAATAAATTGAATAAGCTGAAAATAATATCCAGTTACATTCGAATTAAGTTGAAGTCGAATTGAGTTAAATAAATTTGAATTAAAATAAAATTGAAGTGGAATTAAATTCTTACCTGGATAACTAGAAAATAAGTTGGATAAGAAATGAATTGGATAAGAATTAGATTGAAATATATAAACCAGAATAACTTATAAAAGAATTAAATGCATGGAATAAAATATGCTTGGGTTATAAATAAGCATAAGGTTTGAGTTAAAATAAAAGAAGAATATATTCAAGCCTATGATGAATGGAATTGTGTAAATTATAAATGGAGACTTATAAAATTGAAATGGAATGCAAAATCCAAAATAAATATTGTTTGATGAATTGAAAAATAAAATGAAGATCAAAACTTGAATTATAAAATAAATTGAACTAAGAAAATTTAATGAAGTGATATTTGGAATTAAAAATCAAGTATCGAACTATAAATAGGAGAGAACTAATTTGTTAATAAATTGGTTAATGAAAAGTTAAATAAAGCTGAATTGTGAATTAATAATGAAGATCGGAAATAAAACTCAAGTTATAAATCCAATTCGACTTGAATTGTTAGCAAAATGGATTGAGTGGATAAACTAATTATATTGAATAAATAAATGGATGGGATAAATAAGAATCAAATGGAAGTGAACTTAAGTTTGAAGTGAAATAAATTGAGTAAATTAACTTAAGTTTTGAATAATTAAAAGCTCGACTACGAGTAAAATTGGAAGACCATTAAATTAAAGCTTGGTTTAAATTAATTCGGGAATAGGTAGTAATATGCAAGCTTGGAATGGGTCGAGCTAAATAAATGGTCGTGAATGAATTAAAATAAAAAGGGAACTTAATTGGTAATGGAGATGAACCTAAATTGTTAATGGTTTTGAATGAACTGGTTTGGTTAATAAAATGAAATGCAAATGAATGGATTGAAATCTGAAATGCAATGAAAATGAGAATATATGGATCGTGAATAAATTTAAAAATGGAATAGAAGTAAGTATAAATTGAGTTGAAATCCATTTAAATTGGTTATAAAGCATAAATGCTGATCTATTCGCATGGATCCCATCAAATTTCATAGAATAAATTGTCATTTGATGTAAATGGAAGTAATTAAAATTCTATGAATTGTTAAAAGTGAAATAGAATTGATTTTGAAATCAATTGAATTGAATATGAGTTTGTTTGGGGTTAAAATAAATTGAAGGTAAGAAATGGTATTGTAAACCATTAAAATTAAATGAAATGGCGTATGGATTGGTTGAAACAAATGCGTAAGTGTTAAAAACCATATAAGTTGCTTATAAACGTTGTTTAGTGTAACAACCAGCATATTTGTTGATTTTTTTATTTAAATATTTTATTTAAATATTTTATCGTTAGTCGGATTTAGTCCGAAAAGCTACTTTTTGCATACGGTCGAATTAGGACTCGGGACCACTTCCATTGAGTTTAAAATGCCGTTTGCAACCTTTTTGAGTGTATGCTTCGATATGTTTGGAGAAAGTTGATTTTGGCTACTTTTCACTTTGGGTTTGGTTTGGGCTCAGCCCTATGTTAACTTATGCTCAAATCTGAGCCACTCTTCCCCACTCACCCTCATTCTCTTCTCATTTCAGTTTTTAGAGTATTAATGGTGGGAGGGATTGGAAATTGAAATTCCAAAACCCTAGTTTCCCTTGCAAATCAAATTCCTTGCTCCAAACTCAAGAAGAACCCATTGGTAAGCTTCTCTTCTTCTTCTCCAACTTATTCTCTTACCAATTTCAGAAATTCCTAAACCTAATCTTGGGAATGTTCTTGTTTTTGAGCTTAGATTCAAGCTCATTTGGGTTGTGTTGAAGAGAGGTTGATTCTCCATTTGCTCTCAAGCTTCTTCTTGTTCGATTTTGTGAAAAGGTGAGATTTTTATCTCACATCTATGACTATAATTATCTTTGGTTGTTGGGTATAAATTCCTAACACTTCTTCATGTGCATTTGCTCTTGATTTGGATTGGTTTTGTGAATATTCCAATTTTTGAGTTTTTAAGTCAAATTTGTGTGAAATGCTTTTATGGACGTTTGATCATGCTTTTGGTGATGCATCGAGGAGCATATAGGGCCGGGTTGCCGATTGGCATAAACCCTTAGAGCCAATGTTCGTCCGGTTGCATTTTGGAGGAGTTTGCTCTTCATTTGTATAAGGCTGAAAAACAGCCCAGGCATGATTCAGTCGACTGAATACTTCTGTTCAGTCGACTGAACCTGAAACCCGAGAGTTTCCAGGCATGATTCAGTCGACTGAAAACTTCTGCACAGTCGACTGAAACTGGAAACAGAAAGTTTCCTGAACCTGGAAAATTTCCAGGTACAGGGTCAGTCGACTGAAAATCTCTGTTCAGTCGACCGAACCTGCTGTTTGAGTCCAATTTGCCTTTTTGGATTGAAATTCCAATTTAAATCGATTCGTGATAATCCTATTTGTTGTTATCATCTATTATGATTTTGATGACTCTTTTTAGGGATTTTTGAATATCCATTTCGATGGATCCTTTATCGATTTCTTTGGATTTTATTCACGTCTTCGTATGTGAATTTTTGTGATTGATTTTTCTTACAATCTTCTTCGTGATTTGTCACTTTAAAAATATAAAGGTTTTCTATACTAGTAGTAAATATCAAAACTCTTTCCTCAAACGATTTCAATACTATTTTAATACCAAATTCGTTTATAAAACCGTTTTCCAATCTATTAGTATATACAAACCTTTACCTCACTCGTATGAGAAATCTAATTAAACGGCTTAGTAAAACAAGTGGTATGAAACGCTTGCGTTTACTTTGTCGGTTAATTCTTGGACTTGTTCGATTGAACCTCTTGTGACAATTTTCTAGTGGAGATTTACAGTTTGTTCGTAAATATTTAAGTTAAGCAAGTGGTTATGGGACATGAAGCTAAACTCATATATTTACTAGCTTAGTGTAATTAACACTTCTCTATGATCATGACGATCATTTTTGTGATTTAGACTAGCAATGTGCGATGTCTCTTTGTCTGCGTGGGAGACTAAACCCCGTTCATGTGTCATATTTGTGGGGTAGCAACCCACGGTCTTCGGACCATTCGTGTGTCAGGTCTTCGGACCATTCGTGTGTCAAATTAATGGCTAGCTACCATGAGATAGCTTCTCGTTCGTGTGTTACAGCTGTTGGTGAGTTTTCATGCTCCCATTCATGTGATAGGCCTCCCCCCTTATTTTGTGATTTCTGGATTTCTTGTGTAGTCTTCTGGAATTTGTGTGTCATTGACTTTAGTGATTTCTGGATTTCTTGTGTAGCCTTCTGGAATTTGTGTGTCATTGACTTTACTGATTTCTGGATTTCTTGTGTAGTCTTCTGGAATTTGTGTGTCATTGACTTTAGTGATTTCTGGATTTCTTGTGTAGTCTTCTGGAATTTGTGTGTCATTGATTTTAGTGATTTCTGGATTTCTTGTGTAGTCTTCTGGAATTTGTGCGTCATTGACTTTTGCAATTGACATTGATATTATCGTCAATATTTGTGGTTTGATGAACAAAATAAAGAGTATGACACTTCTTGGATTCTTGTGTAGATTTTGTGATATTGATTAACCTCTTGTTGATTATCAACTACTTATATATCACAGCTTGGCCTTGTGATTATTATGTGTTTAGTCATAACTCTGGTTCTATATCGTTTCATCTGATATTTATAGTTAGACTGATCCGTTTATTATTTTCTTATTAAATAATACTCGGGTCAGACCGAGATGTTACAGGTGCTTCTGCTTGACTTCTCTCTTGGGATTGATTTCTCTTGCTTTTGGTTAACTACTTAGATTAGTAGTTTTTTGTTGTATACATTTGAGATATAGACTCCATAATGTATACTTATTCTTTTGTGTAGTTCTTGTAACTATTCTTTTGTGATATTGTGGATCTTTTTAGACCACAACTCTGATATACACTGCCATGTGTTAATTATATATTCATATCGTCTTCCGCCTTTGTGATATGAATTATCTGTGACTGATTTATGTTATGTTTATTTCTATATTTGTTTCCGAAGATTTTATATAGCCACTGTGTGATATCTTTGAGTTTGTATCTGTATGTCGGATTTCCTCTAGAGATGAAAATTTATATTTTTATCTGGCATACCGGTACTCGCACAAAGCAATTATACAGATGGTCGCTCCTCAACAGCCTTATTCTCCGTGCTAGTCGACAGCATTACTCCGTAGTGTTCTTGTCTAGCGTGGGTATAGAGGTGGGGCGTCACAGCTTGGTATCAGAGCCAAACTTCGGAACAATATGGAATATTATAACAAGGATCATCGTCCTAAGTCCATCTTAGGAGTTGTGCTTTAGGATTTTATTCGGGTCTTCGTACCGTTCTATCCTATTTTCTTTATGATTCCTTGTTTTATCTATCAAGATTGCTTGATATTCATTTGTGAATAACCTTCTTCTTCTTCCTTCTTTCTTTCTAAAGGAAGAGAAATGTCTAGACCAGGCCGCCCCAGAGCCGTGCCATCTAGCACTCCGCCCCAGGATGGAGTTTTTATGACTGCTCAACAGCTTCTTGATTTAGTGACAAATGCTCAAGCAGCTGGAGCTAACCCGGAACCTACTCACCCAAAGTCGGGATTTGCACGCTTGTGTAGCGATTACACTAATTTGGGTGGGGAGCCATTCAGAGGTTCCGAAACTGTTATTGAAGTACAGGCCTGGCTAAGGTCATGCGATCGAATCTTTTCTCGCATGAACCTTATTGACCTTCACCGAGTTCAGGTGGCCTATAGTATGCTCCGAGAAAGAGCATTGGATTGGTACGAACTTCTTATTTCTGAGATTAATGAAGCGGATCTCACCTGGGAGAAATTTCGAGAGCGCTTCGAGTTAAAATTTGTACCAGAAGCAGAAAAAGTGACATTGGCTCGACGATTTATAGACCTTGTTCAAGGTGAGTCATCCGTGACTGATTACATCGCCTCCTTCGAGTCGCTTTCCAAATATGGGGTTGAATACATCAACACCCCTCTTAAGAAGAATCAGAGGTTCGTTTATGGCTTAAACAAAAGTCTCAAGAAGCCATTACTTCTAAAGTTAGAAGTTTCTTTCGACCAACTAGTTGATATCGCTCTTCGTCTTGAAGAGGCGGATAGGGAGAATGATGTTGAAGTGGGGGTTCCAAACCAAACTTCAACAACAAGAAGAGGCCAAGCAAATTCAAAGGCCCTTATCCCAATAAGAAAGGGAGGCAAGCAACTCCTACTGAAAAGACCTTTTCCTCTACTCAAGGGAAATGCTATAATTGCGGTTCGAAAGACCATTTTGCGAACAAGTGTTCAAAGCCTCGTACTTGTCGCTATTGCAAGAGCCCGGACCATTTTATGCATGTGTGTCCCAAACTTCAAAATAGGAGGGAGGGAAAGCTTAATGTTGCTCAAGCCCCTGGCAACACATCTCGTGGCCAAGGTATTTCTCATTCTATTCTAGATGGAATTATTTTATTTCGTGATCATCCTATTCGAGTTCTTTTTGATACGGGTGCGTCCCATTCTTTTATATCAAAAGAACTTGTTGATACTTTTTCTTTGGATGTTTTGTGCTTAATGACTTCTTTGAGAATTACGAATTTGGTTGGTGGATCCGCAACAATCAGTTTATTGTGTAAGGATGTCGAGATTATTTTGTGTGATTTTTCTTTCCGAGCCGATTTGCATGTCATGCGTTATTTAGGCTTTGGATTGATTTTGGGAATGGATTGGCTTAACCGTTATGAAGCTCATATCCTATGTCCTGAGCGGACTATTCATCTTCGACATCCTCAATCTGTTAATCAGGTTTCTGTTATTCTTAAAGATTCAGATTCTGCTTTGGTTGCATCTTTATATTCTTTAAATCCTCGTGATGACGATGATGATGATGAGGGTGATATTATTTCTCTTATTCACGTCGTTTGTGAATTTTTCGACATATTCGAGCCCGTTTTAGGATTACCACCTAAGCGAGCAATTGAGTTCAGAATTAATCTTATTCCGGGAGCTCAACCTATCACTCGTCCTCCTTATCGTATGACCAATAAAGAAATCGAGGAGATGCGTAAACAATTATCTGAATTTGAAACGAAGCAATTTATTCGCTCTAGTTCCTCGCCTTGGGGAGCTTCAGCTATTTTTGTGAAGAAATCCGATGGTACACTTAGGCTTTGCGTTGACTACCGCAAGCTTAATGATCTTACTATCAAAAATAAATATCCTTTACCTCGGATTGATGATCTATTCGATCAACTTAGTGGTGCTAGAGTCTTTTAACAATTGGACTTGGCTACCGGTTTTCATCAGCTTCGTATTGCAGAGGATAGCATTCCTTTGACATCGTTCCGTACTCGGTATGGATCTTATGAATGGCTTGTTATGCCATTTGGGTTAACAAATGCCCCGGCTTATTTCGTTGACCTTATGAATCGAGTCTTCAAAGATTTTCTTGATCGATTTGTTCTCATCTTTATTGACGATATTCTTGTGTATTCTAAAACCGAGGAGGAGCATGAAAAACATCTTCGGATTGTGTTGGAAACTCTTAGGAGTAATCAATTAAAGGCAAAATTTTCTAAGTGCCACTTTTGGCAATCTCGTGTGAAGTTTCTCGGTCACATTATTTCTGAATCCGGAATTTCCGTGGATCCTTCAAAGATTGAAGCGATTCAAGATTGGAAGAGACCGGAGAGTGTGACAGAGATTCGTAGTTTTCTCGGATTGGCGGGCTATTACCGTCGTTTTATCAAAGACTTTTCTAAAATTGCCGTGCCTCTCACTAGCTTGACGAAGAAAGGTGTTAAATACATTTGGTCGGACAAATGTGAAGCTTCTTTTCAGAAATTAAAAGAACTTCTTTCTGATGCTCCTATTCTTGTTATTCCCGATGGGAATCAAGATTTCGTTGTTTATACCGATGCTAGTCGCATTGGTTTGGGTGCCGTTCTTATGTAAAATGAACGCGTTATTGCTTATGCTTCTAGGAAATTAAAGCCTGCTGAGACTAGATATGCCACTCATGATTTAGAGCTTGCGGTTATTGTTTTTGCTCTTCGGATTTGGCGTCATTATCTCTTAGGAGAGAAATTTGTTCTTTACACAGATCATAAGTCTTTGAAATATTTATTCTCTCAAAAAGAACTTAATTTGCGTCAACAGCGTTGGCTCGAATTTCTTGCACCATATGATCTTGATATTCTTTATACTCCCGCTAAGGGTAATCGTGTCGCCGATGCTCTTAGCCGTAAACAACAAGTTGTTGTTTCTATGATGATATCTGAATGGAACGATCTCGAGATATTATCCACTTGTGAGATTCGAGACCGTGTATCCGAGTTATGCTCATCATTTGTTTTATGTAGCCTTGTGGCTCATCCTTCTCTTTTGGACCACATTCTTGAAGCTCAAAGGCTAGATCCCGAATTGGCTCTTCTTGGCCAAAATATTAAGGATAAAATTGATATTGAAGGATTGAAAGACTTTGATATCAATTCTCGTGGCGGCATTCGGAAATTTGGTAGACTTGTCGTGCCAAATATTGGTGATCTTCGTAAAGATATTTTAGAAGATTCTCATCACTCTAAATTTACCATTCATCCCGGTAGTAGTAAAATGTACGCGGATATGAAGCGACTTTATTATTGGGAGGGAATGAAACTTGACATCGCTAACTTCGTTAAACGTTGCATGACTTGCCAACTCGTTAAGGCCGAACATCAAAGGCCCGGTGGGTTATTGCAACCTTTAGAAATTCCAGTTTGGAAGTGGGATCAAATTTCCATGGATTTTATAGATGGCCTTCCCCGTTCTCGTTCGGGTCATGATAGCTTATGGGTGATTGTTGATAGGCTTACTAAATCTGCCCATTTTATTCCCGTTAGGTCTAATCGAACCGTTCCTCTTTTGGCCAAAATATTTATCAAAGAAATTGTTAAATTGCATGGTGTTCCTACTTCTATTGTTAGTGATCGTGATCCATTGTTTACTAGTGGATTTTGGAAGAGTCTTCAAAAAGCTTTGGGAACGAAGCTTAATTTTAGCACCGCTTATCATCCCAGTCCGATGGACAAACCGAGCGTGTGAATCAAACTCTTGAAGATCTTCTTCGTGCTTGTGTTCTTGATTTTGGTGGAAGTTGGGAAGATCATATTTCACTTGTTGAATTTTCCTATAATAATAGCTTCCAATCTAGTATTGGTATGGCACCTTTTGAGGCACTCTATGGAAGGCCATGTCGATCTCCTTCTTGTTGGCTTGAGGCCGGTGAGAAGCTGGTTTTAGGTCCAGATTTTATTCGGGATTCTATAGAAAAGATAGATCTTATTCGTCATAGGATGAAAGAAGCCCAGAGTAGACAAAAATCCTATGCCGATAACCGGAGAAGGAAGTTAGAATTTTCTGTGGGAGATTTTGTGTTCATTCGTGTTTCACCTATGAAGGGTGTTGTACGTTTCAGTCGATCGGGAAAGTTAGCGCCTCGATATATTGGGCCATTTCCTATCACTGAACGCATTGGTTCCATGGCTTATCGCCTTTTATTACCGGCTCAGTTTTCTGCTATGCATGACGTGTTTCACGTTTCTCAACTTCGGAAATGTCTTCGAGATTCCGATTCTATTCTTGAGCCCGGTGTTGTGGAAGAGATTGAAGTTTCGCCTAATTTAACTTATGAGCAACATCCTATTCGTATCATTGCTTCGGAAGTCAAGCGACTTCGAAATAAAGATGTTCCGCTTGTTAAAGTTCAATGGTCTTCAAATCCTAAGGATTGTTCTTGGGAATCTAGAGAGTACATCGAGCGTACACATCCGGACTTACTTTCTCGTGCTCTTTGAGGTGAACTTCTTATTTCAAACTTCTTTTGTGTTGAATATGCTTTTATGGTTGTTACTATATATCTTCTTCTTGTAATATTGCGAGGACGCAATTTCTTTAAGGAGGGGAGTCTGTAACAACCCGCATATTTGTCGATTTTTTTATTTAAATATTTTATTTAAATATTTTATCGTTAGTCGGATTTTAGTCCGAAAAGCTACTTTTTGCATACGGTCGAATTAGGACTCGGGACCACTCCCATTGAGTTTAAAATGCCGTTTGCGACCTTTTTGAGTGTAAGCTTCGATATGTTAGGAGAAGTTGATTTTTGCTACTTTTCACTTTGGGTTTGGTTTGGGCTCAACCCTATGTTAACTTATGCTCAAATCTGAGCCACTCTTCCCCACTCACCCTCATTCTCTTCTCATTTCAGTTTTTAGAGTATTAATGGTGGGAGAGATTGGAAATTAAAATTCCAAAACCCTAGTTTCCCTTGCAAATCAAATTCCTTGCTCCAAACTCAAGAAGAACCCATTGGTAAGCTTCTCTTCTTCTTCTCCAACTTATTCTCTTACCAATTTCAGAAATTCCTAAACCTAATCTTGGGAATGTTCTTGTTTTTGAGCTTAGATTCAAGCTCATTTGGGTTGTGTTGAAGAGGGGTTGATTCTCCATTTGCTCTCAAGCTTCTTCTTGTTCGATTTTGTGAAAAGGTGAGATTTTTATCTCACATCTATGACTATAATTATCTTTGGTTGTTGGGTATAAATTCCTAACACTTCTTCATGTGCATTTGCTCTTGATTTGGATTGGTTTTGTGAATATTCCAATTTTTGAGTTTTTAAGTCAAATTTGTGTGAAATCCTTTTATGGACGTTTGATCATGCTTTTGGTGATGCATCGAGGAGCATATAGGGCCGGGTTGCCGATTGGCATAAACCCTTAGAGCCAATGTTCGTCCGGTTGCATTTTGGAGGAGTTTGCTCTTCATTTGTATAAGGCTGAAAAACAGCCCAGGCATGATTCAGTCGACTGAATACTTCTGTTCAGTCGACTGAACCTGAAACCCGAGAGTTTCCAGGCATGATTCAGTCGACTGAAAACTTCTGCACAGTCGACTGAAACTGGAAACAGAAAGTTTCCTGAACCTGGAAAATTTCCAGGTACAGGGTCAGTCGACTGAAAATCTCTGTTCAGTCGACTGAACCTGCTGTTTGAGTCCAATTTGCCTTTTTGGATTGAAATTCCAATTTAAATCGATTCGTGATAATCCTATTTGTTGTTATCATCTATTATGATTTTGATGACTCTTTTTAGGGATTTTTGAATATCCATTTCGATGGATCCTTTATCGATTTCTTTGGATTTTATTCACGTCTTCGTATGTGAATTTTTGTGATTGATTGTTCTTACAATCTTCTTCGTGATTTGTCACTTTAAAAATATAAAGGTTTTCTATACTAGTAGTAAATATCAAAACTCTTTCCTCAAACGATTTCAATACTATTTTAATACCAAATTCGTTTATAAAACCGTTTTCCAATCTATTAGTATATACAAACCTTTACCTCACTCGTATGAGAAATCTAATTAAACGGCTTAGTAAAACAAGTGGTATGAAATGCTTGCGTTTACTTTGCCGGTTAATTCTTGGACTTGTTCGATTGAACCTCTTGTGACAATTTTCTAGTGGAGATTTACAGTTTGTTCGTAAATATTTAAGTTAAGCAAGTGGTTATGGGACATGAAGCTAAACTCATATATTTACTAGCTTAGTGTAATTAACACTTCTCTATGATCATGACGATCATTTTTGTGATTTAGACTAGCAATGTGCGATGTCTCTTTGTCTGCGTGGGAGACTAAACCCCGTTCGTGTGTCATATTTGTGGGGTAGCAACCCACGGTCTTCGGACCATTTGTGTGTCAGGTCTTCGGACCATTCGTGTGTCAAATTAATGGCTAGCTACCATGAGATAGCTTCTCGTTCGTGTGTTACAGCTGTTGGTGAGTTTTCATGCTCCCATTCATGTGATAGGCCTCCCCCCTTATTTTGTGATTTCTGGATTTCTTGTGTAGTCTTCTGGAATTTGTGTGTCATTGACTTTAGTGATTTCTGGATTTCTTGTGTAGTCTTCTGGAATTTGTGTGTCATTGACTTTAGTGATTTTTGGATTTCTTGTGTAGTCTTCTGGAATTTGTGTGTCATTGATTTTAGTGATTCCTGGATTTCTTGTGTAGTCTTCTGGAATTTGTGCGTCATTGACTTTTGCAATTGACATTGATATTATCGTCAATATTTGTGGTTTGATGAACAAAATAAAGATTATGACACTTCTTGGATTCTTGTGTAGATTTTGTGATATTGATTAATCTCTTGTTGATTATCAACTACTTATATATCACAGCTTGGCCTTGTGATTATTATGTGTTTAGTCATAACTCTGGTTCTATATCGTTTCATCTGATATTTATAGTTAGACTGATCCGTTTATTATTTTCTTATTAAATAATACTCGGGTCAGACCGAGATGTTACAGGTGCTTCTGCTTGACTTCTCTCTTGGGATTGATTTCTCTTGCTTTTGGTTAACTACTTAGATTAGTAGTTTTTTGTTGTATACATTTGAGATATAGACTCCATAATGTATACTTATTCTTTTGTGTAGTTCTTGTAACTATTCTTTTGTGATATTGTGGATCTTTTTAGACCACACCTCTGATATACACTGCCATGTGTTAATTATATATTCATATCGTCTTCCGCCTTTGTGATATGAATTATCTGTGACTGATTTATGTTATGTTTATTTCTATATTTGTTTCCGAAGATTTTATATAGCCACTGTGTGATATCTTTGAGTTTGTATCTGTATGTTGGATTTCCTCTAGAGATGAAAATTTATATTTTTATCTGGCATACCGGTACTCGCACAAAGCAATTATACAGATGGTCGCTCCTCAACAGCCTTATTCTCCGTGCTAGTCGACAGCATTACTCCGTAGTGTTCTTGTCTAGCGTGGGTATAGAGGTGGGGCGTCACATTTAATTACATTGCATTTAATATTCATGTGTTGAAATTGTTTAAAAAGAGTGAAATGTTAATAAACTTCATATATATGGCACTTACATGTTTAAATTGAGTAAGTACAGGTACCTGGGAGCCGTGTGGCTGGATTTGGTTGTGCTAGTTGCTAAAAATTATAAGCTGTTTGCTTAAAAATGCTAAATAGGGTACGCTTGCGCAATATAAATAGGAAATATGAACTGTTTTTGGTTTTTCCGACCGTGTGGGTCGATGTATATATATTTATATCTTTTGTCAAATTGCAAAAGCTACTCCGTATAAAAGGGACTCTGCCAAAATTTTCAGAAATTTTGGGAGTTAGAAAATTTTTGAAAATTTTGGAAAATTTTGTTTACGACAAACAAATTCAAATTGGAAACTAAAATAAGTTAGTAAATGAAATCAATTTAAAGTAATGACATGAATTGTAATAAATGACAAATAAAATTTATATATGCAGAGTTAAAGATAAATTGAACTCATATGGGAATGAAAGAATCGATTTGAATAGAAATGGATATAAACTAATGTGGTAAGTGAAAATAAATATAAGAAACATGTAAAATGCTTATGTTAACTTAAGTAAGGAATGGTCAATTCTTAATTGGAAATTGAACATTGCAAATATATTCTAAGTTGCTATTTGGATGAATATTGGCATTTGGTAAGGAAGTCGATAAATGTTTTTGGAATGTTGTGATTGGATATTAGTGCTAAGCAGGATATGCAGGTATTATAAAAAGGGAAAAGAGAATTGGTTTTTGATTTCAGAAGATAAATTTGAAATGCTCGACAAAAAGGTATGTGTTTAAGTTTCTATATGAAATTTGATTGGGATTTTGGATTGAGCCACTTGGCTTTTTGTTTTCTTTTTGGATTTGGGAGGCCGTAGAGCCATTTTGTAGTTGTACCGAGCTAGCCACGCAAAGGAGACGCGGGCGAAATTTTTCGGAAATTTAGAGAGTTAGAAAATTTTGATAATTCAAAATTTAGTTTTGAATTATAATTTGAATGATTATATAAATAAGTTGTTTGAGAACTTTGGAAAAGTTTGGGAAGTTAATAAGAATAATAATGGGTCTTTTATAAGAAGATAGTGGATAAGATGTTGAATTGTTAGAAACCGTTTGGTTTCGGGGAAAATAATAAACGGGTATTGGACCATTCTTCCTAACTAGTAATTTCGGGGACGAAATTCTTTTAAGGGGGAAGGAATGTGACGACCCGGAATTTTCAAGCATTTAAAAGTCAGAATAAATTGATTTTAAGTATTCAATAGGGTAACTTTAACTTAAATAACGAATATTACAATTTATTTGATAATTAAATCATTGAAATCAATAATTTGAAGTTGGATAAATTGTTGAATCTGGAGTTTTAAACCTATATAAAAATAATTTAAAGGGCTTGCAAAATTTATATTCATAACATAGAAGATAATAGAAGTGTTAAAATTTAATTGAACAGTGATTTGTTCAGTTTTGAAATTTTATCATTTTTAATTGAATTTAAAAATAGCCTTCCGAGGCATAATCTCGGAATTCGACGAAACCAGTTCCATTGGATCCGTAATTATTAGTTATTATCAGATTTCAATTTTCGTAGCGTTTGAATTTACCGTTTGCTCGTTCAGGTGAGAATCGCGTTGAGATTAAAATCAACAATTTAATATTTTAAATCGATTTATAAAGATAACTTACACATACAATTAAATTAGCTTTTGGAACACATTCCATTGTGTTCGGAATAGGGATAAAGCCTTATAAATGCCTGTCGGCAGGTCTGATTTGGAATTTGAGATTTCGGGTTATGCTAAACGAGATATTTTGAAAATTTAATAATAATAAATATATAAAAATCAAAATACAGCCACCCTATATCGTACATCAGCCACCCTACCTTCTAAACGCGCAGAGATATTTTTTTCCTTTTCTCGTTTTAATCACGCTACCTTATTTTCCTTCTTCTGTAAGCCAAGCCGATCCCTTCCTATTAAAATCACGCACTCTTCTTAGCCTTCATTTTGCAGATCGATAACCGTAAAAAAAAGAAATGGCGACTTCTCCCTACTATAAATCGCGCCTTCCTATATCTGGAAATCGAGATCGATCGACTCGTGGAAGAAAGGGGGAGCAAGCGACGTTCGCAAGTGATATCGATCGAGAGGCTCGATCGAGGGAGGTCACGATTAATCGCGTCAATTCTCGCGAGTGGTTTGGGTCTAGGATCGGGCCGTGCTCGATCATGTGACATCAGGGGAAGGAGCGGCGTTAGAAACTCCAGCAGCAGCTAGGGCAAGTGCGAGGAAGGGATCCGATCAACTGTCGACTAATGCTAATCACGACTTCGGGGTTGAGAAGGGAAAGGCATGGGAGGGGCGACAAGTCTGTGTCGATGGTGTTCTTGTTCGTGCAGGCGAGATGGATGTTGAGAGTCAGTAAGGTATCGATTTCTTATTCTTGTTTTTAATATAATTATAATAAGGATAAACTACAGTAAGGTATAAACTTAAATTTATATGCTATAAATCTGAGAACTTGCTAACTATGGGAATAAAGGAAATTTTGGAAATGATTTTACAGAAAACAGAAGTTATAAACTGAGAATATATTTAATTTTAAATGGTATTGATTATTTTTGTAACCAATTGAAAATATAATATAAAGTAAATATACCTATTCATATTCCATTTGCATATGGAGATGACTTATTTGTTTAATTGAATCTAAATAGTTTTAAGTTAGTAAAGGTAATTTATTTAAACGGAAACTAGATGGATTTAAATTTCTAGTTAATTAAATTTATTTAAAATAAAAATTTACAGTTCGATTTATTCAAATAATTAATAGACTGTATAATATTTATATACAAGGTCGAAGAAAAAAAACGTGAATCCAAGGCAAAGTTGAAGTGGACTGTAAACGGAAATTAGGTGAGTTAATCTCACTCAGTTGAATTTAGATTTGAATTTAAATGGTTAAATTTAAATAATTGTTTGAATGATTGAATTGATTGATGTGCTATTGTATGGTATATTTTGAATTGATGCATTATATTGTACTAATGTCTGTGGATGCTGGGAAACAGGTTGGAGGGATCCAACCGGATCCCTCAACATTTATTTAAATTATTTATTATCCACTACTGTGATTAATTGATATTCCGTGAGGAATTATATTAGACTATTGATGTTATAGTCTGCTTAAATATTTCGGTACTCTGTTTTATCCAAATATATAGAATTGGACATTGAAAGGAAATAAAAGAAGTGAACTCTTAAGAAATAATTATAAAGGATGTATATAAATTAAAGTGAATTGGATGAGAATATTAGTGGGTTCAAAATACTAATTAATAAAATTCTGTATATGGAAAGGAAATTTTTGAATAAACAGAAAGTTAATGAAGTTTGAAACCTTAGTGATATTATCTAATAGAACAAAACATTTATTTAATATTTTAAGATTTAAATTATTTAAGAAGAATAAAGAAGAAATTGGAAAAATAAATCCGAAATTGGTATATTCCAGTTAAAAGATTTTAAATCTAACAGAACATAATAATAATAATAATAAGTCCATAATTAATGAATTAGGAAATGAATTGAGTAATTAAAGGAACTTATTTCAAAATAAAATAAATTGGCAATCAATTTGGGGAAATTGATTTAAGTGATTGAAATTGGGATTTTCTCTGGATAGCCAAGTACATGTTTTTAAAAGTAATTTTTTTAATATAAATTAAATGTTTTAAAGTTGTTTTTATTAAAGAAAGCAAGTTTGTAAAATTTATTATTTCTAATATTTAAAGTCTAAAGTAAGTATTTTATTTTAATCTATTATCGTAATAATTATTTAAAGAATGATTTTGGTATTTTGTTTAAAGAAGAAAATCTAATGTATAGTTATAAGGTAATCTTATTTTAATTATTCCCAGTGTATTATTTTAAATTAAGTACTAAAGTAAATTTTCTAAATTAAATGTTAAACATATTGTAACGACCCGCTATTTTGGACTATTCGCATCCGCACATGTCGGACTTGAATAATTCAAAATACCGAATTGTTAATTTAAATTTGGCAAAACTCAGATATACAGTAAATAAATAATTACAGAATCACAGACACAGAGTAATAATATGCAGCGGAAGTAAAAGAGATAGTAGTTCATGAAGCTACTATATGATATATAAGATACATCAGAGTTAAATAAGTTACAACAGAAGTCGAATACAACAGTCAAATATAAGAATCAGAATACATCACTGGAATCATCGAATATCTGAAAGCTGGATAGATAGCTGGATCTTCAAGCAGAGCTCCAACTCCAAAGGTGAGTCTCAAAAGCTGAACCACTCAGTCTGACCCGAGTGTAAAGCAAAACACAAAACACTCGAGTCAGGATTAATATTCTCATATCAATAAATCCAACTCAAGTAAAATAGCAATCGAAATACAAGTAACTCAAAGGATGTTGGAATCATCATCCTCTAAGGATCCGTTAAACTATCTACTATGTAGTAGTGTACGCTACATAGATAATGTCTATCAGTAATATGAAGTATCAAAATAGTGTTAAGGCGTTACCATTATCCCCCTTAACACATTTTATATAGATGTCATAGTCTATACAGCACTGTAAACTCCACCGTAAACTGGTGGGATATCAGGGAGTACTCCATAGGTATAACACAAAACAAATTCGTAGTGGTCGCGTATATAGGGATACAAGTATGACAAGGCACATGAGGCAATACCCAAGGTAGTTAAACTACCGTTCGCCTGATCCGGACTGGTGAGAACGCATCGCCGCAGCGATCGCAACACCGCGAAACAATACTCCTGAAATTCCGAGGGTGCACCAATCAATCACAAGTAATGAGTAATAGTTACGAAGAAGTGTGTCCGCTCGAGGTGGCTAACCCCATTTGGCCCGGCACGGCTCCTGATTTTAGTCATTTCCAATTTGACACAAGTGTCAAGGCTATCCATTATCGTTCACTTTCTTCAGTCAGCACGTACATCATTCCAACCACTTCGTTCTGGATCATCACTCCGCGTATAGTTATTAAAGTGGTTTTCGGTTTAGCTAGAGAGTATACCCATAACCGATTCCGGTCTCTTTAATAACTTTCGTAATTATTACACCGATTGGTCGTTTAGAAATTTCAAAACCAAATCAATTTCAATTTCAATTAGGATTTGTAAACCAACGATTCATTTGTCTTTTCAAATCAATTTCCAAAATTTACGTTCAAACTTCCAAATTACCATTTCAAAATCTTATAATTCAATTTCTGTTTCTATTTAAACAATTAAAATATCGATTCAAGTTCGTATATAAGTTTCCTTCCGAAATCATTTAAATTAATTTAATTTAACATTCGAATCAATTCAAATCCATTGATCGATTTCATTCAATATTCATTAAGTAAATTTGTCAGTCAAAACAATTTCCATTTAATTTCCAATTCATTTAAATCAATTACTTATGTTCACTTCATTACCTCAAAACTTTAAATTGAAATAAATTAAATTCATCGAATCAATTCTTAAAATTATAAGTCTTTCGTTAATTTCAATAAATCATATTCATTTCAATAAATCACATTTTATTTCTTGTTAAAGAAATTCAATTTTCACTTATTTATTAACTTCGTCACAAATTTCAAACTTAATTAATAAAGAACTAAATTTCATATAATCGAGAAGTTTCGATTTCACTTATTAACTTACTTAAATATTTTTTCAAACTTCATAAATAAAGAAACCCCATTTCATTTATTAACGAAGATCAAATTCACTTAATCAAAAGTTCGATTTTCTCTTATCAAAGAATTCAATTTTATTCAATTATCAAATAATTTAATCTTATTCAATTATTTAATAATTTCAATCTTAATTATTAATAATTTCAAAACTTAATAATTACAAACTTGATTATCAATTCAAACTTAATTATTAAATCATTTCCACTTAATTATGAATTCAAACTAAATCATCAAATCATTTCAACTTCTCGTAAATTCAACTTAATAATTTCAAACTTAATTATAATTTCAAATTTAATTATTAAATGATTTCAAACTTAATAATTTCAAAACTCAATTATTACTAATTCCAAATTATTTATTTATAATTCCAAATTTAATTATTATATAATTAAAATTCAAACAACGTTCTTTCATCAATTATTACGTTAATATTTGTTTCAGATTTCCATCTTTACATTTTCCTTTCTAAAATTCAAATTCTAATTTCATTTCAAAACTTATTCTTTGCTCGAATAAAATCATTATTTTATTTAAAATCAATTTATTGACCAATCGGGTTTATTTAATTCTCTATCCTATGTCAAATTCATTTGGGTATATTATTTCAACCCGATTCCAATTCAATTCAAAAATTTAAAACATAGCAAAGGGAACTTGCAGTGTGATAACTGGGATGGTGTCAAATTAAATAAACAACAATAACAACAACCAATAACAATCCAATAATCAATTCAAATAATCCCGAAATAATCGTATTAATTCACATTGGTATTTGTGTGAATAAATATAATTTATTTCTAGAATCTACACTATCATTTCATGTAGATCAAAGATTATTATACTAATTATTCATACGGTTCTTCACTTGTCATTCGATTTCAAATTTTACACTACAACAATTAATCCAATATACGTTCAATGGTTCAAAGTGTAATTATCACAATTCTACGTGTCAATTAATTTAACAATTAAAAGGGGTCATATTTAACTAATCAAATTCCACATGTATGTCGATTCAAATTTTAATTATCCTACATCAAATTCAATTGCATAATATTTATCACTTTATACATTACAATTTACATCCAATATAAACAACAATCAATCAATTATCAACCAAACTATATGATCATTACATAAATAATTAACAGATAATGGTGTCAGATGTCATAGGTGAACTGATACATAAATAACAGAGCAATAAATAACAGCAGCATATTTCAATTGTCGTTTCAATTGAAATCAAATTTGGTAAATAAAAGAATATTAATCGTGAGTGATTGCTCACCTTCCGAGGCTAGAGATGAACAAGAAGATGACACGGATACGTACACTGATACGGACGCTGGGTTTGAATTACGAATCCAAGTAAAACAAAGTCGACACGAATTCAACGATCAAAGCTGATTGGCACGAATTCGATGGACAAATCTGATATACAAGAAGTAGAATAAATCAAATCAGAACTGAATTGATGCAGGTATAATCGAAGCAAAAGTATATTATATTATTATTTTTCTTAAAACCAACCTTCCATTTAAATTACATGTTATATTAACATATCTACATATTACCCTCATAAAATCAAAACATATGCCTTAATATACAATAATATATACATAAACCAATATAACTAATGTATATATATACTTAAAAATAGATAAACTGTATAAACTTTCATGTCAATATACCATATAAAATCTAATGTATATACAATACAGACATTTATATTATTAACAAGGCATATATATCACCTTTAAAATAAAATACATAGTACTAAAATTTAACAACACATAACCCATAAGCTTATGTAACCAGTATATTACCCTACCCACTAACAGCATAAGTAAAATGCTTCTATATTTATATAACAAACATAATATATATATTAGAATAAAACAGTTTTAAAATAATATAACTTTATATACATATAAACTAACTTTAAAATTTTACAAACCTTAAATGTGTATAATGGGACAAAAATACATACTGTAGACTCAGTAAAGTTTGTACATACTTCAGGCTATAAATGGTTATTTGAAAAACAATTCTATTAACCATATATACATTTGTGTGTACAAACAGATTTACTGCTAAGTTATATAACCATTTATATGAAACTAAACCATTTTATACAAACAGCTTAACTAAATCACATACAACTATACCAAATATATACTTAGAATACAACTAACAAAGTACTTCTGAAACTATCACCCATAAATTTATATATGTATATATAAAATCTTGGCCAAACTATATATATACTTTACAGAATATTTATATAAAACATGAACAGGTTGTATAGGCAAACATATATACGAAAACAGATACAAGTTTAATCTAAAATTTTATAACATAAAACATTTTTTCTTTCCCGGCTTCAGGTTTTTAAAACAGGAAACATACATAATTGTTTGCAAAAGTTAATGGAAATATAGGCAATTCTTATTTCACTTTCCACTATAATACTAAAATATACTTACGTAACACAGGAAAAATATATATGCAAACTACCTATACAATGCACTATTTGCAACTATATTCATGCAAAAATATTTCTCTGTGGACTCAAATACTAGAATATATATAAACTTACTCATATCAATATATACCCGTGAATCAACACAAACCGAGTTAGGTTGAAGTCGATGGAAAGACTTGCGAGCAGTTTGGGATGTGTGTACGCAGTCCGAGTTGAGATGGCTGACACGGTGAGGTTTACGGTGATGGGCTCGAAGGTGGTATGGCATGGATTAGGGGAAGGGAAGCACATCGGCTCGGGCGGCAATGGACGATGCGTGGCTCTCATGGCACTCGGCGGATGTGATCGTCAGAGGAGAGGACGTGGTTGCGGTGATGTGGGAGGAATGTTGCACGAGCTTTTGAGCAAGCACAGGTGGTTGTCGTGGGGAAAAGAAGTGAGTGGATCGATTACGGTGGCTGTGGGCGGAGAGGGACGGCCATGGTGAAAACATCAGTTCAAGGAGGTGAGATGGCTTTGGGTCAAGCATGTGAGGCGAATGGAGATTGGTTGAGGCTGTTGCGTGGAAAGCTGGGCGAGATCTGAAGTGCGAAGTGGTAGGGTGCGGCATGGTGGTGAGCTCGGCTGAGCTTTGTGGTGGAGTGAATGGCGGGCATGAAAACAAGGCCAAGGCGAAATTTTGGAGAGGGAAAGTGGGTAGGAGGCCAAAGGAAATTTGATGAGAAGAGGAATGAACAGGCTAGTACACGTACAAGCAGTTTAAAATAAAGTAACATTTTGTTAGTGCCAGCACAAATTTAGATGGAAAAATGAACAGACAAATGAAATGGTGGATCACCAAACGCCGAAATTTCGTTCTGAAAATTTTAAATGTTTGTTAATTAACTCAAAGGATATGAAAAGCCATATAAAACCAATAGACTTAAATAACGAATCGTTACGGATAACCGTTTGCTGATTTCGTGACGTACCGGGGTTTGCAAAACAGAAACGAATATATTGTCCCGACGAGACGACCAAAACGGTATACAGTTATCGGTGGTACGATTGAATTATAAAATTCGAAATTTTTCTACTACGGAAAATGCATAAACTTCGCAGCAAATTAAGATCGACGGAGCCAAAGATGTCCGAATTTGGAAAAACGACAAACTGACAACTTGTTCAAAAGATGGTTTAGAATTTTTCTATGTAAATATATTTTGGTTTTGAAAACGTTTTATTTTCGTCGCTTTTTAACTGATTAAATTGAAGTAAATCTACGCACGAAATAAACTTTCATATTTTTGGTCGAAAATTTACCAGTTACTATGTTTAACGAGACGTATTTCAAATATCAAATTTATATTTCAAAATTTTATCGTTAAATTTCATAAAATTTAAATAAAATACGTACTAAAACCGGTTAAAATTTACGGGCCGTTACATTCTCCCCCACTCAAAACTTTTCGTCCTCGAAAAGGAAGAAAGTAGGAGAATAGAAACAACCAAAAGAAAATAAGCTTGAATTACATTATAAACAATTAATTTAAACCATATAAATTTCAATTTTAAATTATTTATATTCAACAATTGATTTTAAACTCAAGGAATTTCATTGACTTGGTTTATTTTCAATTTATCATTGTTTGTTACAAAATTTATTTCAAACAATAATTTATTTTATTAATCCATTTACTGTTCAACTAGCCTAGTATTCTATTTCTCTCCATTAACCATTTAAAATTAAACTTAAGTGTTTAACAATTTTGTACGCACTCAAATTTTATTTATAGAGACAATCTATATTGTATATTATCCAATTTTCCTAAATTAACAATTTCAAAGATCATAAATTCGAACAGTCTTTTATTATAATTATATTTTATTCGACAAATTAATTCTTCTTTATTCCAAATTATTATTAAATTTATTCTACTTAATCTATGCTATCACCTATATATATTAAGTGTATTTACATTTATTATAACTACTTAAATTTATTTAAAAATTTCTTTGATATCATTTTCTACTGTATAATATTCAACTACATAGTTAAATTTTTGAAAATTTAGGTAAGTAAGTTATATATAATGTGATTGAGTATAATACAAATAAATTTCTAATTCAATTCTCTCAAGTTTAACTATCAATTCAAAATTTTGGTTTCATTTATAATTGAAATTATCCTTTATCATAAATTTAAGAATTAAATTTTCAAGTAACTTCAAATTTATTAAGAGATAAATAAATATATATAATATATCAAATCAGATTTAAATCGTATATCAATGTATATTACAAATCAATTCATACTTTAAGGAATTCAAATCAATTTATTTTTCAACTAACCGTAGCAAAGCTACAGAATAGCCTCTCCACTTCGAAACTCAAAAATAAATGTCGATGATGCGGCCGTCATCACCGAAATTATTTCCCAGCGACGAAAGAGAAGAGCACTGATTTAAACGTCTAAAATTTCTTTCAAATGATTTCTATTCGAAAATACTTTAAATAATATTCTTTTTTTTTAAACTTTAATACAAGGTTTGAGATCTATCGGAAATTAAATTCCCAAATTCTTGTTTTAAATTCATTTTAAATTCCAAATCAATTTTATCCTAGTTTTTATAAATTCATTAATTTATATTATTCAATAGTTATTGGTATGCGAACAATAAATGAAAATCAAATATTATTATTGCTGGCAACAGATTCATTAACAACTTGATTTCAGGACTTTATACTTATATCTACTTTAATTATACAAAACTATTTTATTTACCAAATTTGAAAATAATATTGTGTCAGTTTGCTCTGCTCAAGTGTTTTGGAAATCCTATCGATAGCGTTGATCAGACGAATCGATCGAAAACCCAAATCAACATCAACAACTCAAACAACACAACATATATAAAACATTTTTAACATTAATTTATAAATACACTTCCTCGCTCAACGATATGATAATGGAATTCAAAATAAGTATAGAGATTCAATTTGATAGAAATCAAATAAAAGAGAATTTTGATTCGATAATAAGTTTGAAACAGAAGATAAGATAATTCAATTAACAGAATCGAAAGATGGACAATCTTTTTTAATTCACGGGCAACCTTTCGGGTCAACCGTAACTTCAAGAATAAGATCGATGCTGAATTCCGAGGTAAATCAACATTCGATCTCAAGAAAAAGAATTCAGGTATAGCAGGAGATAGATAGCATCGTAAACCGAAAATACAGAAATTTCCGGTAAATCGATGTCTATTGTAAAGGAATTTCACCCATTTATGAATAATTTGAAGTTTGGCGAGACCGCCAATTCATTATAAAGATTATTCGAAGTGGAGTTATGGGATGCTCTAGAATCGAAAGAAGACAAATAGTGAGGGAGACGAATGAATTTCGGAACCGCAGGGAATGCTCCAAAATTCAAAGGAATTGAGTCAAAAAGGAAGAGCTTGAAACTCGAATGGGAGTGATTCTGTAAATACATTTACCATATATGCTAAGTTTTGCCTAGAGCTACCAAAAGCTCTGATACCAACTGTAACGACCCGCTATTTTGGACTATTCGCATCCGCACATGTCGGACTTGAATAATTCAAAATACCGAATTGTTAATTTAAATTTGGCAAAACTCAGATATACAGTAAATAAATAATTACAGAATCACAGACACAGAGTAATAATATGCGGCGGAAGTAAAAGAGATAGTAGTTCATGAAGCTACTATATGATATATAAGATACATCAGAGTTAAATAAGTTACAACAGAAGTCGAATACAACAGTCAAATATAAGAATCAGAATACATCACTGGAATCATCGAATATCTGAAAGCTGGATAGATAGCTGGATCTTCAAGCAGAGCTCCAACTCCAAAGGTGAGTCTCAAAAGCTGAACCACTCAGTCTGACCCGAGCGTAAAGCAAAACACAAAACACTCGAGTCAGGATTAATATTCTCATATCAATAAATCCAACTCAAGTAAAATAGCAATCGAAATACAAGTAACTCAAAGGATGTTGGAATCACCATCCTCTAAGGATCCGTTAAACTATCTACTATGTAGTAGTGTACGCTACATAGATAATGTCTATCAGTAATATAAAGTATCAAAATAGTGTTAAGGCGTTACCATTATCCCCCTTAACACATTTTATATAGATGTCATAGTCTATACAGCACTGTAAACTCCACCGTAAACTGGTGGGATATCAGGGAGTACTCCATAGGTATAACACAAAACAAATTCGTAGTAGTCGCGTATATAGGGATACTAGTATGACAAGGCACATGAGGCAATACCCAAGGTAGTGAAACTACCGGTCGCCTGATCCGGACTGGTGAGAACGCATCGCCGCAGCGATCGCAACATCGCGAAACAACACTCCTGAAATTCCGAGGGTGCACCAATCAATCACAAGTAATGAGTAATAGTTACGAAGAAGTGTGTCCGCTCGAGGTGGCTAACCCCATTTGGCCTGGCACGGCTCCTGATTTTAGTCATTTCCAATTTGACACAAGTGTCAAGGCTATCCATTATCGTTCACTTTCTTCAGTCAGCACGTACATCATTCCAACCACTTCGTTCTGGATCATCACTCCGCGTATAGTTATTAAAGTGGTTTTCGGTTTAGATAGAGAGTATACCCATAACCGATTTCGGTCTCTTTAATAACTTTCGTAATTATTACACCGATTGGTCGTTTAGAAATTTCAAAACCAAATCAATTTCAATTTCAATTAGGATTTGTAAACCAACATTTCATTTGCCTTTTCAAATCAATTTCCAAAATTTATGTTCAAACTTCCAAATTACCATTTCAAAATCTTATAATTCAATTTCTGTTTTTATTTAAACAATTAAAATATCGATTCAAGTTCGTATATAAGTTTTCTTCCGAAATCATTTAAATTAATTTAATTTAACATTCGAATCAATTCAAATCCATTGATCGATTTCATTCAATATTCATTAAGTAGATTTGTCAGTCAAAACAATTTCCATTTAATTTCCAATTCATTTAAATCAATTACTTACGTTCACTTCATTACCTCAAAACATTAAATTGAAATAAATTAAATTCATCGAATCAATTCTTAAAATTACAAGTCTTTCGTTAATTTCAATAAATCATATTCATTTCAATAAATCACATTTTATTTCTTGTTAAAGAAATTCAATTTTCACTTATTTATTAACTTCGTTACAAATTTCAAACTTAATTAATAAAGAACTAAATTTCATATAATCGAGAAGTTTCGATTTCACTTATTAACTTACTTAAATATTTTTCCAAACTTCATAAATAAAGAGAAGATCAAATTCACTTAATCAAAAGTTCGATTTTCTCTTATCAAAGAATTCAATTTTATTCAATTATCAAATAATTTAATCTTATTCAATTATTTAATAATTTCAATCTTAATTATTAATAATTTCAAAACTTAATAATTACAAACTTGATTATAAATTCAAACTTAATTATTAAATCATTTCCACTTAATTATGAATTCAAACTAAATCATCAAATCATTTCAACTTCTCGTAAATTCAACTTAATAATTTCAAACTTAATTATAATTTCAAATTTAATTATTAAATGATTTCAAACTTAATAATTTCAAAAACTCAATTATTACTAATTCCAAATTATTTATTTATAATTCCAAATTTAATTATTATATAATTAAAATTCAAACAACGTTCTTTCATCAATTATTATGTTAATATTTGTTTCAGATTTCCATCTTTACATTTTCCTTTCTAAAATTCAAATTCTAATTTCATTTCAAAACTTATTATTTACTCGAATAAAATCATTATTTTATTTAAAATCAATTTATTGACCAATCGGGTTTATTTAATTCTCTATCCTATGTCAAATTCATTTGGGTATATATCATTTCAACCCGATTCCAATTCAATTCAAAAATTTAAAACATAGCAAAGGGAACTTGCAGTGTGATAACTGGGATGGTGTCAAATTAAATAAACAACAATAACAACAACCAATAACAATCCAATAATCAATTCAAATAATCCCGAAATAATTGTATTAATTCACATTGTTATTTGTGTGAATTAATATAATTTATTTCTAGAATCTACACTATCATTTCATGTAGATTAAATATTATTATACTTATTATTCATACGGTTCTTCACTTGTCATTCGATTTCAAATTTTACACTACAACAATTAATCCAATATACGTTCAATGGTTCAAAGTGTAATTATCACTATTCTACGTGTCAATTAATTTAACAATTAAAAGGGGTCATATTTAACTAATCAAATTCCACATATATGTCGATTCAAATTTTAATTATCCTACATCAAATTCAATTGCATAATATTTATCACTTTATACATTACAATTTACATCCAATATAAACAACAATCAATCAATTATCAACCAAACTATATTATCATTACATAAATAATTAACAGATAATGGTGTCAGATGTCATAGGTGAACTGATACATAAATAACAGTGCAATAAATAACAGCAGCATATTTCAATTGTCGTTTCAATTGAAATCAAATTTAATAAATAAAAGAATATTAATCGTGAGTGATTGCTCACCTTCCGAGGCTAGAGATGAACAAGAAGATGACACGGATACGTACACTGATATGGATGCTGGGTTTGAATTACGAATCCAAGTAAAACAAAGTCGACACGAATTCAACGATCAAAGCTGATTGGCACGAATTCGACGGACAAATCTGATATACAAGAAGTAGAATAAATCAAATCAGAACTGAATTGATGCAGGTATAATCGAAGCAAAAGTATATTATATTATTATTTTTCTTAAAACCAACCTTCCATTTAAATTACATGTTATATTAACATATCTACATATTACCCTCATAAAATCAAAACATGTGCCTTAATATACAATAATGTATACATAAACCAATATAACTAATGTATATATATATACTTAAAAATAGATAAACTGTATAAATTTTCATGTCAATATACCATATAAAATCTAATGTATATACAATACAGACATTTATATTATTAACAAGGCATATATATCACCTTTAAAATAAAATACATAGTACTAAAATTTAACAACACATAACCCATAAGCTTATGTAACCAGTATATTACCCTACCCACTAACAGCATAAGTAAAATGCTTCTATATTTATATAACAAACATAATATATATATTAGAATAAAACAGTTTTAAAATAATATAACTTTATATATATATAAACTAACTTTAAAATTTTACAAACCTTAAATGTGTATAATGGGACAAAAATACATACTGTAGACTCAGTACAGTTTGTACAAACTTCAGGCTATAACTGGTTATTTGCAAAACAATTCTATTAACCATATATACATTTGTGTGTACAAACAGATTTACTGCTAAGTTATATAACCATTTATATGAAACTAAACCATTTTATACAAACAGCTTAACTAAATCACATACAACTATACCAAATATATACTTAGAATACACCTAACAAAGTACTTCTGAAACTATCACCCATAAATTTATATATGTATATATAAAATCTTGGCCAAACTATATATATACTTTACAGAATACTTTATATAAAACATGAACAGGTTGTATAGGCAAACATATATACGAAAACAGATACAAGTTTAATCTAAAATTTTATAACATAAAATATTTTTTCTTTCCCGGCTTCAGGTTTTTAAAACAGGAAACATACATAATTGTTTGCAAAAGTTAATGGAAATGTAGGCAATTCTTATTTCACTTTCCACTATAATACTAAAATATACTTACGTAATACAGGAAAAATATATATGCAAACTACCTATACAATGCACTATTTGCAACTATATTCATGCAAAAATATTTCTCTACGGACTCAAATACTAGAATATATATAAACTTACTCATATTAATATATACCCGTGAATCAACACAAACCGAGTTAGGTTGAAGTCGATGGAAAGACTTGCGAGCAGTTTGGGATGTGTGTACGCAGTCCGAGATGAGATGGCTGACACGGTGAGGTTGACGGTGATGGGCTCGAAGGTGGTATGGCATGGATTAGGGGAAGGGAAGCACATCGGCTCGGGCGGCAATGGATGATGCGTGGCTCTCGTGGCACTCGGCGGATGCGATCGTCAGAGGAGAGGACGTGGTTGCGGTGATGTGGGAGGAATGTTGCACGAGCTTTTGAGCAAGCACAGGTGGTTGTCGTGGAGAAAAGAAGTGAGTGGATCGGTTACGGTGGCTGTGGGCGGAGAGGGGCGGCCATGGTGAAAACATCAATTCAAGGAGGTGAGATGGCTTTGGGTCAAGCATGTGAGGCGAATGGAGATCGGTTGAGGCTGTTGCGTGGAAAGCTGGGCGAGATCTGAAGTGCGAAGTGGTAGGGTGCGGCATGGCGGTGAGCTCGGCTGAGCTTTGTGGTGGAGTGAATGGCGGGCATGAAAACAAGGCCAAGGCTAAATTTTGGAGAGTGAAAGTGGGTAGGAGGCCAAAGGAAATTTGATGAGAAGAGGAATGAACAGGCTAGTACACGTACAAGCAGTTTAGAATAAAGTAACATTTTGTAAGTGCCAGCACAAATTTAGATGGAAAAATGAACAGACAAATGAAACGGTGGATCACCAAACGCCGAAATTTCGTTCTGAAAATTTTAAATGTTTGTTAATTAACTCAAAGGATATGAAAAGCCATGTAAAACCAATAGACTTAAATAACGAATCGTTACGGATAACCGTTTGCTGATTTCTTGACGTACCGGGGTTTGCAAAACAGAAACGAATATATTGTCCTGACGAGACGACCAAAACGGTATACAGTTATCGGTGGTACGATTGAATTATAAAATTTGAAATTTTTCTACTACGGAAAATGCATAAAATTCGCAGCAAATTAAGATCGACGGAGCCAAAGATGTCCGAATTTGGAAAAACGACAAACTGACAACTTGTTCAAAAGATGGTTTAGAATTTTTCTATGTAAATATATTTTGGTTTTGAAAACGTTTTATTTTCGTCGCTTTTTAACTGATTAAATTGAAGTAAATCTACGCACGAAATAAACTTTCATATTTTTGGATGAAAATTTACCAGTTGCTATGTTTAACGAGACGTATTTCAAATATCAAATTTATATTTCAAAATTTTATCGTTAAATTTCACAAAATTTAAATAAAATACGTACTAAAACCGGTTAAAATTTACGGGCCGTTACACATATTTTACAATAAAGTGTTTTGAAATTATTTTAAAATCCAAAATCTTGTGCTTGGTGATTTCGGTAGAAATAGAAATACTTGAAATTTATTCTGAGAAAGGAAGATAGTTTGAAAACTGTTTTCAAAGGGGTTTGAAATTGGAAATATATCTTGTGAAGATATTTTTAAGATCTATAAATAATTTGGAAAATTATTTATTGGTTGATGGATGTTTGTGAATGTTAATTGATAGTTAAATAACCGACTATCAATATTGGACAAATGCGTTGATCGTTTCGAAGAGACCGAGATCGAGATTTTTTTCTCGAAAACCACTTCGATCCGGTTTGTACGTTTCGTGAAAAACGATTTTGGATTCGAAGATGGAGTAGTGAAGTGTAAGGGCTAGTCGCTACTAATCCTGAGGATATTTCCAAAATGGATGTAGTAGGACTAGTGCCTTCAGTTCCGTTCGAACCCGGGACGGACTTGTATGGATGAATGCTTACGAAACATCGTCAGGTGGACGATGGGCATTCTAAGGGATATTGTTCTTATAGGTAACGCTTAGTCTCAAGCCTCATCAAATGGGAATGACTGAAAATCCGGGGTTATGCAGCAAGGCTAGGTGGGTAGCACCCAAACAGGGTGAGGTCATTCCAGTCTAGATGTCCCTTTTTATTTCGGCTTAGTGGGCGGTTGCTGATCCCAACCGCGGGGTGATCTCACTCGGGATTATCCAGTAAGGGGTAGTCCTGGCCTTGTGTTGAAGGGGAGCGGGCGTACTCCTCGGTACGGTGATCTAGGCCCCGTACTGTGACAGATGGTACCCGGTGCCTAATCATTAGATGGAAATCCATTCTCCCTACGAGCCTTCTACGAGTTTTCTTTGTATTACCCACTCCGTGGCTAGTGGCTGGAATTTAATAGATGTAACAATTTCGGCTATTTTATAAGTATTTGTATATAGACCCTATTATAATATCAGAGGATTTCTATAAAAAGTGTTTTAGCTATCGTAAGGTAAAAACCCGACATGTTTATTTGTGGCGTGGTCTTACGAGATGCTTTTGTTTTCAAAGGATTTTTGAAACTTTAATGATCAATTGGGTGTGATTTTCTCACGCTGGTATTCCAGACTGACTCAGGTGTTATTTAACTATAATGCTCGGGTCAGACCGAGTATTACATGATACAGGTTTCGATGCTGTGGACCTCAGGAGACAAGCAGGATGGTGATACGTTCTTCCGTACTCTGTTTATATATATATTCCGCTGTATTGAGTTGTTGCATATCCATTTGTATGATATTGATGTTAAGCTGTGATTGATGTACTCTGATGATGTAATATATATAAACACAGATATTTGATGTTTGAGTAAAGAGTATTTATTATCTATTATATTTTATTCTACTGCGATGGTTAGATTCTGTTGTTGTTTTCTATTTTCTTCTTCTACCTCTTCTTCTTTAACTCAAATGGTTCGTATTTCCGTACACCTTATGTTGATTTAGGTAGAATAGTGTTGACTCAAGGGGTACGGATTTGCGGGCTGTTACACTGAGACCGAGAATCAGATTCAACGGGATTTTTCTTCTTGGAAGGGAAAAATTCCCGCTCATCCAATGGAGACTGCTTTTTGTTGGGGTTCTTACGAACCACAACATCATCACCACTATCACACTCCCTCTCGATGGCTTCGAGGTGAAGTGCAGAACCAACCAACTCCTCAAAAGAAAGCTTAAACTGGAGCAGCAAAGGCTTCTTAAGACCAGAGACAAACTTCAGATTGTTCTTATAAGAAGTGCTAATGAATTCAAGACCATACTTAGATAAAGCCTCGAATGATGAAACATACACAGAAGCAGAAGATTTCCCTTGCTTCAACTCAAGGAAGCGACGAGTCAATAAAACTTTTTCAGATTCAGGAACGAACTTGAGTTCGAATCGTTTCCGAAACTGAGTCCAAGAAAGAGCAGACTCATCAATTTCGGCTACAAGAAGCTCGCACCAATCAAAGGCACGCTCTTGCAATAAGCTAGAAGTTACAAGAACTCTATCATGATCAGAAATATCCATTCTAGAGAAGATACGCTCGCACGTGCGAACCCTAGCTTGGACTTCAAGAACAGACTCGGAGCCTTTAAACGGCTTTCCTCCAAGATGAGAAAAATCACTGCACAGGCGTGCAAAGGAAGACTTGCGAGGTGGAGATACATGAGTAGGAGCTAGAGGCTGGGTGCTCCTAAACAACTCCACAAACTGATCGGTAGACATATAAACGCCATCCGGATGCGAGCCACTGGATTGCCCAGCACCCAAGCGTCGTCCCCTGCCTCTTCCAGCCATACGCTGGAAGTTAAGATAAGAACAAGATTATTCACAAGGTAGATATCACCAATCCAAATATGGAATACTACGGAACAAAATGCATTCCTAGACGTATTCCCAATTTCTATCTACCACCAAAGGCAAAGAAGGAATAGAGGTAAGATGATTCAAAGATTCGTATCACTTATTACACTTTTATGTATCGTAATATGTGGTGTTTATCATATTTTGTTCTAAACCTCGCTCTGATACCAAGCTGTGACGCCCCACCCCTATACCCACGCTAGCCAAGGATACTACGGGGTAATGCCGTTGACAAACACGGAGAATAAGGATATTTAGGAGCGACCATCTATAGCCTTGCTCTAACTATTAATTGAATACATCGATAATTATCATACAAGCAGATCGACATATTCAATGAATACTTAAAACAAAACCATAGGTGGCTGGAGGATCTATTAGAACAGAATATAATAACTCAAATGTAATATACATCACAGAACAGTAGATCATCATATACATATATACAGATACATAACAGAGTACACAAACTAATACACGTCAAGTGGTATAGCAAACCACAATATACAAACGAGTCAAACGAATACATATCAGAGTTACAACAAAAAGGACTACACAAAAAGCTTTAACAAAAAGGAGCAAGCAGGATAGTCCATGTGGAAGCAAAATAGGCTAAGTCCAAATGCATCTAACCTGAAACATCTCGGTCTGACCCGAGTATAAATACACGGGTCAGTCTAGTTAAACAATCAGTTAGAAAACTGAACAAAAATAAACATGCAAGTTCATAAAGTATAACAAATATCTCTAAAAGAGATACAACAATCATCTAAAAAAGATGAATCATAACAAGACAAGCCTCATATCATTGGCAACACAAATAAACGAAGGATATGAATATCCCAAAACAAGCCAGAAAGGCAATAACAAATACCAATGAAGGTAACACAAGTTCCACAAGGTAATCGCTATATTGTGCGGCTCGAAAAGACCAACACCGAAGGGCGATAACTAGGGAATATACATATCAATGAAACAACATAAAATTCCAATTGCAACAAACCCAAATATCTCATGAGCAGTGGTGAAGAAACCACTCCAATATCTCTCGAGCAGTGGTGAAGAAACCACTCTGATAACTCTCGAGCAGTGGTGAAGAAACCACTCCAATATCTCTCGAACAGTGGTGAAGAAAAACCACTCCGAAAGCAATACTAAAGGTAACCAACAATCCCAAATATCTCCCGATCCGGGGCAAAGGACCAACTCCAAAAGCGATCTTAAAGGCAACAAGCCAGAAGGAGACAGTCTGAAGACACTATCCCAAAGGTAACATGTGTCACGAACTCCCAGAAAGGAACCCGAAAAGTGTTAACGCGAGTCCCATAACCACCCGTCGCACTAAATGGTATACTATCCGTTAGTCAATTTCACACTCAAAGCAATACAAAGTTTACCTCATCTCATCGGTAAACTAAACCCAAAGGTCAAAACGTTCAAACGAATAGATTAGGAATTAACTGAAAAGATGAACGCACGTGTTCATTGCACCGTTTTATCTAATCATTTAATTCTCCTCCCTCTTCGCTCGGAGTGCAAAATTGTGTGCATTTTAAATAGAATTTATAAATTAGAGAAGTGAGCTTTTAATACGATTTGAAGGGATCATTTATAAAACCCGTGAATGAAACCAAAGAGAAATCATCAAAATCAAAAATGCAATAACAACTAATTGGAATCACATGAATCGATAGAAGTTGGAATCACAAACAAATAGGCATACTAGGCAAAATTGAAGCAGGTCAGTCGACTGGCCTTCTACAGTCAGTCGACTGGACCCTAAACCGAGAGTTTTCAGAACCTGCAGTCAGTCGACTAACTGTAGGGGGTCAGTCGACTGGCTGTAGCAGAAACTGCTTTCCAGCCTATTAAATGGAAGAGCAAACTCTCACCATTTGCAACCGGTCGAACAATGGACTTAAGGGGCTTTTGCCAATCGATACCCAGCACCATTGGCACTCCGATTCACCACCAAAAACATGTTCAACATCAAAGTTATGATTTTTAAAGATTTGACTCCAAAACACCAAAAATTGCAATGTTCACAAAACCAATCCGAATCAAAAGCAATTACACATGAATAAGTGTTAGGAATTCATACCTAACAATCAAAGATAGTTTGGGATAGATGTGAGGTAAAAATCTCACCTTTTAACTCGCAAACAAAGATGAGAAGCTCAAACGCAAAGAAAAGACCAACCACTCTCCACTTCGACTCTACAAGCTTCAATCTAAGTTCAAAACAAGTATTTCCTAAGTTAGGTTTAGGAAACTCTGAAACTAAAGAGAGAAAGAGTTGGAGAAGATGAAGAGGAGGTTACCAATAGCTTCACTTTGATTTTGGAGCAAGAATTCATGTTTGCAAAGTAAACTAGGGCTTGGAATTTCTAATTCCTATTCTCTTCCCCCATTTCAGTTTTAGCTTGAGTTTAGAAGTGAAAACGAGTGAATGGAAGGAGAGGGTACTGAGTTAGGTTATTTAGTTAGCTAGTGGGCTGAACCCAAACCCAAAACCCAATTAGAAAAGGTAGCAAAACTCGACTTACTCCAAACATATCAAAGTTTATACTCAAAAAGATCGCAAACGCCATTTCGAACTCAATGGAAGTGGTTTCGAGTCCTAGTTAGGCCGTTTGCAAAAGTAGCTTTTTGGACTATAATCCGACAAATGACGTTATATTTAAATAAAATATTTAAATATTCAACCGATAAATATGCGGGTTGTTACATTTTAGTAATAGATGGATTAACTGTGTCATGAGTTTGCTTAAAACTGGCAACTCCAGTATTATGGTAAATGGTATTTTAGGTAATAAAATTCAATCTAAGAGAGGTTTAAGGCAAGGGGACCCTTTTATCGCCCCTTTTGTTTAACTTAGCTGCTGATGTTTTTACTATGATTATTAAAAAAGCAGTCGATAATGGTTCTTTGGGTAATATAGGTAATGATATTTCGAGTTATGGTGTATCAGTCCTACAATTTGCTGATGATACCTTGCTTTTTTCCTTTCATCTTCCTAGACACATAATTACTCTTAAGTTTAATCTATATAGTTTTGAGCATTTATCGGGTTTAAAAATAATTTTGATAAAAGTTCTGTTTTAGTTTTAAATGATTTTGAAAAAGTAGAGAATTTAGTTGCTAATGCACTAAATCGTAAAATTATGAATTTCTCTTTTGACTATTTAGGTTTTGTTATTAGACCCACTAAACTTAAACATGAAGATTGGTTAACAATCATAGATAAAATCAAAAAATAGGATTTCTAACTAGAATGCGAGATTTCTTTCTAGAGCAAGTAGGCTGGTTTTAATTAATTCTGTTTTAACAGCTCTCCCAATTTATTGGATGTCTATGCATCTTATTCCAGATTGGGTGATAGATAAAATAAATAAAATTAGAAGAGATTACCTATGGAGTGGTGATAATCCTAATAGTTGCATAAAATGTTTAGTTAATTGGGATACTATTTGTAAATCCAAAAAGGATGGTGGTTTAGGAGTCATTAATTTACGTAATATGAATTTGGCTCTTCTAGGTTAATGGTTGTGGAAATTCAGAGAACCAATGTTAACGCCACTTGGAAGGAGATTATTTCTAAATATTATTACAATGGTAGCTATAATCTCTATCAGATTAGTCCTTCGGTTTCTCGTAAGCAGTCTTATTTCTGGAAATCCATTTTAAAATGTAGTGAAATTTTTAACTTAGGTGTCAATATTATAGTTCACTCAGGTAATAATACATCTTTTTGGCATGATAGTTGGATTTCCGCTACTCCTCTTAGGAATGAGTTTAAAGAATTGTATGATATTTGCAACTTCAAATATGCATTTATATCTGAAGTTTTTGATTCTAAAAATGACCCTCCTTGGATTTTTAGTTTTGACAGAATTTTAGTAGGTTCAACTCTTAGACAGCTCAATTTTCTTTTTGTTAGATTAAACCTTTGTAATATTGATAATGATAATGATTATATTAGTTGGGAATGGGATAAGAGCAAGAAATATTCCACTAATTCTTTCTATAGATTTATCAACTTTTCTGGTGTATCTAATAGTTTTTCCAAGTTTATTTGAAAATCTAACGCTCCTTCAAAATCTAAATTACACATGTGGCATATTATTCATGGTAAATTAAATACTATAGAATATTTAAAAAGGAAAAATTAACATTGATAATAAATGTTATTTTTGTAATTTACATTTAGAAGATATTAAACATATTTACTGTGATTGTATGGAACTTATTTTATTCTTACAAATACTCTTAATATATTTGAATTTAATATATGTACTAGAATTACAGATTGTGTTTTCTATTGGCATATCTTTATATTTAAGTTTAATAAGGATAATAGATACTTGCTTGATACTTTATTCACCATATCAAGTTGGTACATTTGGTTTGAAAGAAATCAAAGAATTTTTAATAATAACAATAATCACATTAAGAAATTGATTATTTTAATTTCTTCTTTTTGCTTAAATTGGATCCCTGATCCTAAATATAAATTAGCTAAAAATAATCTTTTCAAGGAATATCTCAATAAGGTTAGTAATAATATTAATATTTTCAAACATAATAATAATAATTTTGACTTTAATAATTTTTATATTGATACCTTTTCTATCTTTAATGATAATATCGGTGTATAATAATTTGCTTCCTATTGTAGGTTCACAAAGATATTTATAGCTTTGTTTTAGTTCTTTTACCTTTTCTTTTTGAATTGTTAGTTTTAGTTCTAGATTATCTTATTAGATTTTATTCAAGCATATATGTATATAAATTCTATTTATATACGTATATGTGATTTTTACTAATGTGTTTCCTAGTTTTGTTTTCAGGTATGGAATAGATAGGTTGCTAGTGTCTCTTTTCAGGTTTGCAGGATAGCTTGTGGCTTCATTCAGGTGTTCAAGTTGGCCTTTTCCAGGAGTATTGATTGCATCAGGAGTTTCCTTCAGCATTATTGAGTCTTCATAGTGGAATTCTACTTTATGGATCAGTTGCTTCTCCAGATTAGCTTTTTCTCTCAAAGGCAGTTTCATAGAGTTTTCTTTTAGATGGTGCAGTCATCCAGTATCTTTGGATTTTGATTTTTTCAGTTTTACAGGTATTTCTAACACCTAATTATCGGGCAGTGACCATGCCGGAGCTTGGTATTAAGGTGTAATTGGCGGTGGCTTTGTCGGAGCTCATTTTAGGGGTGCCTATTTTTACTCTGTTACCAGTACATAGTTATGTCACATGCTGGGCATGTTGGCAGTAACATATTATGTGTTATATATATAGTTTCATGTGTTCTCTCCTCTTTTATTAGAGGATCATGCATTTTTCTCAAAAAGAGTATTTATTTGTGATTCAAATTACTTCCAATCTTCACGTACTACACTATATGCCACAAAGGAGAAGATTATAGGAAGGGTGTACTCTACAAACATATCCATGCTATCTATAGAGCATGATCAATCAAAAAACTTATTGTATTGTTGAAGTCCTATTTGGTTGTCTAGGTGGTAGAAGTCCTGTTCTGTTGCTTAGGTGGTGTAATACCTATTCCTACAGGTTAAATGTAACAACCCATGTTCCAAGATTGCTGGATATTTAAAAAAAATACTAAAACATCTGCCATCTATCTAACCTGTGGGATGATATGAGGAGGGGGTCAGAACTAAAGTTCTGGTGAATGGACAAATTATAGACTTCTAGCATAATTCTACATATATCGTTATGTTTCCATTTTATGTTATAATAGGTTTATTGGGTTTATAATACTCTCGGCTCTGTGTGTGAATCATACCCATCTACTTTCTAGTAGATTAAGACCTCATAACTAATATATATATAGCTACATGACCAAAGACCACATCGGTCCTAGGTACTACCCATATTACCTTCCATCCTCCTTGAAAAGGACACCATCATCTTGCTACTAGAGCGTACTATAACTACATCTGTAAAGGGCAGCTTCGTGAGGCCTACAATACAGATGTTCCATCGTCTACTATGAAAACGTGAAACTGCATCCGCACTAGCTTAAACTAGTGCTCGGACATTCACAATGTACAACCTAGTGCGTACCTTGAGGACTACACATAATCGTTCTGTCTGCTCTCTGAATTTCACCAACAAGATCTACCTTGTATGGAACTCAGTCGAGGATTTCCTATAACTTTAAAGGTCCGCTTCATTAGGCCTACAATACATATTTTCTACATGGCCTGTCTCTTTTCTCATCGTGGCTATGGCCCCACACAACCTCCCTTCAATGAATCGAAAGACCTTTCAAGAGCTAAGTGGATGTGCCCTACTGTAAAAAATCTAGACATCCAAGTGGCCATGCCTCTCATCCAATGTCTTAATAGTAAAAGAATCATTGGCCTGTTGGTTTAGCTCTAGTCTTTCCTAAACCCGCTCTGACTGATGATGGCTGATACCCGCATGCGACTATCCTTATAGGTCCTGCCCATTGCAACCTACTAGCAAACTAGAGTATGGTGTCATACGAATATCCTACTCCATCATCAACCTTTTGAATGCCAGCAAATGTCGGCTTCGTTAAGCCTTCCATGCAAAAGCAGTCAAGGCATACTCTCTTGATGGAACACCTACAGACCTGCCTCTGGAGATGCAGGTTCGTTAGGCCTACCCCAGAGAGCCATCCTAAAGTATCCCCATGTCTCGTTGAAGCCTCACACTTTCTTCTAACCTAAAATAACTAAGTTGGACGTGCTCTTTCTGTACTAAAAATTTGCGATGAACTTCTTCGTTAGGCTCATTATCCAATTCTCTTTGGCCTACTACAAATGCACCTTACCATTTTATTAGACCCTATGTTTAATCTTTTATTATACATTTAGTTTACTTTTCTTATTTTGTTGGCTACTTATTTACCTTAATCAGCATGCCCAAACCCACCCGCGTGTGAGACCATCAGTCCTAGACCTAAAAGGGAATGCTGTTGGTACGAGCCACTGCTATAATTCTTTTTTAGCTTATTAACTTAATACAAGATCTAAGTTTGATAAAATAAGCCTCTTTTATTTCTTTCTTTTTAATTATAACCTACATGTTACAATTATACTTGCAATTGTCACTTTAATATTATTTTCTTTTATAACCTACATGTTATAAATGTAATTGCAAGTGTCTCTTTTCTATTCTACTCTGTCTTCTTTAACTATGATACTAAATTCTCTTTAGTTCTCTTATATTGTATGACAGTACTAGCTTGGGACTACGTCCAACTTGTTGATACGCTATATTTTGATCAATGACAATGTGCTTCAACAAAAAGGAAGAGATATGTGCAAAGCTAAAGGAAGGACTATAAAGACCAAGGATATCATGAGTACTTATTATAAATAGGTCTTAGTCTTAGTTTTATTGTTAAAATCTATCCTCAAGAAGCTTGCACAAACATAAGAACACATTTCGTAACTTAATATTTTAGTCAAGTGTTCACTGTGTAGAAACTACCAGTTCAGTCGACTGATCAGGAAATTTCAGTCGACTGAACCTGTTACAGAATTACAACATGCACAGTTTCAGTCGACTGAAATTTCCTGTTCAGTCGACTGAATTCAAACCTGCGAATTTTTTATGAAAAGACACCTTTTTCTTTCCAGGAGTTGCAACCATTCTCCAATGGTAATGGATGCATCTCTTGCCTAGATCTTTTGCAAATAGATACACCTCTTCTACACCTATAAATACATTGATTATATCATTTGCAAATTACGAATTCTAATTGCTTTAATCTCTCTATTATCTTGATCATATTTTCATATTCCTTAAGTTTTCAAAAGCAATCACAAACCACTTCAATTGCTTGAATCACTGATTTATCTTAAATACCCTTTTGATTCATAGCAATTTATATTTCCAAGACCTTCATAAAACACATTTCATATTCTTGAGGATAAGATTATAGGAAAGTTGTACTCAATTAGACTCATTAGTGTTATCAAGAATACAACAAGTCAGAAATACTCTTTGTATCTAGTTGAAGTCCTCTTCGGTAGTTGAGGCAAGAAATCCCTTTCGGTTGTTCGGGTAAGTTGTAAACCTATTCCTCCGGGTTAAGTGAGGGTTGTTGGTTAGTTGAATTTCTAAGAGAAGCTTAGGGACTGGACATAGGACAAGAGATCCGAACCAGTATAAAGTCTTGGTGTTTACTTTACTTACTGCTTATTGGTATCTACCTAGACCATTCCACTATTCCATATTATACGATCCTGCCGCATAGCTTCTTTCAATTGGTATCAGAGCAAGGTTATCCTATAACCATAACACCGTTAATTGACACATTGATAATATGGAAAATAACACAAGCACAAGCACAACAACTGCCTATAACTCTACATTTGCAGAAGGACAATCTACCCAAAGACCCCCTCTATTCAATGGACTAAACTATAATTATTGGGATACAAGGATGAGGATTTATATGCAAGCAACCAGCTTTGAAGCCTGGAATGCAACTCAAGCAGAGTTCGTTGTACCCATAACCGATTACCCTACATGGACAAAAACTCAGAAGAATGAAGCTAGTGCAAATGCCAAAGCTATGAATATGCTATTTTGCGCTTTGGATAGAAATGAGTTCATTCTTGTTAGCATTTGTACTATTGCACATCAGACATGGGATAAACTTAGAACCACACATGAAGGCACAAACAAGGTCAAACGAACAAAGATCTCCATGCTAAAGAACCAGTTCCAAAACTTTAGAATGCGACCCAATGAATCCATCAATGACATGTACTCAAGATTTCAAGACATTCATCATGCCTTAATAGGATTAGGAGAAAAGTATAAGGATTTTGATATTGTATCTAAGGTCCTAAATTCACTCACTGATGAATGGGAGAGAAAAGTCTTAGCAATCGAGGAAGCAAACGATCTATCTACAATGAAACCAGAATTGGAAACCTTATGTCTTATGAAGTTAACATGCAAGCTAAGAAAGATCAAGCACAGGAAAGAAAAAATGCGGCTTTTCACGCAGAAAAGGAAGAATCGGAGTCTGAAGATGAGGATCAAGCATTTATTGCCAAAAATTTCAAGAAATTCTTAAAATATAGAAAAGGAAATAAAAACGGTTTCAAAAAGAATTTCTTGAACAAACCTTCATCCTTAAATATGGAATGTTTTAATTGTCACCAAAAAGGTCATATGATAAAAGACTGTCCGGAGCTAAAGAAGGAGAATCATAAAAACTTCAACAACAAGAATAAGAAAGACAAATTTAAAAAGAAGGCTTTTTCTGTCACATAGGATGATTCAGATTCAGATTCATCAGATAGTGATAGTGATCGCAATAATGGACAAGCAAATGTGTGCTTTATGGCTCAAGAATCTGAGGTTAGTGATTTTTCTTATGATGATTTAATAGAAGTAAACACTGAATTTTTAAATACTATAAAAATTCTCAAAAAGAAACTTAAAGAGACATGTGAAAATCAGAACAAAGTGGAATTTGAAAGAGATTTGTTAAAAGACGAAAAAAATATTGGAAGAAGAACATGAAAAAGTTCAAGAATCTCTCTCAAACTCAAATGGTCAACCTTTACTTTTGAGCCAAGAAATTGAAACACAAGAGACAAAGAATGATGAAATTATGTTTGAAAATCACAATTTAAAAAATAAACTAAAACAAGTTGAATTAGAAAAAAACCAGTCTTCAAATTAAATTAGATAACATTACTAAAAATGTTTCTAATTTTAATAAGGGTAGAGAAAATTTATCTAAAATTCTTGAAAATTCTCAATCCTCTTCAAATAAAAATGGATTAAGTTTTAAAAAGGAATCAAAAATTCTTCCGAAGAAAAATGCTAATTTTAAGAAGGAAGATAATTCAAAACATAGTACAGTATTAAAAAATAACATACCAATACACACTAAAAAGAAAAAGGAAATCAAAATATGGGTTCCGAAAACAAACAATAATTTAATTCGGAACAAATATATAAATTCCTTTATAGAAACAGTTCACAAAAATAGTAATTATCATTATAAAAGGAATACTAAACCCACTTGGGTTTGGTTTCCTAAGATCTAACTCTTAGGACCCTATTAAAAGGTGGGTACCAATATATTTATTAATATTTTTTGTAGGTCCCACTCAAGAAAGAAAATGGATTTTGGATAGTGCTTGCTCAAAACACATGACCAGAGACAAAAAAAATGCTTACAAATATTTCATACTTTGATGGTGGCTCTGTTACCTTCGAAGATAACTCAAAAGGTTTCATCATTGGCAAAGGAGATGTGTGCAACTACTGTATATCAAATTTACCCCTTATTACAAATGTTTCTTTAGTAAAAAACTTAAAACATAATTTATTAAGCATAAGTCAACTATGCGACAAAGGTTTTAAAATAACTTTTTCTGAAAATAAATGTTGTATTTTTGATCAAAATCAAAATCTTATTTTTGAAGGAAAGAGAGATAGAAATATTTATGTTTTAAACATGAAAATTAATAATAATAAAGATATGTGTTTAATGATCAAAGATAATGATCCTTGGTTATGGCACAAAAGATTTTGTCATATTAATTTTAAATCTATTCAAAAACTTTCAAAAAATAAATTAGTCAAAGGCTTACTAACAATAAATTTTAAAATAAATCATATTTGCGATGATTGTCAATTAAGAAAATTAACTAAATCTTCCTTTAAATCTAAGAAAGTTATTTCAACTTTACAACCATTAGAATTATTACATATGGATTTATTCGGACCAACACAGGTTCAATCTATTAACCATAATCGATATGTTTTTGTAATAGTTGATGATTTCTCAAGATATACATGGACAATATTTATGAAAAACAAAAGTAATATGTTTCATTATTTCAAAAATTTTGTTAAAAAAATTCAAAATATTAAGAATTTAAAAGTAAAAAATATAAGGGGCGATTATGGAGGCGAATTTGAAAATGATTCATTTGAATTATTTTGTAAAAAGAAAGGAATAAATCATAATTTTTCATTTCCTAGAACTCCACAACAAAATGGAGTTGTAGAAAGGAAAAATAGAACTCTTTAAGAATGCGGAAGAACGTTATTAAATGGAAGTACATTACCAAAGCATTTTTGGACAGAAGCTGTAGCAACTGCATGCTATGTATTAAATCGTATTTCCATACGACCTTTAACTACAAACACTTCATATGAACTTTTTAATGGAAGAAACATAATATTTCGTACTTAAAAATCTTTGGGTCAAAATTTTTTATTCTTAACACAAAAGACCAACTTGGAAAATTTGATCCAAAAGTTGACCATGGTATTTTTGTAGGTTACTCAGAACGAAGTAAGGCATATCGTGTTTTCAATAAACGAACAAATGTAATAGAAGAAACTTTACATGTATCTTTTGATGAAAACTTTAATAAAAATAAAATCATCAAAGATGATGAAGAAATTATATCCAACACAGAAAATATAAGTTTTGAAAATAATGTAAATATTAACCAAATCAATAACAATAAAATTAGATCTCCTCCTCGAATCCTACAAGATCATCCTACACAAAATATAATTGGAGAGATTGTTTCGCAAGTTCAAACAAGAAGTCAACTAAACCAAATGGGTCATGTTGCTTTTCTTTCAACTATTGAGCCTAAAAATTCAAAAGAAGCTTCAACAGATGAATACTGGATTATTGCCACGCAAGAAGAGCTAAATCAGTTTGAACGAAATAATGTTTGGGAGTTAGTTCCTCGTCCTGATGACCAATCAGTTATTGGAGCTAAATGAGTTATAAAAATAAAGCAGACGAATTTGGAAATATTACTAGAACTAAAGCAAGATTAGTAGCACAAGGCTATAATCAAGAAAAAGGAATCAATTACGAAGAAACGTTTGCTCCAGTTGCAAGACTTGAAGCAATACGTATTTTATTAGCCTCCGCTTGTTTTCACAATTTTAAACTTTATCAAATGGATGTTAAAAGTGCCTTTTTAAATGGTTTTATCAAAGAAAATGTATATGTAGAACAACCCCCTTTACTCATTCATGAAAAATATCCGGATCATGTATATAAATTAAAGAAAGCATTATATGGTCTTAAACAAGCACCTCGTGCTTGGTATGAGGGACTTAAGAGCTATCTACTAGATTCGGGATTTCAAATCGAAAAGTAGGACAAACTCTATTCGTTAAAAACACTACTAAAGAATTTTAATAATTCAAATATATGTAGATGACATTATATTTGGATCAACTAATGAAAAATTATGTAAAGAATTTTCAAATATAATGACTAAGTAGTTCGAAATGTCATATATGGGAGAATTATCTTATTTTCTCGGACTTCAAATTAAACGATTAACGAATGGAATTTTCTTAAACCAAAAAAAATATTGTGCTAGTCTAATTAAACGTTTTGGAATGGAAAACACTTCTGGTAATCCTACTCCTAGGAGTACCACAACTCATCTCGATCGAGATGAAAATGGCAAGAGTGTAGACCAAAAGTTGTTTAGAAGTATGATAGGCTCTTTACTTTACTTAACCGCTAGTAGACCAGACATAATGATGAGTGTATGTTTATGTGCACGTTTTCAAGCTAATCCTAAAGAATCACATTTAAGAGACGTAAAATGAATTATGTGATATCTTAATAATACTAAGGACTTTGGTCTTTTCTATCCAAAAGATTGTCCATTCGAGTTTGTTTCATTTAGTGATGCTGATTTTGGTGGATCTCGAACAGATAGAAAAAGTATAAGTGGTACGTGCCATTTCATTGGAAAATCACTTGTATCTTGGTTTAGTAAGAAACAGAATTGTGTTTCGCTTTCAACCTGTGAAGCAGAATATATATCTGCCGCTTTAGCTAGTACTCAAGTCATATATATGCAACAAATACTTAAAGATTTAATATAAATTTAACAAATTCTGCAATATATTGTGATAATACATGTACAATAAATTTATCTAAAAATCCGGTAAATCACTCTCGTACAAAACATATTGATATTCATCACCATTTTCTACGTGACAATATCGAGAAAGGAATTATCAATTTAGAATATATTTCTACCGAAAATCAAATTGCCGATATATTTACTAAACCATTACTAGAAAACTCATATATAAAATTAAGAAGAGAATTAGGAATAATATCTTTCAAAGATATTTAATAACAAGAATTATAATGGTAAGGAATATAATACATGAGTAATATATCTCATACTTTAATTAGCTAGAATATACTTCATCTAAACAAAAGTCAGACATGAATAGTTCACTTAACTATGGGTTTAAAAACTTAATCATTTAATCTATACATTTGAATTAGCTACATAATATTTCATAAACTAAAACATCCTTCTAAGACCATTCATTTCAAAGTAAATTATTAACCAATAATTCAACTTCTGGCTCTAAATTCTTATTGATTCTACACCACACTTCAAAAAAAACTCTCATCATATATACACACACATATGATTGTTAAAAAAACAAAAAGTCCCAAACTCAGTAGAAAAATGTCCTCCAACAAATCAAACTCATCCATCAATATAACCTTCTCAACTGATAGCTCAGCTGCATCACCGCATCTTCCTACGCCAACACCAAAACACGAGCCTGTTTATAAATGAAAAAATTATCGAACTGGGTATACATCGGATTCCAAGAAGGCCAAACGTGTGCTATTTATCTCTCCAAATACGAAGAAAAAGATCGATGAAATTCATCATTATCAACAACAGAAAATAGACCTTCAACGTGAATTGTATTTTGAACAGAAAGTAACGGCTAAACGCTTAAGCTCTCTTGAGAAAATTGGTTTAAAATTTTGCAGCTTGAAGAAAAAGGATGTGAGTGAGCCCTTCCCTCGACCAGTTAATTCGTTTGATCCATCTTCTTCATATCATACATCTATCGATCGGATAAACCCTAGGGTATCGCCACAAATTCCTCAATATATCCCAAATTCGTGGGACAAGAAGTATATGGCAAATGAGAGATATAAAACACTAAAGAAGAAGACTCCATCCCGCAAGAAATGATGGTTTTGTGGTCAAAATAATGTTGTTGTATCATAATATTACTATATAATTGTAATTATTTCATTAAATAAAACATTTGCATTCAAAAAGTCAAGAAAAATCAAAAATGAAAAATTTAGTCGATTGAGTAGTTCTGCACAATCGACTAAATATATGACAAAAATTTTTAGCCAACAGTTCAGTCGACTGAAAATCTCTGTTCAGTCGACTGAATTTTAGCCAGAAAACTTTCGGCTTCAAATTCAGTCGACTGAACGCGGTTTACCAAGTTTTTTTTTACCCTACTTAGCCATCTTTTTCATTTTTACTTTTATTTTTTTACCATTTCCAAACTTCATCTTCCCTATTTCTAAGGAAACCCTAGCCCCCAATTTCTACTTTTTCTCAATTTCTTCCTCAAAATTTCCATAATTATGCCTCCTAAACGTTCTAGAGCTTCAACTTCAACCTCCTCCGAGCCAATTGATGCCCAAATCGCTCAATGGCTTTACAATGGAGTTGCGGTCACTCGGTGGAACAAGATGAAGAAGTCAAGGATCTTCGAGCACTCATTTGTTGATTTCCAAGGTCTTCAAACCTACAATATTCAAGCTTTAACAGAGCAGGCAAGTTTGACATCGCTTTTAGACATTAATCGTAATGACCACGCCATCAACCATATTATGGTCAAATTATTCTATGCCAACCTCAACCACGGACACCAAACTCCACGAAATCCGAATGACAGTGTTTGGAGTATGGTATGCGGGAAAAAGGTATGGTTTTCACTTAATCGCATTGCTCATATTCTAGGATCCCCAAACATTGGTAGAAAGCATGAGGAAATAGATTTCAATTCTCATATTCGTGACAAAATAAATCATCAATTTTTAGAGGATTAGATCAATAACCAAGATATCAAATCCACCTCCTTAAGACCAAGAGCTAGGCTTTTACACAATGTCCTTATGAGGACCATTACCCCACGCACCGGCTCCTATGAAATAGTGTACCCGAATAACTACCGGGAACTATATGCTATATGGGGAAATATTAAAGTAAATTGGGTGCAATTGATACTTGATGAATTTCTTTCCTTCAACAATGGGAAAATGAGAACGATATATTTTGGCGAGTACATAATGCGACTTCTCCTAGACGTTGATACGCCACTACCGAACTCATAAAATACGATGGTTCATTAAATCAACCATTGGACAATAAGCCTCATGCAACTACCAGTAAGGCCTCCTCGTATCATGTCTCTAGCCGAATGGGAAGCACGTCAACAAGAACCTCACCAACCTCAACCTCAAGCTTCACAACAAGAACCTCTTGATCAAGATGATAAAATCCGTCTTGTTTAACCAGATTTTACTACAAATCAATCATTGGAAATTCTATCAAGGAATCAAAATATCCTTGATATTCGTCTCAAAAAGGTTGATGGAAAACTTGATAGGGTAAAAGGGTTCTTCAACAAACTATGGGATGCCATTTCATGCACCAGCACCACTTCTGCTTCTACCTCAGACGGCAAGCGCCCAGCTCCAACGTTCACGTGGACATCTTCCAAGGAGAATCCGAGCAGCAGCACTAGTGGTAATAATGGTGGTCAAGGAGGAGTAGCTTTTAGATAACCAACCGGTGGCCCTGTTATTCGTGAACCAGAAGGAGATCGTGAAGGCTCTTATAATTGGGACAGGGATTCTTGATCACTTTGATGGTTTGATTTCCGGAATTCTTTGTTAATTTTCAGACACTTCTGAAAAGGCTCGTATAAATAGCCTTCCTTTATTCATGATACTCTATGGTTTGTATGATTCACACTATGGTTATGCATGTATGTGGTTGCTTTGTTTGATAATTATATACTTCTACAAATTATAACTTCCTTTTTGTCGATGACAAAGGGGGAGAAAAGTCTGTGTCACTAACTTTGTTTTATAGGAAAGATAGTGCATATTTTAAGGGGGAGGAAAGATAATTACATCTCTACAAACATAGGTATTGTCATCAATCAAAAAGGGGGAGAATGTTGATACGCTATATTTTGATCAATGACAATGTGCTTCAACAAAAAGGAAGAGATGCGTGCAAAGCTAAAGGAAGGACTATGAAGACCAAGGATATCATGAGTACTTATTATATATAGGTCTTAGTCTTAGTTTTATTGTTAGAATCTATCCTCAAGAAGCTTGCACCAACACAAGTACACATTTCATAACTTAATATTTTAGTTAAGTGTTCACTGTGCAGAAACTACCAGTTCAGTCGACTGAACAGGAAATTTTAGTCGACTGAACCTGTTACAGAATTACAACATGCACAGTTTCAGTCGACTGAAATTCCCAGTTCAGTCGACTGAATTCAAACCTGCGAATTTTTTATGAAAAGACACCTTCTTCTTCTCAGGAGTTGCAACCATTCTCCAATGGTAATGGATGCATCTCTTGCCTGGATCTTTTGCAAATAGATACACCTCTTGTACACCTATAAATACATGATTCTATCATTTGCAAATTACGAATTCTAATTGCTTTAATATCTCTATTATCTTGATCATATTTTCAGATTTCTTAAGTTTTCAAAAGCAATCACAAACCACTTCAATTGCTTGAATCTCTGATTTATCTTAAATACTCTTTTGATTCATAGCAATTTATATTTCCTAATCTTCATAAACACATTTCATATTCTTGAGGATAAGATTATAGGAAAATTGTACTCAATTAGACTCATTAGTGTTATCAAGAACACAACAAGTCAGAAATACTCTTTGTATCAAGTTGAAGTCCTCTTCGGTAGTTGAGGCAAGAAGTCCCGTTCGGTTGTTGAGGTAAGTTGTAAACCTATTCCTCCGAGTTAAGTGAGGGTTGTTGGTTAGTTGAATTCCTAAAAGGAGCTTAGGGTCTGGACGTAGGACAAGCGATCCGAACCAGTATAAAGTCTTGGTGTCTACTTTACTTACTGCTTATTGGTATCTACCTAGACCATTCCACTATTCCATATTATACGATCCTACCGCATAGCTTCTTTCACAACTGTCATAAATTACTTATCATAATAGCTGATTTACCTTTTATTCTACTATCTGCCTAGTAAATGCAAATGTAGTCACATTTTCTGTTTATTATTTCTTGTCTTGTCAAATATTTACTTGACTATTTCCTCTTCTTTAATTTCTTTAACGCTTCACATTATTCTCCTTTATTCTTGGAAGTAGTTCTATTCTATTTGGTTGGTTACAAAACTATACTAAAATCCATTTCCATGTTTTAACACTAAATAATGCCATAATCAATAACCCGTAACTGTAAGATATTTCTTTATTTGTTTCTTTAATTGTTGGATAATACAAAATATGGTAATGTCTCTATTTTGCATTAATTCCGTTTTCTTTCCTCTTAGTCTTATAGTTACATTTACCGTTTCTCTTACAATATTAAAATATGAAAATGCATTCCCTTTTCTAAACCAACAAATTATTCTATCACTAACTTGCAAATCAAGTTATTAGATTTCCTCTTTTTATCTCATTCCCCGAGTTTTAACATAATTTACTATAAATTTCTCACTTCTGGGCTTATGGCTTTCTCTATAATTTTTAAGCCTAATATTACTTATATTTATTTAGATTCCATTCTTTTTCCATATAAATAACATTTAAATATAAGTACTCTTCCCTTATAAAATTACAGTTTCAACATAACTAACCAGTAGAACTAATTACTGAAATTAGTTCAAATGCTGAATTAAAATATTTGATGGGAATCTAACGATATTATATATCATCAAAATAAAAGACATATAATTTAAATCCACTCACCTGAAATGAAAACACTCCAAATTCCATATCTGATTTTTAGTCCAGTTCTATTATCCATAGCTTTCCTCTTTGCAACCCTATTTGGATCCACAAACAGGAATTTGTATGGATTTATAAATCTGGATCTAATTGAAGAAAAGTAAATAGATAAACTAGAACAAAATCTGAAAACTCATGTCATAGGGCGGCTTAATTTGAACATCGTTTCTCTAGATCTACAATTTCTATATCTAAATTGCAAATCAAAAAACCTAAATCTAATATATTTGTTTTCTGAAGAATTGGAGGAGAAAGATAACTGACAGGGATTCCATGCCTATTCAGAAAAATATGGGTTTGAAGGCTAGCCCTGCACGTTTATTTATAGAGAGCCAAAGCAACGTCGTCAGTTCGTTTAAGGCGATTGAAATTTAGCTGTTAAAAACAAGCAAAATGCGTTAGTTTTGATGTGTCTAGCCTTTTTGTTTTATACGTATTAATTTATTTCCTCTATTTTTAAACGTTATAAAGTATTAAACGTTAACTTTTAACTGTTTCCTATTCATTCTAATTAATTTCCTTCAACTGCAAATTTAATTTCCTTTATAACACATATTTATTTTGAAATTCAAACATTGCTAATTGATGTAAATTAATTTCCGTTATTTGCTGAGTTGATTAACGTTTCCCATTAATTAATTACCTCTAATTGCTTATATCAATTAATTTCCTTTATGACGCGCGTCTATTTTGAAATTCAAATGTGCGTTATTTGTAGAATTTATACGTGCATATATTTATAGACAAATATATTAACGCACATTTACACATACAATTATTTTTCATTATGGAACTTCGAACGTTGGTAGCTTTTTCGTACGAAGTTCATTAAAGGCATATTATATATGTAAAATAATTAGAAAATTGTCACAAACACAATGGTGTTTCCAGGCCATATTCTGACAATTCTGAAAACACTCACTTTCACTGTTTATAATTATTTGATTATTTAATTATCCAAAAATGCGGGTGTTACATTCTCCTGACCTTCAAGAAACTCATCCTCGAAATTCGACAAGGGTAAAACTCTGTAATCCCACTTATCAAACACATCCATCTTATGTACTTCCAATTTTGCGACCATCCATGTCCTTGTGCAAAGTGCATTCAACATAAAATGTATGCATGTACATGAATTTCTAAGCGGTACCTCCTATATGAATGCTTTTCTTCTTTAAAAACTCCGTTTTAAAATATGATGCACACATCCTACATATACTTGCAATTTTTATATGAATGCAATCTTTTGAAAATTAAAAACATTTTTCATCCAATTTTTCCCCTACTCCTACCGAACAGGGTCGTGTTTCAAAATTTTTTTTATCCAAACGCTACCATACAACTTTGAATATTCGAATTTTGAAAAAATATAATTTTCCGAACTCGATTTCTTATGTTAGAAAGAATGTAGAAAACAAAAAACCTCACATTTCCCTGTTTTACTTTTATGCACCTTTTTCTCCATGCTTGAAACTTGTGCCACTATTCTATAAAAATCTTTATTTGGTGTCCCAAGCACAGTTCACATAAGAAAAATTTTCTTTTCAAATTTTTCTGTTGACGTTTCTATCGCTTTCTATAAATTTTATAGTTTTTCTTTTAGTTACTTTTATTTGATTTTACTTTTCTTTTATTATTTACGTCCTGTGTTCTTATTCTCTTCTTGTGAACATCACAAAAATATAGAGAAAAACATCATACTAATCATCACCGATTTACTACAATAGGAACTAAATGCTTACATAGGAGTACAGTCTCATAACTAAAAGGGAAAACAAGTCCTACTACGAAGCGATACTCAATAGGTAAATATAGCAGCTAAAAACAGTTATCATCTAGGGCTAGGAGGCCTAGGACCATCTCCACCGTAACACAGAAAGGCCCTACTCTAGGAATCCAAGTAACTCATATGCTCCCCTTACCTCCTATTACTCATTACTAACTTATACTAAATTATTCATGATGAATAAGATCTATTCATCTCTTCCATTCCATACTCAAAATGGAATAACTAAGTCTCATTTACTACAACAAATAAGGATTTCAATCTATGCAGTCTCTATCTAAAAAAGTAACTAAGCTTGGGGAAATTTTCTCTTTACCTTTACCTTTCATTTTTCTCCAACTAAGGTCTACCTATCCCAACCACATGTGTCTTACTATCTTTCTAATACCACTTCACTATTCTTTTATAGTCTACACACATTAAGAAATATTCCTAGGCTCTCACTAGTGTTCTATACACTTTACGGAAACTTTTATTATTACTACTAAAAGTAACAACTGCTATCTCCTACATAGCCTTACATTTTTTCCATCATACCTAGGAAATAATTCCTATCTACTCCATATTCAAAAGTTTGGTTTGGTATTTATCATTTCATTTCACAAATTAAAGCTTCTAAATTTTAGAAACATCAAATCCCAAAATACTTCCCTTTAAAAGTGTTACTTTGAAGTTTTTTTTTAAATTCAAAGGTACTTGGTTACTTGACATATTATCTTTCTAGACTTGCCTCTTTACAATTCTTTAAATTTAAATTATTCCCTAAATCTAGAGGGGAAAACTTATAAATTCTAAGTTCAAAACGTATTCCTCTTTTCCTTTTGAAGACCTTTACAGCTTTCCATAACAAAATTTTGTATTTTTAAATGTATTTTTTACTAATTTTTTCTCTTCCAAAAACTTATTTACTTTTTCACCAAACCATTTTTCTTTAAAACATGTCGTGCTTGTCCTTAAAACATTTTTTTCTTGACTTTCAAAAATGTCCTCACATGTTTTCAAAACATCTTCTTTTCATAGATTTTCAAATTTACAAATACTGGAACAGATAAGAACACATATTTTATCAAAAATCTCTTAACTTTCTTACTTTTCCAATTATCTAACCTTGGAGGAGTTTCTAACTTACTACAAATGGGGCCTTTCTACAAAGGCAAGCAGCCAATGGGCATAATCAATAGAAAAATATGAAATTTCCATTGCTTAGCTTTCCTACTAAGTCTCTCTATAATATCCCTCTTAACTAACATTGTCTCTAATTATTACACTTCTTATTAAACCTAATGGTTTTATACCTTAATATATTAGAACTACCTCCTCTTATGAGAAACCATTAACGCTAATGTAACAACCCATAATTTTTGTAAATATTTTAATTCAAACTTTAGTTGACAACTTTGATTTTTTTAATCATTTAAAATTGAAATTTTGGAATTTTCCAATGTAATTTTGGATTTTGTTTATAATTTAATTTCCAAATAGAATAAAATAAACATTTTTAAAAATTTTATATTTGGTCAACTGCGGTCAAACTTTGAAAAGTCAAAAAATTTAAATTTGAATTTTTAGTTTCTAATCTTTTTCTTTGAAACTATATTTGATTCTGATATTCGTGTTGCTTTCCGTTTTATAGAATTCTGTTTTATACTTTTTAAATTTGATAACTTTCGGCTTACACGCGATTGTTTTCGGTAATTTTGTCTATTTTATGTTTTTAGTTTTTTTACTTCATTTCTATTTTATATTTTATTTCCTATTTTCTATTTTGTTTTGACTTTTAAATGTGATTTTTATTTTTATTTTGGCTTGGAAATTCAAAAGGACTTGAGTTCCTTTTCTTGGAAATCAAGTAATGCCTCTTCATTTGCCTAGCCATTCATTCCACATCTCTTAGCCGTTCACTTCCTTTTGCCCTAGCCGCCACTCCTTTTTGTAATTCACGTACAAAAAAAGTTTCTCACATCTCATTTATTTCCTGAAGAAAAAAATGTTTACAGTAAGTTTTCATGGCTTCTTCTCCTCCTTTTTCATTTTATTTCTCTTTGGTTGCTTCTCCTTACCAGCTCGACCATCACCCTATAGACGATCACCTTCACCATCCACCAGCATAAGACCGAACATCTCCTCACATCACCACCATCTCCTTGTTGTCATCAATCCATAAACCCAAACCCTTCACCAAAAATTGCAAGCAAACCCTAGTAGAGATCTTTACACCTTCCTTTCCTTTTTTATTAGCCTCGGCCACCACATCACCTATTTCCACCACCTCCTCGCCTTGCTCCAGGCCGTGCCTCTCTGATGTGACCAGATCCGACCAAGCTTAGCACATAGGGTCGAGCCACATAGCCATAGGCCGAGCCTAAAACATCAACACCCTTTGCCTTTTGCCTTCTTATTGCTTTGCCTTGCCATTCCTCCTTCATATCCTTGCCTAGTCGTGCCTATGTGACCCTGACCGAGCCTTTTTGCCACAAATCAAGTCGTGGCCAAGCCATGGTGTGATGGTCTAGTCCATGGTGATGGTGGCCAAGCCATTTGAAGGGTTAAGCCAATCTTATTTCACTTTGATTCATATTTGTACATTGATTTGATTTAAGATCTTGTGTTGAATTTTATACATGTATATTTATATTTATTTGTTTACAAGATCTGAATATTGGCTCATCATCCACTCGAATCTAGTCGTGCCTTTTTGTGCTTTGCGGAGTTTGGATTTATGTTTTGAATTTGATCTCTAGCTTTAGAAGGTGAGTTTATCACTCTCGACCTCCTTACTTATATAATTATGAAACGATGACAAATGGATATGTAGTAATTGATATGCTATGTTGATAAGTTCATATATGCCTGTGATATGATTATATGATGTTAAAATCTGCTTATAAACCTGTCACGTCATCTGATATAATATATTATATTATGTTGTTTATTTCATTTACCGTTTCTCACACTGCAAGTTCCCTGTAGAATAGAATCACTATGGGTTGAAATGATACATACCCGAATAGATATTAGAATAATGAAAAATTGTTATGAGCTGAAATGATAGGCTCAAGCGATTTTTATTTATTTTGTTTGACTTGGGATTGCAGGTTTGAAATAATAGAATCTGGGTTTTTATTTTTAAATTACGGATTAAAATGATACATATCCGTATCAGTTGACCTAGGTTAGAAAATTATATACAGACCCGTGGTTAATTTTAAATATTTTATAAAAAATTTAAACTATTGTGAAATATACAATATGAAATTTTAACTTAAATTGGATTTAAATGATTTAAAATAAATGTTGTAGTGATTTTCTATAAGTTAAAATGTATAAGTAAATAAATGGTTTTAAAATGTAATTTAAAATATGACTTAACTTGATAACTGAAAATTTTCTTTTCAAATGGAAATTCTAAGCTTAACCCAACAATAAGAATATTTTATTAAGAATATTTTATTTATGAAACGGGTATTTTAAAATAACGTATTAAATTATTCGTTAAGTTAAAAGTTAAGAAAATAATGTACTTTTGACTTAATAAATGAATTGTAGTTAATTTGGATATTTATTTATAAAAATTTATTTTATTTAATAATCAGTTAAGTAATATCCAAATGAATATTTTCTGAAGCGTGAGATAAGTTTTTATACGTTAAAATGGCTAAAATTGAGAATTTAATGTTTCTGAAATGTTATAATAAATCTGGAATTTGTAAGGCAGCATTTCTAAAATGTTGTGGTTTTAAGATAGCATTTGCTAAGTGCTACCATTTCTCTAATATGACTATGTTCTGAAATACTGATTATATCTGCAGTAGCACTTTATAAGTGCTGCTGTTTCTGAAATTAAATTGTTTTGAAATACTAATAATATCTACAGTAGCATTTTTAAAGTGCTGCAGTGTCTGAAATTAATCTGTTTTGAATATACTAATATATCTACAGTAGCATTTTTAAAGTGCCGCAGTTTTTGAAATTGAACTGTTTTGAATATACAAATATATCTACAGTAGCATTTTTAAAGTGCTGTAGTTTCAAAAATTGAACTGTTTTGAATATACTAATATATATACAGTAGCATTTTTAAAGTGCTGCAGTTTTTGAAAAATACAATGTTTTGAAACCGCTATAAATGAATGACTTAGAAAATGCTACAATTCTGGAAATTGAATATTTGATTTCAAAAGATAACGACATCATATTTAAATGGTTTAAATGAATTATTTTGATTTGGAATATAAACCATTTTTGGAATTTATAGCCACGGATTATAATAAAAGTTGGTTGTTAAAGAGACCGGGATCAGATATAGGCATACTCTCTGTCGATACAAAACCACCTTAACAACCATGTATGTGTTGCAGATTCCAGAATGAAGTAGGACGGTGGCGACGTTTTATTGAGGTATATACGTGGACCCGACTCTCGTGAGTTGGCATAAGGTGGCTAAAACAGAAGCGATTGACGGGCTAATGAGGTAGCTCCTCTTATCGGACACACTTCTTCGTATGCTATTCTATTACTTTGTGATTGATTGGTTCGCGCCTTTGATTTTGGGAGTGAGGCTTGAAGTGGGCGGTAGTGACTGCTACGCGTTACCGTCGGCCCGGAAGCGTAATTGGTATATCTACCTTGGCATTGCCTCGTTGTGCCGTATCACCTACCATAGTGCGCCTTGTAAAATTTTGGTTTTGTACCATACCTATGGAGTATCTTCTGGTGGCTTCTTGATCAGGTGGGACTACGATACTGTATAGACTGCTGATACTATAAAATGTGTTAAAGGGGAATATTGGGTAACTCTTTAACGCTATTTTTAAATATATTATACTTTACTTTAGGCTCTATAATAGTGTGTATTAGTACATAGTAAATAGTTTAACGGATCCTTAGAGGATGGGCGGTCCTAAGCATCCTTTAAGTTACTTGTATATTTTACAGTTCACTTGAGTTGGTTTGCATTGTATAAGTATGTATGTCCTGTATCAGGTGTTGGTGCTTATTTTCTTACGCTCAGGTCAGCCTGAGTATCAGCTTTGGATTTCACCTTCTGGAGCTAGGATATGCTAAAGACTATCTATCTAGTTGTTATCTATTTTCATTCAGTATTTCTATTCAGCTTATGTACTAGTGAACATTTATGACTGGGATTTCTGTTGTGTTTACTTTTCAGACTATGGTATTTTGTACTTTTCTTGAGAATGTGTTTGAGATTGTGTTGTAGTAGCATCACGAACTACTATGGTAATTTTATTTCCACCGCGGGTTATTCTGATTTATCTATGTCTGTGATTCTGTGATTGGTTTTATTTGCTCCAAATTTTATTATTGTTTTGAATTATTAAAGTCAGACATGTGTGGTTTTATTGTCGATTTGAATGGTCCAAAATAGTGGGTCATTACAGTTGGTATCAGAGCTTTGGTTTAGGCAAACCTTAGCCTGCGGAGCAAAAACTCATTAGAGATAGGGTAGATATACCCTACAATGAGTGAAATCAATCCTGGAATCCTTTCTTTAAGAGAGAACATATTTTAAAGTATAAAATGATTTTGAAATGATTTTCAAAGGATTTTAAAAGAGTATTTTGATATAAAAACTTATCTTGTTTTGAAATCAAATTTTTCTTAACTTCCTTCTTTAACTTATCCACCTTGTAAATAATTTCTTGGTTTAGGATATTCATTCTTATTGAATCTTCTTTTATCTAATCTTGTCTTTGTTTCTCAGTTACCTCTGTCCTAAAATTCATTATTTATTTTTTAGGACGAGTCGTAGGAATGCTAAAGGTAGGGGTCGTGGTGTTGCCCCAGCTCCTGAACCTGCTGCACCAATTAGGTTCACTAAACTCTGTAAGGAATACACCGAACTTGGTGGAATCAAGTTTACCAAATCTGAGAGCATTATTGAGGCTCAGCAGTGGTTGAAGGATTTGGAGAGGATTTTCTCCAGTCTTGAGATCATTAATGCCCAGCAACGTCAGTTGGCAGCTTGGCAGTTGAAGGGAGCAGCCTTGGATTGGTGGGAGTCTGTCACATCTCACACTACTAAGGTTGATTTTCTTGGGAACAGTTTATGTATCATCTTCTGTTTGTCTTGAATTTGGTTCAGCTTTCTCTTTTTGAAATCTTTCTTGTATCTCTTTATCATGCTTTAGGGATGTTTTATTGTGAAATAGATGCCCGATGCAGGGAAGTCTCAGTTGTATCAGGAATTTATGGATCTCAAACAGGATGATATGTCTTTTGCTGAATATGAGAGGAAGTTCAATGAACTTTCTAAGTTTGGTCCTAATCCGATTGACACTCCTCTCAAGAAGAACGAGAAGTTCATTGTCGGTGCCCGTCCGGAGTACTATGATCGTTTCATCGCTCATGTGCATAGCCCTTTCACCACTCTGATGGATATGGCCATTACATATGAGAATCCTACTTCTAAGGATCCTCCATATGGTCGTTCTGCTTCATCTCAGTCTTTTTCTGGAAATCCTAAGAAGAGAAAGCCCAATTTTCACCATCATAAGAGGAATCAGAACAAGACTCTAGGGTTAGGATCATCTTCCTTGCAGAGGCAATCTGTCGACCTATCTGCTATTTCTTATTTCAGATGTAATTAGAAGGGACATTATGCTAATCGCTGTCCGACTTTGGTTGGTGCTGCTATTCCTCCAACTCAGTTGACCAGGCGGGATCCCTGTCACATTTGTCTACAGCCTGGCCATTTCAAGAACAATTGTCCCACTTAGTAGAAGGGCAAATCATCGGGTACTTTTTCTGTTACTTCTACTTCTTCTCCAGCTCCACCTCATGCACCTGCTCCTGCTCCTAGTGATTCACAAGGTACACTTCAGGGCATTTTCTCTGTTTTATTTTACCGTTCGTGTTCTGTTTGATACTGGAGCTTCCTATAGCTTTATCTCTGTGGATCTTTGTAATAAATTTGAGCATCATCTTTCTCTCGAGTTTGCTCCTGTGCCTTTGTGTGTTTCAAATCCTATAGGTGGTCTTGCAAACCTTAGCAGGATTTGTAGAAGTGTGAAACTCTTCCATACTAGCTATCGGTTTTCTGGTAACTTCTATGTTCTGGGTTTTTATGCTTTTGATCTATTGCTTGGAGGTGATTGGCTGAAGAGGCATGATGCTGTTATCTCTTTTAATACCTGCATTGTCTCTCTTGTTAATGATTTTGGTAATTCTTTGGCGATTCAGTGTTGTTTTCCCCATGATTTTGCTGGCAGCTTTATTTATTCTCTTGATGCTTCTCCTGGTGATATTCATTCGACTCCTGTAGTCAAACTCTATCCCGATGTATTTGGTGAAGTCGCTTCTTTACCTTCTAAGTGGGAAATTGATTTCCGTATTAATCTTAAACCTGGAGCTCGACCTGTAGTTCTTCCACCCAAAAGAATGGCACCCCGTGAGAAGGTTGAGTTAAGGATGAAAATTGAGGACTTGTTCTCCAAGAGTCTGATCAGACCTAGCCATTCAAAATGGGGAGCAGCGGTGGTATTTGTCACCAAGTCCGATGGTTATTTTACGATGTGTGTTGATTATAGGGAGCTGAGCAAGCTCACTATGAGGAACATATATCCTATGCCTCGCATCAATAATATGTTTGATCAGCTCTATGGAGCTACTGTTTTCTCTCAGCTCGATCTTGCCACAGGTTTCCACCAGCTCAGAATAGATGAGGAAAGTATTCCCAAGACTTCTTTCTGTACCAAGAATGATTTTTATGAGTGGTTAGTTATGCCTTTTGGTTTGACTAATGCTCCTGCTTTCTTTGTGGATTTGATGAATCGTATCTTTCGTGACGTGCTTAATAAGTTTGTTCTAGTCTTTGTTGATGATATCCTTTTCTTCTCCAAGACAAAGGAAGAGCATGAGTCACATTTGAAAATTTTTCTAGAGACTCTTAGAAATCATCAGTTGAGGGCTAAATTCTCGAAATGCCATTTCTGGAGAGATGAAGTCCGATTCCTTGGGCATATTGTTTCTAGTAATGGAGTTTCTATTGATTTAGTCAAGATCGCTGCGATCACTGTAAGTCTTTCTTTTCTTCTCTTTCTGTAATATGATCATTCTATCCTTTCTGTGGTCATTATTTCTCCCTATTCTGTCATAGGATTGGGAAACTCGTAGGACTCCATCTGATATTTTTAGTTTTCTAGGCCTTGGCGGTTATTATTGGAGATTCATTGAGAATTTTTCTCGAATTTCTGCACCTCTCACTGCTTTTACTCGAAGAATAATAAGTTTATATGGAGTGATAAGTATAAAGCTGCATTCAATGAGTTGAAGCGCAAGCTTACTTCCGCACCGGTGCTTACCATTCCAAATGAAAATAAAGGATTAACGGTATACACTGATGCCAGTTGTGAGGGTTTGGAAGCTATTCTGATGTAAGACGAGAAGGTGATTGCTTATGCTGTCACCAGTTGAAGACCCATGAGGCCAATTATGAAGCTCATGATTTTGAATTGCTGGTGGTTGTCTTTGTTTTGAAGCTTTAGAGGCATCATCTTTTGAGTGCTAAGTTTAAGCTCTTTACCGATCATCAGTCTTTGAATTATATCTTCACCCAGAAGGATTTGAATCAGCTTCACGTTCGGTGGCTTGAGTTTCTACTTCTTTTGATCTCGACATTAGCTATACCCCTAGGAAGGCTAATGTTGTAGCCGATGCTTTGAGTCGAAAGAAGGCTTTGTTGTGTCAGCGTGTTGTTTCTTCTCTCCTCTTTTGGATCGTATCGTTGCTAAGCATGATGAGGATGAGATGCTTAGGCATATGAAGGAGAGTGTTCATAGCAGAGTGGGTGGTGGTAGTCCAGATGGTAGTGGAGCCCAGATTGATGATAGAGGTATTTTGAGGATTAATAATCAGATTTGTGTCCCGAATGTTAATTGATTAAGGCAAGAGTTACTTCGGGAACATCATCGATCCATACTTTCTATTCGCCTTGGTGTGACGAAGATGTATCAGGACATGAAGAAGATTTATTGGTGGAGAGGTATGAGGCGTGATATCTCTATCTTTGCTAGTAGGTGTGCAACTTGTTAGCAAGTCAAGGCAGATCATCAGAAGGCCCCTGGTTTGTTGCATCGTCTTGAGGTTCCCAATTGGAAATAGGAACAGGTTTCCATGGATTTTATTGAATTTTTACCTAGGTCTTGGAGGGGTAATGAGAGCATTTGGGTTATAGTGGATAGATTGACCAAGTCAGCTCATTTCATTCCGGTCAAATCTACCTATACTGCTTCTAGTCTAGCTGAGATTTATATGAAGGAGATTGTTCATCTCCATGGTGTTCCTATCAGCATTGTTTGTGATCGGGATCCTATCTTTACCAGTCAGTTTTGGAAGGCTTTTTTGGAATCTTTGGGTACTCCTCTGAATCCGAGCACTGCCTACCATCCGCAGACCGACGGTCAAACGGAAAGAGTGAATAAGATTCTTGAGGATCTTCTTCGTGCTTGTGTTCTTGATTATGGAGGATCTTGGGAAGATCATCACCATCTTGTCGAATTTACCTATAACAACAGTTATCAGGTATATTTTCAATCCTCTATTTTTGATCATATCTTAATCTTTTATCTATCTTATTTCGACTTTGAATTCAGGCTAGTATTGAGATGTCTCCATTCGCTGCTCTTTACAAAAGACCTTATCTCTATCTTTCTGGATTAAATCCGGTAATCATTTGGTTCTTGGTCCCGATGTGATTTTAGAGGCTTCGGAGAAGGTTGAGGAGATTAAGAGGTAGATGAGGATTGCTCAAGATAGGCATAAGAAGTATGCTGATCGACGTAGGAGGAGTTTTGAGTTCTTTGTTGGTGATTTGGTTTTCCTTAAGGTCTCTTCCTTAAGGAATCTGATTCGGTTTGCTCGTAGAGGGAAGTTTGCTCCTAGGTTTATTGGTCCTTTCCATATCTTGGAGAGGATTGGTTCTTTAGCTTATCATCTGGATCTTCCAGAGAAATTTTTTGGAGTGCATAACGTTAGAAATGCGGATTACGAATCTTAAGGCTAGGATAAACACTAGTGGAGGGTGAATAGTTTTTTAAGGAATTACTAAATCTTTTTGAGTTAATGTTAATTTGAACACAAATGTATGCAATATTCAGACATAGATATGATCACAGAAACAAACACAGATGCAGAAATAAAATAAAAGCAGTAAGGAATACACTGGATTTTATACTGGTCGGAGTTACCTTACATCCTGTCCTGCACATAAGTACGGATTTCCTTTCAAAATAAATTGTACAATTACACCCTCGATTTCAAGGCTACGAGGTACACCCTCCAGATTTACAATCCTCTGGGTAGAATACTTGATTTCATGGGCAACAAGTTCACCTAATTGATTTCCAGGGCTACAATCACACCTTTTCTCACTTGATTGATTTCCAAGGCTACAATCACACCTTTTCTCACAGAAATGATTACAAAGAAGCCTTTATCTCTGGATAGCACTAAGAATCTTGTTGAGATAATGATAGAGAATCAAACCAGAAATGATCTAGTTAGATTCGATGTTGATTTCGGCAGAGTAATGGTTAGAATATGTATAAAGAAATGTCGAAGAAGAAGAGAAGTGAAAAACAGAAAAATATGGATAGAAATTCATTGAAAACAACCCCTATTTATAGAACAACAACAGCCATGTCCATTCATGAAGGGATGTGACGAATAGACACTTCTTTTGAAATTTAAAATTTTGAAATCAACTGACACTATGTCGACATGGGTAACTTGGGGTATGTCGACATCCAAAAGGAAATTTTAGTGGTTTGTTTTTCTTTAAAAATAACTTTTAAACTATTTTAAACTTCTATAAATACCCTTAAATATAGTTAAAATACATCAATAAACATGGAGTGTAATATTTTGGTATATACAAAATTTTACTATAATTTTACATTTAAATCTAAGTATAAATATTAAAATTTAATATATTATTATTAAAGATAATTCAAAACTAAGGATAATTTGATTTTGAAATTAAAGATTATTTTAAGGCTAAAAGTATTTAAAATCAGGATAGATGTTTTTGATTCTTTTAAAAGGAAGGTTTTGAAAACATTTTGAAAACAAGATATAATTTTGTAAAATCATTTTGAATAAAAGGTTAGCGGATACAAAACGATGTTCCACTAGATTTTTCGTAGGTTCCATCCTACAAAGGGTTCCATCCCTTTGACAGGCTCGAAGTGGATTCCATTCCACGAATAAATTGGACTTTAAGAAGCCAGTGCTTTTCTAGGAGTTTTAACAAAATTCCTAATTATATTACTTATTCTTAAAATCTTGAACTCTTGATAATCTTTATATTCTTGATACTCATGAGTCTTCAATCTTGATATCTTGAACCTCTATATTGTACAGTCTTCATTCTTGGTACCTGCATGGTTAAATCCTGCATATACATATATTTCTAAACTATAATGTTAGTATTTATATTTTATAAACCTATTCTAAGGTTGTTGTCATCAAAACCATCAACTCAAGGACTAACAATCTACCTTTTTTTGATGATGACAACCTTTGTTTATAAAATATTACTCCTATCCTAATAACTCCCCCTAAAACTAATAACTCCCCCTTAATCTACGCCTATTTATCCTATTTTATAATTCTCCCCCTATATCATCAAAAAACTAACTCCAAACTATATAATCTCCAAACTATATAACTCCCCCTCATTCTTGGACTAAAGTACATGCATTAATAAACTATGCAATGGAGTATATAATAGATAGATTAAGAGATAAGTATACTGATAGACATGATATTTAATTAAAGATCATACAAATATCAATGCATATTTTTTTTAGCACCAAATATCAATCCAAATCAAAGCAAATTAAATCAAAGCAAACAATTCAAATCAAACAAAGCAATCAAATCAAACAATACGAGGAACTTCCACCTATCCTTCTTCTCCAAATATAGGGTCTGCTTTAATGGCATCCCAATTTTCATTATCATTAGTGATAGAGACTGGAGGATGTGCTTCATTATCATCCTTGTGCAGGGAGGAAATCATCCATCGTATTGCATCGAAATGCCTTTCTTGCTCCTTGATCATCTGCATTTGACTCAACTCTAAGTGTTGCTGGTTTCGAAGAATGAGCGAAAGAATATTCTTGAAAGAATTAAGAGTTTCTTCAAGATTCTTGGTTAAATTATGAATTGGATTGGCCATATTCGAGTTCGTGAGAAGAATGAGACACAAAGTAGATAAGAAATAATATTGAGTGATGATTTCTGGAAGAAATGGGTATTTATAGGTATAGACATTCGTTTGAATTGAATAGACATAAGGTAGTTATTCAAATTTCAAATTCAAAATGAAATGCCATTTCTGACGAGTACATGTCGACATGGCCATAGGGGGGATGTCGACATGGTGTAGTGAATTTTGATGGCTTATTTTGATTTTTTGAATAATTGTGTGTGTATATATATATTTATAAAATATACTAACATTTATTCTGGAGGTAAGATAAGCTAGATAACTGAAAAGGAATTTAATTTCATTTCATGATAACACGATACAACGATTAAACACAAAGAACTACATCAACTTTTAAATCAAAATAAACTAAAAAAAATACAACGAGATACGAAAAGGTAGAACTAGTTAGAGGATAACGAATATGAAGATAATCCAAGCTTCTTGCTAATGTTGGAAATAAACTTGTTCATCTTGGATGAAATTTTGTCCAACTTCTTACTAACGGATCGTTTAAGAATCCGTTGATTCTCAACAATGGTCATTTGGTTTTTCAGAAGGGATTTGTTGGTTGGATTAGGAGGATAATCAATGCTTTCCAAAGATGTTTCACCTTCTTCTTCTTCTTTAATTTCCATTTCATCCCCTTCTTCTTCTTCCTCTTCCTCCTCTCCCATTACTCATGAGCCAAATGCTCTTCCTTTTCGGCAAGAGTCTCATAAGGTTGAAAAACAAATGATATTTTCATAAGAGAAATATTGGAATGATCGAAAACCTTTCTTGAAACAAATCCTTCTCCTTTGAAATCTACTCCAAAATAGTTAAAAATCCGAGTGAGATAGATTGCATGATGCAAAGTATTCTCACCCATTTCAAGATTTTTGGGACGAAGTTTGTGGTGCCTCACCTCTATACCCACACTAGCCAAGGACACTACGGGGTAAGGCCGTCAACTAGCACGGACGATAAGGCTATTGAAGAGTGACCATCTGCGTAATTGCTTTGTGCGAGCAACGATATGTCAGACAGTGCAACATGCGTTTGGTTTAAGGAGGAAATCTGACATACCGATACAAACTCAAAGCTACTACACAGTGGCTATATATATTCTTCGAAAACAAATATAGAAATAAACATAACACTAATCAGTCACAGACATCCATATCACAAAGGCGAAAAAGATATGAATATATAACACATGAAAGTGTACATCAGAGTAGTGGTCAAACAAGATCCACAATGTCACAAAAGAATAGCTACAAGTACTAGACAAAAGAATATGGATACATCTACGAGTCTATATCTCAAATGTATACAACAAAAACAACTAATCTAAGTAGTTAGCCAAAAGTCAGGGTGATAATCCCAGATGTGAAGTCAAGCAGAAGCACCTGTAACATCTCGGTCTGACCCGAGTATTATTCAATAAGAAAATAATAAACGGATCGGTCTAGCTATAAATATCAGATAAAATGATATAGAATAAGAGATATGACATAAATATATAATAACCGTAAAGCCATACTGTGATAAGTATGCAATTGAAAATCAACTAGGGATCAATCAATATCACGAGAATCTTCTCAAAGATCAAAAAGAATGTCATACTCTCCATTTATATTCACCAAACCATAAATATTGACAATAATATCAATGCCAATCACAAAAAGTTAACGACACACAAATTCAACAGTGCACAAATATTGATAAAACTTATCAATGTAAATCACGAAAATTGGTGAAACACAAAATTCTAGAAATCATCAATGGAAATCCAGAAATCACAAAAAGGGGGAGGCCTATCACAAAACGGGAGCATGAAAACTCACCAACACGTGTATCACAAAATGGAACGCTATCCCAAAAAGACAAAAAGACATCGCACAATTGCTAGTCTAAATCACAAAATGATCATCAACGATCATCAAGAAGTGTCAATTACAGTAAGCTATTAAATATATGAGCTTAGCTTCATGTCCCATAACCACTAGATTAACTTAAATATTTACGAACAAATTGTAAGTTTTCACTAGAAAATTGTCACAAGAGATTCAATCGAACAAGTCCAAGAATTAAACGGCGAAGTAAATGCAAGCGTTTCATACCATTTGTTTTACTAAGCCGTTTAATTAGATTTCTCGTACGAGTGAGATGGAGTGACAAATCACAAAAATTATTGTAGAAACAATAAATCACAAAAATTCACATTCGAAGACGTGAATACAATCCAAAGATTTCAATTCCAAATTCATCAAAGCGGACATACTCTTGCTACTCGACATGGCGCGACCTAGCAGCTGAGCCCCCTAAATTGTAGCGGCATAAGTGCAAGCCGAGCGACTTAAGGAAGTGGTGCGACCTAACTGCCGAGCGACCTAAGTTGGTAGCGGCATAAAACAGGCGAGCGACCTAACATGGTACGACCCAAAGTATGGTGCGACCTAACACATGGGCGAGCGACGTAGTGCAGGCCGAAAACGACCTAAGTTAGAGAATAGGCCGTGCGACCTAGTGAAGCAACCTAAGCAATGCCGAGCGATCTAACATGGCCGAGGCTAATGACCTAAGATACATACGACCTAAGGAGGTAACGGCGTAGGAGTATCATGCGGCCTAAGGAGTGCGACCTAAGGCGCAAGCGACCTAAGAACATGGCGCGATTTAATGGGCCGAGCGACCTAACTATGCAAGCAAGCCGAGCGACCTATGGATCGCGACCTAACTACGAGGCGACTTAAAGCATGGCGCGTCTTAACAGGCCAAGCGACCTAAGTTGGCGCGACCTAAGCAAGACGACCTAGCCGAGCGACCTAAATGAGGGAAGCGGCATATCATGGCCGAGCGATCAAAGGCAGGCCGATCTAGGACCAGCGACCTATGGTGGTAAGGATAGGCCGAGCGACCTAGCGACGAAACAACCTAAGGAGTAAAGAAGGCCGAGCGACCTAACGACCTTGGGGTTACGATATGGCCGAGCGACCTAAATTGACGCGACCTAAGCAAGGTGCGACCTAACTGCAGGCTGAGCACTTCAAATTGTGCAGGCCGAACGACCTAAGGGTTTTGGAGTGCAAAACTCACTCAATTTGCAACCGATCGAGCACGAACGCTAGGGGATTACGCCTATCGGCTACCTGGTCCTATTGGCTCCTCGATTCTTCACCAAAAACGTGTTCAAACATCAAAGATTGGATTTTTAAAGATTTGAACCCAAAAAACCAAAAATTGGGATTTTCACCAATTCAATCCAAACCACAAGCTAATGCACATGAATAAGTGTTAGGAATTCATACCCAACAATCATAGATAGTTATAGACAAAGATGTGAGAGAAAAATCTCACCTTTACACAAAATCTATGAAGGAGAAGCTTGAAAGCAAAGGAATAATCAATGGCTTCTCTTTGAATTTGGGGTTGGATGTTGAATTTGCAAATGAACTTGAGTTTGGAGTTTTAATTTCCCATTACTTCCTTCATTTTTGATGAAGCTTGAGTGTTAGGAAATGAAAGTGAAATTATGAAGGGAAGGGGGTTGAGCTAGAGTAAATAGTTTAGGCTAATGGGCTAAACCAAACCCAAAGCCCAAGGTGAAAAAGTGACAAAATTCCACTAACTCCAAACATATCAAAGTTTATACTCAAAAAAATCACAAACTGTGTTTTGAACTCAATGGAAGTGGTTCCGAATCCTAATTTGACCGTATGCAAAAAGTAACTTTTCGGCCTAAAATCCGACTAACGATAAAATATTAAAATAAAATGTTTAAATATTCAATCGTAAAATATGCGGGTTGTTACAGACTTCCATCCTTAAAGAAATTGCGTCCTCGCAATATTTAAGAAGAAAATATAAGGTAACAACCGTGAAAGCATATCAACACAAAAGAAATTTGAAATATGAAATTCACCTCATGGAGCACGAGAAAGTAAGTCCGGATGTGTTCGCTCGATGAACTCTCTAGATTCCAAGAGCAATCCTTAGGATTTGAGGACCATTGGACTTTAACAAGCGGAACATCTTATTTCGAAGGCGTTTGACCTCCGAAGCAATAATACGAATAGGATGTTGCTCATAAGTTAAATTAGGTGAAACTTCAATTTCTTCCACAACACCGGGCTCAAGAATAGAATCGGAATCTCGAAGGCACTTCCGTAATTGAGAAACATGAAACACGTCATGAATAGCAGAAAATTGAGCCGGTAATAAAAGGCAATAAGCCACGGAACCAATACGTTCGGTGATAGGAAATGGCCCAATATATCGAGGCGCTAACTTTCCCGATCGACTGAAACGTACAACACCCTTCATAGGTGAAACACGGATAAATAGAAGATCTCCCACAGAAAATTCTAATTTCCATCTCCGGTTATCGACATAGGATCTTTGCCTGCTCTGGGCTTCTTTCATGCTATGACGAATAAGGTCAATCTTCTCTGTGGAATCACAAATAAAATCTGGACCTAAAACCAGCTTCTCACCGGCCTCAAGCCAACAAGAAGGAGATCGGCATGGCCTTCCATGGAGTGCCTCGAAAGGTACCATACCAATACTAGATTGGAAGCTATTATTATAGGAAAACTCAACAAGAGAAATATGATCTTCCCAACTTCCACCAAAATCAAGAACACATGCACGAAGAAGATCTTCAAGAGTTTGATTCACACGCTCAGTTTGTCCATCGGACTGGGGATGATAAGCGGTGCTAAAATTAAGCTTCGTTCCAAAAGCTTTTTAAAGACTCTTCCAAAATCCACTAGTAAACAATGGATCACGATCACTAACAATAGAAGAAGGAACTCCATGCAATTTAACAATTTCTTTGATAAAGAGTTTGGCCAAGAGAGGAACGGTTTGATTGGACCGAACGGGAATAAAATGGGCAGATTTAGTAAGTCTATCGACTATCACCCATAAGCTATAATGACCCGAACGAGAACGGGGAAGGCCGTCTATAAAATCCATGGAAATTTGATCCCACTTCCAAATTGGAATTTATAAAGGTTGCAATAACCCACCAGCCTTTGATGTTCGGCCTTGACAAGTTGGCAAGTCATGCAACACTTAACAAAGTTAGCAATATCAGATTTCATTCCCTCCCAATAATAAAGTCGCTTCATATCTGCGTACATTTTACTACTACCGGGATGAATGGTAAATTTAGAACGATGAGAATCTTCTAAAATGTCTTTACGAAGATTACTAATATTTGGCACGATAAGTCTACCAAATTTTCGAATACCGCTACGAGAATCAATGTCAAAGTCTTTCAAACCTTCAATATCAATTTTATCCCTAAGATTTTGGCCAAGAAGAGCCAATTCGGGATCTAGCTTTTGAGCTTCAAGAATGTGGTCTAAAAGAGAAGGATGAGCCTCAAGGCTACATAAAACAAGAAATGAACATAAATCGGAAACATGATCTCGAATCTCACAAGTGGATAGAATTCCGAGATCATTCCATTTGGATATCATCATAGAAACAACTGCTTGTTGCTTACGACTAAGTGCATCCGCAACACGATTTCCCTTTCTGGGAGTATAAAGAATATCAAGATCATAAGCTGCAAGAAATTCGAGCCAACTTGTTGACGCAAATTAAGTTCCTTTTGAGAAAATAGATACTTTAAGGATTTATGATCGGTGTAAAGAATAAATTTTTCTCCCAAAAGATAATGATGCCAAATACGAAGGGCGAAAACAATAGCCGCGGGTTCTAAATCATGAGTGGCATATTTAGTCTCGGCTGGCTTCGATTGCCTAGAAGCATAAGCAATAACACGTTCTCTTTGCATAAGAACGGCACCCAAACCAACGCGACTAGCATCGGTATAAACAATAAAATCTTGGTTTCCCTCGGGAATCACAAGAATAGGAGCATCTGAAAGGAGTTCTTTTAATTTCTGAAAAGAAGCTTCACATTATTCCGACCAAATGTATTTAACTCCCTTCTTTGTCAAGCTAGTAAGAGGCATGGAAATTTTGGAAAATTCCTTTATGAAACGGCGGTAATAACCGGCCAATCCAAGGAAACTACGAATTTCCGTCACACTCTCCGATCTCTTCCAATTTTGAATCGCTTTAATCTTTGAAAGATCCACGGAAATTTCAGATTCAGAGATAATATGACCGAGAAACTTCACACGAGATTGCCAAAAGTGGCATTTAGAAAATTTTGCTTTTAATTAATTTCTCCTAAGAGTTTCCAACACAATCCGAAGATGTTTTTCATGCTCCTCCTTGGTTTTAGAATACATGAGAATATCATCAATAAAGATGAGAACAAACCGATCGAGGAAGTCTTTGAAAACTCTATTCATAAGGTCAACGAAATAAGCCGGAGCATTCGTTAAACCAAATGGCATAACAAGCCATTCATACGATCCATAATGAGTAGGGAAAGAAGTCAAAGGAATGCTATCCTCTGCAATACGAAGCTGATGAAAACCGGTAGCTAAGTCTAATTGTGAAAAGACTCTAGCACCACTAAGTTGATCGAATAGATTATTAATCCGAGGTAAAGGATACTTATTCTTGATAGTAAGATCATTAAGCTTGCGATAGTCAACGCAAAGACTAAGTATACCATTAGATTTCTTCACAAAAATAGCCGAAGCTCCCCAAGGCGAGGAACCAGAGCGAATAAATTGCTTCGTCTCCAATTTGGATAATTGTTTACACATCTCCTCGTTTTCTTTATTGGACATACGATAAGGAGGACGAGTAGTAGGTTGAGATCTAAGGATGAGATTAATTCTGAACTCAATTGCTCGCTTAGGTGGTAATCCTAAAACGGGCTCAAATATGTCGAAAAATTCACCAACAACGTGAATAAGAGAAATAATATCTTCCTCATCATCATTATCGTCATCATGAGGATTTAAAGAATATAAAGATGCAACTGAGCTGGAATTCGAATCTTTAAGGTCAATAGAAATCTGCTTAAAAGATTAAGGATGTCGAAGATAAATAGTCCGCTCAGGGCATAGGATTTGGGCTTTATAGCGGTTAAGCCAATCCATTCCCAAAATCATTCCAAATCCTAAGTAGCGCATAACATGCAAATCGACTCGGAAAGAAAAATCACACAAAATAATCTCGACATCTTTACACAATAAACTGATTATTTTGGATCCACTAACCGGATTCGCAACTCTAAAAGAAGTCATTAAACACAAAACATCCAAAGAAAAAGCATCAACAAGTTCTTTTGATATAAAAGAATGGGACGCACCCGTATCAAAAAGAACTCGAATAGGATGATCACGAAATAAAATAATGCCATCAAGGATAGAATGAGAAATACCTTTACCACGAGATGTGTTGCCAGGGGCTTGAGAAACATTAAGCTTTCCCTCCTTCCTATTTTGAAGTTTGGGACAAGAAGATAAATAATGATTCGGCCTTTTGCAATAGCGATAAGTCCGGGGCTTTGAACACTTATTCGCATAATGGTCCTTAGAACCACAGTTGTAGCATTGGCCACCACTTGGGGTAGAAATCTTAGTTGCCGGAGAGGCTTGCTTCCCTTTCTTATTGTTGGGATAAGGACCTTTAAACTTATTAGGCCTTTTCTTGTTGTTGAAGTTCGGTTTGGCACCCATAACTTCAACATCACTTTCTTTATCTACCTCTTCAAGTCGAAGAGCGATATCAAAGAGTTGATCAAAAGAAACTTCTAACTTTAGAAGTAATGGCTTCTTGAGATTTTTATTCAAGCCATAGACAAATCATTGGTTTTTCTTCAATGGGGTGTTTATATATTCGACCCCGTATTTAGAAAGTGACTCGAAAGATGCGACATAATCTGCAACGGAGGATTCACCTTGAACAAGGTCAATGAATCGGCGAGCCAAAGTCACCTTCTCGGCTTCTGGCATAAATTTTAATTTGAAGCGTTCCTGGAATTTCTCCCAAGTAAGATCCGCTTCATTTATTTCAGAAATCAGAAGCTCATACCAGTCTAATGCTCTTTCTTGGAGCATACTAGAGGCCACCTGAACACGGTGAAGATCAATAAGATTCATGCGAGAAATGATTCGATCGCACGATCTCAGCCAAGCCTGGACATCAATAATGGTTTCACAACCTTTGAATGGATTTCCACCCAAATTGGTGTAATCGCTGCACAAATGTGCAAATCCAGACCTAGGGTGAGTAGACTCTGGATTAGATCCGGCTGGTTGAGCATTCCTTACAAGATCAAGAAGCTGCTGGGCAGACATAAATACTCCATCTTGGGGAGTAGCACGAGATTGACCGGCGCTGGGATGGCCAGGTCTAACCATTTCTCTTCCCTTTTGAAAGAAAGAAAGAAGAAGGCTAAGGTTATTCACCAAATGAATATGAAGCAATCTTGATAGATAAACAAGGAATCATAAAGAAAATAGGATGAATCGGTACGAAGACTCGAATTAAATCCTAAAGCACGACTCCGAGGATGGACTTAGGACGATGATCCTTGCTGGATTATTCTACATTGTTCCAAAGTTTGGCTCTGATACCAAGCTATGGTGCCCCACCTCTATACCCACACTAGCCAAGGACACTACGGGGTAATGCCGTCAACTAGCACGGAGGATAAGGCTGTTGAGGAGCGACCATCCGCGTAATTGCTTTGTGCGAGCAACGATATGTCAGACAGTGCAACATGCGTTTGGTTTAAGGAGGAAATCCGACATACCGATACAAACTCAAAGCTTCTACACATTGGCTATATATATTCTTGGGAAACAAATATAGAAATAAACATAACACAAATCAGTCATAAACATCCATATCACAAAGGCGGAAAAAGATATGAATATATAACACATGAAAGTGTACATCAGAGTAGTGGTCAAATAAGATCCACAATGTCAAAAAAGAATAGCTACAAGTACTAGACAAAAGAATATGGATACATCTATGAGTCTATATCTCAAATGTATACAACAAAAATACTAATCTAAGTAGTTAGCCAAAAGTCAGGGTGATAATCCAAGATGTGAAGTCAAGCAGAAGCACCTGTAACATCTCGGTCTGACCCAAGTATTATTTAATAAAAAATTAATAAACGGATCAGACTAGCTATAAATATCAGATAAAATGATATAGAATAAGAGATATGACATAAATATATAGTAACCATAAAGCCATACTGTGATAAGTATGCAAATGAAAATCAACTAGGGATTAATCAATATCATGAGAATTTTCTCAAAGATCAAAAAGAATGTCATACTCTCCATTTATATTCACCAAACCATAAATATTGACAATAATATCAATGCCAATCACAAAAAGTTAACGACACACAAATTCACCAGTGCACAAATATTGATAAAACTTATCAATGTAAATCACGAAAATTGGTGAAACACAAAATTCTAGAAATCATCAATGGAAATCCAGAAATCACAAAAAGGGGAAGCCTATCACAAAACGGGAGCATGAAAACTCACCAACACGTGTATCACAAAATGGAACGCTATCCCATGGTAGCTAACCATTAATTTTGAGCCAAAGCTCCACAAAACGACCCGAAGACCATGGGTCGCTACCCCACCAATTTGAGCCGAAGCTCCACAGAAACGGGGTTTAGTCTCCCTCGTAGACAAAAAGACATCGCACAATTGCTAGTCTAAATCACAAAATGATCATCAACGATCATCAAGAAGTGTCAATTACAGTAAGCTATTAAATATATGAGCTTAGCTTCATGTCCCATAACCACTAGATTAACTTAAATATTTACGAACAAATTGTAAATTTTCACTAGAAAATTATCACAAGAGATTCAATTGAACAAGTCCAAGAATTAAACGGCGAAGTAAATGCAAGCGTTTCATACCATTTGTTTTACTAAGCCGTTTAATTAGATTTCTCGTACGAGTGAGATGGAGTGACAAATCACAAAAATTATTGTAGAAACAATAAATCATAAAAATTCACATTCGAAGACGTGAATACAATCCAAAGATTTCAATTCCAAATTCATCAAAGCGGACATACTCTTGCTACTCGACACGGCGCGACCTAGCAGCTGAGCCACCTAAATTGTAGCGGCATAAGTGCAAGCCGAGCGACTTAAGGAAGTGGTGCGACCTAACTGCCGAGCGACCTAAGTTGGTAGCGGCATAAAACAGGCGAGCGACCTAACATTGTACGACCCAAAGTATGGCGCGACCTAACACATGGGCGAGCGACGTAGTGCAGGCCGAAAATGACCTAAGTTAGAGAATAGGTCGTGCGACCTAGTGAAGCGACCTAAGCAATGCCGAGCGATCTAACATGACCGAGGCTAACGACCGAAGATACATACGACCTAAGGAGGTAACGACATAGGAGTATCATGCGGCCTAAGGAGTGCGACCTAAGGCGCAAGCGACCTAAGAACATGGCGCGATTTAATGGGCCAAGCGACCTAACTATGTAAGCAAGCCGAGCGACCTATGGATCGCGACCTAACTGTGAGGCGACTTAAAGCATGGCGCGTCTTAATAGGCCGAGCGACCTAAGTTGGCGCGACCTAAGCAAGATGACCTAGTCGAGCGACCTAAATGAGGGAAGCGGCATATCATGTCCGAGCGATCAAAGGCAGGCCGACCTAGGACCAGCGACCTATGGTGGTAAAGCGACCTATGGTGGTAAGGATAGGCCGAGTGACCTAGCGACGAAACAACTTAAGGAGTAAAGAAGGCCGAGCAACCTAACGACCTATGGTTTATGACCTATGGCCGAGCGAGCTAAATTGACGTGACCTAAGCAAGGTGCGACCTAACTGCAGGCCGAGCACTTCAAATTGTGCAGGCCGAACGACCTAAGGATTTTGGAGTGCAAAACTCACTCAATTTGCAACCGATCGAGCACGAACGCTAGGGGATTACGCCTATCGGCTATCCGGTCCTATTGGCTCTTCGATTCGTCACCAAAAACGTGTTTAAACATCAAAGATTGGATATTTAAAGATCTGAACCCAAAGCACCAAAAATTGGGATTTTCACCAATTCAATCCAAACCACAAGCAAATGCACATGAATAAGTGTTAGGAATTCATACCCAACAATCAAAGATAGTTATGGACAAAGATGTGAGATAAAAATCTCAACTTTACACAAAATCTATGAAGGAGAAGCTTGAAAGCAAAGGAAGAATCAATGGCTTCTCTTTGAATTTGGAGTTGGATGTTGAATTTGCAAATGAACTTGAGTTTGGAGTTTTAATTTCCCATTCCCTCCTTCATTTTTTGATGAAGCTTGAGTGTTAGGAAATGAAAGTGAAATTATAAAGGGAAGGAGGTTGGGCTAGAGTAAGTAGTTTTGGCTAATGGGTTAAACCAAACCCAAAGCCCAAGGTGAAAAAGTGACAAAATTCCACTAACTCCAAACATATCAATTTATATTCAAAAAATCGCAAACGGTGTTTTGAACTCAATGGAAGTGGTTCCGAGTCCTAATTTGACCGTATGCAAAAAGTAACTTTTCGGACTAAAATCCGACTAACGATAAAATATTAAAATAAAATGTTTAAACATCCAATCGTAAAATATGCGGGTTGCTACAAAGTTCATCCAAAATTACATGCGCCCAAATTATATCATAATTTCCAAAAATAGAAAAAAGTGCTTTGCAAACTTTTGAAGTAGGATTGATAAAATTCCCCGATCTTGGGGTCAAAGTACGTTGTAAAAAAAAATTAACAATTCTAGCTTTTGGTCGAAAGTTTCAATTTTTGAATTCAAAATTATCATTTCCTTCGAAAATGTGATGAAATGTCTCACGATCATTTTCATTGATTTTAAAACTAGAAAGATCCATTCCCGTACTCGTGCAATTGAGAATGGTACCCAAAAGATCACAATTCAAAACAATTCTAGTGCCTTTGACACTACTCCATATTTCATCATCATTTCCAATATAAAATCCACGGTTTAAATTTGCATAGAAAATTTTAACAAGATTTGGATAACAAACAAAATCATTTTGAGAAGTATCAACAAGACTAAGAATTTGATTATTTGCAAAAAGAGAATCAATTTCATAAGAAGAGAAATCTTGAAATATAGCAAACTTTCCGGGATGAACTTTTCCATAGTTAGCATAATTGATGTATGCTTTTATGGCCTCTGGATCATTGAAGAGTTGCTCCTTTATCTTTCTGGAAATTCTCATGGTGGAGGGGTTGCTTGAAGAAGCCATTAGAGTAGAGAGTAGAGAGCTTGAAGTTTTGAAGAGAGAGTTTGAATTTGAAAATGAAAGTGAAAAGATATGATAAAAGATAGTGAATAAATAGATTCTCAAAGGACATATTCTCTGATCAAAAGGTAGCTTTTCAGAGAATTGAATGAAGTGAAAAGGTGGAGGGAAATTCAACCATTTAATTCTAGTTTTGAATTTCAAACTCTGTATCCATGTCAACATCATGGCGGGGACCATGTCGACATGTGTCTTTGAATTTCCATGATTTAATTTTCCTAAGCATTCTAATATATATATATATACTTATTATTTTTAATGTATACATATATCTGGAATAATTCTGAAATTATAGTATATTCTATAAAATACTATAATACTATTAAAATAAAAATTAAATAAATAAATAAAATAATAGTAAAAAAATAAAAATTTTAAAAATCAAACAATACACCACTTCATAATCAATCAATCAAGCATCCAAATCTAAGCATGCAATTTCAACCGATTGTATTGCAAATGTGTACATATTTGAATTATCTGTCTTCTGATCATCATCGCTTGAGGATGAGTCTGAGTCATCTAGAGTAGCAGTAAATGCACGTTTTTGTTTCTTTACGGAATCATTGTTTATAGGAAGATTTTGCCTATCCTGATACTGACAGTCTCTTTTAGTATAGCCTGGTTCTTCACAGTTGAAACATTTGATATTGATTGGCACTACATTCTAATTTCTAGAGTTCTTATAGCTGTTTCTCTTGAGATTGTTCATCTTTCTGTATTTCATGAATTTTCGAAAATTCTTCGTCATAAAGGCTATCTCTTCATCATTATCGTTGTTTAAGTCTGATCCATCGGTCAATGCATTGAATGCCATCGATTTCTTTTCAGATGCTTTGCTTTCTCTTCCCCCAATCATTTGAACTTCAAACGACTGTAGATTTCCAATTAATTCTTTTATCTTTAAGGTACAGATGTCATTTGCCTCTTCGATCGCAAGTGTCTTTTGATCCCATTCTGAGTAAGAGATTTAAGATTTTTCTGACTTGATCTTCTTCCGAAAATTTCTTTCCCAAGGATATAAGAGAATGCACAATATCCTGAAATCTACTATACATATCTAAAGTAGACTCATTAGAATTCATTTTAAATAATTGAAACTGATTTGTGAGCATGGAAATTTAGGTCTGTTTAACTTTGCTTGTTCCTTCGTGGGTAACTTGCAAATTTTTCCAGATTTCATATGCAGACTTACAAATTGACACACTATTAAATTCATTCCTATCAAGTGAACAAAACAGAATATTCATTGCTTTAGAATTATTTTGTGCAACAGTCTTTTGCTCAGCGGTCCACTGTGTAAAATCAGTTGTTGGTTCAGAATTTTCAATCTGTGTGATATTCCAAGTGTCTAATCCTATAGATTGTAAATATATTTTCATCCTACATGCCTAATATGCAAAATTACTGCCATTAAAAAGTGGTGGTCTGACAGTAGACTCACCTTCTACAAATGAACTAGTGACAAGGATGATAGAACTAGTGTTGGTAGTGTTACCAGTATCAGTGTTGGTAGCCATTTTGAAAATTTTTCAAAATTCAAATTTTGAAAACTTTGAAAACCTTGCTCTGATACCAAATGTTAGAAATGCAGATTACGGATCTTAAGGCTAGGATAAACACTAGAGGGGGGGGGGGGGTGGGTAAATATTGTTTTAAGGAATTACTAAATCTTTTTGAGGTTATGTTAATTTGAACACAAATGTACGCAATATTCAGACATAGATATGATCACAGAAATAAATGCAGATGCAGAAATAAAGTAAAAGCGGTAAATAACACATCGGATTTTATACTAGTTCGGAGTTACCCTACATCCAGTACCGCACACAAGTACAGATTTCCTTTCAAAAGAAATTGTACAATTACACCCTCGATTTCAAGGCTACGAGGTACACCTTCCAGATTCGCAATCCTCTAGGTAGAGATACTTGATTCCATGGGCAACAAGTTCACCGAATTGATTTCCAGGGCTACAATCACACCTTCTCTCAATTGATTGATTTCTAAGGCTACATTCACACCTTTTCTCACAAAAAAGATTACAAAGAAGCCTACAACTCTGAATAGCTCTGAGAATCTTGTTGAAATAGTGATAGAGAATCTAACCAAAAATGATCTAGTTAGATTCGATGTTGATTTCAGCAAAGTAATGGTAAGAATATGTATAAAGAAATGTGAAAGAGGAAGAGGAGGGAAAAACAGAAAAAATATGAATAGAAATTCATTGAAAACAACCCCTATTTATAGAAGAACAACAGCCATGTCCATTCGTGAAGGGATATGACGAATAAACACTTCTTTTGAAATTCAATTTTTTGAAATCAACTGACACTATGTCGACATGGGTAACTTCGGTATGTCGACATCCCAAAGGAAAGTTTGGTGGTTTGTTTTCTTTAAAAATAACTTTTAAACTGTTTTAAACTTTAATAAATATACTTAAATATAGTTAAAATACATAAATAAATATGGAGAATAATATTTTGGTATATATAAAATTTTACTACAATTTTATATTTAAATCTAAGTATATTAAAAGTTAAATATTATTATTAAAGATAATTCAAAACTAAGGATAATTTAATTTTGAAATTAAAGATTATTTTGAGGCTAAATGTATTTAAAATCAGGATAGATAGGAAGGTTTTGAAAACATTTTGAAAACAAGATATAATTTTGTAAAATCATTTTGAATAAAAGGTTAGCGGATACAAAACGACATTCCACTAGATTTTTCGTAGGTTCCATCCTGCTCAGGGTTCCATTCCTTTAACAGGCTCCAAGTGGATTCCATTCCATTAATAAATTGGATTTTAAGATGCTAGTTCTATTTTAGGAGTTTTAACAAAATTCCTAATTAAATTACTTATTCTTGAAATCTTGAACTCTTGATAATGATACTCATGAGTCTAAAATCTTGATATCTTGAATCTCTATACTATACAGTCTTCATTCTTGGTACCTGCATGGTTAAATCCTGCATATACATATATTTCTAAACTATTACGTGATATCCCGGAATTTTTGGCAATATCAATTTAATAATCATTATTTAAAATTTAATTGATTTGATAATGTTGATTAATAAAATATGATTTGGTTTAATAATCTGATTAAATAAATATTTAATTAGTGATTTTTATCTTTTGAAAAAAACTAAATAAATGTTTTTAATTATAATGTATATATATATTTGTATATATAGTATAGATAATCTTTGTTTTGGAATTTAATAAATAAATAAAGTTTAGTTTTTAAATTCTAATAATATATTTAGTAATTGGGAAATTATGTTTTAAATTAATATTAAGTTTCTCAAAGTTATTTAAATTAATAACTATATGATTTGTAAATACTTAAAATAAATGTTAAATTGTTCGAAATTATATCTTAGCTTAATTTTTAAATTTAAATAAAAAGTTTGTTTCATTTCTTTTTAAATATTATTTGATAAATATGATTTGGAAATTTTATATATAAGTTTAAAATACAAAATAGCATATGGTTTAAATTTATATAATAATAAAAGTGATTTATAATCTCTTTTATAAATCATTTAAATTTGTTAAATTTGTTATTTTCAAGCCATATTTATAATGTATTATTTTTCCATATAAAATAAAAAGAATTAAAATAAGAAAATAGAATTATCATTTTTAAATTGAATAAGTTGATTTTAATTTGGATTTCAAAAGTTTAATTTGAATTTGGAATTAATTTTGAAATTCAAAAATAATAGATTCTTTAAAATATTTGAATTAGTTTTAATTTATAATTTGTTTTATTTACATTTTCTTTAAATAAGAAATTCATATATATTTATATAAGTATAAAATAAATTATGTAAAATCCTTTATTAACATTTAAAATATAACTAATTTAAATAAACAAGACATGTGTTAACATATTAGTAATCTAAATACATGCGTTAATGTATGAACTAAACAACATAACAAGTGTCATTGTATTTTATCTTTTTCTTTTATTTTAATTAAATTAATTTCAGCCTTATAAACCTATTTTCTCCTTCATTCATTTTCTTTCCTATTCTTTTACTCAACTAAGAGAAATTTAAACTTTCTCTCAAAAACAAAATCTACCTCAAAACAGAAATTACCAAATAAAAATCTGAAAATCCCTCAAACCAAATTGTGTAATTTCATTTCCATTTTCAAATATCTGCAAATCCACCTCAAAAACATATCTGGAATCATCTCCTCAAATATGCAATTTAATTCCTACAAAAAAAATCAAATGTTTGCATTTTCAAAACCCAAAGAAATCAACCTGCATTTCTTCCTCTGGAAATCACCAGCATGCATGTAGTTTTGGTCAGAATTTCAACAGCAAGCAACCTGGAATTAAAGCAATTTCAAGCCTGCATGCATGTGGTTTTCAGACAGGATTCAAAAGCCTTTCAAAACTTAGGAGGCTCTGTTTTTCTGAAGAAGACAAGTGAGTGACTTTTTAAAATTTAAATATAAATTTATTGCATGCTAATATGATTGAGATGAATAGATATGCATGAATATACAAGTGAAATCTAATATGACTATTTACAGAATGTATGCTGTGTATATATATGTACTTTGCTCTGTGTTGTTCCTAGGCTCTAAATATGATATAAATCCCTTAATTACTTAATCTTCTTTTGATAAGATTTGATTATCAAACAAAAATTATGATTTAACATGGATTAATGTTTAAAATTTTAAGTAAGATAACATGAAGCCTGTTTGTCTCTGAAACTATAAAACATCAGTACATTTTAAAATAAAGTAAAACTCAAACTGTTTAAATTTTAAATTCAGTATTGTAAACTAAATACATAAGAAAAACATAATTTTTGAAACTAGTATCATAATTAGTTTGGGATTTAGGAAGAAGTTCTATGATGAACTAAAAAGATGAATTTGGGAAATTCTGATGATCTTGGGATTCTGGAAGTTTGGAGTTCATCTGGAGGAAGTGGGGCGTATGGTGAGGCCGAGAAAATTGCCAGGATGATGACCTATGAGTTGTGGTGGCTGCGGCAGCCAATTTTTGGTTTTAACCCTAGTTTTAAACAAGTTAGGGAATTGGATCATCGCTGTCTCTATGTTTGATCGAGTGTGAAGACGCTTTGAAGGAGGGTAGCTGGGTCGATGACGAGGGCATGGAAGGAGTTGCAGCTCTAACAGTGGTCGGAGGATGGTGATTGGGTCGTTGATAGGTTTGAGCTTTGAGGAGTTCTGTGTTCCAGGTTTTAGGTTTTGACTCGAATTCAAGTTCGAGTCGATGCAGGAGCAATCTGATGTTCGAGTTGGATTCAGGAGATGTTAGTGGATTAGGGATGATCATCGTTGATGATCCGAATCATCCACAGCCTCCGTGCGTGTGCACAGTGGACATTTGAAGGTTTGATTGTTTCTGGAAATTTTTGGGTTAAGTTGTTCTAGTGAAATGCTCGAGTCACTTAAGTGTTCTACCCGAAGTAAAGAGGAGTATGACTCGAAGGTTCTGGCTCCGGAAGGTATAATTTCAGGTTTTGTTTCAGAAACCTGACAGTTTCCTGTTTTTAAATTTAAACTAAATTAAAAAAAAAGCAAAGTAAGATTTAAACAAAAGTTGAAATCAAAATAAATAAATTTTATAAAAAAATGAAATGTTTAACAACTAAAAATTGGTTACAATATTTTATAATGAGGGTTTAAAAATCTGAAAATGAGATTTAAAACAAGATCATAAATTTAAGTTTAAAATCTGAACTGTAAACCTGAATTAAAAATTGAATTTGAAGTCTTAGGATTTGAAAAGAAAATAAGTTTATAAATTTAAAAGTTGTAATTAAGTTTGAATCATAAAGTATTTTATAAGGAGGATTTTAAAATCTGAAATATAAGATTTGAACAGAATGTTCTAAGTTTAGAATCTGGAATTCAAAATTGAATTTGAATCCTAGTTTGTAATAAAATAAGCTTTTGAATTTAAATGTTTTAAAAACAAATTTGAATGTTTTAAAGTATGTTTTAAGTTTAAAATTGAATTTGGTTTTAAATTCTTTTAAATTTCCTTATAAAACAAATAGATTCTTTAACATATGATTAAAAAGGTTTTGAATTGTTTTCATTTTAAATCTTAATTTAAAATGCAATTTAAAGGTAAATATAAAAAAAAGTTGTTTTTAAAGTACTTTGTTAATGATAATTTAATCATTAATAAGATTTATGTTTATGTTAAGTTAATTAGAACTTAATAATTTATAATTCATTAAATGATTGAGGTAATTAAGTTTTGTAATTAATTAATTTAATTACTTAATAATTTGGGTTAATTAATTAAATAATTAATGGTTTTATTTAATTAATTAAAGGATTAGTAAGTTAATTAAGATTGATTAAATTGTAATTAAGAAATCATTAATTAGATAAGATTTGATTTTAATTTAATTAATGATTTGAATTCATTAATCAAGTAATTAAAAACTAATTAAGTTTTTAGATTATCATTTGATTAATTAAATAGTTAGAGATTAATCAATGAGTTATGTAGATAATTTAATTTGTAGTTAATATTGATTAATCTTAGTTAATTACTTTAGAGAAGTAATTAAAGATTTGTTAATGGTTAATGAAGGTCATTAACTTAGGATTATTTAATAATTAATTAACGTAATTAATTTTTTTAATGATTAATTAGATTAATTAATTTAAAGATAATTATTTGAATTGTTTAAGTGTAATTATTTAATGGAAGTAATTAAGGAATTAATTGCTAATTATAATAAATTAAGTTTATTTTGATTTGTTTAAGTTAATTTATTAAGTTTAATTAATTTTAAATAATCATTGAATAATTAAGAGGTAATTACTCATGTAATTAATAGTGAATAATTACTTAGTGAAGTGATTAAGAAGATAATTACTTGATGTAATTAAATTGAAGGATAATTGGGTAAGGAAGGAGTTTTGGAAATTAATTACTTTGTGTAATTAATATGTAATCAGTATGCAGAATAATTACTTAGAAGAGGTAATTAATAATTAATTACTTAGTGTAATTAATTAGGATTTGATTAATAAAGTTATTTTGAAGATAATAAAGAGATGTAACTAATTAAATATAATTAATTACTTAATGTGATTGATCAAGAGTGATTAATCAATATAGATAATTGATAATTAATTTAACAGGGTAATTATAAACAAAATAATTTGGGATCATTAATTTATATAATTAATGTTGTAATTAAGGATTGATTAATAAGAACAATTAATCAATGAAGGAATTAATTAATGTAATTAATTAAGGATTAATGTAATTAATTATAATTAATTAATTAATTAAGTAATTACAGGTTAATTACTGAATTGGTTTAGAATAATTAATTTGTAAAATTAATTAAAGGCTAATTAATTTCATGTAATTGAAAGATAATTAATCAAGGATGATTAATAGGGTAATTTGTTGAGGGTAATTAATTGATTTATTGGTAATTAATTAATGGATATGTAAGCATGATTTATATGGATGAAGTAGTTAATTTAATTTATTTTAAATTAATTAAAGAAGAAGTAATTAATTTAATTCATTTTAAATTAATTATAGAATGATGATTAATAAGTCATTGCTTGTGAATGTTGATTAATACTGATTACCCTGAATAGTTGAGATCTCAGATATGAGATAAGTGATGTTGTGTGATTTGGATGCTATGGTTGCATTTGAGTTGATAATATGAATTATCTGGTTGGGATGATAATATGGATTATCTGTTGTGATGATAATGTTGATTATCTATTATGATGTTGTGAATTATCTATCTGTGTGTATATAGATAATATTGAATTGAATTGTTTTAAACATTAAAACAACTTGGACCTAAAAGATGGCGATTTGGATTTTGATGAGACCGGTATCGGGTTTCCATATTTGGATATCCAAAAACCACATCGATCCAAATTAACGATAGGTCATGAATCTCAATTGAATATGAAGATGCAGAGTGCAAGGGTTATCGTCGTTAACTCTGAGGGTGATTCCAAAATGAGTGTAACGAGATATTGCCTTCGGTTTCGTTCGAACCCGAAACGAACTTGTATGGATTGAATGCTTTCAGAACATCGTCAGGTGGACGATGAGCATTCTAAGAGATGTGTTCTCTAAAGGTAATCATAGCCTCAAGCCTCATCATCCGGGAATGGCTAAAACAGTGGAGGTGCAGCATTAAGTGGGTCATGCCCAAGTAGGACGATATTTTCCCCTATCTAGAGGTCCCTTTATATTCGGCTGTGTGGGCGGTTGATTGCAACAACTGTCGGGGTTGTCTTGTTTTGGACTGTTCAGTAAGGAATGGTTCCGGCCTTGTGTTGCAGGGGATTGGGAGTGATCCTCGGTATGGTGATCTAGGCCACGTACTGTGACGGGCGGTACCCCAGTAGCCCTACCATTGTATTTAATCCAAAATCCAATAAGTGCCAACGGTTTTGATTGTATTACCCACTTTTGTGGCTAGTAGCTGGAATTTAATCATGTAACAATTTCGGCTATTTCTTATTTATTTGAAAACCCTAGACACTATTATAATATCATCGGATTTCCTATCAAATATTTTGGTTAGCGTAAGGTAAAAACTTTTCCATGTTGATGTGTGAGAAGTCTTACGTGATACCTTTCTTTTCAAAAGATTTTTAAAGTTAAGAAACCTTAACCTGTTACTCACACCAGACCCATGTCTGACCCGGAGTTTATCTTTTGTTTTCTTAAACTCTTGGGTACTCAAATTTTTACGAGTAGCCAAGGGATTCAGGTTAGCTTTGACGAATGTTGGAGGAGCAATGGAGCAGGAGGCTTCTGCGTTGTAGATATATAGATTCCACTATGTGTTCTCTGTTGTGTTTGTATTAAGTTGTAAATACTAGACAGGTGTTTATAACTGTCTAGTATGTGTTGTTTATGCTGTGTAACTCTTATTGATGTTGTATATTATGTAAATACTTATGTTATTAATATAATTTATTCGTTCCGCTGTTCTGGTGTTGTTTCTTCTTTCTCTTCTTTCTTTTCTCTTTCTATCCCTTTCTTTCTTAAAGATGATACGACTTTTGTGGAGAAAAAGTCGGGTCGTCACAATAATGTTAGTATTTATATTTTATAATCCTATTCTAAGGTTGTTGCCATCGAAACCATCATCTCAAGGACTAACACATAATGTATTCCATGTTTTGCATCTTCGTCAATATCTGCATGATCCATCTATGTTTGTCCAGCCTTCTGCTCTCGAGAGTTTGGATATTGAGCCTAATCTGACTGTCGAGAGGAAGCCACTTCGTATTATCGAAAGAGGTACGAAGCAGTTGAGAAGGGAATCGGTCAACCTGGTCAAAGTTGTAACGACCCAGGATTTTTAGGAATTAAAAATTTAATATTTAATTAATTTTAAATGTTAATAAGTGAATTTATAAGTCAAATAAAATTTAATTTGAATTATTGGATTTAACTGGATAATTAAATCGATAATTTAATATGTTAAATTATGGAAATAATTGAAAATTGGGTTAAATATGATTGAAAATGATTTGAGAAATTTTATTTTATCATATTGGAGTTAGAATGATATTTTAGAACTTTTAAAATCGAATTAAAAGTTAATTTGTGAAAATTGAATATTTTAATATTTAAATCGACTAGTGAAAATAGCCAATTTTTGAACAGTCTCAGAATTGAACGAAACCAGTTCCATTGGATCCGTAATAGTTAGTTATTACCGGATTTCAATTTTCGTATCAATCGGAGCTATCGTTTGATCGTGGCAGCTCGAAACGCATCGAATTATTTTTAATTTTAATTTGGCGAGTTAAAATAGTCATTTTTCAAAAAGTCTCGGATTTTGACAAAACCAGTTTCATCGGATCCGTAATGTGATATTATTGTAAGGTTTCAAATTTCGTGTCAATTGGATTTAACGTTTGTCCGGTACAAATTAAAACGCCTAGAAATCGATTTAAATCGGTTTAATTTAAATTGAGCGTTTATAGCCATAACTTGCACAGATGTCCGAATTAGCTTTCGAAACCTGTTTCATTGTGTCCGGAACACGGGATAAACCCTAGGAACGTCAGTTTCGGCGCGTAAATCGGAGTTCGGAATTTCCGGATGAATAGTGTTCGATTTTCTTCTATAAATAGACATGAGCTTTCATAAATTTAGAAAAAATAAAACCTAACCCTAATTTATAACCCTAGCCGCCACCCTACAGCCAATGGCTGAAAATTGTCGTCGTTCTTCCCTTAATATCTCAAAATCCATCAGGAATTAGAAAATATGATCAACTACAAAGTTGTAGCTAACATCGAGTGCTTCACATCTATACGGTTGAGATGATGTTTAGTTGACCAGAGGAGGAGCAAAAGTGGGCCGTCAGTGGTGTGTTGCACACGGAAATTAAGGAAGAGGGGGGGGGGGCTGAGCTTGCTATGGTGGCAGGCGTGGGTAGAGGAGGAGAGGAGCTTCGTGTTGCAAGTTGCTGATCGAATTCTCATCGAGTATTGATGTTGCAAATTCAAACCCTAATAGTATGCTATGGGTTACATTTTGTCGGCCTTTGCCTGTAGAACGAAGAGAAGAGGAAGATGATAGGAACGGCCAGGATGGAAAGGCAGTGGATCCAGTGGCTATGGTTTAGAGTAGGTTATAAAAATTTTAATTTATGTTGTAATTTGTGTATATAAATCGTGTAAAAGTTTAAAAATACATAACTTTTTCATACGAGGTCGAAAACGCGCGAAACCAGTTGCGTTGGAATCGTATGGACGAGCACTACGCGATGGAGTTGGATTGGAGTCGATTGGAGTTAGTGAGAATTTCGGGTAAAATTAAACGCGTGTTTAATTTTATTCGAAATAAATCGCTAAAAACAAAATTTAAATCAAGGTGAGAACTTCTCACTCAATCGAATCAGTTTCGATTTTATTTTAAATAGTTAGATTTAAAATATTTGAATGCATGTTTGAATGTTGATTGATATCTATTGATTGTTAAAATAGACATTATACGCCGTTAGTAAGCGGATGTTATTTAATAAAAACATATACCGCGAATATTTCATAAACAGTGAAATTGGTATTATATATAATAGCAATATATATATATATTGGCATATGTATATATTGGAGTTATTGATTTCCCGCATTTGTTTAGCGGATGAGACCCTATTGCGCCGTCTATTAAGCGGATAATATTTTAAATCCCATATACCGCGATAATTTCGTACTGGAGCGAAATTGGTATTGTGCTAATGTTTTTGGATGCAGAAAAACAGGTTGGAGGGATCCAACTGGATTCCTCAACAGTATTTATTTGATTATGGATATTTTGATATTCGTTGATTATCATATACGATATGTGATATCGTTGTTGTCGTGATTGACTATTTGGTATGTAGCATCATTGGACCAAGTTTTGGGATTTTAAAATAATTTATAAAAGTGAATTTTGAAAATATACTATATTTTTAGAATTGATCTATTTTAAATAAATAAACGTTATAATTTTTAAAGTTATAAAAATTATGATTTTTGAGAAAAATAGTGAAAAACTGATTTTTGAGAATATGATGCTATTGATTTTATAAAATAGTTTAACCGGGATTTTAGAATTTACTGTGAAAAGTTGAAATATAGGATTTATAAAATTTAATTATTTTATAAATCAAAATAGTGAAATTATAAAGGAGATTAAAGGTGTTTTAAAATAATAGTATAAATTGATTTTTATAAAGGATTTATAAATTGATATTTATAAATTAAAATATTTGAATTATAAAACGAGTTTTTATAAGTGTTAGAATGAATTGAGAATGAATTTCATAAATGAATGAAATTTATAGAATTATAAACGGTGAAGTTATAAATGGAATTTTATAAGCAGTAGGTTTATAAAATTTGAAAAGTTAATTGAAGAATGGATTTTTGATTAAATAAATCTTATAAGTTATAAGACTTATAAATTGGGATGTTTAAATGAACGATTTTGTAAAATAATCGTTTTATAAGCATTTAACTTATAATATGAACTTTTAGTTTATAATTGAGTTATAAACTGGAATAGGTTAATAAAGGAATTTATAAAAGAAAGTTGTTATAAATAAATAGAAATGGAATTTATAAACGTTGTTTTATAAATTCACAAACGACTTATTTTGATAAGTAAAATTATTATAACTTATTTATGGAGTTATATTCACATTTTTGAACTGTGAATAATCCTTTGAAATAAAATGAATAAAAGGATGAAATTTGTTAACATAGTATATTCACTTTTTTGAATAGTGAATAATATGTTAAAGAAAATGTTTAGAATGTGATATTTTAAATTGAATTAAAACGATCTAACGATGTTTTAAAATGGGTTGAGATTCGAAACCATAGATTTCAACATTGATTGTTGAAATAGACGTTTTCGAGAAATAAAAGGAAATAGTGGACTATAACACTGTTGTTATAGTAAATGATTTCCGAAAGGAAATGTTTTGTATAGTATTGGGATTTATATATCTATTTTAATTTCGAATCCCTATACTAGTGACTTTGGGTTGTCGTAACGATGTTTTACGTAACATTCGTTTTGGCCCAAATAAATATGTTTAAGAGAATGATTTCCTTAAAGAATGAGATATATACTAAATTTTGATTTAAGTATATTGAATATTTTCCAAGTGTTGAAAATAAATAAAAATCTGTGAACTACTTATGAATAAATAAGTATGGAAATGTTTTCCAATATGAAGTGAATATTTAGAATTTATCTTTTTGAAGATAAATTGAAATGAATAATTGAAATCATATATGCATGGATATTGTGAAATATAAATTCACTATGGAATTTATAAAAGGAAGTGGAACTTGTTTAAAAATAAATATTGATTTATTTTTGAAGTGTGAAATTTTATATCTTGTAAAGATATTTTGGAAAATAAATAATTTGGAAAATTATTTGGAAACTGGTGATGTGTGCATATCCATTGATAGTTCAATAACCGACTATCAATATTTCCCTTTGAATGGGTAATTGATGTGATTTGTTTGAATGTGAATGCCACACTTATTTTTGAATAAGCGCTCACTATTCGGGTTAACCGAGAAAGGACCATGGGGTCGTATAACCCATTCCGAATATGTGATACGTCGTTGTGAATTGCATTGAAGATCGGTGTTGAAGACCGAGTATTTGCGAAAGCGATAGGATGACCTATCGATTGTCTCTGCACTGGGTAGCTCCTGGTATAGAGATCTCCTAAGTGATGGGAAATTCGATCGGGATTGTGAATACCCGGATTGCAAGGGCTTCGTAAGAAGTGCCTTCGGTTTTGTTCGAGCCCGGAACAGACTTGTATGGATTGTATGTCTGATATTACAAATTGAGATATAAAGCCGATTTCATTCAAATATATTTATGTTGGTGGCGGAGAATTTATTCTTTTAGCTTAACACCCTTCTCTGAGACGTACGTGCTCAGAGGTTATATAGTTGAAGTTATCAGCGATATATTCCCAATTTGGTAATGTGACATGCTGAGTGTTGCTGTAAATGATCATTGTGTTGATTATTTGTGATAGGATCGTTTATTTGATCGTCTATCCTGGTGATCATTTCTATGATCATTTGTTGACCCAAAGCATGGCTTTTGTATAAAGTATGTTTTTGTGGACGTGACTTCGTCGAGCCTCACACCCCGTGAATGGTCAAAACAGGAAAGATGCGGCAAGGTTATGAGGGGTAGCGCCCTTTAGGATATGTGCATTTCCTTCTGGAAAAGGGTGGTATCATGGTATGGAGCCCAAATACTTACTCATGTTGAAAACACTTTGTTATGATTGTGTGAATTGATTAGAGAGCTCTCGGATAAAGGTCCCAAAGGACTGGGGGATGGCATATTCGGTCAGTTGTTACTCAGTTAGGGGTAACCCGGCCTTGTGTTGGTAGAGATCCGGTTTGGTTCTCGGGGATGTCCATCCAGAGGCATTCTCATGTGGCAATGGGAAGTTCCTTGGCCTGATCATTCGTTGGAAATCCAAAGAAACAATACGTGACTTGTACGGTTTTAGTTGTAGAACCTGCTTCCTCAGGAGGTAGCTATAGTAGGCATAATATAATGGTACCTATGCTGGCTAAGATTTATATTCTACTTTCGAAATATTTTCCTACACTATGCACTAGTAATAATATCAAATGTTTCTTTTTAATGCGTATCAAGTATGTTTGACTATCATAAGGAGAAATCTTCTCCAAGTCTGCGTTTGCATTGTGTGTGTGGCAGGAGGTCTTATGGTAGTCTCATTTTTAAAAGCATTGCGAATTGACTTTAAAAATATTCTTCTAATTTGATTTTAAAGATAAATAAACTGTTTTGAGTTCTCACACCAGTCACATGACTGACTCGGAGTTTATTGTTTTCCTTCCTAAACTCTGGGTGCCCACTAATTTTCACACGGGCAGTCAAGAGACAGGTTTATCAGGATATTCTGGATATTCTGGAGTTGCTGGAGGCAAGCTGGATGGCATGGCGTATCACTAGTATATAGTATTTCTTTTTCCGCTGCACTATTTGATGTTGTATGTTGTTGTACACTCTGATGATATGATGTAATGTAATGTATAAAATGTAATAACTGATATAGTTCTTTGTTTAAAGATTATTCATTTATTATTATATGTTGTTCCGCTGCGAATTGTGAGATTCTGATATTGTTCTGTTGTTTTTCTATTCCGTTCTATTTTTCTTTCCCCTCCATTTTCTATTCTCTCTAATTTCTATTTTCTTTCTGTCCTATTCTCTATTTTCTTTCCACTCTCTTCTTTTCTATCTTTCCTCTCTTCTTCTTTCGTTTTCTTTTCCTAAATTCTTTTTCTTAAACCATAACATTTCGGGTTTTTGGCCTTCGATTTCTCGGCAGTCGATAAAGTGAGTATCGATGTTGAATTTTCGAAAGTCGAAAATTTCCGGGACGTTACAAAAGTGCAATGGAGCATGGATGATTAGGATTGTACCTGGGAGATGGAGGAGAGCATGCGTGCTTCGAATTCGGAATTGTTTGTTTCAGGTGCTATTGGTTTTTCATCTCTTATCTTGAGTGGGGGAGAGTGTAACAATGCATAATTTTTGTAAATATTTTAATTCAAATTTTAATTGAAAACTTTGATTTTTTTTAAATAATTTAAAATTGAAAATTTGGAATTTTCCAATGTAATTTTGGATTTTGTTTGTAATTTAATTTCCAAATACAATAAAATAAACATTTTCTGAAATTTTTTATTTTGGTCAACTATGGTCAAACTTTGACTTTCCGTTTGGTAAAATTCCATTTTATACTTTTTAAATTTGATAACTTTCTGCGTTTTACACGCGATTATTTTCGGTAATTTTGTCCATTTTATGTTTTTATTTTTCTAGTTCATTTCTATTTTATATTTGATTTTCTATTTTCTATTTTTTGGAATTTTTAATGTGATTTTTATTTGAATTTAGTCTTGAAAATTCAAAAGGACTTAAGTTCCTTTTCTTAGAAATCAAGTAAGGCCTCTTCATTTGCCAAATCGTTCATTTCCACATCTCTTAGCCATTCACTTCCTTTTGCCCTAGCCGCCACTCCTCTTTGTAATTCACGTAGAAAAAGTTTCTCACATCTCATTTATCATTTGTTTCCTGAAGAAATTTTTTTACACTAAGTTTTCATGGCTTCTTCTCCTCCTTTTTCATTTTATTTTCTCTTTTCTCTTTGGTATCTTCTCCTTACAAGCTCGGCCATCACCCTATAGCCAATCTCCTTTACTATCCACCACCATAAGACCGACCATCTCCATCACATCACCACCATCTCCCTGTTTCTGTGAATCCATAGACCCAAACCCTTCACCAAATTTTGCAAGCAAACCCTAGCCGAGACTTTACACCATCCCATCCTCCTTTGTTAGCCTCGGCCACCACAACACCTATTTCCACCACCTCCTTGCCTTGCTCTATGCCATGCCCCTCTGATGTGACCAGATCCGACCAAGCTTAGCACATAGGGCCGAGCCACATAGCCATAAGTCGATCTCAAAACATCAACACCCCCTGCCTTTTGCCTTCCTATTGCTTTGCCTTGCCATTCCTCCTTCATATCCTTGCTTAGCCATGCCTATGTGACCTTGGTCGAGCCTTTACGCCACAAATCAAGTCAAGGCCGATCCATAGTGTGATGGTCTAGCCCATGGTGATGGTGGCCGAGCCACTTGAAGGGTTAAGCCAATCTTATTTCACTTTGATTCATATTTGTACATTGATTTGATTTAAGATCTTATGTTGAATTTTATACTTATGTATGTTTATATTTATTCATTTACAAGATTTGAATATTGGCTCATCATCCACTCGAATCTAGTCGTGCCTTTTCGTGCTTTGCGGAGTTTGGATTTGTGTTTTGAATTTGTTCTCTAGCTTTAGAAGGTGAATTTATCACTCTTGACCTCCGTACTTATATAATTGTGAAACGATGACAAGTGGATATGTTGTAATTGATATGCTATGTTGACAAGTTCATATATGCATGTGATATGATTATATGATGTTAAAATCTGCTTATAATCCTGTTACGTCATATGATATGTTATATTATATTATGATGTTTTTTTCCTTTACCGTTTCTCACACTGCAAGTTCCCTACAGAATAGAATCACTATGGGTTGAAATGATACATACCCGAAGGAAATTAGAATAAGAAAAAATAATTATGAGCTGAAATGATAGACTCAAGCGATTTTTATTTATTTTGTTTGATTAGGAATTGTGGGTTTGAAATGATAGAACCCGGGTTTTCTTTTTAAACTACGGATTGAAATGATACATATTTGTATTACTTGACCTAGGTTAGAAAATTATATACAGACCCGTGGTTTATTTTAAATATTTTCTAAATTTTTTAAAGTATTTTGAATTATAAAATATGAAATTTTAACTTAAATTGGATTTAAATGATTTAAAATAAATGTTGTAGTGATTTTCTATAAGTTAAAATGTATAAGTAAATAGATTGTTTAAAAATGTAATTTAAAATATGAATTAACTTGATAATTGAAAATTTGGTTTTCAAATGGAAATTCTAAGCTTAACCCTACATTAAGAATATTTTATTCGTGAAATGGGTATTTTAAAATAACGTATCAAATTATTTGTTAAGTTAAAAGTTAAGAAAATAATATACTTTTGACTTAATAAATGAATTATAGTTAGTTTGGATACTTATTTATAAAAATTTATTTATTTAATAATCAGTCGAATAATATCTAAATGAATATTTTCTAAAGTGCGAGATATGTTTTTATAAGTTAAAAATGAATAAAATTGAGAATTTAATGTTTCTGAAATGTTATAATAAATCTGGAATTTGTAGTGGCAGCATTTCCATAATGCTGTGGTTTTAAGGTAGCATTTGCTAAGTGCTACCGTTTCTGAAATATAACTATGTTCTGAAATACTAATTATATCTACAGTAGCACTTTATAAGTGCTGTTGTTTCCGAAATTAAACTATTTTGAAATACTAATTACATCTACAGTAGCATTTTTAAAGTGTTGCAGTTTCTGAATTAAACTGTTTTGAATATACTAATATATCTACAATAGCATTTTTAGAGTGCTGCAGATTCTGAAATTAAACTATTTTGAATATACTAATATATCTACAGCAGTAGTTTTAAAGTGCTGCAGTTTTTGAAATTGAACTATTTTGAATATACTAATATATCTACAGTAGCATTTTTACATTGCTGCAGTTTCTGAAAATACAATGTTTTGAAATCGTTATAATTGAATGAATGACTTAAAAAATGCTACAACTTTGGAAATTGAACATTTGATTTGAAAAGATAACAACATCATATTTAAATAGTTTAAATGAATTATTCTGATTTGGAATATAAATCATTTTTGGAATTCATAGCCACGGGTTATAATAAATGTTGGTTTTTAAAGAGACCGGGATCAAATATGGGCATGCACTCTGTCGATATCGAAAACCAACTTAACAACCATGTACGCAGTGGAGATTCCAAAATGAAGTAGGATGGTGGCGACATTCTATTGAGGTATATATACAGACCCAACTCCTGTGAGTTAGCATAAGGTGGCTAAAACAGGAGCGATTGACGGGCTAATGAGGTTGCTCCTCTTATCGGACACACTTCTTCGTATGTCATTCTATTACTTCATGAATGATTAGTGTGCACCTTTGATTTTGGGAGTGTGGCTGGAGGTGGGCGGTAGTGGCTACTACGCGCCAAGAAACGTAATTGTTATATCTATCTTGGCATTGCCTCGTTGTGCCGTGTCACCTACCCTAGCGTGCTTTATACGATTTTGTTTTGTGGCATACCTATGGAGTATCCTCTGGTCGCTTCCCAATCAGGAGGGACTAGGTACTGTATAGACAATTGGTACTATAAAATGTGTTTAGGGGGATATTGGGTAACTCCTTAACGCTATTTTTAAATATATTATACTTTACTTTAGACACTAATATAATAACGTATATTACTACATAGTAAATAATTTAACGAATCCTTAGAGGAAGGGCAGTCTCAAGCATCCTTTAAGTTACTTGTACATTTAATTTACAGTTCACTTGAGTTGGTTTCCATTGTATAAGTATGTATGTCCCGACTCGAGTGTTGGTGCTTATTTTCTTACGCTCGGCTCAGCCTGAGTATCAGCTTTGGATTTCACCTTTTAGATCTAGGATTTGCTGGAGATTATCTATCTAGTTGTTATCTATTTTCATTCAGTATTTCTATTCAGCTTATGTACTAGTGAATATTTATGTACTGGGATTTCTATTGTATTTACTTTTTAGACTATGGTAATTTGTACTTGTCTTGAGGCCTTGTTTGATACCGTGTTGTAGTAGCTTCATGAACTGCTATGGATATTTTATTTCTGCTGCGAGTTATTCTGATTTATCCGTGTCTGTGATTCTGTGATTGATTTTATTTGCTCCAAATTTTATTACAATCTATTGTTTTTAATTATTCAAGTCAGACATGTGTGGTTTTATTGTCGATTTGAACGGTCCAAAATAGTGGATCATTATAGCTAAAATCTTCTATGATAACTTTAAAAGAGGATTTCATGTTTGTGTGGAATTACGAGGAATTTATTATATATATTACCGAAATAGGCTATCAAACTATGGTGCTTTCCATACCCTGTACATCTCTTTCACGTATTCCTTATAACTTGCACAAAACATCTTTATTTGTGATTTAGTTTCATAGAAGATTATTTCGTTAATCATTCCATTCCATTAGATTCAAGTATGTTTAATCTATATTCACTTACAATAGACATTTTCCATGAAATTTATTAATTTCCCAATATTTAACGTACAACTTTTTTTTTTACTCAGAAGAACTCATTTTCACAATTGTTCTAATATTTTCATAACTAGAAAACATTTCCATATACTTTTTTAAATAACAAGTGTACTTACAAACCACTTTATTTCTATACTTAGAAACTATCTTCAATACACATTTTTAGTTGGGTCAAAAAGATGTTGTGTAAAACACCGTTACTACAACCCCAAAATACTAGTGTATGGATTCAATTCAAATAAATATTACCAAATCCCATATGCCATGTAAAAGCATTCCTTTTGGCAGTCGCCTACTATAACAATAGTGTCATAGTATATTCTTCCTTTATTTTTCATGAAAACATCTATTACAACAATAAATGTTGTAACCTACGTTTTCGATACTTAACACACTCCAAGTTTTTATATTTAAAATCTTTGTTTACCTACAGAGAAACTAGCAAGCTATACATGCTCTATAATTCTTCAAAAATAATTTCACTTTTAACAAAATTTACATCATATAAAAACAAATTTAAATATTATACCACTTTTTTTTTTAAAAAAACAAAATATTTACTTCATCAAACATATTAACAATTAAAATTTTCAAATTTTCGATTCCAAAAGTTTCATTTAATTAGGGTAGACATAAAGTGGATTTTCTTCTTACTACCTTAGGAATAACCTTTCTAAACCTTAGAAATCTCACTTCCTTACTAAAATCTCTTATTATTTCAAAATTAATACACTCTCCCTTACATCCCTAGGGAACTTTCCCACTTCCTATAACATTTGGATATCAATCTCCTCTCAAAGCATAGCTTATTATACTCTATAAATCGGCAATAACATAAGGCTCAAAATCCTTGGGACATCCCAAACCCAATTAGCAAACTATGCACAAACATACTTCTAAAAACTTTCTATATGTTAAAAGTCTATAATTGGGGACTATTTGGGTTTTAGTAGATAATATATTTATATTTTATTCAAAAATAAAAATACGTTTGCTCATATTTCCTAATTTACTTAAGATCTATTAACTTAAGCTCCGATACCAAATGTAACAATCCAAGTTCCAGCGGTTACAGATTTTTCGCAAAAATGCTAAAACCCAAATCCATTAAAGCCTGAGTTGGGTGTTTGGTAGCCTGCAAATAGGCAAAGATAAATATGTCAAAGCTTAAAAAAATATCTCACAGTGGAACTGAGTGAAATATAGCAATAAGCAAATACTCACCAAGGTAATAGCACTTTCTAAACAAGTGTCTCAAAGCTGGAAAACCTCTACCATCTATTTAACATGTGAGATGATATGAGGAGGGAGGTAGAACTATAGTTCTGGTGAATTGACAAATTATACACTTCTAAGCATAAGTCTACCTATACCATTCTCTTTCCATTTCCTGTTATATTAGGTTTATTGGGTTTATAATACACTTGCCTCTGTGCGTGATTCGTACCCATCTACTCCCTAGTAGATTAAGACCGAATAACCAATATACACACACACACATATACATACGTACGTACGTAGGTATATATATATATATATATATATATATATATAGCTACATTCCCAAAGTCCGCATCAGTCCTAGGTACTACCCATATTACCTTTCGTATCCACCTTGAAAAGGACTCCATCGTCTTGCTACTAGAGCGTACGGTAACTACATTTGTAAAGGACAGCTTCATGAGGCCTACAATACAAATGTTCCTTCATCCACTAGGAAAACGTGAAACTGCATCCGCACTAGCTTATACTAGTGCTCATACATCCATAATGTACCACCCAGTGCATACATTGAGGACTACATATAATCATTCTGGCAACTCCTTGAATTTTGCCAATAAGGTTTACCTTGTACATAACTCAATTGGGGATTTATCAATAAAGGTCCAGTTCGTTAGGCTTATAATACATATATTCTACTTGGTCTGTCTTTATTCTCATCGTGTCTATGTCCCCACGCAGCCTCCCTCAACTAATCGAAAGACCTTTCAAGAGCTAAGTGGTTGTGTCCTACTGCACAACAATCTAAACATCCAATTAGTAGTGACCCTCATCTAATGTCTCGATAGTGAAAGAATCATTGGCCTATTGGTTTAACTCTAGCCTTTTCCGAACTCGCTCTGACTGATGATGGCTAATACCCGCATGCGACTATCCTTGTGGGTCTTGCCCACTGTAACCTACTCGTAAACTAGAGTACGGTGTCATACCAATATCCTACTCCATCATCAATCTTTCGACCGCCTACAAAGGTCTGCTTCATTAGGTCTGCAATGCAAAAGCAGTCAGTGCATACTCTCTTGATGAAACACCTACTAACTTGCTTCCGGGGGTGTAGCTTCATTAGGCCTACTCTAGAGGGCCATCCTAGAATATCCTTATATCTCATTGAAGTCTCGTACTTCCTTCTTGCCCAAAATAACTAAGTTAGGCATGCTCCTTCTGTACTAAAAATCTGCAACGAAGTGCTTCTCTTTGTCCAGATTCTCTTTAGGCTAATCCAAACTCTACTTACCATTTTATTAGTCCCAACATCTACAATTTTATTATGCATTTATTTTACTTTTCTTATTCTGTTGGCTACTTATTTACCCTAATCAGCATGCCCAGCCCCACCCGCATGTGAGACCATCAGTCATGGACCAGAAAGGGAATGCTGTCGGTACGAGCCATGGCTATAATCTTTTTTTGCTTATTAACTTAATCGAAGATAGAAGTTTGATAAAATAAGCCTTTTTTATTTCTTTCTTTTTAATTATAACCCATGTGTTACAATTATACTTACAGTTGTCACTTTTATATTCTTTTTTATCTTTTATAAACTACATTTTGTAAATGTAATTGCAAGTGTCTCTTTTCTATTCCACTCTATCTTCTTTTATTATCATACTAAATTCGCTTTAGTTCTCTTAAATTATATGACAGTCATAGCTTGGGACTACGTCTAACTGCCACAAATTACTTACCATAATGACTGCTTTACTTTTTATTTTACTATCTTCCTGGTAAATGCAGATCTAGTCACATTTTCTGTTTATTATTTCTAGTCTTGTCGAATATTTAACATGATTATTTCCTCTTCTTTAATCTCTTTAACTCTTCACATTATTCTCTTTTATTCTAGGAAGTAGTTCTATTCTATTTGGTTGGTTACAAAAACTGTACTAAAATCCATTTTCATGTTTTCATGCTAAATAATACCGTAAATAATAACCCGTAACTGCAAGGTATTTCTTTTATTGTTTGTTTAATTGTTGGATAATGCAAAATATAGTAATGTCTTTGTTTTGCACTTATTTCATTTTTCTTTCTTTTATTCTTGACAGTTACATTTACCGTTTTTCTTAAAATATTAAACTATGGAAATGTATTCCTCTTTCTAAACCAACAAATCAATCTATCACTAACTTCCAAATCTAGTTATTAGTTTTTCCCTTTTTATCTCATTCACTGGGTTTTAACATAATTTACTATAAATTTCTCACTTTTAGGCTTATGCCTTTCTTTATAATTTTAAGCCTAATATTACTTATATTTTATTAGATTCCTTTCTTTTTCCATATAAATAACATTTAAATATAAGTACACTTCTCTTATAAAATTTACTATTTCAACATAACTAACTCATAGAAATAATTATTAAAATTAGTTCAAATGCTGAATTAAAATATTTAACAGGAATCTAACGATATTATATATCATCAACATAAAAGATATGTAGTTTAAATCCACTCACCTAAAAAGAAAACACTTCAAATTCCAGATCTGATTTTTTGTCCAGTTCTATTATCCATAACCTTCCCCTTTGCAACCCTATTTAGATCCACAAACCGAAATTTGTATGGATTTATGAATCAGTATCTAATTGAAGAAAAATAAACAGATAAAATTGAAAACCAGATCGAAAAATCATCTCATACGAACGGCTTTATTTGGACATCTCTTCTCTAGATCTACAGTTTCTATCTCCAAATTGCAAATCAGAAAACCTAAATCTAACATATTTGATTTTTGAAGAATTGGAGGAGAAATAAAAGTGATAGGGCTTCCGCGACCATTTAGAAAAATATGGGTTTAAAGGCTAGCCCTGTATGTTTATTTATAGAGAGCCAAAGCAACATCGTCCATTCATTTAAAGCGATTGAAATCTAGCCATTGAAAACAAGCAAAACGCGTCAGTTTTGACGTGTCTAGCCTTTTTGTTTTATATGTAATAATTTATTTCCTTTATTTTAAATGTTATAAATTATTAAACATTAATTTCTAACTATTGCATATTCATTCTAATTAATTTCCATCAGTTGCAAATTAAATTCCCTTTATAACACATGTTTTTTTTTGAAATTCAACTGTTGCTAATTAATGTAAATTAATTTCCTTTAATTGCTTATTTGATTAACATTGCCCACTAATGTTAATTAATTACCTCTAATTGCTCATGTTAATTAATTTCCTTACGCGCATCTATTTTGAAATTCAAACGTGCATTACATCTTGAATTTGTATGCGGATATATTTATAAACAAATATATTTACGCATATTTATGCATATAATTATTTTTCAATATGGAACTTCGAATGTCAATTAATCAGAAAATCGCCTTGAACACTATGGTGTTTCGAGGCCATATTATGAAAATTCCAAAAATGCTCATTTTCACCATTTGTAATTATTTGATTATTTAATTATCTAAAAATGCGGGGTGTTACATTGAGTGAGGCTTGATAGTAATATGCCAAAAGGAGTCTGGACGTAGAACGGGAGTTCGAACCAGTTTAAAAATCCCTTATGTTATTTACTTTACTATTTACCATTTTTATTTTATTCCGCATTAGTAGATAATTTAGTTACTCTTCCGTATTACAATCCTTAGCAGCACTTTCATTTGGTATCAGAGCAAGGCCATCTTATAACCGTAACAAAGTTATTTGATACACAGATTATTACGGAAAATAACACCAATACAAATTTTGTTGAAGGTCAATCCACTACATGACCACCACTAATTAATGGTTTAAACTATAATTACTGATCAACTAGAATGAGAATTTTTATGCAAGCAAATGGATATGATACTTGGAATATTACACAAAATGGATATACAATATCCACTACACCCTTTACAGAATGGTCAAATACACAAAAGATAGATGCTACATCGAATGTGAAAGCTATGAATATGATATTTTGTGCCTTTGACAAAATGAATTTAATAGAGTTAGCATGTGTACAACTGCTTATCGAATTTGGAGAACTATTAAAGTCACACATGAAGGAATTAACAAGCTTAAACAAAGCAAGATTTCTATGCTTGAAAATCAGTCAAAATTTTAGAATGAGGCAAGATGAAACTTTAAATGATATGTGTTCTAGATTTCAAGACACATCATTCACTATTGGCATTAGGAGAGTTTTTTTAAGATTTTGATATTGTCTCCAAAATTTTAAACTCTTTAAAGGATGAATGGGAACGAAAAGTCTTAGCTATTGAAGAAGCTAGTGACATTTCTACCATCAAACTTGAAGAGTTAATTGGAAATCTTATATCATATGAAGTGAATTTATAGGCTAAGTGAGATAAAGCATTAGACTAAAAAAATATTGCATTCAAAACTAAATAAGAGGATTCGGATGAAGATGAAGATGGCATGGCATTGGTTGCAAAGAATTTCAAAAGGTTTCTAAAAATAAAATAGAACAAGAAGTTTGGAAACGATAGGAGAGCCAACTCTAGCAAACTGCCAGTCTTAAATTGAATGCTACGAATGTCATAAGAAAGGTCACATGAAGAAAGAATGTCCTGATAGAAAGAAAGACAGATTCATGAATAAGAAGGACAAGTACAGAAAGAAGCGGACATTCTTAGTTATATGGGATGATTGGAAATCATCTTCATCATCAGAAAGTGACATGGACAGTGATTCTAAACAAGCTAACGTCTGCTACATGGCTTCAACCAATGATGTAAGTGGTTTATTTGTTGATGGTTTAATTGAGATATATTCAAAAATGTTAGATAAACTCAAAGTAGTTAAAATAAAGTATAAAGATGCACTAGAAATATTAAATAGAACTGAAATAGAAGTTGATATGCTAAGAGATGAAAAGAAAATTTTAGAAGAAGAACCTGCTAATGCTCAAGAATCTTTGTCTAATGTTTCTTCTCAACTCATTATGCTAACAAATGAAGTCAAAAAGAAAAGAATATGACATTAGCTTTAGAAAATCATGACCTAAAATCAAATGTCCAAATTCTTGAATTGAAAAATACTTATCTCAATATTGAACTAGAGAATATTACTAAAAATGTAACTATTTTTAGTAAAGGAAGAGAAAATCTCTCTAAAATATTAGTAATTCTCAAAATACTTCTTATAAGAATGGATTAGGGTATAAAAATTCCTCAAAGACAATTTCAAAGAAGAATAATACATCATATGAAAATTTCAGTTTGCATAATAATTTTGTAAAAGCAAAAACAAAGCTAAGGTTGTTATTCAAAAGAAAGAAATTGGTAAAGCAAATACTAAAAAAAATTGTTACGAAAAACTAATAATTATTTAATCGGAGAAAAGTATATAAAATCTTTTACAACTACAGTTCATAAAAATAAAGATTTTACTTATAAAGGGAATTCTAAACCTTCTTCTATTTGGCTTCCTAAGATCTAACTCCTAGGACCCTAATAAAAATTTGGGTACCAACGTCATTTACATATTTTTGTAGGTACCAACTAAGAAAAGAGGAAAGTGGATACTAAATAGTCGTTTCTCAAAACATATGATGGGAAATAAGGATATGATAATCAACGTTATCCACTAATCAACAGTATCTACTCAAATGGAGGATCTGTCAAATGCTTGTCAGTTAGGAAAATTAACTAAATCTTCTTTTAAATAATAGAAAATGATTTCTACATTGCAACCACTTGAGTTATTATATTTGAACTTTTTTGGACCAACTCAAACTCAATCTGTAACCATAATAGATATGTTTTTGTAATAGTAGATAATTTTTCAAGATACACCCCGACAATATTTTTTAAAAATAAAAGCGATACTGTTGAAAACTTTAAAATGTTTTCTAAAAGAATTCAAATTATAAAGAATTCAAAAATTAAAAATATCCAGAGTGATCATGGTGGTGAATTTGAAATTGAATCTTTTGAAAATTACCGTAATAAGAAAGGAATTGTTCACAAATTTTCATTTTCTAGAACTCCACAAGAAAATGGAGCTGCAGAAAAGAAAAACAGAACTCTTCAAGAGTGTGCTAGAACGTTATTAAATGAAAGTAATCTACCAATTTTTTTTTCGAAAGAAGCTGTAGCAACTGCTTGTTATTTTTTAAGTTGAGTCTTTATTAAACCATTAACTAAACATACTCCTTATGAGCTTTTTAATGGAAGCAAACCTAACATATCTTATTTTAGATTTTTGGTTCAAAATATTTCCTATTAAATACAAAAGGTAAGCATGGAAAATTTGATCCAAATGCAATGAAGGAATATTCATTGGTTATTCAAAACGAAGCAAAGCTTATAAAATTTATAATAAAAGAACTAAAGTAATCAAAGAAACACTCCATGTGGCATTCGATGAAAATTTCAAAGTTAACTATAAAATAAAAAATGAAGAAATTGTTTCTAAATAAATTGATCAGATGATGATCTTGGTAATACTAAAAATAATACCGACACCGATTTAAAAAATGATAATAATATAAGATCCCCACCAAGACTTCTAAGAAATAATCCTACTGAAAATATAATTGGAGAAACTCATACTAATGTAAGGACTCGGAATCAACTAAATCAAATGGGTCACGTATCTTTTCTTTCAAATATTGAACCTAAAAATCCTAAAGAAGCTTCAATTGATGACCACTGGATTATAGCTACGTAAGAAAAATTGAATCAATTTGAACGTAATAAAACTTGGGACTTAGTTCCTCGACCAAGTAACCAAGCAGTTATAGGTACAAAATGGGTTTATAAAAATAAAGCTAATGAGCAAGAAAATATTATTAGAATTAAAGCTAAACTAATGCTCAAGATTATAATGAAGAAGAAATTGACTATGATGAAACATTTACTGCCGTAGCTCGTCTAGAAGCTATACATATTTTATTAGCATATGCTTGTTTCAATAATTTTAAACGTTATCAAATGGATGTAAATAGTGTTTTCTTAAATAGTCTTACAAAAGAAAATGTTTATGTAGAACAACCTCCGTTATTCACACATGAAAAATATCCAGATCATGTATAAAAAATAAAAAGGCTTTATATGGTTTACAACAGGCACCTCATGCTTGGTATGACCGTCTTAAAAGTTACTTGATTAATTTTTGTTTTAAAATTGGTAAAGTAGATCTAACTCTGTCTATAAAACAAGATAAAAATGATATTTTAATAATTCAAATTCATGTATATGACATTATTTTTTGTTCCACTAACGAAAAATTATGTCAACAATTTTCAGAAATTATGATAAGAGAATTCGAAATGTCTCACATGGGAGAACTTTCATATTTTATTGGCTTACAAAATAAACAATTAAAAAATGGAATTTTCGTTAACCAAGAAAAATAATGTAATAATCTCATAAAACGACTTGGTATGGAAAATACTTCAGCTAAACCTCACCTATGAGGACTATATTACATCTTGATAAAGTTGAAAATGGCAAAAGTGTTGACTAAATACTATATCGTTGTATGATTGGTTCATTACTATATTTAACTGCTAGAAGACCAGACATAATGATAAGTGTTTGCTTATGTGCACGATTTCAAGCAAATATCAAAGAATCACATTTGCAGACATTGAAGCGAATTTTGCGATACTTAAGATAAACTAAAAACTACGGTTTCTTTTTTCCAAAAGAATGTCCTTTTGTGTTAGTATCATATAGTGATGCTGATTTTGGAGGATGTCGAATGGATCAAAAGAGTAATAGTGGTACTTGTCGCTTTATTGGACAATCATTAGTATCTTGGTTTAGTAGGAGACAAAATTTTGTTTCACTTTCAACGTGTGAAGCAAAATACATCTCTGCTAATTTGACACGTGCTCAAGTAATCTACATGCAGCAAACACTGCAAGATTTTGGTGTAAATCTTTCAAATTCAACAATTTAGCATGATAATACAAGTGCAATAAATTTATCAAAAAATCCAATAAATCATTCTAGAACTAAACACATAGATATAAGACGTTACTTGCTCAGAGATAGTATAGAAAAGAGCAATATTTCATTAGAATTTGTAAATTCAAAAAATCAGATAGTTGACATATTTGTAGAACCTTTAAATGAAGATATATTTAAAAATTGCATCGAGAATTGGGTATTATATCATTACATGATTTATAATTTAATTTTTTTAAAATTTTTTCTTGAAAAATAAATTTGGTCTAAAATTGTTGATGCTGATACTCGAACTCGGGTTGCTGCTATGGAAGTTACAAGTTTTTTCATTATGCTATCGTATTTCTTATTGTACTAACTACTATCTTCCTCATATTATATGAGTGGTTCTTATCTCTTAGCCTTTCCCTACCTCATATATGTTTCTGGCCATAATCATTCTAGAATTTTCATCCTAAACTTTATTTACTTGAAACAGCTTTTATTTCTATATATAAAGGCTTATAACTCATCCTCTCTTTCACTTCATCATTTCTCAACACAATTTTTTTAACTTGAGTTGTTGTTATTTTTCTTCCTACAAACATCAACATGTCTTCCCAGGATGAATCCATCAATCATCTATCATTTTCAGCACACCATCCTCAGAATCATCAAAACACTCCAACAATTCCACAATGGTTTATATTCCAGTAAAAATCACACCATCTTCTACTCATCATACGTACTGGATATACTCCTCAAGGAAAAAGAACTAAACGTACTCTTCGTTTTGATTCCATCAACAATGGAGAAAATCGACGATATTCAACATTAACAGAGAGAGACTCTAGAACTGCAACGTGAATTATACCAGGAACAGAAAATAAATGCAAAATGTTTAAGTTTTCTAGTGCAAGTCACATTAAAGTTCTGCGGGTCGTCCTCGAAAGTAAGCGTACATCAACCTTCAACAAATCGTTCTCAAGCTCCACCAAATTTATCACGGCCTGAAATTTTTGACTCTCGAAAATCGACATTGATACGTTCACTGTATTACATGTCAAGCAATTGAATGCTGGAAATACCAGAATTCAAAAGGGAAGAAGAAGAAAGAGGTGGAAGAAGAAATCAAAAATAACAACAAACAATCTCACAATCGCAGTGGAACAATATATAATAGATAATATTGTGTCTTTATATAAAAAGAGCTATAAAACCTTACTTATACATTACATCATTAGAGTATAATAAATCAATAACTCAATATTGGATAATTATATAACTAGTCCTCACAAGTGCTGAATATACAACCTACAACACACAGCGGAATAAAAATCAAATATGTGTAATACATCTTTGACATCCATCTCCTCTCCTGAGCCCTATAGCATCCTTTCCTATATCTTTAATACTATGTCTGACCCGAGCATCATAATAAAATAACACCTGAGTCAGTTTGGAAAACCAGCGTGAGAAAACACACTCAATTTGAATTATTAAATTTGTAAAAATCCTTTGAAAAAACAAAGGTATCTCGTAAGACCACACCACACATAAACACGATGGGTTTTTACCTTACGATAATCAAAACATTTTATATAAAAATCATTTGATATTATAATATTGTCTAAGTACAAATATTTATTCATATAGCTAAAATTGTTACATTACTTAAATTTCAGCATATTAGGCTCTACAACCAAAACCGTAAAGGCACGTATTGGAGAATGGATTCCATAAGAATGATTAGGCATTGGGGTACCACCTATCACAGTACACATATAGAAAAATGTACCGAGGACCACGCTGGGATCCCCTGCAACACTAAACCGGACCAACCCTAACCTAGATAGACTAAATATGTTATCACCTCGGGTGTTCCTACCCTTTCCGAGTTCTTCCACGCACCATAGTAATAATATCCGAGGGTATCTAGAAAGATGATAAACATATCCTAATTGGGTGTGATCCACTTAGCCTTCTGCAACTCTCCTGATTTTCAGTCATTCTCAGTTGATAAGGCTAGAGGGTACGATTACCTTTTAAAGGAATTTTCACTTAGTGTACTCATTGTCCTCCAATGACAATGTACTGATAGCATCCATCCATACAAGTCCGTTCTGGGTTTGAACAAAACCAAATGCACAATTCCTACTACGTCCATTTTAGAATAATCCTCAGGATTAGTAGCGATTAACCTTTGTACTTCAATGCTCCATCTTCAATTCCATGCTTTATACTCACTTCGATAATGTATTTTTTGGATCGAAGTGGTTTTCGAATAACTTATCCGATCCCGGTCTCTTCGAAACAATGTTTATTATTTTCGGTAAACTCAACTCCAGTTCTTTAGGAAAAAACAAACAAAAATAAGATCGAAGACCACCTCCTAAACGTTAGCGGACATATTTCTTTATCATCGTCCTAGAAGATCGAAACGTGTTTATATATACAATATAGCACCTTCCGACGTAACTGACCATATAATTCCCGTGTTTCCCTAGATATTCCCAAAGTTATAATTTGGTCCATATTTGATAGTCGGTTATTTAACTATCAAACAAACAAACGTTCAACCAAATATTTCATTTTCCACTCAATGAAAGTATACTTATTACTTTCCATGAAAGCCTCCGATTTCTCCATGAAAGTATACAATTACTTTCCAAAAACTTTAAAACTTTCCAAAATAATACTTATAATTTTCTATAATAATTTTCCCAGTTAAATTTTAGGCAAATACACTTTTATAAAAGTTATTGTAGAAAAATATTAATATTGAATAATTTATATTTTAAAATTGATTATACTGATTGATTCTTTAATAATAATTGACTTCATATCAACTCATTATAACTAACTTAATTAATAATTAAATATACTTTAAACCATTTAAAATGATTACAGAATTTTGTGACAATAATTAATTCTAATTTATTAATAAGATTCTAGTCGATTTACAAAACTTATTTAAAAACTTATAATCCATTTTGAAAAATTCAAAAATAGTTAAATAACTGATTATCTAGAATACTTTTATCCACTTTTAATTTCCTAGTCCAGCAATTTAAAATCCTCTTTTTAAACAAACTCAACTTATCAATAAAATATATTTTCCAGTCACAATAAAGCCAGTCTAATATTTACAAATCTCTATGGACTTATCACTAATTGATTTATGCCCCATTTTTGTGAAGGGGGGCGCTATTTAGACACAAAATTATAAACAAATTGGGGACACAAAGCATCCCAACCGTTAGATATTTTTGTCCTTATATGGAAAGTGGAATTCGGGAGCAATCTAATGGTGAAAATCAATTGTGTCACCAATTGTGTCCATATTTTGTGCCTAAATAGACTTTTCCTTTTGTACATCACTTTTTTCACATTTCTAAAATTAAATTTATCATTTATTTTAAACCGATTTACCCATCTCGTTATAAATCCTCATTGCGAACTTATATCTTTGATTTATCCACTGATAATCACTTCACTTTATTTAAAAACCTTGTTTATAAATTCCATTATCTCATTTCCCCTTTATAACGATTCCACAATACTTAATAGATCATAAATCAATTTCTAAACTGAATTCCATTTTAAAATCAATTCTTAAATAACCCAACTATATTCCAAACCCCCCCAAATTCTGATTCCATTGTCATTTCATAATTTAAATTCGTATTTAATACCTAGTATAACAATTTTATATATTTTATTTTTAAATTTCATTTTTATTTTCCCAACTATTTAAAAACTCGATTTTTAAAATAAATCCGTTTACACTTTAACAAACACCGCTTAAGTTTTAATATTTAAAATCCTTTTATTTACATTATTCTAAAATCACTATTTTCCATATTTCGAAATTATCAAGTTCAATTCAAAAATCAAACTATTTATTTTATCCAAATTCTTTTCTTTTAATTAATCCAAATTTCACCATAAATATTTTACTTCCAATTTCCCTTTTTGTTTTCTTTCCAAATTCAAACATTTATTATTGGTATTTAAAAATACCAAAATCTAGGCCAAACTACGCTAGCATCCGATAACTTCATATCACATTATAATCTACCACAGATTATTCAAATAGGCTATATATCAATATATAAGAAAATTAATTCAGCATTTTTGAGGAATCCACTTGGATCCCTCCAACATATTTCCCTGCATCCACAGATGGTAATACAATATAAAAATACCAATCCCACTTCAAGGAGAATATCGCAGTATACAAAGTCATCCGCTATTATGCGGGGCGTATAATGTCTCATCCGCTAAAATATGCAGGAATAATCACTCCAATTACTAATATGTATACTACTATATATATAATAACATCCAACTGATAATAATTATCAAAGTCAAGCAATAATTAATTTTAACTATTTAAAATTAACTAGTAATCCAACATTGAGTAAGATTAACTTACCTCGATTTTTATTGACACTTCGCGCTCCGGTTCCGAATAAATTTGAACATGTTTGAATTTATTTGAAAATTCTAGAAGCTCCAGTTTCATCCAAACCATTTCCTATGGGTAGATGATGACACTACGATCCCAACGCAAAAAGATTCATCCCAATCCGCCTTCGCATATGAGTGTAATGCATTTTTAAGTTCATTGATTCAATAAAAATTAAATTTAAACTCAAAATTCATTTTAATAATTAAAACCCCCCAATATCACAAGACCCGACGCACTCTAACGTGCCATCCTCCTTCTTCTCCATTTCCCACTTTTACTTGCCTACAGTCCTCCGTTCTTCTTTTCTCCTCTTCTTTCTATTTTTTTTCAAATCAGCCCATACCCAAACATTCAAGCCTAACCCTTCATAACCTCTACTTCCCGAAATGAAAGAAAAATGTCGCTTGAGCCTCAAACGTGCATGCGCATGCACACCACTAGAACGAAACTTCGATCACCGATATCACCAACAAACATCGCCAATAAGCTTCCCTTCCAATTCTCCATACACTTGACCCAACCACCATGCCCAAAGACGCCTCCTCCACTTCGCGACTATCTCGTGTATGAGTGCCATAGTAGCACTGTCGCGTGACCTCCCACGCCACCATAATCCACTGAAACACGCATCCACATGCTATTTCCGATGTGAGCTCGAATACGACCTCGGATTCAAACAAAAATGGCCGCAGCTCAAAAATTTCCTAACCCTGGCAGCTCTGTAGAATGTCGAGCAACCCAACCTTTGCCGCATCCTATAAAACCACCACAATATTGAAGCGAATTGTGAAACTCGAATTTAGAAATAAGAATTTGGTTTTTTTTCGTTAAGTTTTTAGGAGAAAGAATTTTTTACGTTTAATTTTTTTTCTTTTTAATTGTTATGTTGCGTTTTAAAAAGAGAAGTAGGGAAATGATGGAAAGGAAGGTAACTGTTTGGATAGGTGTACAGTGTTTTGAAAAGAAGAAAAGCTGATGTGAAAAAAAATTGTCATGTCAATTACATATATATATTATTTAAATTCAAATCATCTCGAATACGTATTAAAATCTCGAACTCCTATTGAGGCATGCCGCTAGGAGGTTATAATGATATACCCCTACTCCGAACACAATGGAAAAGGTTTCGAGTCCTAATTCGATCGTATGGAGAAGATAGCTTTTTGGACCCTAATTATTATATTGAATTTACGATATAAATTTTGGTGCGCTTATATCCCGTACGACCAAATGATAACTCCAACATTACGAAATTTGAAATTCAATGATAATACACTATTACAAATTCAATAGAACTGGTTTCATCGAATACCAGGACTGTTCCCCTGAAGGCTATTTTTATATGTCAATTCAAATGATATATTTTTAAAATTGAACAAATCACTTTTAAATTCAATTTAAAAAATATTTCACTATCTTCATTATTATTAATATAAATTTTATAAGCCTTTAATTTTTTTTATAAGCTTAAACTAAAGATTCCATATTTTAACCAATTTTCAATTATTAATTCAATAATTAAGTTATCCAATTAATCATTTTATTTGAAATTCAAGTAAAGAGTTAACTTTTAAATATTTAAAAACGATTAAATATTCCAATTTCGAATAACCAAAATTTTGTATCGTTGCATTCCTCCCCTCATAAAAAAATTTTGCCCCCGAAATTGCTAGGTAAGAAGAATGGTCCAAAACCCATTAACTTTCCCATAACCACACAGTTTTAAACATATCCCCGAAAACAATTTTATTGAAACTACATTAACACTTTTGCTAATTTCCAAATTCATCCATAAATTTCAAATAATTTTATTTACTCAATCATCTCAAGTTATAATTCGAAACCACATTTTAGTTATTAGAAATTTTCTAAGTCCTTCAATATTCGAAAAATTTCACCAGCGTCTCCTTTCCGCGGCTAGATCCGAAAAACTACAAAACTGCCTCTTCGAGCCAAATCATCAAAAGAAAATGAAATCCAAGTGACTCAATCATAAAATCATCAAATCCAAGCAAATTTTAAACATGTACTTTTTAATCGGGCAATCCAATATTTTACTTCTGAAATTGAAGACATCAATTTAGCTTTTGCGTTCAAATACCTACGCCTTACTTAGTAATACTATCCAATCACACAAATTCAAAATCATTTTATTCAGCACTTTCAATTTCCCAAATTTATTTCATCAAAACCCGTACGATGCACATATATCATCCGTATGCAATATCAAATCTGATTGCTCACTGGATCACACAATTTCACTTTGAAACTAGTATCATTCATACGACTCTCTTTTGCCGACTCAGGTTTGGTTCATTGATTAGAAACAATCATTCTCCTTGCATAGCCATCTACTATGATAGAGGATTCCAAAATCAATCAAAAATCCATATCCAGGGTTCGCCGTCAAAAATCGAGAGAAAAATCCTAACTCGGATCGATACAGACTATCTTGAAATTCTATGATCAAATCTGGATCAAATCGTCATGTGAATAAAATAATATACGTACAACTTACATATTAAATGAAATTGATTCTTAGCTATATCAAATTATTTTTATTCGCATTTACTTCCTTCCCACTTAATTATTCTCAAACCACTATTCACATCCCTTATCTAGTCTGAATTCAAATATTTACTTAGCATGCATCTTAGGTACCAATTCCACTTAAGCATTTCCTCTTTAATTTTCTTAATTCAATTATAAACATTTTATACAAAAGTTCTTATGCTTATTACCACTTCACAACTTAATTTTATATCCATTTATATTTAAATTCAATTCTAATTTCTATTTAATTCAATTTAATCTTAAATATTGAATTTTATCGACCATATCTCAAACCATATTTAATTATCTAATTACTTTAGTTAGTTCCATTCGCTGATTAATTTCAAATCTCAATCAAATTTTATTTCCAAACTTTTATTTTATTTAGTCCAGCTTAGGCTAAATTTTTGAATATCATTTATTTAACTTAAAATTTAAGTTAAATTCCATTACATGTTTAAATTTCAAAATTTATAAGTTATCAACTTATTTTCTCATATTTCCAATAAAATATTTCAAATCAAAACCCAGAGTTTACACACTTATTCTAAGTGTTTCAAGTCATTTTTTAAAAATCATATATATATATATACACACACACATATATATATATCAAATCCAAAAAATTTAAGCTTCTAAAATCAAAACTTTTTTATCAAAACAAGACTCCAAAAACAAATCATTACGGTAGCAATCCATCCCTCGAAAACTCAAAAATGAACACTGATGATGTCGCAATCATCATCGGAATTATTTTCCAGCGACCGAAGTGAATTCAGTGCTTTTATTTACTCTAAAAAACATTTTTAAAAACATTTCAATTCACAAATATTTACAAATAACATCACTATTACTTTCCAAAACCTTTGAAAAATTTCAAAACCAATGGGAATTAAATTCCTAAATTCTCAAATTTCCATTTTTTAATTCCCTTAAATCATTTTTATAAAACCATATCAATTTTTAAATTGCACTTACAAAACCATATTTGCAAAATCCTATTTTGTTATATGAATCACTTTCTGAACTTTTGATTATAATTTCAATTTTATTCCATCACCACAATAACAAATGATAATAGTTTAATATTACCATTTCCTAATAGCCAAGCATACCATATACAACTATAATAATTTTTGAAAAATTATTTCTTTCATATATAAAAATAATTTGGGTAAAATTATTTCCTTTACCCCATTCCAAATTAATACCATGTCGAATTGTTCTGTTCAAGTGTTTAAAGATCCATATTAATAACATTAATTACTCGTATTGACCATAACCCATAAGCCACTCAATAAATCAATCAACACAATATAAAACATTTTATATTCACTAACAAATACGCGCTCATGTCTATCAATACACTCAAACTCATTTTAGGGCATTACTGACTCTCTCTAATGAGTTACCCCATCAAGGCCAAGGTTCTCACTTAACCTTTAGCTCTGATACCAAGAGTCACGGTGCGGAATATTCGATGCCCGAAAATCGACATCAATGCGTTCACAATATTACATGTCAAGCAATCGAATGTCGTAAATACCAGATCGTTAGGAAAAAAGAAGAAAGTGGTAGAAGAAGAAAACATAAACAACAAAATAGAATCTCATGATCGCAACGGAATAATATGTAATAGATAACAACATGTCTTTATACAAAAAGAGCTGTAATACTCAATACTGGACGGTTATATAACTAGTCCTCACAAGTGCTGAATATATAGACTACAGTACACAGCAGAATACAATCAAATACTTGTAATACGTCTTCGTTATCCAGCTCGCCTCCTGAGCCCCATAGCATCCAATCTTGTATTTGTAGTACTCGGTCTGACCTAAGCATTATAATAAAATAACACCCGAGTCAGTCTGAAAAACCAGCGTGAGAAAACACACTCAATTCGAATTATTAAAGTTATAAAAGTCCTTTGAAAAAACAAAGGTATCTCGTAAGACCTCGCCACACCTAAACACGATTGGTTTTTACCTTACGATAATCAAAATATTTTATATCAAAATCATTTGACATTATAATAGTGTCTAAGTACAAATACTTATTCAAATAGCTGAAATTGTTACATTAATTAATTTTCAGCATACTAGGCTCTACAACCAAAACTTTAAAGGCACGTATTGGAGAATGGATTACATACAAATGACTAGGCACCGGGGTACCACCTATCATAAGACACATCTAGAAAATGCAATGAGGGCCACGCCGAGATCCCCTGCATCACAACACCGAACTACCCCTAACCAGGATAGACCGAATATGCAATCACCCCGAGTGTTCCTACCCTTTTCGAGTTCTTCTGCGCACCATAGTAATAATATCTGAGGGTACCTATAAAGGTGATAGACATACCCTAATTAGGTGCGACCCACTTAGCCTTGCTGAACCTACCCTAATTTTTAGTCATTCCAGTCGATGAGGCTAGAGGCTACGATTACCATTTAAAAGAATTTTCACTTAGAATACTCTTTATCCTCCAATGACAATGTACTGATAGAATTCATCATACAAGTCTGTTCTGGGTCTGAATGAAACCGAAGGCACTATTTCTACTACATCCATTTCAGAATAATCCTCGGGATTAGTATAAATTAGCCCTTGTACTTCAATGTTCCATCTTCAATTCCATGCTTTTATCTTCACTTCCAAAAAGTATTTGTTGGATCAAAGTGATTTTCAGATAACTTATCGGATCGCGGTCTCTACGAAACAACGATCGCTATATCCGCTGAACTCAACTCCGGTTCTTTAGGAAATAAACAGACGAAAATAAGATCGAGACCCCCTCATAACCGTTAGTGGATGGATTTCCTTATCATCGTCCTAGAAGAGCGAAACTAGTTTATACGTACCGTATAGCACCTTCCGACGGTAACTGTACCATATAATTCCCGTGTTTCCCTAGATATTCCCAAAATTATATTTTTGGTCCAGATTTGATAGTCGGTTATTTAATTATTAAATAAATAATCATTCAATCGAATATTTCATTTTCCATTGAAACACCAAGTCTTGTTTTATTTAATCTTAAACAAATTAATTCCCTTTATCAAAAGTTATGTACTTATCTCATCGTAGTAAGTATGTGCACTAACCATTCTTTTTTTCCAAAATATTTGAAAACTTTTTTTTGAAAAATAAGTACAAAAAGCACCACTACGGTATCAACCACAGATTCACAGCTCAATGGTTACATCCCTATCCTAGAGAAACCTAAAATTTAACCGCAAGCAATCTTTGCCTCCGATTTCTCCATGAAAGTGCACTATTACTTTTCGAAAACTTTATTTAATAAACTTTCCTTAATGATACTTATATATTTCTATAATAATTTTCCAAGTTAATTTTAGGCAAATACTCTTTTATAAAAGTTATTGTATAAAAAGATTAATATTGAATAATTTATCTTTTAAAAATAATCATACTGATTGATTGTTTAATAATAATTGATTTAATATCAACTCATTATAACTAACTTAATTAATAATTAAATATACTTTAAACCATAATTACAAAATTCTGAAATAATAATTAATTCTAATTTATTAATAAGATTCTAGTTGATTTACAAAACTTATTTAAAAAATTATAATCCATTTTGACAAATTCAAAAATATTTAAATAATTGATTTTTAGGAATATTTTTAACCACTTTTGAATTTCCTAGTTTTGTAATTTAAAATCTTCTTTTTAAACAAACTCGACTTATCAATAAAATATATTTTCCAATCACAATATAGCCAATCTAATATTTCCAAATCTCTCTAGACTTATCACTAATTGATTTACACCCCAATTTCGCAAATCCCTTTTTTCTCACATTTCTAAAAATAAATCTATCATTTATTTTTAAACCGATTTACCCATTTATATCTTCAATTTACCACTGAAAATCACTTCACTTTACACAAACCTTGTTTATAAATTCCATAGTCTCATTTCTCGTTTATAATGGTTCCACAAAACTTAGTCGATTATAAATCGATTTCTAAACTTAATTCCATTTTCAAATCAATTCTTAACTATATTCCAAACCCCCCCAATTTTGGTTCCATTGTCATTTCATAATTTAAATTCTTATTCAATACCCCATATAACAATTTTTATTAGATTTTCAAATTTCCATTTTATTTTCCCAACGATTTAAAAAATCAATTTTAAAATAAATCCTTTTACACTTAAACAAACAACGCTTAAGTTTTATTATTTAAAATCCTTTTATTTACATTATTCCAAAATCTCTATTTTCCATATTTCAAAATTGTCAAGTATAATTTAAAAATCAAACTATTTATTTTACCCAAGTTCTTTTCTTTTAATTAATCCAAATTTCACTATAAATATTCTACTTCCAGTTTCCCTTTTTGTTTTCTTTCCAAATTCAAACATTTATTATTGGTATTTAAAAATACCAAAATCTAGGCTAAAACTATCCTAGCATCCAATAAATTTAAATCACATTATAATCTACCACAGATTATTCAAACAGACCATATATCAATATACAAGAAAACTAATTCAACATTTTTGAGGAATCCAGTTGGATCCCTCCAACCTGTTTCCTTGCATCCAAAGACATTTAAACAACATAAAAATACCAATCCCACTTCGAGGAGGATATCGCAGTATATAGAGTCATCCGCTATTATGCGGGGGTGTATAATGTCTCATCCGCTAAAATATATGGGAATAGTCACTCCAATTGCTAATATATATACTACTATATATATAATAACATCCAACTGATAATAATTATCTAATTTAGCCAATAATTAATTTTATCTATTTAAAATTAACTAGTAATCCAAAATTAAGTGAGATTAACCCGCCTTGATTTTTATTTTAGCTTCGCATTCCAATTCTGAATAAATTCAAATGCGTTTGAATTTATCTGAAAACTTCAGCATCTCCGGTTTTGTCCAAACCATTTCTTATGCGTAGATGATGACATTGTAATCCCAATGCAAAACGATTCTTCCCAATTCGACCTCGCATATGAGAGTTATACATTTTAAAGTTCTCATAAAAATTAAATTTAAACTCGAAATTCATTTTAATAATTAAAACTCACCCAACATCATAAGACTCGCCCCACTCTACCGTGTCGTCCTCCTTCTTCCCAATTTCCCTATTTCACTTGCCTGTAGTCCTCCTTTTTTCCCCCTCTTCTTTCTATTTTTTTCAAAGCGGTCCAAATGTTCAACCCGGCCTGCCATAACCTTTTCTTCACCAAATCGAAGAAAAATGTCGCTTGAGCCTCAAACGTGCATGCATGTGCACAAGACTGACACGAAACTACGATCATCGACATCACCATTAAACTTTGCCAATAAGCTTCCCTTCCAATTCTCCATACGCTCAACCCAACCACCATGCCGAAAGACGCCCCCTCCACATCACGACTATCTCACGTACGAGCGTTACAGTAGCACTGTCGCGTGACCTCCCACGCCGCCGTACTCCACCAAAATGCACATCCAAATTCTATTTCCAATGGTGAGCTTGAATACGAACTCAAAATTCAAACAAAAATGGCAGCAGCTTGAAATTTCCTAACCCTAGCTGCTCTATAGAACGTCGAGCAACCTATAGCTTCGCCGTACCCTATAAAACCACGACTAGATTGAAGCGAATTGCGAAACTTGAATTTACGAACAAGAATATGATTTTTTCATTGAGTAGTTTGGGAGAAAGAATTATTTTATGTTTGTTTTAATTTTTTTTCTTTCTTACTGTAATGTTGCATTTTAAAAAGAAAAGGGGGGAAATGATGGAAAGGAAGGTAATGTGTTTGGATAGGTGTACAGTGTTTTGAAAAGAAAAATAAAAGATGACGTGTAAAAAAAAATTCAAGTTAATTATATATATATTATTTAAATTCAAATCGTCTCGATTATGTAACTTAAAATCTTGAACTTCTATTGAGGCCTGCCGCTAGGTGTTTATTATGTTATACTTCCATTCCAAATTTAATGGAAAATGTTTCGAGTCCTAATTCGATCGTATGGAGAAGATAGCTTTTTGGACCCAATCATTATATTGAATTTACGATATAAATTTCAATGTGTTTATGTCCCGTACGACCAAATGATAACTCCAACATTACGAAATTTGAAATTCGATAATAATACACTATTACATATCTAATGGAACTAGTTTCGTCAAATTCTGAGGCTGTACCCCGGTAGGCTATTTTTATGTGTTAATTCAAATGATCTATTTTTAAAATTAAACAAATCAATTTAAAATTCAATTTATGATCTTCATTATTCTCAATATAAATTTTATAAGCATTTAAATTATTTTTACAAGATGGTGATATATATATATATATATATATATATATATATATATATATATATATATATATATATCAATGGCGTCGTCTGTTTCGCAGTTTTCGCCGTTGCTCCTGTTTCAATCGATTTAGCTTCCGTTTGCATTCTTCCTTTGATTCCCGTTCATGTCTGCCTCTCCTCATCCTCCCCTCCTCCCCATTCCACCATCCCCCACGACTTCATCCACCAGATCTGGAAGATTGTTTAAGGTGTTGCATCCTGTGACTTCTTGCCCTGTGACTCCTCTGCTTGACGACACTGTTTTTCCTCCTCTGCCATCAATTCCTTCTTGCGTAGCTGCTGATGTTGGCTCCTGCCCACGAACTGTGTTGCCGTCTCCTACTTTAGGTGCAGTTAGTTTATCTAATAATGATGGTTTGCCGCTGCGTGTGGCAGAAGTTGATGAATCTTGTGTTGATGGGGTGGATTATGATTTGTCTTGCCGAGTATTGCAGTCTGCTGCTACTGATTTTTCGAATCAGGCTCGATGCACTCCATGTGTTCGTCTAAATTCCGATGTGATGGGTCAAAAAAGAATTCAACCAAGTAATCCGACCAATATTCCAAACCAGCTTGCAAAACAATGGGAGGAGGAATCGTCACTCCATTTTCCTCAACAATTTCAAAATCAATCTGATGGTAATCACCCGCATTTCGGGGCAATGAAGTAAAAAGCGAAGTCTGCCAGTTTCAGTTGTTTGGGACGAGTTTGAGAGATGTTGGGTTGATCACATTTTTGATATGCGATTGAACCCCTTGGTTGACTCCTATTTCCGATTTGCTTCGGATGATCAGTTGGACCTTAGATGCCTTTACTATAAGCCTTCTGGTGACTCCTTAGTTCTTGATGTGGATGGTCCGTATGTAGCTTTGAATATTGTCTTGCTTGCTGATTTTACTTGGGATCGTTCCTTCATTTACTCTTCTGATTCTGTGGACTTTGATCTTAGTCTTGTTGTCCATTTCCTCCCTTTTGCTGGTATTTTTGGGAATGTCCCTTTAGTTTCTTCCCAGGTGATTGCGGATGTTGGAACTTCTGCCTCCGTGGTGGAGACGTAGTCTAGGCGTTATTTTGTAGCTATGGCATATTTGTCACACTCCAGTGCTCTTTTTTCCTTTCATAGCAGTTAAGGTGTCTTTACCTTACTCTTGTATCTAAAGTTTTTATTATGTTCGTAATAAAAAGTGGACGGTCCATAATAAAACCGGCTGGCTTGCCAAATTTTGTTTACAAGCTAAAACTCAAGATTCCATATTTTAACCAATTTTCAATTATTAAATTCAATTATTAAATTATTCAATAAATCATTTTATTTGAAATTCAAGATAAAAATTAACTATTAAATATTTAAAAACGATTAAATATTCCAATTCAAATAACCAAATTTTGGGTCGTTACAAAATTCTTGGGAACGAAGTCCACAACATCCTTAGGTGTCACCATACTCCTGGGAACGCAGTAATGTTTGGTCACCAATCCGACCATTACAAGAAATAACGAATATTGAACCGCACTCTGATGATCTCACTCCTCAATAAATTAGAGTTTCTGTATATTTTTCATTTATTATTGAGTGTTGCATATTTGTATGTTTTATATGTTTTAAAATAATGTTTTTTAATATATGACGTTTACAAAATTGACAAGTTTTTATGTTAATTTGTTTTACATGAAAATATTTAGTATAAGGCTGAAAAGGAAAGTAAGCACAGTTTCAGTTGACTCAACCATTAGAACCAGTCGATTGAAACTTCATACAAAATTTATATAAGGAAAACCAGGCGACTGACATAGGTAATTCAGTCGATTGAATTTGAAGTTTTTTAGGCTATTCAATGTGGGAAAATTTTCTCTACACATTAATCGACTGAATTTCAATTTTAGCCGACTGAATATTCTTGAGTATTTGAAAATTTCCAGATTTTATCAACTGATCCTATATTTTTAGTTGACTGAATTGGGCAATTTTTAGGCAAAAACTTTCAGGTTGAAAACCTGACTATTTCAGTCGACTGCAACCCTTCTATCAGTTGACTGAATTTATGATTTTTGGTTTTTTAAAATAATTTTACATAACTCCTCATACACCTTTCACCAACCATTTAAATACATGTCCTTCTCTCTAAAACCTTACATCATTTTCAGCAAGCAAAACCTAACCTCCATTTTCTTCAATCAAAATTTTCTACTTCAAATCCACTAAAATAAAATGGCTCCAAGAGCAAAATGACCTCCCCAATAAATCGCTGGATCATCTGAAAGTGAAATTTGGTCTTCGCTCCATGATGAAACTGCTTTCACCGATTACAATGCCATGCGGAGCTCTAGAATTTCGATGGTTCATTTGTCAAGTATCCGGATTTCAATGTCGAACAATCCGAGAAACTACGGTGGCAAGTTGTCTTGAGAGTTTTCTTAGTTTTGATGCTAACAACATCAAGATCTACCCTCTCCTAATCAAAATCTTCTTTTCCAACATGAAATTGGATCACGAAGATCCAAGAAACAAGGATGATTGCATTTGGACGCTTGTTTGCGATATCTGGATCTACCTTCCTCTCCAACGCCTTGGCTATATGCTTCGTTGTCCCTACGAAGGCGTCGACATCAATGATGTTGAAGTAGAAATGGACAACCGAAATGAGGTCTCCCATCATTTCCTCTCCAACGACATGACTATTCTAAAATCTGTCACCTTGCGACCAAAGGCACGGTCCTTCATCATGCTCTCATCCTCTCAACCCAACCTCATACCGGAAGCTACGAGAAAGTCTACAAGAAAGACTTCCAAGCCCTCTATGCAATCTACTCCTCTCAAAATCTCAATTGGGCTAGAATAATTCTTGATGAATTCCTCACAGTTAATCACAAGTAGAGCTACAAAATAATCTTATATGGAGCTTACATTATGCGGATTCTCATGAACTTCAGTGTAACCATCCCCGACGCTGATTTCATTACCGTCGGTAAGCTAAATATAAGACGTTAAGTCTTATCGGCTTGCCAAAATGCCAATTGCCTTAAGAAATAATTAGCTTCCAATAGTGGGTGGCTAATTGGGCTTAAGGGATTCCGCAACTCCATGAGACTCATATCAGCTCCTTCTCCTCCCAACCTTCCCACCAAGTTGAACAAGAAGAAGACAAAATCACAGTGCTCCAAGGTGATTTCCCTCCAAAGAAAGGATTAATCACTCTCTTAAGGAATCAAAGAAAATTAAATTGACATCGGTAAACATCTAGAAAAACTGTCATCAATACCAATAAGAAGCTCAACTCCATCAATGGCTTCTTAAATAAAATTTGGAAAAAATCTCTTGCATCGGCTCTACTTCCACAAGTGCTATCGAAAATCACCCCGTTCCTTTCTTTTGGACAAATCTAAAGAGAAAGAAGATGAATAAGAAGAATCTGATGGTGAGGAAGTTTAGTCATTTTATGCTTATGTATGTTTTTCAATTTTTTTATGTATCCATGAACAATTACCGTTATGTATGTTTGCTTTTTTATCAATATTGTTCTCTTGATGTTTTGTTATGTACTATGATGTTTAATTTCTTATATTCTTCATTCACATTATTCATATGCACCATGTTATCAATGATAAGTTATATTCATATTTATCCGTATTCTAATGGTTATACAGTTGATACTCTTTTTTGTCGATGACAAAGGGAGAGAAATATGATAATAAACATGTAGTTCATTAATTCAAGGGGTGTTTTTAATTGCTTTTTAAATTTTCTATACACTTTCTAACTTACATAGTTGTCATCATCAAAAAGGTGAAGAATGTTAGAACCTTGTACTTCGATGTTTTGATCATGACAACTATATGATTATATATTATATGAACTAACCAAATTTGCAGGAGAAATACTATTCTACTCAATGCTAGATCAAAGTCCAAAGATTTCAAAGAGAAGTTTCAACATTTATAATTTGTTTTTTGTTTTTCTGTAGTCTAGTTAGTAGTTAATAATTGTTAAAATCTCTCCTCAGTGTGTAGGCTCGCACACATACTTTAAATCATATTCGAAATCATACACACATAGAGATTTGATTATATTAAGTTTGTAAACAAATTGCTTTCAACAAGAAGTTTACTGGGCAGAAAACACCAGTTTCAGTCGACTAAACTAGGGTGTGCAGTCGACTGAAACATGCATAGGTGTACAGATTATTTTGAAGGTTCAGTCAACTAAACACTCCTACTCAGTCGAATGAACTAGTTGTCTTTTCAAAATAAATTTAAATTTTGAAATTTTTTGAAATTTCAAAAGACTGAATTTTTTACCTCAGTTTGCCTAAATATTCATAACGGCTATTTTCTGAACGGTTACCTTCTTCTAACGAATAGAAACAACTTTTAGTCTAACAGTTGTTTCCATATTTCTTGACCAAATCCTTTCAGGAATGATTACATCTTTTTAACTCTATAAATAGCCTTTAATTCAACCGGCTTAACAACTTAATTCTCTAATTCTATTCTATATTCTTGCTATCTAAATTCCGCTATTTGCTTTCATAAACACATTCAAATCACTTGCATATTCAAGCAAGGGTATACTCTAAAGACATTTCGATGCTATCTACAGAGCACAATCTGTCAAGAAAAATTATTGTATTGTTGAAGTCTTATTCGGTTACTCAGGCAATTGAAGTCCTATTCGGTTGTTTAGGTGGTAGAAGTCCTGTTCGGTTGCTCAGGCAATGTAATACCTGTTCCTCTGGGTTAAGTGAGGATTGATAGTTAAATTCTAGAACGAGTCTGGGATTGGACATAGAAGTTCACACCAACATAAAAATCCCTAGTGTTATTTAGTTTACTATTTACCATTTTTATTTTATTCTACATTAGTAGATAACTTAGTTACTATTCCATATTACGGTCCTTGGTAGAACTTTCATTATATGCAGATGTCTAAATTTAAGATTAGGCGTCTAAATGGTTATTTAGATGACTGAGTTTAGTCGTTCGAGTATTCTATTTTTTTAAATACATAGTATATCTAGACGTCTAGCTTTATTTTAAAACGTCTGATTGTTTGAAAAATGGTTTTTATGATTTTTGAAAAACTTTTCTATCGATATAAATATTTTAGGGTGTGTTTGTTCATTAATGGAGTTTGTACAAGTTCATAACTATGACTTATGACTTATGATGACTTTATTAGATCTTCAAACTTTATGCACCATTGCCTTGAGTATATTGTCGTAGTCTTCTTTAATCTTCAAGTATAGCTGAATATTGTTAAGTCATATGAATTTCACTAAATGTATAGTTGTCACTTAAAAATTATAAACAGAGGTTCTAAAACTTCAATCCATATAAAACTCAATTTAAACAAAGTTATTTTCAATTAACGGTACTCATCTAATCGACTGCAATTTCTGAAGGAGTATAGATTGGATATAAAATGAGTTTAGTTTAATATTCTAGGTGCTAATCTTAGGCTCATATTTAGGTAAAGTCTATATTGTTTTTAATATATACATATTCATCTATATCAGTATGCATGTGTTTATGCATGTGTAGACTAGATCACTCTTATTATTACACATACGTGCATACATATACCTATGTGTGTATGATTGTTAACTTGTTTTACATACGTATACACACATTTAAACTAAAAAAATAAAATTGAATAAGATATATATGTGTGTGTGTGTGTGTGTGTGTGTATGTGTGTGTGTGTGTATGTATATGTATCTTTGGCCATTTTATAAAGAAATTAAATGGTTTTAAAATATAATATGAACTTTGTAACTAGTATGCAAATATGTAATATGTACAAATTAGTCTATTAATTTAAATGTACATGCATATTTTTAGAAAGCAAAAAAATTACGTACATAGATATGAAATAATTCTGAAATATAGATAATAATTTATAAATATATTTTGAATTATTATGTATGTTTAAATAGAAATAATGATATAAATCCATGTAGATTTATATCTGAACAAAATAATTAATTAATTTATATACAAATCTATATGGATTTTTATAACTAAAAAAATAAAAACTTTTATTCAAATCCTTATGGATTTGTATAATAAAAATATTCATTTTAAATAAAAGATGCCTCGGTCAAAACCAATAAAAAAATTAATTTTTAACATACGTACTTTGTATTTACTAACTAAAATTCTATAAATAATTTTGAAATTAAATGTAAAATATTTTTAATGTTTATTATATATACATACATATATATATATATATATATATATATATATATATATATATTCAAACATATTAACATTTGAAATTTAAATTTAAATTTGAAATAGATTTTCCTCTAGATCCGATTTTAAATTTAAAATACCTTAAGTTATTTTAGATATTAATTATAATGTTTTGAGTTAATCATCATCTTTAAAATAAACATAATTAAACATATATAAATGTTATATACATGGGGGGTGTGTATGTAAATGTATATAATAGTAAGTTAATTATGGACAACAGATATGTAAACAAAGCATCAAATATATCTGTTGCACTGTAAACCATAGCACTTACACATGGATACAATGAACCCTGTGCACATTCATATGTCGTAAGTGCACTGTACATGTATATATGTATTTGGTACATACACATTATATATTATATGTAAATAAAATTAAATCTTTTATATTAATAATAAAATAAAATATAAGATTTTATTTAAATTTATTTAGTTTGGATCTAAAATAATTTAGATTTCATAGGCCAAATAAGATCTAAAAATAAAATTCGCCCATTTATACCATTACATGCTGCCCTTGCTTCTTCAATGGTATTAAAGCCTAATAGACAATGCAATCTAAGTTAGCAGTATTAGGGCTAACTTGTTAATACATATTCATCTTGTATGGTGTCCAAAAAGGCAGTTTCAAAGGCTAAGTTTGGATAATTAAGTACTCTACCCTACTTGGCTCTTCGTTTTGCCCACAATATGAAGTAAGACCAAAGGTTATCCCCGATATAAACGTTCGAATTGGTTTCGATCCTTAGTCTAATATTCAAAATTTGTTTTGAAATTATAAATAACATTGTAGATTTGAAAGGTTGGGTATAAAATATGTAAGAAGTTTTACAAATATTCTAAAATATTTTTCAAAAAGTGTTTTGAAAAATAATTAATTATTTTCAAAAATTATAATAATAATTAAGTGATCAATTAAAACTTAATTAATTAAATTAAAAACATATACAATGACATATGTAAATTTATCTTAAATTTTTTAAGGTAACTAATAAATAATTTTCAAAATTAAGTGCATTTAATTAAAATAGTTTTAATTAAATAAAAATTAAATGTTAATTAGTTAATAAAATAATGTGCATGTATTATGATATATGTGTAAACTATTATTGTTATAGCATATATATTTAATTTTAAATGTTTAAAGTTAATGAAATTAATTAGAATGCTAATTAATTAATTAGCCCAATTAGTTAAATAAAATTTAGTTAATGAAATTAATATAAAATTGTACATAAGAATATTATATTAGTTCATTTAAATTATAATACTTTATGCATGAATTAAACTTGTATAGCACAAATGTATAGTACAATTTGGAACTATAATAAAACCAAATTAGATTTAACTAATAAATACATAAGCTTAGTACGTATACCGTGACTTTTTATGTGTCTGACACTCGAATTAGGAGAGTATTTCATAAGAAATACATTATTTCATAAGTCGATATCATTGAAATAAATATATTAAAGATCCTGAATATTTAATATAAGTGTTGTCCTCTATTATCTATATTAGTGGATTGACTGCATGCTCTTTAGTTGTTGAGCTTCCTCAAGTTAGAGATATTATGTGTAGTACTATTAATATATTGACTATACTAGGTAAGATACGTGCACATATTTATTGAGCTTTCCTCGAGTTATGTGCATTATACGTAGGTCGTCACAAAATGGTAGATACGGATGAGCAATCTTTTTTATTTGTTGAGCTTTCCTCAAGATAAAGATGAGATTAGGCTAAAGATCAAAGGTTAGAAGTCTGTATATGTAGGGAAGGCATCATCCATCATATGTGGACGTATGACATGTTGAGCTTTCCTCAAGGTTAAAATCCAAAGGCATGCAAGTCCTAAAATTCATTGAAGAAATCAAAAGATTTCTATGTTTCCTCTTAAGGTTTTGAGAAACATAAATGTCTTGTGGGAGACTCTTAGTAAAGTGAATATAATATTTTACCTTAACTGATATTATAAGTACATTTTCTATGAATTTCTTTCCTTATTCTACTAAATTAAATTTAAAAAATAATGTCTAAAACAAAGTTGTTTTCTAAAAATGTGAAACTCACCGTGTAAGACTCGTTGAAGATGTGGACCCCGAACTAATAATTGCTTATAACTAATAACCAAAAAAATGGATCAACCCCCTGGATTGGGTATGAAAGCACTAGCCCTATTTATCAAAGCAATAGTAAATCGCAGAAAAAGTAAAGAGACAAGAGGTTTTTATAGTGGTTCTGCTATTAACAAAGCCTACGTCCACTTTTATTGATCAACTATTGTTACAAAAAAGTTTGGAGTACAATATGACTCTTCTTCCCTAAGTTGGATCAAACCAACATTGTTAAAGATAATTCGAAGGATCTCATTTGCGCTTTAATGGATGTTGTGAGAGAGAAGAAGAGTAAAGTAACAATGGTAGGGTTTCAACAGAGATCAAAGAAGATCCATTTTCTGTTGTAGATAGACTGTATTTATTGGATTTGGAGAGCACTTAGGCCAAGGCCGCTTTGCTAGGAGCCTTTACTTGTCATGTAGAAGAAGCTTAAAATTTTTGGTGGCGATCTGAGCTAAGGATTAGGATCAGTACCTATTTGATGGGGTCGGGTCAGTACCTATCCCAATACTTAATGAATTTCTGACTTTTAAGTCCTTTGGAGGTTATCCGAGCTAAGTATTTGGATCGGTTCCTATCTGATGGGGTTGGATCGATATATATTCGAATATTTCATGAATTTTTTAGTCTTCTTGGTTTGATTATCTTTCTATCCTATAATTGAGTGCCTTGTCCGAATATCTTTGAGTTCGTTTGATCATCCATCTTTATGGATCATCCAATCCATCCGCTTGTAAATGATCCGTCCATAACTCACTAAATACTTAACCAAATGACAGAAGACTTCAAACATGCAATGTACATGAGTAGGAGAGTCTCCAAATTGGATCTCATGATGATTCGAGCTAAGTATTTGGATCCACGATGATCTAATTGAGTCGAATTGGTGGTGATCCGTAGCCTTGGCTTATTTTAGAATCTCTTCTTCTAGGGCACAGGAGATCGAGCCATAACTCACTCAATACTTAACCAAATGATATGAAAGTTCATACATGAAATGCTCACGAGTAGAAGAGCCTCCAAATTGAATCTCATGATGTAGGCCCCATCCTAGGTGGGTCGGACATGATCCGTCAAACCAGCTCAATTTGGAGGAGATCCATCCATAACTCACGTAATACTTATCGGAATCATACAAAACTTTACAGGTACCTTCTAGAGGGTGTATAGGACCCACACAATGAATCTCAGTGGTGAGCCCCAACTTAGATGGGCTGGATCGGATCCAAATTGGCTTGGAAAATTGAGTTGATTTTTGATATGAGGCTTCTTTTTTGTCATCTAAGTATTCCCTCTAAATTTCAAGTCAATTCAAGTTCGGGTGAGTTTATAGGTCCATTTTAAGTTGCTTTGGCCCAAAAGCGGGAAAGATATGAATGGATCAGATGATTCTTCATTTTTTGAACTAGGTTGCTTAGAATGCTATCAAACTAGATAGGTGAGCTTAGTAGAGGCATAAGGTCGCGATGCAAAAGATTTAGAGATCCCATGATTCAACAATTGGGTCACGATTAGATCAGACTAGTGTCGATCCGAATAGATTGCTTATTTTGCGGTGAATTTCCTTGAGGGCCTACCTCTTGCACTTTTAAGTTGTTTGGTAATGTTTTAAGTCATTCGGGCATAATCTGGATGTTCTGACTCCTATTGAGTTCTTATGGGTTAAAAACCTGATTAATATTTGTCATCCAGAATATGCTATCGTTGAAAACAAGGTGTGCTCTGGAATTTTATCTTTGGGTTTCCGTCTGAAGGAGCATTATGGATCATCTTGAACTATCCCAAGAAGTTCCTAAGAAGTTATATGTGATGTGTCAGTTAGCCATTCAGCTTTGAATGCAAATCTTCATTGCTCTTGATTATGAAGAAATCTTAACCTGATAATCTTTGGAGTGCACACATACATCGGATAGGACATGTCGGAGAAGTTCGAGGCGGTTTGGATGAAGAATTTATAGTCAATACCTATCCAATTGGATCTGATCGGTACCGATCTGAATGCTTAGAAAATTTTCAGCAAGAAAACCTTTAGCTTACCAAAGTGCCTAAACGATCCGATCTTAAACAATTTAGTTCATTTCATTTTTCTTCAGATAAGTGTGTGTCATTCGAGAGCCATGTCTTGCTTTCCATCTTTAGCCATCTCTTTTGACATGGCTAAGCTTCCCTCCTCATTTTGATTTCCAGTGTGATGATTTATTCCAAAATTGGATATAGTAGATGATTTCATCATATTTGTTTTCTCATTTTTTACTCTAGTGATCTTGAGAAGAAAAGCTTCCCGCGTCGCCATAGACGATGGCTCCATCATCGATTTCTCATCGATAACGGGTGAGTTTTAAGAAAGATAATCTTAAACTACGATGTGACTCATTATTTTGGCATATGTGAGCTATATATACAGGATGGTCCATTTGTGGTGCTCGAGACACCGTGCCCACCCCGCATAGATAACACGCTGACAACATTGAATGCCAAGTTTTATCGTTAAAAATGACTTTCTAGTCATCCAATCTTTAGTCTAACGGAGGAACTTCCATTCCTCCATGAGCTGGATCCTTTGCAGCTTAGGTTTCGCCCTTTATTCTCATTGTTTCAGGACGATTGTTTATCGCTAAATAATAAGATTGCTATTGTAGAGTTGTAGTTGAAGTTCGATTAGGCACAACTTTAGTCTTTGGAAACTAGTGCACAAGTTATTCGACTGTGAATATCCTTCTTTTTTGGTTTTCGAAATTCAATCTGCACATTAGCTTATGTCTTCGGGGATTATTGGCCTAATTCCTCAGTTTTGAGAACTGCTTTTTCTAAAATTATGAGGTAGCCTGGTCTAGCCAGTTTCATGACTGTTTTTGTTTATGTTTAGTCGAGTTCATGCTCAGCTGAGTTCGTTCGACAAAGCGTTGGTGTATATATCCCAATCCGTATGGCTAATTACTTTGACTATTAAACCAACATGTTTTGGGAGACTAGGTTTCCTAAGCAATAAGTTTGATTGCCCTAGTTTGATTGACACGATAGCTCCTGTCTTTAGGATTTAGGGACTTTGTTGGTTGATCCTAAGATCTGAGTTTTGTAATGATGTCGGTATGCATTAGAAAGATGCGTTTCCGCAACTTTTGCTAAATTAATTTTTTCCGAGTCTGGTGTTGTGATCCTAATCATGTGTTGGTTTCTATCTTCAGAAACTCATGTATAGATGACTCAACCTTGTGGATTTTTCCTTGATGTTGTGGATTTTCGGACAACCTAAGTTTCCAGAAGGTAGTATTAAAGACTCGATTAAGCTTTTGCTTTTGTTTTTGAAAGCAAATGTATTGATAGTTTTATTTTTTGGATCTCTTCTTAGCATCACCACTCTTCAAGTGATGGCATATTCTCGCAAGATGGGACCAAATGATCTAGTTGGACCTTAAGTAGGTAACTCAATTCTTCTCATTATCGTCAAACTTTGAGCGATGGTTAATTTTTGAAAATTGAATCCTTCGTATCCTTTGTTGGAAATTTGCTGTTGGAAATGTTTATTTGGCATAATGAAACTTTTACCGATCCAACCTAGTGGTTTGAACCAAGGTTCTATGTGCCTATCTCTGTTTACATGACTAGCTATTACAAATGCTTGTATTTAGATACTTGCAAGAGATAGAAAGGTATCAGGTGAATTGCTTAATTGCCTCCAGTCTAGCTCTCAATCCCATTTTGGAATTGAGAAAGTTCATGGATTTTATTTTTGATCTTCCACGATTGTCCTGCTTCTTCTTCGCCATACATGCTTTTCTTGGTTGTTGACGTCATCGTGAAAGTTTTATTCATATGTCAACTCCTGTCTTTGGGAATTGATAACCTAGCTGCTTAGTTCTAAGCAACATTTCCTTGAGCCCGCCTATTTTTTGGCTGCATCTAAATTCTTTCTAAGTTTAATTCTAAAAATTTGACTATGCACCATCTTTCATCCTTAGAAATTTGTGCATGAGAAATTCAATCTTGGGATTTCCTTTCTGCCCAGCTTTATTCTTGTGCGGTGGCTGATTCCTGCGATGTCAGGTTAAATATCCGATTGACATATGAAAGCTTATGCCTTCCTATTGTTTCCTATCTTTAGGAAATAGTATTATTTTTTTTAAAACGAGGGTGGAATTTAGTCGAAAACCAACTTTTGTCTTCAAAAGTTGGTGCATTGATAATTCACTATGGTGAATGTTTCTCATTATCCCTGTAGATTAAAGTTTTCCTAGCGTTACCGAGGCAACATTGGTAGTTAATGAATATTAAATTTCTCGACGTTGTCGAGGCAATGTTGATGCTTATGGAATGGAAAGTTCCCAGCTTTACTAGGGCAACGTCAGTACTTAGGAAATAGGAAGTTTGCCGATGTTGTCGAGGCAACATCAGTATTTAGGAAATAGAAAGTTTCTCGACATTGCTGGGGCAATACTGGTACTTAAGAAGTGAGAAAAGCCTCGACGTTGTAGGGGCAACACTGACACTTAGGTGGTTGGGATCGATTTTCCCTACCAACCCGACGATGCTTTAAATCCAATTGGGTACTAATTTCGATCTTAGGAACTAGCACTTCGATGTTTGGATTGTAGAAGTCTTCTCTTAGTGTCGTCTATGTAACGATCCCGAATTTTTACTAAATTTAAATTGATAATTAAATTAATTTTTGAATTTAAATCTATAAAATTTATTAGTAAGTTGATTCGAGTTTCCCTAAATTCAAATAAAAAAAGTATACTAAATCATATGAATTTAAATATTGTACATATGTGATTTGGATTTAAATTTCAAGTAAATGGATTTACAATAATATGAATATATATGTATATATGTACATACATTGAGTTTGAGTTATTGTTTTAACTAAATGGTTTAAAGACAAATTATAATGATAAAAATAAAAGTAAATAATTAATTGCTAAAGTTTTAACAACAAATTTAATATGGAAATTCATCGATATTATAAAATAAATAAATATATAGTTTATACAAAATGAAGTAAAGATGTAATTTTAATATCATAATACAAATAAAACAAACAATAATAATAAAAGTAGAACTTCATTGTATTTCAAAGTAACAAAACAAAGATAGCAAAATATATAAAATAGTGTGAAAATATAAAACAAAGTAAGATCAGACACAAAACAAAAGAAAAGAAACATAAGTAAACTAAGTAATGCTAGCTAAAGCCATATCACTTCTAATATATAAATATACATCTCAGCCTCCACAATCATAAACCTGCATAATAAAATAAACAAGAAGAAAGCAATACAAATATATACATATATTTTGTACAAGACATTAATGCAGCCCCCAAAACATGTATATCTGCAGCCATACCTCTAATGCACCTCAAATATAATACAACATCACTTCAGCATGCTTAGCATTATACTAGAAAAACCATATTTTATCACTTGTACAACTTGTAACCCCTGAACACATCTTTTCTTTTATTTATACTAGCCTTCTCCTCTCAATTCGTCCACAAAGCTAAGTAAATCTGAGTAAGTATCATCTATAATTTAAAAACAAATTCAACTTAAAAACAAAACAGAAGAAGTTTCAGCTTGCTTCAAATTTTAATCCCAAAGCGTGAGATCAAGTGAAGACTTCAATTTGTAAACTCCTGGAGTCAACATGATCTGGAAGGTGAGTAAACTTTATATATTTTTTTAGTTAATCTGGTTTAACAATATATTTATATGGTGATATTGATTTGAATTTATGTTCTACTTGAATCTATCTGGACTTGTTTACATGGGTATGTCTGTATATGTATTTATATCCTGTTCTTGTGTGTCAGTCCACAATTTTACATTTAAAAATTCAAACCTCTCAACCAAGTCCATATTAGACTTTGGATTACAAATGGAAATTGTTTGTTGATGTGTAGGGATAATTTTAAAAATAATTTTACTGAGTAAAATGTAAACAGAGGAAAGATATAAAAAAATTCAGAGGAAACTTCAATAGATGAAAAATTCGAACATAACAAAAGCTTGATTCAAGTTCACATCTTGGATCCTGACTAGAAATAATGATTTTTAACATGTATTTGGGAATTTTTAGTGGGCTATTGTGGTAGCAGTTTGAAGATGAACGGTAGGTTGTTTTTGGTCAATTTTCGGTGACGTAGTGGACTGGGGTAGTCGGGGTTGGTCGAGGAGGTGGAGGAGCATACCACGGTGATGGGAAAAATAATGGGAAGTGGTCGCGAGGTTGGAGGTAGCGACAGTGTCGAATTTCCCCTGGTAAACCTAGTTTTATTGATGCTCATATTTTTGATCGCCACATCGTCGTCATAGCGTCGAGTGCGGCCGGGTTTGGAGGGGAGGTGTCTGGGTCGTAGATGAGCGTGTAGGCGAAGGGAGCGGTGATGCTGGAGGTCGGAGTTGTCAGGCCGAGGCACTTTTGTGAGTGGTGATGGATTCGAAAATTATCGAGCTATGCTCGATTTTGATCGACAATGCAATTGGGTTGTTCGTTGATTCGTGGTCAACGTTGGAGTGATTTGCGACTTGAACGGGGTGGTCTCGATCGCCAGAGCCCTGGCGCAGCCGCGTGTACATGCACGGCGTGCACGTTTGGGTTGTTGGATTTTGGCTGTGGGTTGCGTCTTTGGGGAAGAAGAAGGAACACGGGACGTTGCTCGAGTTTTAGCGTGAGTGACTCGTGAGATAGGTCGAGTTGCCTGAGGGTTAGGCTCGGGTATGTGAGTTGAGTTTTAAATATGTATTCTAGTTTTAAAATGAAAGGAAATTGGTTTTAAATTCTTCTAAACTTCTTTATAAAATGAGTATTTCTTTAATATGAGAATTTAAAAGGATTTTTGAATTGTTTTTAAACTTCGATAAAGTTGAAATTTAAAGTAAACTTGAAATGGAAATTGTTTTAAAACCCTTTTTATAATAATAATGTAATCATTTATAAGAATGAGGTTTATCTTAAAGTCAAGGAAGATTTAACTATTTGAAATTCATTAAATTATGTTAATCAAGATGGATAATTTATTATTTAATTAATTGATGAATTGGACTAATTAAATAAGTAATTAAAGGTTTAAATTAATTAATTAAGGTTTAAAGATTAATTTATTAAGGAATGATAAATTTGTGAATTAAGGATTTTCAATAAAATACTAATCAATGATTAAAGTTGATTTATCAAGTGATTAAGCAATAATAAATTTAAGGATAATGTGATAAATTGATTTGGTAATTAATTTGAGAAAAATTAAATTATTAAAGTAATTAATTTATTTAAAGGTTAGTTAAATTAATGTGATGAATTAAGAGTAACTTTACTTATTAAAGTGTTTGATAAATAAATTTATATCAAATGATTTGTAATTAATTAATTAGAATTTGATAATTAATTTATAAGTAATAAATTTACTTGGGAATAAATTGAATTAATTAGATTAAACGATTAATCAATCCTACTTATAAATGTTTATTGAATGCTTGACCTTACTTATGAATGATTGTATTATATGAGATGCCTTGAATTTACTTCCCTATCTGATTTGTGATATTTTGTTCTGTAGATTGTGTATTCATTTATTTGATGATACATCTGTATGTTATCGGTGAATCCGTGAATGAGCGATAAGCGTAGTAGTTTTATCGCTTATCAACTATTTTTCTGTGTTTTAATCTATGATGGTTGAATGTTGTTGCACTATTGTGTTAAATCCCTGGACCACACCATACACACACAATTACGGATTTCACGAGGAAATCGGTTAAGTCACAGATTTTTAAAATAGTTTTAAATTTGAATTTTTAAATTCAAATATTTTGGAGATGGAATTGGAATAAATGTGAAAAGATTTTGGAATGGAATTTCAAGATAAAATTTATTTTTAAATTATTCAAAATTAGGCATTGAATTCTATGATTTGAAATTAGGGATTAAAAATGTTATGTTAGTTATATACGGTTTGAAACCATATTTAAAGTATTGTTTTGGGAATTTGAATTAAACCAAAGATTGTAACTTGTATAAATGAAATCGGGTTTATCCAAAATAAAACTGTTGTTTTTAAATGATAAAAAGCTTTCGTTTCAAATCTTATTAAAAGGAATTTCAAGTTTAAATTAAAATAGTTTTCCAAGATATAGATGAATATTCGAAAAACGAATTTTGAAAATGAATATTTGGGAACAATTTAAAAGCTATGAGACAAATCTTTGATTTAAAGATTTGATGAATTAATCCTTTTGAAACGGAATTGTTTTGAAATCCGAGAATGAATATTTGTGAAAGTAGGTGAACTTTATGAAATAAATCTTTTGTTTAAAAGATTTGAAATGGTAATTGGTTTAAACCATTTGAAAGTAAGTTTTGAATTATTAAGTTGTGACTTAATTGAAATCCCATATCCATATGTTTTAAATATTGCGCTCACCATTCGGTTTAGCCGGGAAAGGACCTTTGTGTCGTATAACCCATCCCAAATATGTGATTCGACGCTATGGATAGCATTTGAAGACCGGTGATGAAGACCGGGTATTTGCGAAAGCGGTAGGATGACCTATCGATTGTCTCTGCACCGAGTCGCGCCGGTATAGAGATTCCCTAAGTGATGGGAAGTCTGATCAGGATTGTGAATATCCAGATTGCAAGGACTTCTTTGGAAGTGCCTTCGGTTCTGTTTGAACCCAGAACAGACTTGTATGGATTGTATGATTGACAATACAATTTGAGATATAAAGCAGATTTCTTTCAAATACATTTATGTTGGTGGCGGAGAATTTATTCTCTTAGCTTAACACCCTTCTCTGAGACGTACGAGCTCAGACGTTATGTAGTTGAAGGTTATCAGCGATATGTTCCCAATTTAGTAATGTGGCATGCTGAGTGATGCTGATCATTTGTTGATCAAAGCGTGGCTTTTGTATAAAGCATAGCTTTTTGGACGAGACTTCGTCGGACCTCACACCCCGGAATGGTCAAAACAGGAAAGATGCGGCAAGGTTATTGGGGGTAGCACCCCTTAGGGTATGTGCATTTCCTTCTGGATAGAAGTGGTATCATGGTATGGAGCCCAGATACTTAACTTATGTTGATATCGCAGATATATATATATATATATGTATTACTTTGTGATTTGTTGCTGGGGCCCCGGATAAAGGTTGGTTACGACCGGGGGATGGCATACTCGTGTCAGTAGTTACCTAGTTAGGGGTAACCCAGCCTTGTGTTGGCAGAGATCCGGTTTGGTTCTCGGGAACGTCCTTCCAGAGGCGTTCTCATGTGGCAATGTGAAGTTCCTTGGCATGACCATTTGTTGGAAATCCAATTCCCAATATGAAACCCTGTACAGTTTTAGTTGTAGAACCTGCCATTTACTTATGGTGACGCCCCACTGTTTGGATGGTAGCTATAGTAGGCATACGATAATGGTCGTATGTTGGCTAAGATTTATATTCTACTTTCGAAATGTTTTTCTGCACTTTGCACTTATAGTAATAATATCAAGGAAATTGCGTATCAAGCATGTTTTACTATCATAAGAAGAAATCTCCTCCAATTCTGCGTTTTCATTGTGTGTGTGGCGGGAGGTCTTATGGTAGTTCCATTTCTAAAAGCGTTGCGAATTGAATTTAAAATTCTCTTGCTGTCTGTTTTTAAAAGATAAACTGTTTTTGTTACTCATACCAGTCCCATGACTGATTCGGAGTTTATCATTTCTTTCCTAAACTCTGGGTGCTCAAAATTTTTCTACACGAGCAGTCTAGAGTTGGGTTTTTCAGATAGTTAGGTTCAGTGGATTATCTGGAGTTAGTTCAGTCTTTGGATCAGAATGCACTTGCTTATCCTTGTGCATCGTTATTGGGAGTTCAAGCTATTGCTGGATTGGTTCTTGGAAATGGAGTTGCAGTTTTGGAGTTCTCTTTTGAAGACTATTTTGGAGATTATCCGCTGCTGGTGTTATCGTTTTCTTTTCCGCTGCTATTTTATTGTATCATATCTCTGATGAATATTGATATCTATTGGATCATCTGTTGTATCAAATATTGTATCAAAGTTGTATATCAATGTATTATTCTTTATATTCCGCTGTGTTGTTTACTTAATGTTGTTATAAGCTCCGACGAATCGGATTTGAACGGTCGAATCTATGACATTCGAATACGATATGAAGTATGGATGTCGATTTTCGAGCGCGAAAATTCCCGTTCGTCACAGTCTATCTTCGGGTAATATTAAAGTCATGTTGGTAATGGTTGAATCGTTCATCTGATCCTGTAGAGTTGATTAGATTTCTTTTAACCCAATGTGGTTGTTTTCTTAACGTTGCTTAACTCTGGGATATGCCAATTTCTAGAAGGATGAGGCCCGATGATGCAGTGCATCATGTTAAGTCGCAACCAACATATGTCGCTCACCTTAATTCGCCCAACCATCATAAGTCGCCTGCTACGAGTCGCGTTTCCTTAAGTCGCATTATGATAAGCAACCTAACGAGTTAGCGCATCATAATAAGCGACCATGCGAGTTAGCGCATCATGATAAGCGACCTAGCGAGTTAGCGCATCATGATAAGCGACCTAGCGAGTTAGCGCATCATAATAAGCATTCTAGCGAGTTAGCGCACCATGATAAGCGACATAGCGAGTTATCTCAACCTTAAATCGCTCAACCTTAAGTCGCGGTTCTATAGGTCGTTCACTTATGTCGCATCTCTATAGGTCGTTCAGCTATGCCGTATGGTTCTCTTAAGTCGCATGAAGCTTATGTCGCATGAAGCTGTGCTACCTCTGTAACTCGTATGTGTTAGGTCGTGTGTTGTATATGTTAAGTCGTATGTCGTGAGTCGTATGTTGTTATGTTGTAATTTTTGTTAAGTCGTATGTCGTGAGTCGTATGTTGTTATGTTGTAATTGTTGTTAAGTCGTATGTCGTGGATTGTATGATGTTGAGTCGCGGGTGTGTTGTAATTTCCTATAAATAGTGGTGTGTTGTCATTTGTAAAAGAGGAGTTGATTTTGAAATAAATTTGTGTGTGAGCTTTGGCCACCATTGTTGAAGTTGAGTGTGATCTCCTTCTTCTTTCCATCTTCGGGTTATTCGTGAGCGAATCAACGAATTTGAAGCCAATTCTCGGTATCACTTACGAGTGATCAATGATCGAATTGTAGATCTTTCAAAAGAGTATCTTGCGAGATCAACGGGTTGGAGATAGCTAGATTTCGGCATCATCACGATCAATGGAATTGAGCATTTATCGTTCTATCGGTTTATTTGACACGAAATCATCATTTCGTAAGGAAGATCCTGGATAGGTTGTGTGAATTTGGTATCTAAACTGTTCGAGTCCAGGAGAAGCTGCGTTAATTGGTATCAGAGCAAAATTAAATACGAAAACGAGATTGTTTGATGATCATGCCTCCGAGACGTGCTAATCGCTTTCATAATGTTGAAGATTTGAATAGAAGACAAGAAACTGAGCAGATAGAGCAGCGTATCAATGAAAAATTCAATGAGGGTATTGAAAAATTGGAGAAATTGATGAACGACATGAATCAAAATCAAAGGAGAACGTCACCAGTTTCGAACCAGGGTGGAAACAAGGTTTCACTATCGGTTTCGGAAGATAGGAGGATGTCACCCCAATATTATCGAGATAGGAGAGAATCATCAGTTTCAATGATGCGCCATGGGCACCAAAATAAAGAGGGAAGAACTCAACGTGGGTTCGAAAATGAACCATATCGTGATGCTGAAAGACAGGGTAGAAGGGACATGCGTGGTCGTAGGGATGTAGGTGGTCAGGATAGATATCGAAATACATCTGATTTTGAGGAAGATGGTGATGGAGGTAGTATTCATTACCGAAATCGAGTCCAAGTGCGAAATCAATATCTGGATGCAAAAAATGATCGTAAATAGGAGTCAGGTATGATGATGGAAATTCCAGAATCCAAAGGTGGTATGCAAGCAGAAGAATTTATTGATCGGTTGTCGAGTGTTGAAGAAATTTTGAAATTCAAGGAGGTGCCTAAGAATCATAGAGTCCAATTAGCTACTACAAAACTAAGGGGAAGAGCTATGGCTTGGTGGCAACAAACTAAACTAACTCGCGAGAGAATGGGAAAATCAAAAGTTGTCACTTAGGAGAAGATGAGAAAGATGATGAAAGCGACTTTCTTGCCGTACAATTATCAATCTCTTATGTATCAACGTTTCTAGAATTTGAGACGAGGGACAAAGACAGTGAATGATTATGAAGATGAATTCTATCAATTGATTGCAAGGAATGATATTATGAAACCGAGGAACAACTAACGGCTAGATATATTGGAGGGTTACGAATGCAAATTCAAGACATGGCTAATATGTTTAATCCAATGTCTGTTGCTGAAGTACATCAGAAAGCTCTAGCTTGGGAGAAACAAGGGAGACGAGGAAGTGGTGTGTTTATGGGTTCTAACAACCAGAATAAGGGTGCTAGTAGCAGTGCTAATGTTTCAAAGGCAGTCAATAAACTAATTATCAAAGAAGCCGCTAAAGCAAAGGTCAATAACAGTATCAAGTGCTATAATTGTCAGGAGTTTGGCCATAAAAGTAATGAATGTAAAAAGCCAAAGAAGCGAGCATTAGTTGCAGAGGAATGTGAGTATGAGGATGTGGAAGTTGAAATTGATTATTCTCAACCATCGAAGTTTGATGAAGATGAAGAAGTTGTGTCAGGAGACGAAGGGTGTAACTTGATGATAAGGAGGTCTTATTTAGTGCCAAAGCATGAGAATGATTCTAGTTGGCTGAGAAGCAACATCTTTCAGTCTACATGTACTATCTTGGGAAAGGTTGTCGATTTGTTATTGATGCGGGAAGCTGCGATAACATTATCTCTAAAGAAGCCGTCAAGAAGTTAGGGTCGAAGACTGAAAAACACCCTAGACCTTATAAACTGGCATGGCTAAAGAAAGGTGGAGAAGTGACAGTGGGAAGACGAGAATTTGTTACATTTTCTATTGTGAAGAAGTACAAAGATGATATATGGTGTGATGTTGTCGATATGGATGTGTGTCATTTACTATTGGGAAGACCATGGCAATATGATAGAGTTGTACAACATAATGGTCGCACCAACAGCTACAATTTCACGTTCGAAGGGACCCAAATTACCTTAGTTCCTAAGAAGCGTGAACAAAGTGAAAGAAAGTCAGAGAAGAAAGTGGAATCAACTAGTCTATTATCTACGAGAGAATTTGTTAAAGAAGTGAAGGATAGTGCTGAATTGTTTATGTTGATTGGGTATGAAACAAGTGAAGATCTTGAAATTCCTGCGGAGGTTAGACCGGTGTTAAATGAATTTGAAGATGTCTTTCCTATGGAATTACCCAAGGAATTACCGCCACTGAGGGATATACAACATCAAATTGATCTAGTGCCAGGTGTTGTTTTACCGCATAGGCCGCATTATCGTATGAGTCCAAAAGAGCATGAATAGTTGAGGAGACAGGTTGAGGAGTTGCTTAAGCAAGGGCGTTTTCGAGAGAGTCTCGGTCCTTGTGCTGTACCAGCTCTGTTGGTACCGAAGAAAGATGGTTCATGGAGAATGTGTACCGACAGCAGGGCACTCAACAAAATAACTGTCAGATACAGATTTCCTATGCCAAGACTTGATGATCTATTGGATCAACTCAGTGTGTCTGTAATCTTTTCTAAGATCGATCTTAAGAGTGGTTACCATCAGATTCGCATAAGAACAGGTGATGAATGGAAGACGGCATTCAAGACTAGGGAAGGATTATATGAATGGCTGGCCATGCGATTTGGTCTATCTAATGCACCAAGCACATTTATGAGGGCGATGAATCAAATTTTCAGACCTTACATCGGGAAGTTTGTTGTAGTCTACTTTGATGATATCTTGATATATAGTGCTAGCACAAAGGAGTACATTCAACACTTGCGAAAGGTGTTAACTATTCTTCGTCAAGAACAGTTCAATGCAGTGACGAAGAAATGCGTGTTCATGACGCCAAGTGTCTTATTTCTAGGTTATGTCATGTCTAAGGACGGGATACAAGTGGACCAGAGTAAAGTAGCCACAATCAAAAATTGGCCACAGCCCAAAACTATAATGGAAATCAGAAGTTTCCATGGGTTAACTTCATTTTATCGAAGATCTATACCGCACTTTAGTAGTATAATGGCTCCTATTACTGATTGTATGAAAGGAAAACAATTTTCATGGACGAAAGAGGCAATATCCGTTTTTGAACAAATCAAGGAACTTTTAACCTCAGCACCGATTCTAGTGTTGCCAGATTTTCCGTTACTATTTGAGTTACATACAGATGCATCCAAAGTTGGAATTGGAGGAGTGTTGAGTCAGAAGGGACGTCCAATTGCCTACTTCAGTGAAAAGCTTTCTGGAGAAAAAATGAATTACAACACTAATGATGTGGAGTTTTATGCTATTGTGCAGGCCATGAAGCATTGGAGACATTACTTGTTCCATAAAGAATTTGTTTTGTATATAGATCATGAAGCATTGAAACATTTACAAGGGCAGAATAAAATTGTAGCTAGGCACGCATCGTGGATAGCTTATTTGCAGCAATTTACATTCGTCATAAAGCATAAGTCTGGAGTAACTAATCGCGTCGCCGATGCATTGAGTCGGAGGAATAATTTACTAACAACCATGCGAATAGAGGTGATGGGTTTTGACTTACTTCCATATCTGCTTACTTCAGATTCATATTTTTCGAAAATCCTAGACAAAGTCAAGCAGGGAAACATGGATGGATATATGCTGGTTGAAGTTTTTCTATTCAAAGGAAATCAGTTGTGTATTCCAGATTGCAGTCTACGAATGAAAATTATCAAAGAACTACATGAAGAAGGACACGTGGGCCTCGACTGTACTATGCAGTTGATCTCAAAGTCTTATTTTTGGCCGTCAATGAGGAAGGAAGTTGAAAAGTTCGTTCAAAGGTGCCATATTTGTCAAGTTTCAAAGGGAACCGCAACAAATGTATGTTTATATATGCCGTTGCCTATACCTACTAAACCATGGGTGGATGTTAGTATGGACTTTGTATTGGGCTTGCCGAGGACGCAACGTGGCAATGATTCTATCTACGTAGTGGTTGATCGGTTTTCAAAAGTGGTACATTTTATCGCATGCAAGAAGACGGAAGATGCAGTTAATGTCGCATAGTTATACTTCAGAGAGATCTATCGTCTTCACGGGTTGCCCGAATCTATTGTATCGGGTAGAGACGCTCGTTTTCTCAGTCATTTTTGGATGAGTCTATGGAGAATGGTCGGGACAAAGCTGAAATTTAGTAGTTCTTATCATCCACAGATGGATGGACAGATAGAAGTTGTGAATAGATCCCTAAGTAATCTATTGAGATGTCTCGTGAATGACAATTTGAAGAGTTGGGATTCCAAGCCATGTCAAGCCGAGTTTGCACACAACCATGCAGTTAATCGTAGCACTGGGTTCAGTCCATTCCAGATCGTTTACTCAACAATCCCTAAGAAACCATTAGATTTATCTATAGTACCACAATAGAAAGGAGTGACCAAACGAGCTAGTGATTTTGTGAATGAATTGCAAGAGTGCCATAAGGTTGTGCAGGAACGATTGTTTAAGGCGAATGAGAAATATAAGCAATCCGCGGATATTAAACGACGAAATGTTGAGTTCAAAGAAGGAGATTTTGTATATGCAGTATTAACTAAGGATCGATTTCCTATTGGTACTTACAACAAACTAGCTGCTAGAAAGATTGGTCCTTTGGAAATCGTGAAAAAGATTAATGAGAATGCTTATTAGTTAAGATTGCCGGATCATATCCATACTACCGACGTTTTCAACGTCAAACACTTGTTCTATATCATGAGAATAAGTATGTCGAAGAAGAGGAAAGTGTAAATTCGGGGTCGAATTCTTTTCAACCAGGGGAGGATGATGCAGTGCATCATGTTAAGTCGCAACCAACATATGTCGCTCACCTTAAGTCGCCCAACCATCATAAGTCACCTGCTATGAGTCGCGTTTCCTTAAGTCGCATCATGATAAGCGACCTAATGAGTTAGCGCATCATAATAAGCGACCTAGCGAGTTAGCGCATCATGATAAGCGACCTAGTGAGTTAGTGCATCATGATAAGCGTTCTAACGAGTTGACGCACCATTATAAGCGACATAGCGAGTTATCTCAACCTTAAGTCGCTCAACCTTAAGTCTCAGTTCTATAGGTCGTTCACTTATGCTGCATCTCTATAGGCCGTTCAGCTATGTCGCATGGTTCTCTTAAGTCACATGAAGCTTATGTCGCATGAAGCCGTGCTACCTTTGTAACTCGTATGTGTTAGGTCGTGTGTTGTATATGTTAAGTCGCATGTGTGTAATTGTTGTTAAGTCGTATGTCGTGAGTCGTATGTTGTTATGTTGTAATTATTGTTAAGTCGTATGTCGTGAGTCGTATGTTGTTATGTTGTAATTGTTGTTAAGTCGTATGTCGTGGGTCGTATGATGTTGAGTCGCAGGTGTGTTGTAATTTCATATAAATAGGGGTGTGTTGTCATTTGTAAATCGGGAGTTGATTTTGAAATAAATTTGTGTGTGAGCTTTGGCCACCATTGTTGAAGTTGAGTGTGATCTCCTTCTTCTTTCCATCTTCGGGTTATTCGTGAGCGAATCAATGAATTTGAAGCCAATTCACGGTATCACTTACGAGTGATCAACGATCGAATTGTTGATCTTTCAACACGGTATCTTGTGAGATCAACGGGTTAGAGATAGCTAGATTCCGGCATCATCACGATCAATGGAATTGAGCATTTATCGTTCTATCAGTTTATTTGACACGAAATCATCATTTCGTGAGGAAGATCCTGGATAGGTTGTGACAGTTTGGTATCTAAACTGTTCGAGCCTAGAAGAAGCTGTGTCACCCAAGCATTGTTGTTACTTTGCATTTTTTATAACCATCAAGCGCTCCCTTTGGAGGTACAAGGTGATCGTTTAACCAATTCAATGGTTGTTCTTGTGTAGGGTCAAATTTCCTTCCGTCCATTTTCATTTCAAAATGACTTCCATTTGCGAGTCATTACATTGCCCCCGTACGCTTGCACTCTTCCCACTATAATCATGGATCGGAAGAGTTTAGTAATGTTTGTCTTGAGTCTATGACAATTAACTTCACTTATTCTGCGCCACATATGCTCTACTATGGCATTGACGTTGTTGCGGATATCTGCCTTATTCATTGGTTCCATTTTTTGGGAATCAATGGTTCATCTTCTTGATTCTAAGTGTTCTCTCCTTGTCATTGTCCGTCTTTAGACAACAACTGGTTTTCCACAACTAGGAGTTAAGGTATCTGATCGATCCCTACATGGTTGATTACACTAAGTGAGGCTAAAGTCTAGGCCACAATTTATCTATGACTGTTTGAACATTAGATCACCGTTTTAAGGATGACAACTATATATAGCACATATGTACTACATCATGATATCAGATTTCATTCAAGAAGACTAAACACGAGGCAAAAGGCAAGTAGAATCATCTACAAGTCGAAGAAGTCAAAACTATGGAGCTTCAAGATCAACAGTATGTATATGGTCTTAGATTGAATTCTAAAATCTCCTTGATAGTTCATAGGCACACATAAACACAGCTCAAGCACATATGTTAAGATATCATTACAGTTTGAATTCAAGAACTATCAAAATAATTATGCAAAACTGAACTTACATAGTTCAGTCGACTGAAACTGGTTTCAGTCGACCAAGTTTAGTCGACTGAAACTGTGTAAATCATTATTTTTTAAATTCAAATTTTTTTCCACGAAATTTTAAACGTTCATACTTAGTAGATTGACGTACCCACTCAGTAGATTGAGATACTGTTATGATCATATTTTCTAAAAAGTCATCTTCAAGAGTTGCTACCAATTTTGAACATTTTATTGCAATTCTGAAAGGATTTTCTTGAACATTGACAACTCTTGATTGCCTCTCTTTAGTATTTATAAATAACATAACATCTCATACTTAGTTTTCTAACTTTCTATTATGAGTTCTATTGTAGCTATTTTTTGTGCTATTCTAAGCAATTTTGTTCTTTCAACTCCATTATCACATTTGCTATTGTTTCAATAATCACAGTGCACTCACTTCGAATCATCAAAGAGATTATAGGAATCATTGTACTATTAAGTCAAGATTAGTATTAGATGAACATAAGATTGTCAAGCAAGAATTGTATTTGTCAAAGGAAAAAAATAAATCGTAGAGGTACTTAGATCGGTTAAAGTTATAAACCTATTCCTCCGAGTCAAGCGAGGGATTTACTAAGGAAGTACCTAAGAGGTGCTTAGGGATTGGACGTTGCAGAGGTGCTCCGAGCCAGTATAAATCTGGCGTGTACATTTACTTACTGCTTTAGTATTTCATAGTATAAATTAGTATATATACTTGCAATTATTAGCTATACACGATCCACTAGTTTTTTCAATGACGATCGAGAGTTATCTTTCCTGACGTCGCTAGTCTTTGAGCATTTTAGATAAACGAAAGACTAGTTATTCTCTCTGAACATTGCCAATTTTTGTGCTGCACTAGGTTCTTGCAAGCTGGGGTTTGAGTACTCAATGGAGCGCCTGCTTCTATCTTTGGAAGCCGATGCATCAATGTCTTTTTTCTGGAAACTTCTTCCTTATCGTCTATCTTTGGTAGACAGTAAGTACCTCCTTTTATTGCCTATTTTCGAGCGATGATGAATTTTAAGGAGTTCGATTTTCTTGTTAATATGATGGTCTAATGATGATGCTAGAGCAACATTGAGCAATGTTTGTATAGCTTATGAGATGCACAGTTTGTGAGAGTGCGTGACTTATGAGATGCATGGCTTCTAAGAGTGCACGGCTTATGGATCAGTGCAATCCGTTGATCCAAGATGATTGAGAACTTCTCGACGTTGCCAATCTTCAGGGAAAGTGAGAAGGTCGGGATTCGATAGGCGTGGTTCCACGGGTCAAGAAGTAATGCGTGACTTATAGGTGGCGCGGTTTATGAGAATGCATGATTTATGGGATGCGCAGCTTTAAGGGGCGCACGGCTTATGAAATGCATGGCTTATGGGATCAACATGGCCCGTCGATCTAGGATGATTTGAACTTCTCAACTTTGCTAATTTTCGGGTAACATGAGAAGTTCATGCTCCGACAACGTGGTTCCAGGGCTCAAGAAGTGATGCACACTTGTGGGTGGCACGGCTTATGAGGGTGCGCGATTTATGGGATTCCCGGCTTTTGGGGGTGCAGGGCTTACGAAATGCATGGTTTAAGAGATCGATACGACCCGTCGATACGGAATGGTTTGGAACTTCTTGATGTTGCCTATCTTTGGGTAACGTGAGGAGTTCGTGCTTTAAGAGCCTGGTTCCATGGCTCTAGAAGTGATGCGCGAGGTTCTGGGCTTTCCCGATGTTGTCGAAACGACAACAATTCTTAGAAGGTTGGGATCGAGATTTTCTGTCGATCCGGTAGTTTGACTCCATTATCTTTCTTCGACTCGGTGAGTAGGTGGAGCATACTCGGGCATTGTTGGACCTGTCCAAGTAGCGCAACAATGATTTTCAAGTCAATTTGACCCCGTCGACTCAGCAGGTTGGTTATATGAACACGGTTTTATTGGTTCAAGAAGCTAAGCAGTTTTTAGTTCGAGTAACCATTGGGTGGATGATCCTTCCATGTTTCGCAAAGTTGTACACATCCAAACGGATCAGATTTCCATAGTGGAGAGATTTACAGCTGACCATATGAAGATAGGTATAAAGAAAGAGCCTATGAGAGTTTAGAGCAAGACTCTTAGCCCTTGGTCCAAACCGCCTCCAGCGAATGGGTCTTCAGCTGGCATACGGTCTAAGAGGTAGAGGAACTAGTCACCAAGAGTGGAAAAATAGGAGTTGGGAAGAAGTGGGAAGTATAATGCTAGTATTTTTTTATTGCACTAGCTAGGTCGTTAAGTTCATAATTGTCAGAATACCAGAATTTTGATCGGGAGTAAAAAAAACTATAATGTGATTAGTCCTGGCCTTCCTTTTAGCTATTCAAGTGTATGCGGTTCCCCTTGTGCCATAAGGCAGTTTGCATGCTTGAATTGTACCTAGGGTTTCTCCACTACTTATCTAGTTACCCCTGGTCCAGTGGTTGCGGTTGTGCCTCTTAGATGATTAAAGCATGAGAAAGCCTCTATCTTTGGAGACTTATAAGGATTTTGAGATTCTTGGTTCTCTCGAGTGCCAAATCATGGCTTGATTTGGGTTGACCTCTGATTAATCACGAGGTCGATTCATTTTTGGTTTAGTATTTTTAACCCACTTTGAAGCTATGGAATTCAACAATATTTGCTTCTTCGGTCGTTAGAAGTGATTTCGTTGATTCTCGGAGTGATTGATGTGATTGTCGATTCATAGCCCCGGAGCATGGTTTAACTAACTTTAGGGAGTTCTTGATCAGATTACCACCAATACACCAGTTTTCCTCAACGACGCTTTAGTTCGTGAAGGACCTTCATGTCCGTGAAGAGTTTTTGTGGTCGAATGTCCGTTGACCAGACGACCTTGGAGCGATAATTCATTGACCCTATGAGGAATTTTGGTTGGATGTCCAACGACCAGAGGCCTTCGAGTGATAATTCATCAACTCCAAAAGGAATTTCGGTCGGATGTCAAGCGAATAGATGGCCTTGGTTTGATGTTCATCGATCCATAGTGGAATGGTCGAATGTCCGACGACCAATCGGCTTTGGAACGATGATTCATCGACTCCAAAAAGAGTTTCAACGCTTGACTAGCGGTAATACAGTTTTATCAGTTCCTAGAGAATATGAGGTTTGATCTGTTTGCTTGATGATCCTTTGGATAAGCCTTCTTAACACTATCGAAGTAATGTCAGTTCTTAAAACGAGGGATCAGTATGACCCATCGATCCGGCGGTTAGTAAACGTGATTTTCATTCATAGTTTAAGGGCATAGAAGTGTGTCCTTTTCTGTGCTGTCTGCAACCCCCCTAGTGTCCGGCAAGGCTCACTTGGAAAGGAAAGTAGATGAGTATGGTTGAAAAGGCATCACTTTAGGTTGCTGCCCCATCCTTAGTAGCTAGCTATCTAGATTGTTATTTGATAATCATCCTTTCGTCGGGTAGCTGAGGTTCCTCTCCACTGGGTTTTAGCGGCCTTGCTTGAGCAGAAGATCTCTATCGTCCTGTAGCTCCTTTACCGTCTAGTGTGTTCTTTGGCAAATTGTCGAGTTTTCCTATCGGCCGATTGCACTACCTCCAGTCTCTATAACTGATTTTGCTTCCCATAGAATTATTCTAGGGTAGTAGATTGTTTCACCCTTTAATGATTCCTGAGGTCCCTGCACTAGAGTGTATCCATCTCCCTTGCTTCGTCCATATGCCAGTCATACAAATGATATATGCATGGTTGTCCAAAGCTTAAACTATTGGAAATCCCGATCGAATGGAAAATCAATTAGGATACAGTCATGGATCAGTGACAATCCCTAAGTTTTTTGAAAATAGGTGATATTTGTATTGGATGACAAGGAAGGCCTCGTTAAGCTGCATTCCAAATTTCAAGGCATTTGGCGTTCGTATGTTACACATATAGGCAAAAGAAGATGGATCGACGTTGTTGGATTGGTGGTATTTTACTTGGAGTCCGACCTGGGGAAATTTTCCATTTTCTTGGAGTCTGTACATGGTTCGCTAGAAGTCACAACGTTTGAAATGCTGGGTTGGTGTAACATCCCGCCCTTCTGATCGCTCCCAGTCGGTAATTAAACCAACTTGAAACGTTCAAAATGATGGATTGTTATTTTGTTTATAGAGTTTAAACAGAATCAGCCACAGATTCATAGAATAATAATATTATTATTTCGCAAGAAAGAATTTTTTTTCTACAAATATCAGAGTTTATACAACACATTAAATTTATACAACGGAATATTTCCTTAAGTACAAAATCCCTGAAATAAAGTGAGCGTTTTCCCCCTCTCTCTAACTTCGCTGCCCGAAAATCTTCAAGCTGTAAAATACTCGGTCTGACCCGATATTACATTCAAAAGAAAATAATACACGGTTCAGTCTAATTAAAACTCGGTTATTAGTGCATAGAGGCAGTAATAATCAAATAACAATTAGACGACAGTCAAAATAAATTCACCTATCCGATCCTTTTTATAAAGAAATCGGATAATGGTAAATATAACACTTAACAGTGTTAAACAACAAATCAGCAAATTTAAATTATCAACGAAGACAAATGAAAAGATTATTTATGAAGATAATTTAGAAAACAACAGAATTGCCAAAACGGCAATTAACAACAAAATCATCAAATTAAACCAAATCAATTCAAACAATTGAAATGTCACTTAAAACATCCATACTGATTGGCTGCAGTACACGCAAGCGTGCACTGCCTCGCCAATACCGAAATGAAATACCCCAAAAGTCCAATAAATCAAAAGCACAAAGCTCCAACTCAAATCAAAATGAAACTCAAGTGCAATAGAAATGAATAGTGACATGCACAAGTGACTCGAACCAGTGAGTCAAGTACAAGTCAAGACAGTGTACCCATATCCGGTGCAACTTCAGAATGAAGCGTATGCACCAACAATTTAGGCTACTACATATCACAACAAATAGGAACGACATAGGTCTGTCAGTGCTATCATGACTCAACGCAACTGCATATAAAAATAATAGTGTAACAGGCTAGAAATTCAAGTGCAAATCCACTATCAGAAATGTAGACTGCAATTAAACAGGCCCAAATCAAACTACAACAAAATACAAAAGGTCAAGTCAGTGACTCAACGCAACTGCAGCACCAAAGCACAAAGCAGTGGTACAACTACAAAATAGAAGGAGGGTGAGGGCACCAGAGGTATGGCACCACAACACATAAATACATGAGTAAGTGATGCAACAATTCAATGAACAAGTAAACACAAAGGCTACAGGTTCGAAACCACCAGGCAGTGGCAACATAGAGTATACCAGAATGGAAGGAATATTACCGCAACATAAGAAACTGCAACCACCACAAGTATTCAAGGGAAGAACTGCAATAAGAACTGCAGCCACCACAATATCACAAGGGCAAGGATGCAACAAAAAAACTCATATGCAAGCACAAAACTCGAAATGATCTGAGCATAAGCAAGAAGGCTCAAAGCTATGCAGTGAAACCAAAAGAACAAAATGAAACAGAAAAGGCACATGGATGTGCAAGCCGAAAAATGCAGCTTCAACAGTGAATCAATGGTGAACTGCACATAACAAGTTTAGCAACAACATGAAAATATCATGAAGAACAATGAAACGACAATGTAACTATCCTATAAATATATACATATGTATACACATACGTATATACATATACAGATGGTGCTAACAGGTACAACAGGCAATAGTACACATGCCATTGGCACACTAGAATAAACCGAGTACAATAAATGGAGATGCAACAGTGAAACTGGACAGTGCCAGCTTCCAAAAAACATCAGGCTCGAGCACAAAAGAATGCAACTACCCTCGAATACCAGTGAACAACCAAACTGTTCAGACTCAAAAAACCCAATACAATACATCACAATCCAATATGATATGGACAGTGGAAAATACAACACCAAGCTCAACAAATTCAAGTGCAAGCAACACAAATTCGAACATACATATATACATATATATGCATACACATACATATCTATATCAAATGAAACAGGGTAACAATCAATCGTGTATGTACATACATGAATGGATATATATATGAAGCAATGCCACAGAGATAATGGAACTGCAGTGGGCCGAGCATTGAAAATGTTTCAAAGCCAAAGCCAAAAAGAAATATGCAATTCAACATCAAATTCAGTTTTGAAACCTATGCCAACAGAGAAAATAACTAACCAAGCCAAAGTAGTCTTGGCCAAAGTCAAAGCAAGGTGTAACCAAAGCAAAGTTAAAGACAATTTCTTTTTATAAAACTGTCAGAGAAGCAAATGAAAATCATCAAGCCGTAGATACCAAGGAATCAACAAATTTCAAAATCCAGTTTCACCAAAGTCGAGCAGGTCAAAAATCGAAACCGTGGTGGCCATAAAAATTCAACACCGATAAAATCAAGTCGAGGACAACATTATCACAAGCCACAGTATGCTACAGGGAAATGGAACTACAGTTTCCTATCGAAAATATCAAGCCAATGGCGGAGTCAACCCAAAACAAGTTTGAACAATATCAAGAGCCGAAGCCACTGTTAAGGCAAGGCAAAATCGAATTATAAGAACAAGTCAAGCCTATCAACAGAAAGATCGAACATTTTCAAACCAAAGCCGTGGCAATCACGACACAAAATTAATGTCGTGCAAAGCAAGTAGCAAAGAAATAACCCAAAGTCAAACGAATTCAACATCGTCAACAAAATCGACTGTCGAAATAAATTAAATCACAAATTCAAACGAACAAAATAGGAATTTAAATCCTATATAAACATGAGATAGAAGTAGATGTGAGTGAAAAGAATCACTCACCTTCGACAAAAAGAAGCAGCCGCAGCGAGTAACGAAGAATCGATCGAGCAAGGCAACACGCTACCAACCCTTGAATCGATCGAACAATTCGATGCCGGCGCCTTCAAATTCGTGAAGCCCTAATTCAGACACAAAGAGGGACGAACGAACACGAGGGCGAGCAGCCATTAATTTTTTCGTAACCCTAGCTTTTTGAGAAAGAAGAGGAAGGGGACACGAGTTCGTGGCTTTGCAAAGAAAAGATCGTTCTTGCCTTAACTCTACTGTGTTTTGATTTGAGGCCAAAGAGTGCTGATGTTGACCCATTTAAATTTTTAAATGTAAATTGAATTTGATTTAATTTCAACGCGTTTATACGTCGTATGCTCTCATAACAACTCCAGTCAATATGAAATTTGAAATCCGGTAATAATACAATATTCCGGATCCAATGGAACTGGTTTCGTCGAATTCCGAGACTGTGCCTCGGAAGGCTATTTTTAAATTCAATTTAAACGATAAAATTTCAAAACTGAAAAAATCACTTTCCAATTCAATTCTTAAGCTTCTGTTATCTTCAGTATTATCAATATGAAAATTACAAGCCTTTGAAATATTTTTAATCAGCTCAAAATTGAAGATTCAAATTTTTATTCAACTTTCAATAGATTAAATTTTATAATTTAATCGCCAAATTCATTCTGATAATTTGAAATTCAAGTCAAACCATCATTCAAATATTTAAAATTAATTAAATATTTTTAATTTAAACTGTTCAAAAATTCAGGGTCGTTACAGTTGGTGACTAACTGTGCTTGGAGTCATTTGCGTGTTTACTTGGAGAAATTCTTGGTTGTACCCGATTCAGATTTTGGCCCAGAATTTTCTAGTTTGTTTCGAGTCAAATGGGCGATTGCCCAAGTTCGATTATGGGTCAGGGCCAAAAAAAATCTGGTTCGAGTCAAATTGTGGTTACCCGAGTTCGACTTCGACTCAACCCTAAAGTGAGTTTTTCATCGACCTTTTTGACTATTTTTTATGATTTTCGACGACGGCCACTTGTGACTCACGATGGAAGTTCCATAATGGGATTGGATGCGGGTCAGTTGAGAGTGATCGCAATCTACAACGAGAGCTTGGTTCGGTAATAGATCCCGGTTTATGTCATATCTCATTGGTTTTTTTGCCTTTGGGAATACCGTTTGAGTTGAAGTTCCTCCTCTATTACTTAGCACTACACTACCACTTGGGTTCGAGTGTAGGAGCCCTTCTAGTGAATTGGCCGATCCTTTATTTATAACTAGCCTCCGTGTTCTTTACTGCTTCATCAACAGGTCGCGAGGAGGTAGCAATGGCCTTTTCCTTCTTAGGAGGCTTTGTAGTTAGTTTCCTTGCAGGATCATTCCAAATCTAAATAAAGTAGAAAACTTTATAGATAGATATCTGGATCTTATCTCATAGATAATATGTAACATTCCTAGATTTTAGCCAAGTTTAATTTCATAATTAATTTAATTTGTGAAATTAAATTGTGAATTAAATTGAGTTTTTCCAAAATAAAATACTAGTTGTTTGTATTGATTTTTAATAGAAATTTAAATTTGAAAACTCAATAATGAATATATTAGAAATAAATTGGCTTTAAAATTTTATTTTTAAGTTAATAAGAATTTATTTCTAATTTTATTAAATATGCATTTTAATTCAAAAATGATGTTTTGAATTTAATATAGTTTTTTTTCAAAAGACTAATTAAGAATGAAATTATAATATATCTATTCATGTGAAATTAAATTTTAAAAACCATTTTCCTTTAAAGGATTATATAAATGACTAATAAAGAAAATGTATTTATTTAAATAGGAGATATGATATAAAGTTATATTTAAAATATTACTTGTAGTGCTTAACATATAGTAAAAGTTTAAAAGTTGTTTAAAAGATAAATTTTATAATATACATATGTGTGTTATTTATTAAAGTATAATTTGTTTTAAAATTCAATTTTTCTTAAGATTTTATAAAAGAGAATGCATTTATTAAATAATTGAAATTGTATATATAAAAACATTTGTTTTAACAAGGGTGAAAAATAAAATACATATGTTAAAAATAAATACTTTAGGGTTAATATACAATTTTTAAATTAATTAAGATAAAGGATTTAAACACAATTTTACTTACATATAACAAGTGTAAGCATTTTTATGAAGGATTTAACAATGTTAAGTAAGAATTTCCATGTGGTAACAAGTGGCAATAATTTTGTTTAAAATGAATTAAATTTTATATTGAAGAATAAAAACTAAACTACATTCCTTTCTCATATCTTTAACATCAGAATGAAATAAGAAAAGAGAACAAAATCAATATCAATATCAAAACAAAATCATCTCAAGATCAAAACCTAAAGAAAATCAGGTTATAAATCCAATTCAAAAACCTATCGACCAACTATTCTTCAAACCTGGGAAAGAAAAAAAAGAATCAAAAAAACCAAGTCTAGAACCAAACAACATAGACCTGAAAATAGAAGATTTAAACCTGAAAGATAAAAAGAAAAATCAAGCAAACTTGGACAGCAAGCAAAATAGTTAAAGTCAGGCAAGTTCAAATCAAAGTAAAGCCAAAGCAATTCATCATCAAGTAAGAACTTAGGATTTTCAAACTCAGGAAACAAAATCAACAAATCTGTTCTCTGTTTTGACATTCCAGGTGGGCAAACCTTTAATTCAGAACCTTGAATCTATGAATTAATGTTCTGATGAATGCTTTGAGTTGCTATGCAAAACGTTTTACTATCCTATGTGTTTGCATGTCTGAATGTATGTATATACATGTGTTATAATCTGTTGAAGCTCAAATATTTTATAGCTTCCTATATATTGAACTATAGGCTAGGATTTGTAAGGATAATATGACTCTAACAGTGTAATTAACATTTTAAAATTTGTTTCCAAATTTTTATATCTAGCAATTAGCCTGGAAAAGCAAAAAACAGTGACGATCTCAATATTAGATGAAAATCAATCATGATAATTTAAACTTCTGATTATATAATCTGAATGGAATCATGAATTCTAAAGTAAAATTTGTGATTTTTAATTTATTAATTGAAGTGAATTTCTGTGTTGATCAAATTGGAGACTTTTGTCATTTTCCATTGATCGGCGTCGTGTAGGGCTCATGGTTTGGCATGAAGGAGACCGGGGCGTCAGGCTTTGTTGGAAATATGTGGGGATATTTTTCTGATGGCTGTGGTGGCCGTGGGGTGGCGTAGTAGGGTTTGTTGAGCAGTTTTTGTCTGTGTTGGATTTGAAGTGATCACAGCGACCATGGCGTACCAGAATGAATCGCGCAAGGGGTAATAGGATCAGTAGTTCGAGACGCAATCATGGTCGAGGTGGTAGGTCGTCTAGAGGTGGCGTTTGCCGTCGTAAGGCGATTTTGTTGATCGTGTTTCTGGATGTTGTGAGTTATATAGTTGGATCTTGTTCCTCTGGTGTTATCGGTGAGATGAGTGGTCGAGAGGGTCGATGGGAGTGTCGGTGACGTGGAGAAGGTCGTAGCGATGGCCGGCGTCGATCAGCTCCGTTGTGCATATGCACGGTGTCGGGTCTATGCATCAAAGTGTTTGGGTTTTGGAAGGAGAATGTTGGACAGGGATTTCTTCGATGTTTTCTCATGTGCGACTCGAAGCCGTTGAAGTGGATGTCGCATGTGTTTGCTCGAGTCGATTTTGTTTCCAGCATTTTAAAACTTTTCCAGATCATTTAACAAAAATGAATTTCAAAACTTGAAAGCAAGTTAGATTTTAAACAATCTTTTAACCAATTAAAGAAGTATGAAATGATTAAGTTTAGAGTGTGATGTTTTAAACAAAATTCAAGTTTTAAAGGTATGGGTTTAAAGTTTTAAATTTTGTTTTTAACAATAGTTTCGATTGATATAAATATTACCTTGAAGAAAATCTTGTAAATTTTGTTCCTAAATGGTTTCAGATTAAAAAGGTAATTTGTTGAAATTTAAGTGTGGATTAAAGTAAAAGTTTTTAACTTTAAATAATTAAAGAATGATGATTTTAATAAACCAAATTCAAACTTCTAAATCTAATTTATTTTAAAATGGAAGTTAAGATTTTAATGTAATATATAATTTATTTTAGTTTAATCAAGTTTTATTAACTAAGGTAATTAAAGTATAATTACATAATTAACTAAAATGATTAATTTTGGTAATTAAATTAAGTTAAACAAATTTATATAATTAATTAAGAGTAGTTGGTTACTTAATTAAGGATTAATTTATCATGGTTAACCAATTAAGAAATAATTAAGTAATAAATATTAATTGAGGTTAATTACTTAATTTCAAGAAGGATTGTTAATTAAGTGATTAGTGATTAATTAATTAATAATAAAAAATAATTTAATCAAGTAATTAGGGTTAATTAATTAAGATAAATTAATTTGAAATTTGAAATTAATTAGTTAAGTAATTAAGATAAATTAACTGTTAATTATGGATTAATTAATGAAGTGATTAAGGATAATCACTTATTGTAATTTAATTAATTAAATGATAATTAATTAAGGGTTAATTAATTAATTAATTAAAGGTAATTAATTTTAAAGGATAATTACATAATAAATATTAATTATTTAATGAACAAAGGTTAATTAATTTATTAATTAAGGTTGATTAATTAATAGTTAAAGGATAAATTAGTTTGTTAATTGAGGTCAATTTATAAATAATTAAAGGGTAATTAATTAAATGATTTGTAATAAATTAATTAACCGGAATTAGTAGTTTATTCATAAGTAATTATCTAATTTAAATTAATTAGATGATTAATTAATCTGACTTATTGGTGTTTGGATTCAATTGAATGATGAATTGTTGATAACTTTGATGTGTAATGCTTTGTGATATGAATTGTTTTAATTCAAGCTGTGATGAAGGTAATTTATTTTATCTGTGATAAATGTATATTGCTTATCTATGGATCTGTGAATGGAAGATAAGCGTTATAGAGATATACCGCTTATCTATATTTGCTATACTTGAATCTGTGATGATTGATGATGTTGCACTATTGTGTGAACTCCCTGGACTACACCATACACACACAAATATGGATTGCACGAGGAAATTGGTTAAGTCACGGATTTTTTTTAAATGTTTTTAAAATTGGATTTTGAATCCAAATGGTTTTGGAAATGGATTTGGGGTAAATGTAAAAAGCTTTTGAAGAGAAGTTTTGAAGATGAAAGTTATTTTGAATAATTTGATAACTTGATTTGAATTTGAATTCAAAATTTTAAATTGAATTCTATGTTTAGAAACTATGGTTTAAAAATACTATACAAATTATAAATGTGTTTATATGGGTTTTAAACCATTTTAAAAGTGTTGTTTTGAGAATTTAAATTTAACCCAAATTTTTAGACTTGAAGGCCTTTAACTCCTGCAAATGTAATCGGGTTTTCCAAAACAAAAACTATTTGTTTCGATATAATAATAGCTTTCATATAAAGAAAGGATTTCCAATTTGTGTTGAAAGATTTCAAGTTTGAAATGGAATTGAAATAGTTTTGAAAGCTATGAATGAATCTTTATGAAAGATGGTTGAACCTTGTTTTGAAATTGAAGAGGATTTAAATGGTATATCTTTTATACATAAAATATTTGAAATGTGGATTGTTTTGAAAGTTATGAATGGATCTTTGGAAATAGTTTTGAAAACTATGAATTGAATCTTTGATTTAAAGATTGGATGAGTTAATCCAATTTGAAAGGGAAATTATTTAGAAAGGCTATGAATGAATCTTTGTGAAAGATTGGTGATCTTTGTGAAATGAATCTTTTTGTTTAAAGATTTGTAAATGGTAATTTTTTTTAACCATTTGAAAGAAAGGTTTTGAGTTTTATGTTGTGACTTAACTGAGATCCCAATATCCATATATTTTTAAAATTGAGCGCTCATTATTCGGTTTAGCCAGGATGGGACCTTTGTGTCATATAACCCATTTTGAATAATGATACGATGTTATGGATAACATTTGAAGACCGATGGTGTAGACCGGATATTTCTGAAAGAGAAAGGATAATTCATCGAATGTCTCTACACTGACTGATCCCCGGTATAGAGACTTGATAACCCTTTGTGATGCGAAGTCCAGACGTGATTACGGATTATTCGGATCTGCAAGGGCTTCTTTGGAAGTGCCTTCAATTTTGTTCGAACCCGAAACAGACTTGTATGGATGTAAGTCTGACATTACACTTTGAGATGTAAAGCTGGTCTCTATCAAATACATTTCTGTTTGGTGGCGGAGATTTATTCTCTTAGCTTAACACCCTTCTCTGAGATGTACGATCTTAGAGGTTATGTAGTTGATGGTTGCTAGTGATACATTCCCAATTTTGTAGTGTGGCAAATTGAGTGCTACTATGTATTGCTGATCATTTGTTGAACGATACATGACTTTTGCGAAAAGTGTAGGTTTATGGACGAGACCTCATCGGACCTCACTCCCCGGAAATGGTCGAAACGAGAAAGATGCAGCAAGGTTGCAGGGGTCGCGCCCCTAGGGTATATCCATTCCTTTAGGAAAATGGTCGTATCATGGTATGGACCCGAGACATTTAACCTATATGGTTACTGCAAATACATTGCGTTATGGCTGTTGGTGGTGTGGGCCCTCGGATAAAGGTCGCAAACGACCCTTGATGGCATATCCTTAGGTGTTACTCCCCAGCAGGGAGGAAACCGACCTTGTGTTGGCAGAGTGCTGGGTAAGTTCTTGGGGCGTCCCTCTAGAGGCGTTCCCATGTGGCAATTGGAAGTTCCTTAGCCTGACCTTTTGTTGGAAATCCAAAGAAACAATATGCCACTACGCCATAAATGGCCTTCTGCAACACAAAAAAATGTTGGGTCAGGCCCAAAAAATGTTGCCATAGGTCTATGGCAACACCTTTGGGGTGATGCAATTTTTGCCGTTGCCTTAGACCTCAAAGGCAACATTTTTACTATCTAAGGCAACATAAGTAATATTGTTGCAGTAGAACCCTATTTGGGTCTATAGCAACATCCATAGGTGTCTGTAGCAACATTCCAAAATGTTGCTATAGATATTAACTTTCTGAATTTGTGAGGCCCACAATGTAGAGCATATTTGATTTTTTAATAGAAATAAATATTTATTTAATAAAATGCTATTGCACAGAATTTGATATTCAAACAGTAATTTATTTAAATAATATTTTATTTCAACATTTGAAATAGTACAAATTCCCGACTCCACTATTTTACAATTCAATGATATATAACACTGATATTCACATATACAGATATTCCTCGCTACATCACTCAGTTCACTCATTACATATGCAGTTTCAATTTATACAGACATCGACACTGACAAATATATGACGAGCCGAGTGCCGAGCCGAAGGCGAGCCGAGTAGCGGGTCCAGTCTTCAAGCTCATGCACATTTGATTTGACTTTGTCTTCAAGCTTGTATTCAGCTGTCCAGTCTTCAATACCTGTCACATATAATTCAAAAGCAGAAATCGGGAAAATAATATTTAACTCGAACAGAAAATGAAAATATTTTTGTTATATTATTTGCCTCAGGTATTTAGGTTGTTTCTTTTCATATTTTTTTCTGACAGGGACCAAATATTTGCACGGACAACCTGTGAATGCACAAGTCAGCTGTTCACAAGTGCATAAGCCAAACATGAATGCAACACAAGGATACAAGACAGTATGGAAGACAGCAAGCAATAGTTCAGGCAAAAATGCACAAAGGAGAAGCCAAGTGCACAAAGTAGTACTCAACACAGCAAGAAACATAACATGACCAAGAAATGCATGTACATGGATGAACATACATGCATCATAAGGCTTGGTACAAGAAGCTACTCAAGTGCAACTACTCAAGTGCAAGTTCATACTCAAGTGCAGCCAGATATGTAGATAAGCCAAAAAAATGGACACGGCACAAGTTCAAACCCGAGTCATCGACTGGATTCAACTCAGGGCCAAGCAACCAACAAAACAAACAAGTACCAGGTTCGGCAAAATGTAGACAAGCTAGTGCAAGAAACACAGCAGTACACATAGGCAGCCCATCAAGCAAAAACAGTGAATGCATCAGGCACGTACAAGAGAAACATAGGCAGTAATATGATATACAGAGGACTTGGAGCATTAGTTCATGTTAAAGAACAAGGTTAGCATGATACCAGTTCAGTCCAGACCAAGCAAAACCAACAAAGCTCAACACACATATGTTTATATATATCGTGGAAATCAAAACTCAATGTTCAGATTAGTCAACAATTTAACAAAACCAAAGATCACTTTCAAAGTTCTGATTTTCAAAAATGCAGAAGTTTTCAAGTGAAGCAGTTTTCAAGAGGACAGCAGAATACAAATACTTCAAGTTCTGGTTTAACAAATGCAGCAAGGTACAAAGGTATGTGAACAAGTTTAACAAAGGTTCAAGTTCTGGTTTAACAAATGCAGCAGAAAGGAGCTAACAAGCTCAGATCAGAAATCAAAAACAAGCCAGTGAACCAAAATCCAACATACCAAATAATATCACATCGCAATTCATCATCGGCAAAGCAAAATCAAGCCATTGGACCAAAATCCAACATACCAATACATCATCGCAATCCAACATACCATATTTCTCAAAGTCCAACAGAAAGATTAAACTCGAGATTATAGGAAATAAAGCCTATAAATAAATCCCAATTCATCATCGGCAAAAGCATGCGAGTGTAACCAAAATTGAGAATAATCAAGTAAACCAGAAGGCAGAAAACATACCAAATAATATCACATCGCACCCGACGACGAAGTCAAAGCAATTCGAGCAATCAATCAAGGAGAACGAAGGAGCAAGCTACCAGGAACGTTTCTTACACTAGATTCGATCAATCAGAGCATCAAAGCAACTGGAATCGCGTGCCCTAGTTTTCACAGAGAGGAACGAGAAAGAAAAATCGCGTGCCCTAATTTTCACACAGAGAGGAATGAGAAAGAAAAGTAAAGCGAGAAATAGAAATTGGTAAGGTGTGGATCGATGGTGTGAAGCGACGGTTGAGATTTTGTTTTAAATGGTGGTGTGGATCGCTGAGGTGTAATTTTTTTTTTAAAATTTTTTAATTAGAATATATCTATGGCAACACTATATAAAAATGTTGCATCGTGTTACACTTGTTTAGCTAGAGCAACACATTTTTATGGCTAAGGTAACACCAAAAATACAACGTTGCAGTAGGGCCAAAATTTTATAGCCGTCGCAACATTTTAGCTAGCAACACCTTGCAAAAATGTTGCAGAAGGTCATCTATGGCGTAGTGTGCGTCCTGTACGGTTTTAGTCGTATAACCTGCCGTGGAATGTGGCGGTAACCTGCTATTGAACATGGTAGCTATAGTAGGCATACGAAGAAATGTTGTATGCTGGCTAAGATTAATATTATACTTTCGAAAGGTTTTCTACACTGTGCACTAATAATAATATCAAATGGTTTTGGCGTATCAAGCATTTTTGATTATCATAAGGAGAAATCTCCTCCAATTCTGCATTTGCATGGTTTGTACGGCGGGAGGCCTTATGGTAGTTTCATTTTCCAAAAAGCATTGCGAATTTCAATTATAAATTCTTTTGTTATTTTTCTTTATTCAGAAATGTTTTTATTTGCTCATACCAGTCCCATGATTATCCGGAGTTTATTGTTCCCTTCCTAAACTTTGGGTGCCTACAATTTTCCACATGGTCAATCTAGAGTTGTGTTTTTTTCTTCAGATAATTAAATAGTAGGCGTAGATTCGATAGCATCTAGACTTTGGATAATGGAGATCACATTTGCTTCATTCTGAAGTGACCTTGCTTAATACAACGTGATTGGGGTTTCTCGCTTCGCGTTTGGAAAGTATGTTGGTGGATCTAGTTTTTGGAGTTTTCGGAGCTTTAGCTTTGGAGTTGCATATGCAGTTTGATGTTAGAGTTCTCTTTAGAGTTTCTGTATTGATGCTTATCTTTCTGTTGTTGTATATTTATCTCTGATATTGTTGGGATTCATGTTGTGTCGAATATTGTGTATCAACAATATATTCAATGTTTTCTTCCACTGTATTGTTGTACTTAATGTGTTACATGCTCCGGCGAATCAGATTTGAACGTTTGAATCCAAGGCATTCAAATACGGGTGAAGTATGGACGTCGATTTTCGAACGCGAAAATCCGGGTCGTCACATTTGGTATCAGAGCTAAAGGTTGAACTTTAGCTTTTGGAGTATAACACATTAGGTAACTCATTAGAGATAGGGTTCCTAATTCCCTAGAGTGAGTATATCCCTAAGATATCTATCTGTATGCCTCAATAAATTCTCTTACTATCCACTGATAGTGAGCAGGAGTGCAAGAAGATGACGAGATAGGAGACAGAGAAGTACCACTAAAAAAGGTCAATGCCCTGTAGCAACAAGGAAACTTTCTATATCAATCTCCTTTGATTCGTCTTTTCAATTCTCTTATGTCTTTGTGGCAGCTACATGAAGGAGCAAAGGTGTAATGCTGGCCTGGCAAATCGTTGTGGATAACTTCTATTTCGTATTCTCATCTTCAGTCTTAACTTCAAATGAATTGGAAATATTAAATTGAAATAAACTGGTTAATAAAATATGAAGATTTGTATCGATAAAATGATTTCAACCAAATTTGAAATTCTATTGTAATTTCTTGTGAAAGATCAAAGTCCAAAGAGGGATAAGCTAGTATATACCTTGGGATATTCCAATCTAAATTGATACCCATTATCTATTTTATTGGGTTTCGATATGTTCTACGAATAGTTAGTTATCCCTTCGAACTAACCAGTGCTCCTGCATATTCGTAGATCCGGATAACAAGGATGACGACCCAGAATTTTTAACCATTTGAAATTGGAATATTTAATTGATTTGAAATATTTAAAAGTAATTTTTTCTTAACTTGAATTCAAATATCACTATTTATTGGGAAATTCAATTGTTAAATTAAATAATTTGAAGTTGAGTAAAATGTTGAATCTAGAGTTTTGAGCCTGTTGAAAATAATTTGAAGGCTTGTAAAATTTATACTGATAATACTGAGGATAATAGAAGTGTTAAAATTGAATTCGGAAGTGTTTTGTTAAGTTTTGAAATTATATCGTTTAAATTTAATTTTAAAAAAATAGCCTTTCGAGGCACAGTCTCGGAATTCGACAAAACTAGTTCCATTGGGTCCGTAATATTGAATTATTATCGAATTTCAAATTTCATATAGATCGGAGTTAGTGTGTGCGTGTACTATATATAAACGCGCTGAAATTTTAACTGATAATAATCTAATGAAATTTGATTTAATTAGTCAAGCTTCTTGTATACGCCACTTCCCTTAACTTAAAAACGTGTCCATCCTTATCTTTTCGTATCTGCAAAACAAAATCAATTCGATTTAAAAAAAAAAAAATGGTCGAAGCCCTCATCTTTCCCCTTTCTTGTCTTCTTATTTCACCTCTTTCAAAATTTAAGCAGTTCGATTCTTATATATAAAAAAACGGCGAGATGAAATTAAGCTCATGGGGGAAGGGAACTCGAAATCGAAGTCGCGATGCTTGGGGCCGCGTTCAAATCGATTACGGTTCGAAGCACAACGGTCGAGATATCGTGAGAACGAGAAGTAGTGGCACTTGCCTGTAGACTGCTATTCGACTTGCTCGAGGAAGTGGATAGGGGTTGAGCGCGTCGGCGTGGATGATGGCGGTTAGTGGTGGAAGTGCGTGGTGGCGCTCATGAGCAAGGCATAGGGTTCGCGTGCGAACGTGGGTGCCGCGTTTAAGTTGCGGCCGATTGGAGAGATGGTAGCGGTCAATAATCGTGATGGTCGCGATGGAAGGTCAAAGTGTCGAGCTTGGGGTCACGTGTGTTGTAGAAGCAGTGAAGGTATTCTGCTATTTGTCTTGTTTAATTTCTACGATTGTGTTGTTAATTTTAAAAAAAGGTAAAATTTTTAAACAGCAAGATCAAGTTTTATAAAATTATTCATGTAACAACCCGCATATTTATCGATTTTATATTTAAATATTTTATTTAAATATTTTGTCGTTCGTCGGATTTTGGTCCAAAAACCTACTTTTTGCAAACAGTCGAATTGGGACTCGAGACCACTCCCATTGAGTTAAAAATGCCGTTTGCGACCTTTTTGAGTATAAGCTTCGATATGTTTGGAGAAAGTTGATTTTTGCTACTTTTTCCCGCTTAGGGCTTTGGTTGGGCTGAGCCAATTAGTCACTTAACTCAGTTCCAACACTCTCCTCTTCATTCGCTTCTCTTCTATTTTCCTAACACTCCAGCTCATGCAAAAATGGAGGAAGAGAATGGGAAATAGAAATTCCTAAGCCCTAGCTTGCTTTGCAAATCCATCTCCTTGCTCCAAAGTTCATGAGAACCCATTGGTAAGCTTCCTCTTCTTCTTCTCCAACTCTTTCTCTCTTCAATTTCAGAAAATATCCTAAACCTAATTTAGGAAATGTTTCTCCTTTAAGCTTAGATTCAAGCTTGTTGAGTTGGAATTGAAGAGTGCTTGTTCTTGCCATTGCTTCATAGCTTCTCCTTCATTGATTTGGGTGCAAAGGTGAGATTTTTATCTCACATCTATGACTATAATTATCTTTGGTTGTTGGGTATGAATTCCTAACACTTCTTCATGTGCATTTGCTCTTGATTTGGATTGGTTTTTGTGAATATTCCAATTTTTGAGTTTTTAAGTCAAATTTGTGTGAAATCCTTCTATAGATGTTTGATCATGCTTTTGGTGATGCATAGAGGAGCATATAGGGCCGGGTTGCCGATTGGCATAAACCCTTAGAGCCAATGTTCGTCCGGTTGCATTTTGGAAGAGTTTGCTCTTCATTTGAATAAGGCTGAAAAACAGCCCAGGCATGATTCAGTCGACTGAAAACTCTGTTCAGTCGACTGAACCTGAAACCCGAGAGTTTCCAGGCATAATTCAGTCGACTGAAAAACTTTGCACAGTCGACTGAAACTGGAAACAGAAAGTTTACTGAACCTGGAAAATTTCCAGGCACATGGTCAGTCGACTGAAAACTCTGTTCAGTCGACTGAACCTGCTGTTTGAGTCCAATTTGCCTTTTTGGATTGAATTTCCAAATTTAAATCGATTCGTGATGATCCTATTTATTGTCATCATTTATTATCATCTTTGATGACTTATTTTCTTTGGGAATTTTAGATATATCCATTTCGATGGATCCTTTATCGATTTCATCGGATTTTTATTCACATCTTCGAATGTGATCTTTGTGATTGATTGTTTCTACAATCCCTCTTGTGCTTTGTCACTTTAAAAATATAAAGGTTTTCTATACTAATAGTAAATATCAAAACTCTTTCTTCAAAATGATTTCAACACTATTTTATTACAAAGCTCGTTTTCTCAAACCAATTTCCAATCTATTAGTATATACAAACCTTTACCTCACTCGTATGAGAAATCTAATTAAACGACTTAGTAAAACGAGTGGTATGAAACGCTTGCGTTTACTTCGTCGGTTAATTCTTGGACTTGTTCGATTGAATCTCTTGTGACAATTTTCTAGTGGAGACCTACAATTTGTTCGTAAATATTTAAGTTAAGCTAGTGGTTATGGGACATGAAGCTAAGCTCATATATTTGCTAGCTTATTGTAATCGACACTTCTCTTTGATCATGACGATCATTTTAGGTTTTAGACTAGCATTGTGCAATGTCTTTGTGATTTGGTTCATCGGACGTCCCGCTGTACGACGTCGTTGTTCCCTTTGATTGTGATTTGGTTCATCGGATGTCCCGCTGTACGACGTCGTTGATCCTTTTTCTTGTGATTCCTGGATTTCGTGTGTTGAATTCTGGAATTTATGTTTCACCAACTTTTATGATGGGCATTGATATATATGTCATTTATTGTGGCTTGGTGAATGAAATTAGGAGTATGACATTCCTTTTTATCTTGACTAGATTATTATGATATTGATTAATCTCTTGTTGATTTTCAATTACTTATTTATCACAGCTTGGCATTGTGATTATTATATGTTTATGTCATATCTCTTATTATATATCACTTCATCTGATATTTATAGCTAGACTGATCCGTTTATTATTTTCTTCTTAAATAATACTCGGGTCAGACTGAGATTTTACTGGTGCTTCTGCTTGACTCCTTATCGGACCATCATCTGACTTTTGGCTAACTACTATAGTTTAGTAGTTTTTGTTGTATACATTTGAGATACAGACTCCATAATGTATACTTATTCTTTTGTCTAGCACTTGTATCTATTCCTTTGTATTATTGTGGATCCTTTTGACCACTACTCTGATGTACACTTTCATGTGTAATATTCATATCTATTTCCGCCTTTGTGATATGAATTGTCTGTGACTGATTTATGTTATGTTTATTTCTATATTTTTTTCCGAAGATATTATAGCCACTGTGTAGTAGCTTTGAGTTTGTGTCGGTATGTCGTATTTCCTCTTGAAATAGAATGCATGTTATATTATCTGATATACCGGTGCTCGCGCAAAGAAATTACACGGATGGTCGCTCCTCAACAGCCTTATTCTCCGTGCTAGTTGACAGCATTACACTGTAGTGTTCTTGGCTAGCGTGGGTATAGAGGTGGGGCGTCACAGCTTGGTATCAGAGCCAAACTTCGGAACAATATGGAATATTATAACAAGGATCATCATCCTAAGTTCATTTTAGGAGTCGTGCTTTAGGATTTTATTCGGGTCTACGTACCGTTCTATCCTATTTTCTTTTATGATTCCTTGTTTTGTCTATCAAGATTGCTTGATATTCAATTTGGTGAATGACCTTTTTCTTCCTCTTCTTTCTTTCTAAGGGAAGAGAAATGTCTAGACCTGGCCGCCTCAGAGCCGTGCCATCTAGCACTCCGCCCCAGGATGGAGTTTTTATGACTGCTCAACAGCTTCTTGATTTAGTGACAAATGCTCAAGCAGCTGGAGCTAACCCGGAGCCTACTCATCCTAGATCCGGTTTTGCACGCTTGTGCAGAGACTACACTGATTTGGGTGGAAGGCCATTCACGGGATCCGAGAGTGTTATAGAAATTCAAGCTTGGCTCAAATCATGCGATCGCATCTTTTCTCGCATGAACCTTATTGACCTTCATCGAGTCCAAGTAGCTTCTAGCATGCTCCAAGAAAGAGCATTGGATTGGTATGAGCTTTTAATTTCTGAAATCGTTGAGGCGGATCTTACTTGGGAGCAATTCCGGGGAAGATTCGAATTGAAATTTGTGCCGGAGGCTGAAAAAGTAACCTTAGCCCGACGTTTCATAGACCTTGTTCAAGGTGAATCTTCTGTGACAGACTATGTCGCATCCTTCGAATCTTTGTCCAAATACGGGGTTGAGTACATTAATATCCCATTGAAGAAAAATCAGAGATTTGTCTATGGCTTGAATAAGAATCTTAAGAAGCCATTACTCCTGAAACTTGAGGTTTCATTTGATCAGATTATTGATATCGCTCTTCGTCTTGAAGAGGCCGATAATGAAGGTGATGTTGAAGTTGTGCATGCCCAACGGAACTTCGACAATAGCTTGAAGAGGCCTATCAAATTCAAAGGCCCCGATTCTAATAAGAAAGGAAAGCAACAAACTCAGGTAGCAAATGTTCCTACCTCTAGTCGTGGACGATGCTATAATTGCGGTTCCACAGACCACCATGTAAGGGAGTGCCCGAAACCCCTCTTTTGCCGTTATTGCAAAGGTTCGGGTCATCTTTTATCTTCGTGTCCTAAGCTTCCAAGCAAGTGAGAAGGAAAGCTGCAACTTTTGGTCAAGGTATTTTCATTCAATCCTCGATGGCATTGTTTTAATTCGTGAACTTTCTATTTGAGTTCTTTTTGATATGGGTTTCATCTCATTATTTTTATATCAAAAGAACTTGTTGATTCTTTTCTTTGAATATTTTGGGCTTATTGACTTCATTGAGAATTGCGAATCCGGATGGTAGATCCGCAACACTCAATTTGCTTTTGTTTAGATGTCGAGATTGTTTTATGTGACTTTTCTTTCCGAGCCGATATTTTTGCTTTAGCTTCGGAATTGACCTTTCTGTAAGGATTGGCTTAATCATTGTGAAGCCCATATCCTATTTTTTCCGAGTGGATTATTCATCTTCGAGCTTTTCTATCTGTTAAGCAGATTTCTATTTTTCTTTGTGATTCCGATTTCAAATTTTTGAAGGCATCATTTTATTCCTTAAGCCCACTTATAAGGAAAGTGTTATTTCTCTCATCTAAATAGTTTGAGAATTTTCCGGTATATTTGACTTGTCTTAGGATTATCACCTAAGTGATCTTTTGTGTGGTGCTAAGGTCTTTTTTTAGTTCGACTTTACCACCGTTTTCATTTGCTACAAGTTGCGGAAGTTAGCATTTCACTTATCGCATTCCGCAGTTGTTATGATTCCTATGAATGAGTTATTATGTCATTCAATTTGTCCAGCTTATTTCATCCATTTTATAAATCGAATGTTCTATGAATATTTCGATGAGACTATTCTTGTATTTACTGATTTTGGATGAAAATAGTAATTTAAAATTTTGCAAATCTTTTTCATAAGATTTATTTATAAGTAAAACTGGATTTTGTTCTTGAAACGAACAAAGAATATTCTTAAAACTTTTTAAGAGATTTATTTATCCTATAAAAGATGATTTTGTGATTGTATTGCCCGTTGAGTGCTTTAAGAATTTTGGTCGATGCGCTTGATCAACGTTATCGATAGGAATTTCCTAAACGCTTTGATGTGACAATCAGACACGATATATTGACTTGTAAAAATTTAAATTTTTCTAGAAAGATTATTACATAAAAATAAAAATGTAATTTTGAAAGTTTTAACTTTTCGGGAAAGAGAATTATTTAAAAGAAGTTCTTTCTTTTTGATACTCTTATTCCTTCTTGTGATTCCTGGAGGGGAACCAAGACTTTGCTATTTGTACCAATACTAGTCGTATTGGTTTGGAATGCCATTCTCTTGCAAAGGAAAACGTGCTATCCCATGTGCTTCTAAATCATTATAGCTTCTCGAGACTAGATAGCCACTTATGATCTAGTGCTCTCGGCTAATGTTTTTGCTTTTGGAATTTGGCATCATCATATTTGGATGAGAAATTTGTTCTCTATCTCGATCATAAATCTTTGGAATATTTATGTTCTCTTAAGGAACTGCTTGTTGACTCGAGTTCCTAGCTTCCTATGATCTTGATATTCTTTTTATTCCCGAAGGGGAAATCGTGTTGCCAATGCGTTTAGTCGTAAGCAACAAGGGGTTGTTTCTTTGTTGATGACCGAATGAAATTATCTTTTTATCAAGTTCATCGGGCGTTTTGATGTACTTCGTTTTATTGAGTTTCATCTCATTTCTTTTATGAACTTGCGTCCGATGTTCTTTTATTGTGTTCGATTCATTGGACGTACCGTTTTTGTACTACGTCGGTGTTCCGAAATCATTCGGGCTTTGATTCATCGGATGTACCGTTGTACTACATCGATGTCTTTGCTTTTGATTCATCGGATGTACCGTTTGTACTACATCGATGTCTTTGCTTTTGATTCAATGGATGTACCGTTTGTACTACATCGATGTCTTTGCTTTTGATTCATCGGATGTACCGTTGTACTACATCGATGTCTTTGCTTTTGATTCATCGGATGTACCGTTGTACTACATCGATGTCTTTGCTTTTGATTCATCGGATGTACCATTATACTACATCGATGTCTTTGCTATTTGATTCATCGGATGTACCGTTTGTACTACATCGATGTCTTTGCCTTTGATTCATCGGATGTACCGTTGTACTACATCGATGTCTTTGCTTTTGATCCATCGGATGTACCGTTGTACTACATCGATGTCTTTGCTATTTGATTCATCGGATGTACCGTTTGTACTACATCGATGTCTTTGCCTTTGATTCATCGGATGTACCGTTGTACTACATCGATGTCTTTGCTTTTGATTCATCGGATGTACCGTTTGTACTACATCGATGTCTTTGCTTTTGATTCATCGGATGTACCGTTTGTACTACATCGATGTCTTTGCTTTTGATTCATCGGATGTACCGTTTGTCCTACATCGATGTCTTTGCTTTTGATTCATCGGATGTACCGTTTGTACTACATCGATGTCTTTGCTTTTGATTCATCGGATGTACCGTTTGTACTACATCGATGTCTTTGCTTTTGATTCATCGGATGTACCGTTTGTACTACATCGATGTCTTTGCTTTTGATTCATCGGATGTACCGTTGTACTACATCGATGTCTTTGCTTTTGATTCATTGGATGTACCGTTTGTACTACATTGATGTCTTTGCTTTTGATTCATCGGATGTACCGTTTGTACTACATCGATGTCTTTGCTTTTGATTCATCGGATGTACCGTTTGTACTACATCGATGTCTTTGCTTAGGTTCATTGGGCGTATCGTTTTTGTACTACGCCGTTGCACCGGCTCAATTTTCTGCTATTCTCGACGTTCCCCACGTCTTTTATCAACGGGAATGCCTTAGGGATTCCGGTTTTCATTCTTGAGCCCGGTGTTATTGTGGAAATTGAAGTTTCACCAGATTTCTTGCTAACTCTTTTGTGCACTTTATGGTGAACTTCCTATTTCAAATTTTCTTTTGTGTTAATATGCTTCTATGGTTGTTACTTCATATATTTCCTTCTTACTTATTGCGAGGACGCAATTTCTTTAAGGAGGGGAGTCTGTAACAACCCGCATACTTATCGATTTTATATTTAAATATTTTATTTAAATATTTTGTCGTTCGTCGGATTTTGGTCCGAAAACCTACTTTTTGCAAACAGTCGAATTGGGACTCGAGACCACTCCCATTGAGTTTAAAATGCTGTTTGCGACCTTTTTGAGTATAAGCTTCGATATGTTTGGAGAAAGTTGATTTTTGCTACTTTTTCCCGCTTAGGGCTTTGGTTGGGCTGAGCCAATTAGTCACTTAACTCAGTTCCAACACTCTCCTCTTCATTCACTTCTCTTCTATTTTCCTAACACTCAATCTCAAGCAAAAATGGAGGAAGAGAATGGGAAATAGAAATTCCTAAGCCCTAGCTTGCTTTGCAAATCCATCTCCTTGCTCCAAAGTTCATGAGAACCCATTGGTAAGCTTCTCTTCTTCTTCTCCAACTCTTTCTCTCTTCAATTTCAGAAAATATCCTAAACCTAATTTAGGAAATGTTTCTCCTTTAAGCTTAGATTCAAGCTTGTTGAGTTGGAATTGAAGAGTGCTTGTTCTTGCCATTGCTTCATAGCTTCTTCTTCATTGATTTGGGTGCAAAGGTGAGATTTTTATCTCACATCTATGACTATAATTATCTTTGGTTGTTGGGTATGAATTCCTAACACTTCTTCATGTGCATTTGCTTTTGATTTGGATTGGTTTTTGTGAATATTCCAATTTTTGAGTTTTTAAGTCAAATTTGTGTGAAATCCTTCTATGGATGTTTGATCATGCTTTTGGTGATGCATCGAGGAGCATATAGGGCCGGGTTGCCGATTGGCATAAACCCTTAGAGCCAATGTTCGTCCGGTTGCATTTTGGAAGAGTTTGCTCTTCATTTGAATAAGGCTGAAAAACAGCCCAGGCATGATTCAGTCGATTGAAAACTATGTTCAGTCGACTGAACCTGAAACCCGAGAGTTTCCAGGCATAATTTAGTCGACTGAAAAACTCTGCACAGTCGACTGAAACTGGAAACAGAAAGTTTCCTGAACTTGGAAAATTTCCAGGCACAGGGTCAGTCGACTGAAAACTCTGTTCAGTCGACTGAACCTTCTGTTTGAGTCCAATTTGCCTTTTTGGATTGAATTTCCAAATTTAAATCGATTCGTGATGATCCTATTTATTGTCATCATTTATTATCATCTTTGATGACTTATTTTCTTTGGGAATTTTAGATATATCCACTTCGATGGATCCTTTATCGATTTCATTGGATTTTTATTCACATCTTCGAATGTGATCTTTGTGATTGATTGTTTCTACAATCCCCCTTGTGCTTTGTCACTTTAAAAATATAAAGGTTTTCTATACTAATAGTAAATATCAAAACTCTTTCTTCAAAATGATTTCAACACTATTTTATTACAAAGCTCGTTTTCTCAAACCAATTTTCAATCTATTAGTATATACAAACCTTTACCTCACTCGTATGATAAATCTAATTAAACGACTTAGTAAAACGAGTGGTATGAAACGCTTGCGTTTACTTCGTCGGTTAATTCTTGGACTTGTTCGATTGAATCTCTTGTGACAATTTTCTAGTGGAGACCTACAATTTGTTCGTAAATATTTAAGTTAAGCTAGTGGTTATGGGACATGAAGCTAAGCTCATATATTTACTAGCTTATTGTAATCGACACTTCTCTTTGATCATGACGATCATTTTAGTTTTTAGACTAGCATTGTGCAATGTCTTTGTGATTTGGTTCATCGGACGTCCCGCTGTACGACGTCGTTGTTCCCTTTGATTGTGATTTGGTTCATCGGATGTCCCGCTGTACGACGTCGTTGATCCTTTTTCTTGTGATTCCTGGATTTCGTGTGTTGAATTCTGGAATTTATGTTTCACCAACTTTTATGATGGGCATTGATATATATGTCATTTATTGTGGCTTGGTGAATGAAATTAGGAGTATGACATTCCTTTTTATCTTGAGTAGATTATTATGATATTGATTAATCTCTTGTTGATTTTCAATTACTTATTTATCACAGCTTGGCATTGTGATTATTATATGTTTATGTCATATCTCTTATTATATATCACTTCATCTGATATTTATAGCTAGACTGATCCGTTTATTATTTTCTTCTTAAATAATACTCGGGTCAGACTAAGATTTTACAGGTGCTTCTGCTTGACTCCTTATCGGACCATCATCTGACTTTTGGCTAACTACTATAGTTCAATAGTTTTTGTTGTATACATTTGAGATACAGACTCCATAATGTATACTTATTCTTTTGTCTAGCACTTGTATCTATTCCTTTGTATTATTGTGGATCCTTTTGACCACTACTCTGATGTACACTTTCATGTGTAATATTCATATCTATTTCCGCCTTTGTGATATGAATTGTCTGTGACTGATTTATGTTATGTTTATTTCTATATTTGTTTCCGAAGATATTATAGCCACTGTGTAGTAGCTTTGAGTTTGTGTCGGTATGTCGGATTTCCTCTTGAAATAGAATGCATGTTATTTTATCTGACATACCGGTGCTCGTGCAAAGAAATTACACGGATGGTCGCTCCTCAACAGCCTTATTCTCCGTGCTAGTTGACAGCATTACACTGTAGTGTTCTTGGCTAGCGTGGGTATAGAGGTGGGGCGTCACAATTCATATTCATGGTTTAAACTTGTAAATTAGTTGATAAATCAATTGATCGTTATTATTATTATTATTTTAAAAAAAATTGACAGCAAGTTATAAACGGTTTGTTAAATTTAACACATTAAGATATTGGCTGTTCAACCTTAATTTAATGTTTTAAAATTTAAGTAAAAGTTTAATTTGATTGGTTGTTTATTTAGGTTATTAGAAATTTTTAGTAAAGAAAGATTTGCAGTAAAAAGGAATGGAAAATAAAAACAGAATAAAATTTACTAATTTATTTTAGTGATTAATTTGATTAGTTAACTTATGTAATTATTTTGGTAATTAGAAAATATTTTATATAAAAGGAGTTAGCTTAAAATTAACTATTAGTTAAATTAAAGAAATAAATTGTTGATTAATTCAAAGATTAATAAACCATATAAATGTTTATTCAAGGTTAAAATCTGGAAGGAAACAAGCCGTTTGGAAGGGGATTTCAAAATTAAAACTCAAAGGTGAGTTAATCTCAGTCAGCTGAATTTAAATTTAAATTTAAATAGTTAAATTTAAATAATTAGTTGAATGGTTGAATTGATTTATGTGTTATATTATAGTATATATTACATCTTGGAATGATTGATTTCCCGCATTTTTATAGCGGATGAGACGCTATGCGCCGCATAATAGCGGATTATATTATATTTAATCCCATATACCGCAATATTCCACCTCGAAGTAGAATTGGTATTTTATATTGTGCTAATGTCTATGGATGCAGGGAAAACGGGTTGGAGGGATCCAACTGGATCCCTCAACATATATTTAAATTATTTACTATTCTCTGTTGTGATTATTGATATTCTATGATGAATTATGTTGGAATATTCAATGCTATGGTTTGATTGAATATATTTGGGTATAATGAGCTACCAAAAAATATAAATTGGATTTTGAAAAAAAAATAAAGAAGTAAATTTGTAAGCGAAATAACTATAGAAAATGTGAATTAATTAAGAATGAATCGAAAGAAATGGAAGTGACATTAAAATACTAATAAATAACTTCGAGTATGAAAATATTTTGAATAAACAGAAATTAATGAATTGTAAAATCGAGTGATATTATTTTAAAGGAATAAAGAATTATTTTAAAATTTAAATTTATTTAAAAGGATTAAGAAGTAATTTGAGAAATCTAAAATTGTATTTTCAGTTAAAAGTAGTTTAAATCATAATTAAGGAATAAAATCTGAAACTAATGGATTTTGGAAAAAAAGGAAATAAATTGGAAATCAATTTGGAAACTGATTCAAGTGTTTGAATTGGAAATTTAAAGAAGAATGTGAAGAGAAGTATATTTCTCTAGATAGCCAAGTACGTTTTCAAAATAAAATTTTAAAAATAAGATAAAGGTTTTAATGTTGTTTTAAAAAGTATGTTTTACGGAATTTATTATTTCAAAATGTTTAAATTCTAAAGTTAGTATTTTTTCAAATCTATTATCGTAGTAATTAATTAAAAGGCGACTTATTATTTTGTTTTAAGAGTAAAACCGTAGTTTTATATTTTATAAAGTAACCTTATTTTCAAATATTTATATAGTATGTATTTTTAACAAATTATTAAAGTAGTTTTAACTTAAATGTTTTAAAGTATATTTCAAAGTAAAGCATTTTAATTTATTTTAAAAATGTAAAGTTTTGTGCTTAGTGATTTCAGGGGAAATAGAAATGCTTGAATTTATTCCGTAAAAAGGAAGGTAGTTTGAAACTGTTTTCAAAGGGGTTTGAAAAGTGAAAATATATCTTGTGAAGATATTTTTGGGATTAATAAATAATTTGGGAAATTATTTATTGTTTGATGGATGTTTTAAATAATAATTGATTGTTAAATCACCGACTATCAATATTGGACAAATGCGTTGATCGTTTCGAAGAGACCGGGATCGAGATTTATTTCTCGAAAACCACTTCGATCTGGTTTGTACGTTTCGTGGAAAACGAGTTTGGATTCGAAGATGGAGCAGTGAAGTGCAAGGGCTAGTCACTACTAATCCTGAGGATATTTCCAAAATGGATGTATTAGGAATAGTGCCTTCGGTTCAGTTCGAACCCGGGACAGACTTGTATGGATGAATGCTTTCGAAACATCGTCAGGTGGACGATGGGCATTCTAAGGGATATGTTCTAAAAGGTAACGCTTAGCCTCAAGCCTCATCAACCGGGAATGACTGAAAATCAGGGGTTATGCAGCAAGGCTAGGTGGGTAGCACCCATTCAAGGTGCGGTCATCTCTATCTAGATGTCCCTTTTTATTTCGGCTTAGAGGTGCGGCTGCTAATCCCAACCGTGGGGTGATCTCACTCGGGATTATCCAGTAAGGGTTAGTCCCGGTCTTGTGTTGCAGGGGGTCGGGAGTGATCCTCGGTACTGTGATCAAGGCCACGTACTGTGACAGGTGGTACCCCAGTGTGTAATCATTAGTTGGAAATCCATCCTCCCTACATGCCTTTTACGAGTTTTGCTAGTATTACCCACGACTGTGACTAGTAGTCAGAATTTAATGAATGTAACAATTTCGGATATTTTAATAAGTATTTGTATTTAGACCCTATTATAATATCAGAGGATTTTTATAGAAAGTGTTTTAGCTATCGTAAGGTAAAAACCCGACATGTTTATTTGTGGCGTGGTCTTACGAGCTGCTTTTGTTTTCAAAGGATTTTTGAAACTTTAATAATCAATTGAGTGTGATTTCTCACACTGGTAATCCAGACCGACTCGGATGTTATTTAACTGTAATGCTCGGGTCAGACCAAGTATTATAGGATACAGGATATGATGTTGTAGAGCTCAGGAGACGAGCTGGATGACGATACGTACTTCCGTACTTGTTTTATATATATTCTGCTGTGTTGAGTAGCTGTGTATCCAGTTGTATGTTATTGATGTTGAATTGTGATTGATGTACTCTGATGATGTAATATGTAAACAAATATATTTGATTTTCGAGCAAAGATTATTTATTATCTATTATATTTTATTCCGCTGCGATGGCTAGATTCTGATGTTGTTTTCTATTTTCTTCTTCTACCTCTTCTTCTTTAATCAAAATGGTTCGTATTTTCGTTCATCTTGAGTTGATTAATGTAGAATAGTGTTCACTCAAGGGGCACGGATTTGCGGGTCTTTACATTTGGTATCAGAGCTTAGGTTGGTGATAACCTTGACTCTGGTGGGAATTACTCATTAAATATAGTCCGTAGTACTCTAGAATGAGTTTGAGAGTATTAATAGATATGAGCGCGTATTTGTTAGTGAATATAAAATTGTTTTTATATTGCGTTGATTTATCGGTTAAGTGTTTATGGATTCTAGTCGATGTGTGGGACGCCATGTCATCGATAGAGGTTCTAAACTCTTAAACAAGATAAACCGACACAGTATTGTTTTAAATAGGGTTAAATGAAATAATTTTATCCAAAATTATTTTGTATATAAAGGAAATAATTTTTCGTAAATTGTTATAGTTATATATGGATGCTTGGTTGTTAGGAATAATAACATTAAATTATCATTATTAATGTGTAAAATTGAATAAGAAATTGAAATAATAACCAAAGATTAAGGAATAAGTTAATAAATTAATGGAATTTGTATATGTGATTCATAATTAATTAAGGAATTGAAACCAAAATTAAAAACTAAGAAACCAATTTGTATACAAATGAAATTTATGAATGTAAGTTATAAATGTGAATTATAGTGTGATTAATAATCAATATAAGATGAAATTCCAAAGTAATGTTTGAATATAAATTTTAAGGATTTGGAATTTGGAAATTTGGAAATTTAAATATCTTTGAAGTTGCAAATGATTCTCAAAAGTTGGGAAGATAATATATATTGAGAAATATTTTTGAATCAGATTTGAAATCTAGAGAGATTTGGAATTAAAAATATTTGAAGGGTTTTAAAAGAGATAAAAGCATTGAACTCACTTCAGTCGCTGGAAAATAATCCGGATGATGATGGCCACATCATCAGTATTCATTTTCGAGTTTCTAAAGTGATGGATTTCCTACTAGGATAATTGGTTATGATATTGTTTGGGCTTGTTGGGTTTACAAGTTGTTTAAGAATTTTCAAAAGGAATTTTGTTTTGGTAAAAACAAGTGTTTGAAATCCAGAGATTTGATTTGATATACCAAGAGGGTATGTGTAGTTATCATTTAAAAATGGTTTTGGAAATGAAACCGAACAATTGAATTCTAAGAAATTCTATTTAAAGAATGTGAAAAGTTTAAATGAATCAACTATTGAACTTATAAGTAAAGTTGATATTAACAAGAAGAAATTGGAAATTTTAATCCGGGAATTAAAATTTAATTTAAGTGAATTAAAGTGAAGAGAATATACTTGAATTTAACTTGAGATGAGTTAAATAAAATTGAAACTGAAATCGAATCAAATTAGATATAAAGTTGAAGGTAAAATGATTATAATTGTGAAATGAAAATCTATACCTTAAGCTAGTGAGTGTGTGTGTGTGTATAATCTGAAATTTGGTTATAAGATGAAATGACTCAAATGAGCAATATAAGCTTTTGAATAAATAAATAAGTTTTGAACTCATATATTGAGAAATAAAATTTAGTTAAATTTGGATTGAATTGAATCAAAAGTCAGTTGTGTCAAGAATGATATTAAATGGAATTAAGTCCTTGCTTAATAAAACTTAAAAGAAGGATATGTAACTAGATTTAACTGAAGTTGAGTTGGAATAAAACTTAATTTAATTGCATTCAGTCGAATTATAGATAATATTGAATGGAATAAAATTCTACTCAAACAAATAAATGTAAATTAAGTAAGGTTGAACTCATGAAAATTAAATAAAGTGGTTTTAAAGATAGAAAAAAAGGAGAGAAAATCCAACTCAAGCATAAATTGAATGACCTTAATATTACTAACTTCAATAATGAATTGTTAATGTAAATTTAAATTTAAATGGATAAAGGAATAAACTAATCGAATAAAATAGTAAAATGGTTGGGATTTGATTAAAGGAAAATCAAATCAAAGATTTAATGGAAGTTGGTGGAATAGAATAAACTTAAGTTATTGGGTAGAATAGTTTGAAGAAAATAAATAACTTAAGTGAATTGTGAGATGGTTATTTAATATATTGGTTGTCGAGTTTAATAAAATGGTTTGGAATCAAACTTTTTGGATATTAAGGGAAATGCAATGAAAAGATTGTGAATAAATTAAAATGGGATGCAATCGAGTGTAAATTAAGTTAGAATCAATTTAAATGGTAATAAAGCTTAAATTATTATTTATTCACATTAATATTGTCGAATTGCATAAGAAAATGGATCGTTTGATGTAAACGGGATTAGATAAATTCTATGAGATATTAGAAGTGGTATAGGATGATTTTGAAGTCTATTGGAAATAATATGAGTTTGTTTTGCTTAGAATGAATTAAATATAAGCAAGCAAGTTGTAAATCACTTAAACTGAATGGAATGGTTTGAGAATTAGTTGTAAGCAATTGTAATAAATGTCGGAACCTTATATTTGCTTATGGAAATTATATAACATGCATTATATGTGAAATTTATGTGTTAGCTACTGAAAGTAAGTGAAATGTTAATAAATTGCATATATTTAGCACTTATATGTTTGAACTGAGTAAGTACAGGTACTGGGAAGCCGTTGGGCTGGGTTTGGATCGCGCTAATTGTAAAATAATAAGCCACTTTCTTAAAAATGCTAAATAAGGTATGTCTACGCAATAAAAATAGGAAATATGAACTGTTTTTGGTTTTTCCGACCGTGTGGGTCGATGTATATATATTTATATCTTTTGTCAAATTGCAAAAGCTCCTCCGTACAAAGGAGACTCAGTCAAAATTTTCCGAAAATTTTGGGAGTTTGAAAAATTTTTGAAATTTTTTTTGTTAACAACAAAACTATTTCAAATTGGAAATCGAAATAAATTAGGGAGTGAAACTAATTTAAATAATGATATAAATCAATTATAAATGGATGATAAAAATTCAATGTTCAGTTTTGAAGATAAAATTGAATTCATATGAAATTGGAAATCCGATTTAAAAAAATAAAGTGGATAAAAAGGCTAAAGTAAAGTAATAATATAAGAGTATATAAAATGCTTATATTAAACCTAAGAAATGAATGGTAAAATTCATAAGCAAATAGATTTAAAACTGAATATTAAAATCTAATGTAAAATTGTGTATGTAAAGTAAGGTGAAATTGAAGAAATTGTTTGAAGAAACTAAAGGAAGAAAAAGTTTGCAAGTAAACTTTTATTTGATATTTTAAATAAATTAGTAAGCGGAACTAATAAAAAGAAATGGATTATTTACATATGGGCTGAAATAAGGCGAATACAATTCAATATTCAAAGTTTGAAGACAAAATTGAATTCAAGTAGAATTAGAAGATGGAAATCTGAATGGAAATTTGGAAAAAGTATTTAGATTGAAAGGCAATTAGTAAAATTGAAGCAAATTGAATTCAAATGGAATTGTAAAGGCGTAGTAAATAGAAATGGATATAAACTCCAATAGCGAAGTGAAAATAAATAAAGAAGCATATTAAATGCTTATACTAAACTTAAGAAAGGAATGGTGAATTCTTAATTGGAAATTGATATTACAAGTATATTCCAAGTTAGCATTTGAATGAATAAATATTGACATTTTATAAGGAAGTCGATAAAATATTTTTGAATGCCGTGATTGGATATTATTGCTATGTAGGATATACATGTATTATAAAGGAAAAGGAAAATTGGTTTTGATTTCAGAATATAAATTTGAATTGCTCGACAAAAAGGTATGTGTTTGAATTTCTGTATGAAATTTGATTGGGTTTTGATCTAGCCGCTTGGCTTTTGTTTTCTTTTGAAGGGCCCATAGAGGCATTTTGTAGTTGTACCGAGCTAGCCACGCAAAGGAGACGCTGGCGAAATTTTTCGGAAATTTAGGGAGTTAGAAAATTTTTGAGAAAATTTTGATAATTCAAAATTTGGTTTTAAATTAAAATTTTGAATGATTGAGCAAAAAGTATTGTTTGAAAACTATGGGAGAGTTTGGAAAGTTAGTAAAAATGATAATGGGTTTTCTATAAAAAGATAGATCGGTAGGATGTTTAATTGTCAGAAACTGTTTGGTTTTGGGGAAAAGTGAACGAGTATTGTACCATTCTTCCTAACTAGTGATTTCGGGGACGGAATTATTTTAAGGGGGAGGAACGTGACGACCCAGAATTTTTAACCATTTGAAATTGGAATATTTAATTGATTTGAAATATTTAAAAGTTAATTTTTTTTAACTTGAATTCAAATATCACTATTTATTGGGAAATTCAATTGTTAAATTAAATAATTTGAAGTTGAGTAAAATGTTTAATCTAGAGTTTTGAGCCTGTTGAAAATAATTTAAAGGCTTTTAAAATTTATACTGATAATACTGAGGATAATAGAAGTGTTAAAATTGAATTCGGAAGTGTTTTGTTAAGTTTTGAAATTATATTGTTTAAATTAAATTTTAAAAAAATAGCCTCCGAGACATAGTCTCGGAATTCGATGAAACCAGTTCCACTGGGTCCGTAATATTGAATTTTTATCGGATTTCAAATTTCGTATTGATCGGAGTCAGTGTGTGAGTGTACGATATATAAACACGCTAAAAATTTACATGATAATAATCAAATGAAATTTAATTTAATTAGTCAAGCTTCTTGTATACGCCACTTCCCTTAACTTAAAATTGTGTCCATCCTTATCTTTTCGTATCTGCAAAACAAAATCAATTCGATCTAAAAAAATATAATAATGGCCGAAGCCCTCATCTTTCCCCTTTCTCGTCTTCATATTTCAACTCTTTCAAAAATTAAGCAATTCGATTCTTATATATAGAAAAAACAGCGAGATGAAATTAAGCTCATGAGGAGGAGAATCTCGAAATCGAAGTCGCAATGCTTGGGGTCGCGTTCAAATCAATTGCGGTTCGAAGCATAAGGGTCGAGACATCATGAGCACGAGTAGTAGAGGCGCTTGCCTGTTGATTTCTATTCGACTTGCTCGAGGAAGTGGATAGGGGTTGAGAGCGTCGGCGTGGATTATGGCGGCCAGTGGTGGAAGTGCGTGGTGGCGCTCGCGAGCAAGGCTTAGGGTTTGCGTGCGAACGTGGGCGCCGCGTTTGAGTTGCGACCGATTAGAGAGATGGTAGCGGTCAGTAATCGTGATGGTCGCGATGGAAGGTCAGAGTGTCGAGCTTAGGGTCACGTGTGTTGTACAAGCAGTGAAGTATTCTGCTATTTGTCTTGTTTAATTCCGGCGATTATGTTGTCAATTTAAAAAAAAAGGTAAAAATTTTAAACAGCAAGATCAAGTTTTATAAAATTATTCATATCCATGGTTTAAACTTTTAAATTAATTGATAAATCAATTGATGACTATTATTATTATTATTTAAAAAAAATTGACAGCAAGTTATAAACGGTTTGTTAAATTTAACACAGCAAAATATTGGCTGTTCTACCTTAATTAAATGTTTTAAAATTTATGTTAAGTAAAAGTTTAATTTGACTAGTTGTTTATTTAGATTGTTATAAATTTTCTGTAAAGAAAGGTTTAAAGTAAGGAGGAATGGAAAATAAAAACAGAATACAATTTACTAATTTATTTTAGTGATTAATTTGTTTAGTTAACTTATGTAATTATTTTGGTAATTAGAAAATATTTTATATAAAAGGAGTTAGCTTAAAATTAACTATTAGTTAAATTAAAGAAATAAATTGTTGATTAATTCAAAGATTAATAAACCATATAAATGTTTATTCAAGGTCAAAATCTGGAAGGAAACAGTCGTTTGGAAGGGGATTGCAAATTAAAAGTCAAATATGAGTTAATCTCACTCAGCTGAATTTAAATTTAAATTTAAATAATTGGTTGAATAGTTGAATTGATTGATGTGTTATATTATAGTATATATTACATCTTGGAATGGTTGATTTCTCGTATTTTTATAGCGGATGAGACCATATGCGCCGCATAACAGCGGATAATATTATATTTAATCCCATATACCGCAATATTCCACCTCGAAGTGGAATTGATATTTTACATTGTGCTAATGTCTGTGGATGCAGGGAAAACAGGTTGGAGGGATCCAACTTGATCCTTCAACATATATTTAAATTATTTATTATTCTCTGTTGTGATTATTGATATTCTATGATAAATTATGTTGGAATATTGAATGCTATGGTTTGATTGAATATATTTGGGTATAATGAGCTACCAAAAATATATAAATTGGATTTTGGAAAGAAAATAAAGAAGTAAATTTATAAGCAAAATAACTACAGAAAATGTGAATAAATTAAGAATGAATTGAAAGAAATGGAAGTGATATTAAAATACTAATAAATAACTTCGAGTATGAAAATATTTTGAATAAACAGAAATTAATGAATTGTAAAATCAAGTGATATTATTTTAAAGGAATAAAGAATTATTGTAAAATTTAAAGTTTAAATTTATTTAAAAGGATTAAGAAGTAATTTGAGAAATCTAAAATTGGTATTTTCAGTTAAAAGTAGTTTAAATCATAATTAAGGAATAAAATCTGAAACTAATGGATTTTGGAATAAAAAGGAAGTAAACTGGAAATCAATTTGGAAATTGATTCAAGTGTTTGAATTGGAAATTTAAAGAAAAATGTGAAGAGAAGTATATTTCTCTGGATAGGCAAGTATGTTTGCAAAATAAAATTTTAAAAATAAGATAAAGGTTTTAATGTTGTTTTAAAAAGTATGTTTTAGGGAATTTATTATTTCGAAATGTTTAAATTCTAAAGTAAGTACTTTTTTCAAATCTATTATCGTAGTAATTAATTAAAAGGCGAATTAGTATTTTGTTTTAAGAGTAGAACCCTAGTTTTATATTTTATAAAGTAACCTTATTTTCAAATATTTATATAGTATGTATTTTTAACAAATTATTGAAGTAGTTTTAACTTAAATGTTTTGAAGTATATTTCAAAGTAAAGCATTTTAAATTATTTTAAAAATCTAAAGTTTTGTGCTTGGTGATTTCAGTGGAAATAGAAATACTTGGAATTTATTCTGTAAAAAGGAAGGTATTTGAAACTGTTTTCAAAGGGGTTTGAAAAGTTAAAATATATCTTGTGAAGATATTTTTGGGATTAATAAATAATCTAGGAAATTATTTATTGTTTGATGGATGTTGTAAATAATAATTGATAGTTAAATCATCGACTATCAATATTCGACAAATGCGTTGATCGTTTCGAAGAGACCGGGATCGGGATTTATTTCTCGTAAACCACTTCGATCAGGTTTGTACGTTTCGTGGAAAACGAGTTTGGATTCGAAGATGGAGCAGTGAAGTGCAAGGGCTAGTCGCTACTAATCATGAGGATATTTCCAAAATGGATGTAGTAGGAATAGTGCCTTCCGTGCCGTTCGAACCCGGGATGGACTTGTATGGATGAATGCTTTTGGAACAACGTCCGGTGGACGATGGGCATTCTAAGGGATATGTTCTAAAAGGTAACGCTTAGACTCAAGCCTCATCAACCGGGAATGACTGAAAATCAGGGGTTATGCAGCAAGGCTTGGTGGGTAGCACCCATTCAAGGTGAGGTCATCCCTGTCTAGATGTACCTTTTTATTTCGGCTTAGAGGTGCGGTTGCTGATCCCAACCGTGGGGTGATCTCACTCGGGATTATCCAGTAAGGGTTAGTCCTGGTCTTGTGTTGCAGGGGGTCGGGAGTGATCCTCGGTACTGTGATCAAGGCCACGTACTGTGACAGTTGGTACCCCAGTGTGTAGTCATTAGTTGGAAATCCATCCTCCCTACATGCCTTTTACGAGTTTTGCTTGTTTTACCCACGACTGTGGCTAGTAGCTGGAATTTAATGAATGTAACAATTTCGGCTATTTTAATAAGTATTTGTATTTAGACCCTATTATAATATCAGAGGATTTTTATAAAAAGTGTTTTAGCTATCGTAAGGTAAAAACCCGACATGTTTATTTGTGGCGTGGTCTTACGAGATGCTTTTATTTTCAAAGGATTTTTGAAACTTCAATAATCAATTGAGTGTGATTTCTCACGCTGGTAATCCAGACCGACTCGGGTGTTATTTAACTGTAATGCTCGAGTCAGATCGAGTATTATAGGATACATGATATGATGCTGTGGAGCTCAGAAGACGAGCTGGATGACGATACGTACTTCCGTACTTGTTTTATATATATTCCGCGTGTTGAGTAGCTGTGTATCCAGTTGTATGTTATTGATGTTGAACTGTGATTGATGTACTCTGATGATGTAATATATAAACAGATACATTTGATTTTGAGCAAAGATTATTTATTATCTATTATATTTTATTCCGCTGCGATGGCTAGATTCTGATGTTGTTTTCTGTTTTCTTCTTCTACCTCTTCTTCTTTAATCAAAATGGTTCGTATTTCAGTTCATCTTGAGTTGATTGATGTAGAATAGTGTTGACTCAAGGGGTACAGATTTGCGGGTCGTTACAACAAGAGTACTTCGTGAAATATTGAACGAGTTTGTTCTTATATCTATTATTGGTATTCTGATTGGTAAGCGAAATGCAGAATAGATATTTGGTTTGATCTGGAAAGATATTTCTTTATCTTTAATCTGTTTTTCGTTATCTCCGCAGCAAATTTCGAGGATGAAATTTTCGGGAGGAATCTGTAACATTCCCAGACATAAGCCAAGTTTAATTTGATAATTAATTTAATTTTTGAAATTAAATGGTGAATTAAATTGAGTTTTCCAAATAAAATAAAATACTAGTTGTTTGTATTGATTTTTAGTAGAAATTTAAATTTGAAAACTCAATAATAAATATATTGGAAATAAATTGGCATTAAAATTTTATTATTAAGTTAATAAGAATTTTATTCTAATTTTATTAAATATGCATTTTTATTTAAAAATGATGCTTTGAATTTAATATAACAAAATTTTCGAAGACTATTAAGTATGAAATTCTAATATGTTTATTCATGTGAAATTAAATTTTAAAAACCATTTTGCTTTATAGGATTATATAAATGATTAAAAAAGAAAATATATTTATTTAAATAGGAGATATGATATAAAGTTATAAGTAAAATATTATTTGTAGTGTTTAACATATAGTAAAAGTTTAAAAGTTGTTTAAAAGCTAAATTTTATAATATACATGTGCGTGTCATTTATTAAAGTATGGTTTGTTTTAAAATTCAATTTTTCTTAAGATTTTATAAAAGAGAATGCATTTATTGAATAATAGAAATTTTGTATATATATTAAAACATTTTTTTAACAAGGGTAAACAAAATAAAATACATATGTTAAAAATAAGTACTTAAGGGTTAAAATACAAATTTTAAATTAATTAAGATAAAGGATTTAAACATAATGTTAATTACATATAACAAGTGTAAGAATTTTTATAAAGGAATTAACAAGTGTTATGTCAGAATTTCCATGTGGTAACAAGTGGCATTAATTTTGTTTAAAATGAATTAAATTTTATATTGAAGAATAAAAACTAAACTACATTCCTTTCTCATATCTTTAACATCGGATCTAAAATAAGAAAAGAAAACAAAATCAAAATCAGTATCAAAACAAAATCATCTCAAGGTCAAAACCTGAAGCAAATCATGTTATAAATCCAATTCAAAAACCCGTGGATCAACTATTCTTCAAACCTGGGAAAGAAAAAAAAGATTAAAGGCTACTAAGTCTGGAATCAAACAACATAGACCTGAAAACAGAAGATTTAAACCTAAAAGATAAAAAGAAAAATCAAGCAAACATGGACAGCAAGCAAAATAGTTCAAGTCGGGCAAATTCAAATCAAAGTAAAGCCAAAGCGATTCATCATCAAGTAAGAACTAGGGATTTTCAAACTCAGGAAACAAAATCAATAAATCTGTTCTCTGTTTTGACATTCCAGGTGAGCAAACCTTTAATTCAGAACCTTGAATCTATGGATTGATATGCATACATGTGTTATACTCTGTTGAAGCTTAAAAATTTAGAAGAAAATTTTCATAGCTTCCTATATATTGAACTATAGGCTAGGATTTGTAAGGATAATATGACTTTAACAGTGTAATTAACATTTTAAATTTGTTTCAAAAAAAAATTATTTAGAAATTAGCCTGGAAAAGTAAAATAACAGTAATGATCTCATTATTCTATGAAAATCAATCATGATAATTTAAACTTCTGATTATATAACCTGAATCGAAGTACAAAATCATGAATTTTAAATTAAAATTTGTGATTTTTAATTTAGTAATTGAAGTGAATTTTTATGTTGATCAAATTTGGGACTTTTGTCATTTTCCGTTGATCGGCGTCATGTGGGGGCTCATGGTTTGGCATGAAGGAGACCAGGGTGTTAGGCGTCGCTGGAAAAATGTGGGGATATTTTTCTGATGGCTGTGGTGGCCGTGAGGTGGCGTAGTAGGGTTTGTTGAGCAGTTTTTGTCTACGTTGGATTTGAGGTGATCGCATCGATCGTGGCGCATCGGAATGAATTGCATAGGCGGGAATGGGATCAGTGGTTCGAGACGCAATCGTGGTCGAGGTGTCAGGTCGTTTGAAGGTGGTGTTCGCTGTCGGCAGGCGATTTTGTTGATCGTGTTTCTGGATGCTGTGAGTTGTATAGCCGGATCTTGTTCCTCTGGTGTTATCGATGAGATGAGTGGTCGAGAGGGTCGATGGGAGTGTCGGTAACATGGAGTGGATCGTAGCGATGACGGACATCGATCAGCTCCATCGTGCATTTGCACTGTGTCGGGTCTGTGCATCAGAGTGTTTGGGTTTGGGAAGAAGAATGTTGGCCTGGGATTTCTTTGATGTTTTCTCGTGTGCGACTCGAACTCGTTGAGGTGGATGTCGCGTGTGTTTGCTCGAGTCGATTTTGTTTCCAGCATTTTAAAACTTGTCCAGATCATTTAACAAAAATGAATTTCAAAACTTGAAAGCAAGTTAGATTTTAAATAATGTTTTAACCAGTTAAAGAAGTATGAAATGATTAAGTTTAGAGTATGATGTTTTAAAAAAAATTCAAGTTTTAAAGTTATAGGTTTAAAGTTTTAAATTTTGCTTTTAACAATAGTTTTGATTGATATAGATATTACCTTTAACAAAATCTTGTAAATTTTGTTCCTAAATGGTTTCATATTAAAAAGGTAATTTGTTGAAATTTAAATGTGGATTAAAGTAAAATGTTTTAACTTTAAATAATTAAAGAATGATGATTTTAATAAATCAAATTCAAACTTTCAAATTTAATTTATTTTAAAATGGAAGTTAAGAGTTTAATGTAATATATGATTTATCTTAATTTAATCACTTTTTATTATCTAAGCTAATTAATGTATAATTACTTAATTAGCTAAAATGATTAATTAGGTAATTAAATTAGGATAAATAAATTTGTGTAATTAATTAAGAGTAGTTGATTACTTAACTAAGGATTGATTTATCAAGGTTAACCAATTAAGAAATAATTAAGTAATAAATTTTAATTGAGGTTAATTAATTAATGTCAAGAAGGATTGTTAATTAAGTGATTAGTGATTAATTAATTAATAATTAAGAATAATTTAATCAAGTAATTAGGGTTAATTAATTAAGATAAATTAATTTATAATTTGAAATTAATAGTTAAGTAATTAAGATTAATTAATCATTAATTATGGATTAATTAATGAAAGTGATTAAGGATAATCACTTATTGTAATTTAATTAATTAAGTGGTAATTAATTAAGGGTTAATTAATTTATTAATTAATTAAAGGTAATTAATCTTAAAGGATAATTACATAATTAAAGATTAATTATTTAATGAATAAAAGTTAACTAATTTATGAATTAAGGTTGATTAATTAATAGTTAAAGGATTAATTAGTTTATTAATTAAGGTTAATTAATAAATAATTAAAGGGTGATTAATTAAATGATTTGTAATAAATTAATAATTAATTAAATGGAATTAGTAGTTTATTCAAAAGTAATTATCTGATTTAAATTAATTAGATGATTAATTAATCTGACTTATTGGTGTTTGGATTCAATTGAATGATGAATTGTTGATAACTTTGATGTGTAATGCTTTCTGGTATTATTTGTTTTAATTCAAGCTGTAATGAATGTAATTTATTTTATCTATGATAAATGTATATTACTTACCTATAGATCTGTGAATGGAAGATAAGCGTTATAGGGATATACCGCTCATCTATAATTGTTGTGCTTGAATCTGTGATGATTGATGATGTTGCACTATTGTTGATACCCCTGGACTACACCATGTACACACAAATGTGGATTGCATGAGGAAATTGGTTAAGTCGCATATTTTTTTTGAAATGGTTTTAAAATTGGATTTTGAATCCAAATGGTTTTGGAAATGGATTTGGGGTAAATGTAAAAAGCTTTTGAGAAGAAGTTTTGAAGATGAAATTTATTTTGAATAACTTGATAATTTGATTAGAATTTGAATTCAAAATTTGAAATTGAATTCTATGTTTAGAAACTATGGTTTAAAAATATTATAAAAATTATAAATGTGTTTATATGGGTTTTAAACCATTTTAAAAGTAATGTTTTGAGAATTTAAATTCCAACCCAAGTTTTAGACTTGAAGGGCTTTAACTCATGCAAATATAATCGGGTTTTCTGAAACAAAAACTATTTCTTTTCAAATAATAATAGCTTTCATATAAAGAAAGGATTCCCAATTTGTGTTGAAAGATTCAAGTTTGAAATGGAATTGAAATAGTTTTGAAAGCTTTGAATGAATCTTTGTGAAAGATGGTTGAATCTTGTTTTGAAATTGAAGAGGATTTAAATGGTATATCTTTTATACATAAAAGATTTTGAAATGTTAATTGTTTTGAAAGTTATGAATGGATCTTTGGAAATAGTTTTGAAGACTATGAATTGAATCTTTGATTTAAAGATTGGATGCGTTAATCCAATTTGAAGGGGAAATTGTTTAGAAAGGCTATGAATCAATCTTTGTGAAAAATTGGTGACCTTTGTGAAATGAATCTTTTTGTTTAAAGATTTGTAAATGGTAATTTGTTTGAACCATTTGAAAGAAAGGTTTTGGGTTTAAGTTGTGATTTATCTGTCCCAATATTAATATGCTTTTAAAGTTGAGCACTCATTATTCGGTGTAGCTGGGAGAGGACCTTTGTGTCATATAACCCATTCCGAATAACGATATGACGTTATGGATAGCATTTGAAGACCGGTGGTGAAGACCAGATATTTTCGAAAGCGAAAGGATAACTCATCGAATGTCTCTACACCGGCCGATCCTTGGTATAGAGATTTGATCACCCTTTGTGATGGGAAGTCCGGACGTGATTAGGGATTATCCGGATTTGCAAGGGCTTCTTTGGAAGTTCCTTTGGTTCTGTTCGAACCCGGAACAGACTTGTATGGATGTATGTCTGACATTACACTTTGAGATGTAAAGCTGGTCTCTATCAAATACATTTCTGTTTGGTGACCGAGATTTATTCTCTTAGCTTAACACCCTTCTCTGAGACATATAACCTTAGAGGTTATGTAGTTGATGGTTACTAGTTATACATTCCCAATTTGGTTATGTGGCATGCTGAGTGTTGTTGAGTGTTGCTGATCATTTGTTGATCGAAGCATAGTTTTTGTGAAACGCGTAGCTTTGTGGACGAGACCTCATTAGACCTCACTCCCTGGATATGGTCGAAATAGGAAAGATGTAGCAAGATTGCAGGGGTCATGCCCTTAGGGTATGTCCATTCCTTTTGGAAAAGAGTGGTATCATGGTATGGAGCCCAGATATTTAACCTATGTTGTTACTGCAAATACATTGCTTTATGGTTGTTGGTGTTGAGGGCCCTCGGATAAAGGTCGCAAACGACCAGGGTTGGCATATCTTTAGGTGTTACTCCCGGGCAGGGAGGGAACCGGCCTTGTGTTGGTAGTGAGCTGGGTAAGTTCTCAGGGCGTCCCTCCAGAGGCATTCCCATGTGGTAATAGGAAGTTGCTTAGCCTGTCCATTTGTTGGAAATCCAAAGAAACAATACGCGCCCTGTACGGTTTTAGTCGTATAACCTGCCATGGAATGTGGCGGTAACCTGCTATTGAACATGGTATCTATAGTAGGCTTACGATGAAATGTTGTATGCTGGTTAATATTAATATTATACTTTCGAAAGGTATTCTGCACTATGCACTAATAAGAATATCAAATGATTTTCGCGTATCAAGCATTTTTGACTATCATAAGGAGAAATTTCCTTCAATTCTGCATTTGCATTGTGTGTGCGGCGGGAGGCCTTATGGTAGTTTCATTTTCCAAAAATCATAACAGATTTCAATTATAATTTCTTTTGTTATTTGTCTTTATTCAAAACTGTTTTTGTTTGCTCATAACAGTCCTATGACTAACCATGAGTTTATTGTTCCCTTCCTAAACTCTAGGTTCCCACAATTTTCCACACGGGCAGTCTAGTGTTGGTTTTTTTCTTCAGATAATCAAATATTAGGTGTAGATTCGATAGCATCCAGCCTTTGGATAATGGAGATCACATTTGTTTCATTCTGAAGTGACCTTGCTTAATACATCGTGATTGGGGTTTCTCACTTCGTGTTTAGAAAGCATGTTGGTGGATTTAGTTTTTGGAGTTTTTGGAGCTTTAGCTTTAGAATTGCAGATGCAGTTTGATGTTAGAGTTTGTTTGGAGTTTCTGTATTGATGCATATCTTTCCGCTTTGTATATTTGTCTCTGATATTGTTAGGATTCATGTTGTGTCGGATATTGTGTATCAATGATATATTCAATGTTTTCTTCCACTGTGTTGTTGTACTTAATGTGTTATAAGCTTCTGCGAATCGCATTTAAACTTTTGAATCTGTGGCATTCAAATACGAGTGAAGTATGGATGTCGATTTTCAAACTTGAAAATCCAGTTCGTCGCATATTAGGATCCAAAGTAAGTGGTTAGTTGATTTCCGCAATGAGGTATGATGGCTTGAGATGCAATCATTGTATGACATGAGTTTTTCATATTGGCTTAAATCACACAATGTTGAATAATGGTTATTTTTTTATTAAGCACCAGACAACATTTGCGATTTATGCCTTTCTAGTTCAGTCATCCATAAGTCGATTGTCAGCAACTCCGTAAATTGTTTAACTTTGCAAACTGCATCTGTTAGCTGGCTGAAGCCTAGGCTCTCCATTCTTCGAGAGTGCCATTCCAGCACTTCTGGTTTTCTGGACTAAGTCGTTCTTACAAGGGCGGTTTGAAATTCTCTTCTGGTACTCTGGACGTTAGCATCCAAATTCAAGTCATCTTCATGAAGGTGTAAGTCATCTTCAAAATCCTAAGCATCCACTGCTATGTTTTCTCATGGAGTTTTCACTCCTTGATTTGGGTTTAAAGCAGGTAGTTTTACGACAGGCAGAGTATTTGCATTTTCTTCTATGATAATTCCTACAGTTCCATTCATCACTCATTTTTGCTTATGCCTTCTGTTTCTTCCATACAAGCCAAAAATAGAGGGATTCACTTACTCCACAACATCTACGTCCTTAGGTACCGTTCTGGGGGTAGTTAGTGGTTCGAGCACTAAGAGAGCATTTATCATGTCCATAAGAGCTTTTTGATTGTTTTCCATGTCTCGTTTAATTTCATCAACTGTCTTTTCAATTCCCCTTTAGGTAACAACCTCATGTTGAGTAGAAGATTCCAGTGCTTGATTTTAAGTATTATTCCTTGTATCGGCCCCTGTTAGTTGGTTGTTGGTCTGTTAAATTCATTTTGCTAGGGATTTGCCTCTTCTCCAACGACAACGATTCCTATGGATCTTTCGAAATTAGTCCTTTTTCTTCCCGCCATTAGTCTTCAACGGTACGATTTCCAATTTCCTAAAGATAATTTTGCATATTAACTTTTGGGTATGGTGGATCCTAAGAGGAAAATTAGATCTAAGCCAGATTTCAGTTCTCAGTGGAAGCACCAAAATGTTAACCCAAAAAATGGATCAACACGCTGGATTGAGTGTGAAAGCACTAGCCCTATTTATCAAGGCAAATAAAATAGAAAAAGAAATAGTAAATCGTGGAAATGGTAAAAAGACAAAATATTTTTATGGTGGTTCGGCTATTGACGAAATCTACATCCATTTTATAGCTTTTATTGATCAACTGTTGTTACGAAGGAGTTTGGTTTACAATATAATTCTTCTTTTATAAGTTAGATCAAGCTACCATTGTTAGAGAAAATCGAAAGGATATCAGTTTCCCTTTAATGGCTGTTGTAAGGGGGAAGAAGAGTGAAGAAATAAAGGTAGGGTTTCAGCAGAGATTAGAGCAGAACACTTTTATATTGCAGATGGGATGGTATTTATAGGATTTGGAGAGTACGTGAGACAGAGCTACTTTTCCAGAGCCTGTATTCGTCATGCAGGAGGAGTCTACAAAATTTGGTGGTGACCTGAGCTAATTATTTGGTTCGGTACCTTTTTAATGGGGTTAGATCCGTATATATTCTAATACTTAGTGAACCTCTGTTCTGTGTCCTTTGGAGGTTATCTGAGCTATGTATTAGGACCGATACTTATCGAATGGGGTTGTAGTGGTAACTATATGAATACTTAGTGAATTTTTGAGTCTTCTCGATAGGGTTATCTTCCTATCCTATAATTGAGAGCCCTGTCTGAATATCAAGTCATTTGGAGTTCATTTGTTCATCCATCTTCATGGATCATCCAATCCATCTGCTTGTAGGAGATCCATCCATAAGGACATGAAACTTCATACATGTAATATACATGTGTAAGAGAGCATCCAAATCGGATCTCATGAGGATCCAAGCTAAGTATTTGGATCAGCGATGATCCAATTGAGTTGGATCAACGATGATCGAATCTGGTTGGATCGGTGGTGATCCATACCATTAGCTTATTTTTTAATCTCTTCTTTTGGGTCATTGGAGATCCAGCTATAAGTCATTCAATACTTAACCAAATGATACAAAATTTCATACATGAAATGTAAATTAGTAGAAGAGCCTCCAAATTAGATATTATGAGGTGGGGCCCATCCTAGGTGGGTCGGACCTGATCCATCAAACCCGCTCAATTCAGAGGAGATCCATCAATAACACTGTAAATACCCAATTTTTTGACACCCGAAAGTTGACATTGATACACCCACGGTATCCAATGCCGCACAGTCGAATGCCGGAAAACCAAACCATTAGGATTTAAGAAGAATAAGATAGAAGAAGAAAAAGAAACAATAGCAGAATCTCACATTTCGTGGCAGAACAAATATAATAGATAAATGAATAATCTTTAAAACAAAGAACTATATCGATTTTACATACATCACATTATCAAAGTTTACAACGACACCATTCAATACTAGGCATTTTAAAACATCTAATCCATATTAAAACCGGACTTACAGCAATCCCAACACAGCGGATAATACATAGTATAATGATACGTCTCGCCATCCACCTTGAACTCCAGATCTTCACAGCACATTTTTTTTGACTTCGCTCCAGAATAACTGATAACCTGATTCTAAGCTGCCCGTGTGGAAAATTATGGGCACCCAGAGTTTAGAAAGGGAACAATAAACTCTAGGTCAGTCATGTGACTGGTGTGAGAACTTAAAAAACAGTTATTTTTCACAAAGAAAGGAAAATAAATCCGCTATGCTTTTTGGAAAATGAAACTACCATAAGGCCTCCTGCCATACACACAATGCAAACGCAGAATTAGAGGAGATTTCTCCTTATGATAGTCAAACATGCTTGATACGCAAAATCCTTTGATATTATTATTATTAGTGCATAGTGTGGAAAACATTTCGAAAGTATAATATTAATCTTAGCCGGCATAGGCATTTCACACTTATGCCTACCACAACTACCATGTTCAATAGCAGGTTACCACCACATTCCATGGCAGGTTATAGAACTAAAACCGTACAGGGCGCCTATTGTTTCTTTGGATTTCCAACAAATGGTCAGGCTAAGGAACTTCCTACTGCCATATAGGTACGCCTCTGGAGGGACGTCCCGAGACCTTAACTAGTTCTCTGCCAACACAAGGCCGGATTACCTCTGTAACTAGATAACTACTACACGAGTACGCCATCCCCCGGTCGTTTGCGACCTTTATCTGAGGATCCTCAATCACATAGCAACAACCACAAAGTGTAATAGATTTGAAGCTACCAAATAGGTTAAATATCTAGGCTCCATACCATGATACCACCCTTTTCCAGAAGGAAATGACATACCCTAAATGGCGTCACCCTCATAACCTTGCCGCATTTTTTCTATTTTGACCATTTCCGGGGTTTGAGGTCCGACGAAGTCTCGTCCACAAAGCTACACTTTTCACAAAGTCATGCGTTGATCAACAAACGATTAGCAGCACTTCGTATGTCACATTACCAGTTAGGGAATATATCACTAGTAACCATCAACTACATAACCTCTGAGCTTGTACGTCTCAAAGAAGGGTGTTAAGCTAAGAGAAAAAATTCTCCGCCACCAATAGAAATGTATTTGATAGAAACCATCTTTGCATCTCAGAGTGTAATGTCAGACACACATCCATACAAGTCCGTTCCAAGATCGAACGGAACCGAAGGCACTTCAAAAGAAGCCCTTGCAAATCCGGGTATTCACGAATCACGTCCGAAATCCCCATCACAAAGGGTGATAAAATCTCTAAACCGGAGCAACCCAGTGCAGAGACATTCGATAGGTAATCCTTTCGTTTTCTAAAATACCCGGTCTTCAACACCATCTTCGAATGCAATCTCATTTCATCGTATCATTATTCGAAATGGGTTTTGTGACACAAAGTCCTCTCCCGGCAAATCCCAATAACGGGCGCTTATTTTAAAAATAAGTATCCAATCAGATTTCAAACAAATCACAATAAATTTCTATTTTGATCTTTTAAACAAAAGATTCATCACAATCACAAAGGTTCGATATGGTTTTCGAATATCCATTTGGAATCCGATCCTCGGTCGCATCGAAATTCAAATGCCATTTAAAGGCCAATATTGATAGTCGGTTATTTAACTATCAATCATGCAACGACCCGTGATTTTGACAGTATATTTTAATAAATATTTAATCTAATTTAAATGAAATACAAGCTTTTCAAATTTATAAACTGATGAGATCATTGATATTTAACAGTTATATATGTTTTGAGAAGAAACTTTGATATAAAATCTTTCAATACTATTTAAAATAAAAACTCTTAAAATATTTATAAAAAAATTTGTCCTATTAAATTGAAATTAAAGGGTCCGATATTTTCACATTTGATAATATACATATGAATATATAATCGCAGTCTTTAAATAATAATGTTTAAAAATACGCAACCATATCAATTATTAAACATGAATATTAAAACGTAAGTATAAAACATAATTATAAAATATAAGATATAAATATAAAATATAAGATGTAAATATAAATATAAAATATACAAATACAAACATAAGCTATAAATCAATGTTTGAAAATTTAATTACAATTAGAGAAATAAAAACTAGGAAAATTTTGTTAACAGAAACTTATATAAGTGCAAGGTCAGAAACAAAAATCAATGCATAAGTTAAAAAGAATAACCTGTAACATATATTTATACAACAAAAATCTTCAACAAAGATTATAACAAAGTTGCTGTGAAATCATGTATACATAAGAAAACAAAGTATTCACCACATTTAAATACAAATATCTTTATACATATACAAATATCTTTGTACAAAATACAAATATCAGAAACATTAATTATATGTAAACATATATGAAGACATATTCATTAATGCTAGTACATAATTTGTCATTTCAGATTACAAAATAATCTTACAGCCGAAATATCATGTATCATTTCAATTTACAGTAAAATTAATAAAAACAAAACCTGAACAATGCAAGTTGAAGCTTATACCAGAAGACACCATTTTGTCTAAAGATGTTCTACATATATACACTATATAATATGCTTGTTCATTTACAAAACTTAATAGGCAAAACTGAAAAATAATAAAAGAAGAAAACCAAACATCTGTATTTACATTCATTCAAAATCAAGGCAGAAAAGCTTTCAGGAAATTCATCTGTAGTTTCTTCATCAATCTCTACTTTCTGTTCAACAAATTTTGGTGACTAAACATTCAATTTTTAAAGTTTAAGTTGGTAGATAGTTCCTGTATATCTTGTGTTGCTATATATTGTAGTATGTGGTTCTGGAATGTTTTCAGGAAATTTAAATATGTGATGATCTCCAGTATTCTTAAAGCTATGAGCAAAGAAGTGAAAGAAAACTAATATTCTTCATTTAAACCAATTTAAACTTATGAATTGAAGCTAATTTAAGTTGTTTATCTTAAATCAAAGGTCTGGAAACTTGTTTGAAGTTTAACAATATGACATATATACTGTTTAATCAAGTTACAGTAAAAAGAAATCAAAAGCTAAAATTTGAAAGCTTTAATTTGAAAATTTGATCCCATATCTTGATTTAGCATATAAAGTTAGGATTTTTAAAATAGAAACGATGATTTTTAGATCAATATTGAAGGTGCAGTTTGAATATGAATAAAAGTTACATTTTTGTCAATGTCTGTTGATTCAATTAATTTTAATTGTTGAAATTTATTATGATGCAAACTTGAAGATGTATTAACATAGGAAAAATGCTAAATAATTTTTCCAATGCAAGAATGTTTGTGACGAATCGAAAGTAGTGTTTAATATCGCGTTTTGTTGTTCATTGTTAAATTCGTGTTTTCGGCACCTTGGATTGATCGAGTGTCACGCAAATTTGGGTGAAGGCGAGGAGGGTATGGCCATGGCGTGGATGAAGTGGCTTGGCCTCCGGTGATGGGTGATGGCAGAACGTGGTGGTTTTCAGTGGGGTTTCGTGTTTCGAGTTCGAGCTTCAGGCATTTTTTTTCGATTCGCCTTTTTGTGAAGATCTGGGTTTTGTTTTCAATTATTGGATCGATTTGTGGTTTGTGGGTGACAGTGGGGGTTGTCGGAGCTGCAGCGAACCACCATGCACGTGCACGGTGGCGTTTGGGGTCTGATTTTAGTGTCGAGGGTTGACAAGAGTCGATGCATGAGACTTTTGGAGTTTGGTTCGAGCTCGACTCTGGTTTGCGTGCATGAGTGTTTATTACTGCTGTTATATTTTAAGTTAACATAAGCTTGAATAAAAAAAAAGTAGAAAAGGATCAGTTAAGAATAAGGAGAAGGTGGGAAGGAAGAGTGACGTGGGAAAGAATAGGGGGAACTCGAGACTTTCTCGAGTAAACGTGGTGTGTGCTCGGGTCCACTCCCTAATGGTTTTGCTTAAATACATTAAGTATTTTTTTACACAAAGTTCAACATTAATTTAGTAAATAATGATTGGTTAGATTTAAGTCAATATTAGATTTAAAATTTATCAAAGAAAGGTTTGTAAAAGAAGATGATTAATTAATGTAAAGTATAAGGTAATTATAAATGTAAATTAACTTATACTTGTAATTAAATTAATAACTTTGAGTAATTTGTAATTATAAATTGATTTTGTGTTTAAATCAATTTTAAACTTAAGAATCTTAATTAATTACTTAAAGTTAATTAATAATAAATGGTAGTTAACTTAAGTGATTAATTAGAATTAAATGATAAATTAATTGATAATAAATGATTAATTAAGTAATTAGTGATAATTAAATAAGTAATTGACTTTTACACAATAAATAATAAGGTTAGTAATAAATAATTAGGAATCAATTAGTTAAGTAAGTAATTAAGTAATAATTAATAAAATTTAATAAGTTAATTAGTAATTAATTAAACAGAATAATAATAATTTATCCCTAAGTAATTAATTAAGTTAAGTAAATCAAACTGTATTGATATGAACTGATGATTCTTGTCTAATTGACTCTGATATCTGTTTAGTGATATTCTGTGATATGTTGTGATATATTCTGGACATATGATGACTGTGTATGATTTATCTGAGATATTTGTTATGTAAATTCTAAGTATTGAATTAAACTGTTAAGACTAAATAGACAACTTGGCCCTTACAATGGCGTTTGGATTTCGGTGAGACCGGGATCGGGTATCGAATTGATATTCCGAAAGCCACGTCGATCCAAATTAAACGATAGGTCGTGACATATCAAGTTGAGGTCGAGATGGCATTTTAGAATGCAAGGCTTATCGTCGATAACTCTGAGGGTGATTCCAAAACGAGTGTAACGAGATAATGCCTTCGGTTTCGTTCGAACCCGGAACAAACTTGTACGGATTGAATGCTTTCAGCACATTGTCAGGTGGACGATGAGCATTCTAAGAGATATTTTCTATAAAGGTAATCGCAGCCTCAAGCCTCATCAACCGAAAATGGCTAAAACAGGGGAGATGCAGCAAGGTTAGGTGGGTCATGCCCAAGCAGGACGAGGTATACCCCTATCTAGATGTCCCTTTATTTCGGCTTTGTGGACAGTTGTTGGACACAACTGCGGGGTTACCTTGTTCGGGACTGTTCAGTAAGGATTGGTTCCGGCCTTGTGTTGTAGGAGTCGGGAGTGATCCTCGGTACGGTGATCTAGGCCCCGTACTGTAACGGACGGTACCCTAGTAGCCTTGCCATTGTTGGAAACCCATTTTCCCTACGAGACCCTACGGTTTTGATTTGTATTACCCACTTTTGTGGCTAGTAGCTGGAATTTAATAGATGTAACAATTTCGGCTATTTTCCATTTATTTGAAAACCCTAGATACTATTATAATATCACTGGATTTCCTATAAAATGTTTTGGTTAGCGTAAGGTAAAAACTTACATGTATTTATGTGTGGGAAGTCTTACATGATACCTTGATTTTCAAATGGTTTTCAAAGTTACACAATTTTAACCCATTTACTCACACCAGACCCATGTCTGACCCGGAGTTTATATTTTGTTTTTCATAAACTCTTGGGTACTCAAATTTTTATGAGTAGCCAAGTGATAGGTATTTGGAGTATTGATTTTCTGAAGGAACTTTAGAGAAGAAGACCAGACGTATGTATCTATCTATATAGTTCCATTGTGTAGTTAGCGTACGCTGTATTTTGGATGTATGTATGGACACATATGTATATGACAGTTCTGTTGTATGATATTGTATAACTCTGTTGTATGTAGAACTATGTATTAGTTATGTGATGTATTATATTTTGTTCCATTCCGCTGTGAGATTCTGATGTTGTTATTTCTTTCTTTCTATTATTTCCTTTTTCTTTCCCTTTATTTCTTAATGATGATACGTCTTTCTAGGGTTAGAAAGGTGGGTCGTCACAGTTGTTACCAGAGCGCTAGGTTGAGCGAGTACCTAGGCTCTTGAGTAATATTTATCTTGAGAGTGCGTATTTGTATTTTCATATAATTATATATATCTATCTAAATTTGTTGAATTACCTGTCCAGATGGCCAACATGAGTTCTGGAAGGAGAGGCAGAGTTAGGGGCAGTGCTTCGACAGATAATGGACGGAGTCAAAATGCTAGTGAGGCTGTAAATCCAGTACCTCCTCAAGTTAGTTTTGCAGCTTTATGCAATGACTTCAACAATCTTGGAGGCCAACCATTTAAAGGTTCAGAATTGATAATTGAAGTTCAAGCTTGGCTACACTCTTGTGAGCGCATCTTTAAGAATATGAAGTTGTCGGATGAACGAAAAAGGGAAATGGCATCATGGCAATTGCAGGGTGGAGCAGCAGCCTGGTGGGATGCAACAGTAGCAAACATTTCTGAGGATGACATTTCTTGGGACAGATTTAAGGAGCTATTTAAGGAGAAGTTTATGCCAACGGCAGGGAAAACCCAATTGTATCAGGATTTTCTAAATTTGAAGCAGGGTAACATGTCTATTTCGGAGTATGAGACCAGATTCAACGAACTTTCTTGCTATGGACCAGGACTCATTGATCCTCCCCTCAAAAAGAATGAAAAGTTTGTGCAAGGATTGAGGTCTGAATTTCATGAAAAGATGACGGTGCTTTTGAAAGTATCTTTTGTTGATTTGATTGATATGGCTTTGAGATATGAGAAATTGATGAGTAAGAAGTCTGTGGCACCAGTTGCAGCTTTAGGTGGGAATTTCACTAATCCAAATAAGCGAAAGTTCGATCCCAAATGGAGAAAGCCGAGCAAGAAGAAGCTTGTAAATAACAAGGGACCCCGCAAATGCAACATTTGTCAGCAAGAAAGACATTTGGCTAATAAGTGTCCCAGAAAAGGATTCCAGCATCAGCAACAGCAACCGCATCATAGTGGTCCAGGATCAGCTATGGTTCAGAGATTGTTGTGTTTCAATTGTCACCAGCCTGGTCACATGATCAAGAATTGTCCACTTTTGTAGAGGGCGCCTCAGAATAAAGTCTTTACTCTGGAAGCCGGTCCATCTTCTTCTTCTAAGGGCAAGGGGTTTTGGAAGGTACTTTACTTTTAGATGGCAAGTACATTAAAGTTTTGTTTGATTCGGGTGATTCCTTGAGTTTTATTTCTCTGGAATCTGTAGAGAAGTTCTTTCTTACCCCTAGTTCTATAGACTGTCCTAACTTGGTATCTAATCCTATAGAAGGGGTAACCAAATTAGATACGATCTGTAAGGACTTGAAGATTTCTTATCTATCCCATAGTTTTTCTTATGACCCGTATGTGTTGAATTTTAAGTGATTTGATCTTATTTTGGGAATGGATTGGCTGGATAAATATAGAGCAGTTCTGAATTGTGATGAAAGGACAGTTTCGCTGGAAACTGATTTGGGTAGAATTGCCAGAGTGTCATGTGATAATTCTTGAATTCACTTGAGTAGTCTTATTCATGGAATTGAGACTTCTCAAGAGGAGATTGAAGATATCGATGTGGTACAATATTTTCCTGATGTTTTTGAGGAAGTTAAGTGTCTGCCACCACATCGAGAAATAGAGTTCCGTATTGATTTGATTCTAGGAGCAGCGCCGGTGATTCAGCCCAGTAGGAGAATGCCTCCTAGGGAGAGAGAGGAGTTAATTAAGCAGACTCAAGATCTTTTAGAGAAGGGGTTAATTAGGCCCAGTTTTTCTTGTTGGGGCTCTACTGCGGTGTTTGTCACTAAATCGGATGGATCACTAAGGTTCTGTGTGGATTATAGAGAATTGAACAAGGTGACTATCCGTAATAAATATCCTCTTCCTCGCATCGATGATCTTTTTGACCAGTTACATAGTGCTTCTATCTTTTCTCAACTAGATCTAGCTTCAGGTTTTCATCAGTTGCGGGTAGCTGAGGACAGTATTCCCTTGGCTGCATTTAGGGGACCGAATTGTTTCTATGAGTGGTTGATTATGCCTTTCGGGTTAACCAACGCTCCTGCCTACTTTGTTGACCTCATGAACCGAGTCTTTAGGGATGTATTGAATAAGTTTGTGCTGGTATTCATTAATGATATCTTGGTCTACTCCAAATCGGAAGAAGAGCACAGGCAGCTTTTAAGGATTGTATTGGAGACTCTGAGGAAGCATGTGTTGAAGGCAAAGTTTTCGAAGTGCCATTTATGGAAATCGAAAGTTAAATTTTTCGGGCACATTGTTTCTGGTGAAGGTATTTCTGTAGACCCAGCAAAGGTTGAAACTATTTTGGAATGGAAACAGCCGCAGACACTGACGGAGGTTTGCAGTTTTCTGGGTTTAGCTGGCTACTATAGGAAATTTATCAAGGATTATTCCAAGATTTCTTCACATCTGACTAAGCTGACTAGGAAAGGAACAAAATTCAAGTGGACACCCTAGTGTGAAGAAGCTTTTCAGGAATTGAAGACAAGGCTAACTAGTGCACCAGTGCTTGCTATTTCGGATGGGAAGAGCAAATTCAAGGTTTATACTGATGCTTGTATGGTTGATCTGAGAGAAGTTTTGATGCAGAATGGAAGGGTAATTGCGTATTCGAGTCGGCAGTTGAAGCCACGTGAGAAGAATTATGCTACACACGATCTTGAACTGTTAGCCATTGTTTTTGCTTTGAAGATTTGGAGACATTATCTTTTGGGAGAGAAATTTGATTTATTCACGGATCACAAACCGTTGAAATATCTTTTCTCTCAAAAAGATCTTAATTTGAGACAGCAGCGGTGGGTTGAATTTCTAGCATCCTATGATTTGGATATTCTGTACACTCCGAGAAAGGCAAATGTTGTAGTCGATGCTCTTAACAGGAACGCGGTTCTGTCTCTTCTGGAAGTTGTTCCATCTCTTATTGAAAGGATTTCAAGCAAGCAAGCATCCGATAAGATGTTGAGAAGGATCATCAAAAGAGTTAGGAAGGGCCAATGTCCTAGTTTTGAAATTGATGGCCAAGGAACATTAAGGATCAACGGGAGAATTTGTGTTCCGAATGATAGGGATCTGAAGCAGGAAGTGTTGTCTGAGAGTCATCGTTCCAAATTAAATATTCACCCGGGAATCTCGAAGATGTATAAGGATATAAGGAGAGTTTTCTGGTGGCCGAATATGAAGAAGGATATAGCTAGATTTGTGAATAGTTGCGCCATCTGCCAACAAGTTAAAGGTGATCAACAGAAGTCAGCCGGATTATTGTAGCCTTTGGAAATTCCTGATTGGAAGTGGGAAATGATTTTGATGGATTTCATCGACGGATTGCCTAGAACCAGGAAAGGAAATGATGGTATATGCGTTATAGTGGATCGTTTAACTAAGAGTGCCCATTTTATACCCGTTAAGGCAACTCGTACTGTAGCTTCTCTGGCAGAAATTTTCTTGAAAGAGATAGTCAGATTGCATGGTGTTCCTGTCAGTATAGTAAGTGACCGTGATCCTATTTTCACTAGCAAATTCTGGGAGGCTCTGCAATCAGCAATGGGAACAAGTTTGAGATTGAGTACAGCCTATCATCCTCGGACTAACGGACAGATGGAGAGGTTGAATTCAATTCTCGAGGATATGTTGTGGGCTTGTGTTTTGGATTTTGGACGATCGTGGGAAGACCATCTTCGTCTAGTGGAATCCTCTTATAATAGCTATCAGGAAAGTATTAAGATGGCTCCTTATGTAACAACCTGGTATTTCGCATTAATTAATTTTCGTCGTTTAACGATTAATGTGCTAGCTAATTGATAGTGGGAGTTTTTAACCGGGTTGAAATTCATTTAAAAATTATTAAAAGGGGTTAAAGGCTTTAAAATTATTAAAAGGGGTTAAAGGCTTTAAAATTATTGATAGTGGGAGTTTTTAACCGTGATATATCCAAGACCCGCTCCCCTTTTCATTGATTCCAAAACCCTAACCTAAGCACACGAATGAAAATAATAATGGCGGCTCATCCTTTTTCTTCGTTCGATCAAAAATTAGGGCTTCGTGTAATTTGCTCGTCCCTTAGACGCTTCGGCCGCTTGGTTTGAGTTTGTCTTCGCGTCGAAAAGGTGAGTGATTTTCTTCACTCACATCTATATTCGAATTAGTTAAGTGCTTCAGATGTTCGATTTTATCTCGTTGTTGGTGATTCCACTGATTTTACCAATTTCGTGTATTTTGGTGAATTTCTGGCTTGTTCAAATTGTGATTTTCGTTGTTTGATTAATTGATACTCTCGGCCTTGGATCTGCTGATTTTATTGACTTCGGTTACCCGGTTTTGTTGACTTTTTCTTGGTGACAACACTATACTCGGCCATTCGATCTTCGTATGGGTGTTCGAGATGGTTACTGACTTGTTCAAATTTCGATATTACTTGCTATTGACTTTCGCTTTTGGGACTTTGGCATGATGTCGTGATAATGGTCAGCTTCGGCATGACCACAGTTTTGAGTCTTATTTGAAATTGCTACTTTAAATTCTTTGTTCAATGTTGCCTTGACTTGAAACTGAATTTTTATTGTACTTGTTAATTAAAACTTTGGTTTGTATTTTGTGCTGAAGGCACCTAACTTCGACACCTTGGGCATTTGCTTACGTGCGGCGTCGACGTTGTTACACACTGCATATACTTTCTGATTTGTGTATACATAATGCCTTGATTTTGTTTTGTCGAACTTGCTATTCTCTGATCAGTTAGCACTTTTGCCTGTATTCTGGTCGTTGCTGGTCCAGTTGCACATGATGTTGATATGTACGTGTATATTTATATGTACAAACATGTATACTTGTAATTAGTGTTGGTTCTGGTTCACTGGTGCATCCTTGGTGCATTTGTGTTATCTTGTATAAATGTGCATTGCTCCATCTTTATATTACAGGGTCTGTTCATTTGAACTTCATTTGCATTGCTTGATTTTGTGTGTCTGGTCACTAGTATAGCTTGCATTGACATTGGTCTTGATTTTGAGTTCAACCCCGGTTCTTGCATCATGTGTCACCATTGTCTATGTGTTAGTGATAACCTATTTCTGCTGTCCACCTGGGTTGTAGCTGCTGTCCACCTGGGTTGTAGCTGCTGTCCAACTGAGTTGTAGCTGTTGTCCACCTGAGTTGATCATTGAAGTGCCTTGCCTTGAGCTTTGGCCTTTGCTGGTTCGTCATGTAGTCTAATGCAGGTGAATGTTTTGATGTTGGCATTGCATTTCACTTGTGTACCACCTGGGTCTGCATCCCTAACCATGTCACTATTTTCGGGTCTTGAGCTCTTTGATTGTGTGATGTTACATGTAACGTACGCGGATTTTTCGTTGCCGAAAAACCGAATAGTTATGGGTTTTAAAAAGAATTTACTTAAAAGAAAGAGAGAGAAGAAGAGAAAATAGAGAGGAAAGAAGATAGACAATTTTTAGAAAACAGAGAATTTTTAAAATAGAACGGGACAGAAAGGAAACAAACAACAGAACAACATCAGAATCTCACAATTCGCAGCGGAACAACATATAATAATAAATGAATAATCTTTAAACAAAGAACTGTATCAGTTATTACATTTCATCACATTTCATTACATCACATCATATCATCAGAGTGTACAACAACATACAACATCAAACAGTGCAGCGGAAAAAGAAATACTATATAAACTAGTAATACGCCATGCCATCCAGCTTGCCTCCAGCAACTCCAGAATATCCAGAATATCCTGATAAACCTAACTCTTAACTGCCCGTGTGGAAATTGGTGGGCACCCAGAGTTTAGGAAGGAAAACAATAAACTCCGAGTCAGTCATGTGACTGGTGTGAGAACTCAAAACAGTTTATTTAACTTTAAAATCAAAATAGAGGAATATTTTTAAATTCAATTCGCAATGCTTTTAAAAATGAGACTACCATAAGGCCTCCCGCACACACACACATGCAAATGCAGAATCGGAGGAGATTTCTCCTTATGATAGTCAAAGATGCTTGATACGCATTTTAAAATAACATTTGATATTATTACTAGTGCATAGTGTAATAACAAATCATTTCAAAAATAAAGATATAAATCTTAGCCAACATACGACCATTATCGTATGCCTACTATAGCTACTATCCAAACAGTGGTGACCACCATAAGTGAATAGCAGGTTCTACAACTAATACCGTAAAAGTTTCGTATTGGGAATTGGATTTCCAACAAATGGTCAGGCCAAGGAACTTCCCATTGCCACATGAGAATGCCTCTGGATGGACATCCCCGAGAACCAAACCGGATCTCTACCAACACAAGGCCGGGTTACTCCTAACTAAGTAACAACTGACCGAATATGCCATCCCCCGGTCCTTTGGGACCTTTTCACCGAGCGCTCGTAATCAATTCACACAATCATAAAGTGTTTTCAACATGAGTAAGTATCTGGGCTCCATACCATGATACCACCCTTTTCCAGAAGGAAATGGACACATCCTAAAGGGTGCTACCCCTCATAACCTTGCTGCTTCTTTCCTGTTTTGACCATTCACGGGGTGTGAGGCTCGACGAATTCACGTCCACAAAAACATACTTTATACAAAAGCCATGCTTTGGGTCAACAAATGATCAACACAATGATCACAAGGATAGACGATCAAATAAACGATCCTATCACAAATAATCAACACAATGATCATTTCAGCATCACTCAGCATGTCACATTACCAAATTGGGAATATATCGCTGATAACATTCAACTACATAACCTCTGAGCTCGTACGTCTCAGAGAAGGGTGTTAAGCTAAAAGTATAAATTCTTCGCCACCAACAGAAATATATTTGAAAGAAATCGGCTTTATATCTCAACTTGTAATGTCAGACATACAATCCATACAAGTCTGTTCCGGGCTCGAACAAAACCGAAGGCACTTCTTACGAAGCCCTTGCAATACGGGTATTCACAATCCCGATCGAATTTCCCATCACTTAGGAGATCTCTATACCAGGAGCTACCCAGTGCAGAGACAATCGATAGGTCATCCTATCGCTTTCACAAATACTCGGTCTTCAACACCGATCTTCAAATGCAATTCATAACGACGTATCACATATTCGGAATGGGTTATACGACCCCATGGTCCTTTCCCGGTTAACCCGAATAGTGAGCGCTTATTCAAAAATAAGTGTAGCATTCACATTCAAACAAATCACATCAATTACCAATTCAAAGGGAAATATTGATAGTCGGTTATTGAACTATCAATGGATATGCACACATCACTAGTTTCCAAATAATTTTCCAAATTATTTATTTTCCAAAATATCTTTACAAGATATAAAATTTCAACTTCAAAAATAAATCAATATTTATTTTCAAACAAATTCTACTTTTCATTTATAAATTCCATAATGAATTTATATTCCAAAATATTCATGCATATACGATTTCAATTATCCATTTTCAATTTATCTTCAAAAAGATAAATTCTAATTATTCACTTCATATTGGAAACAATTCCATACTTATTAAAAATAAGTAATTCACAAATCTTTTTATTTTCAACACTTAGAAAATATTCAATATACTTAAATCGAATTAAGTATATATTTCATTCTTTAAGGAAATCATTTACTTAAACATATTTATTTGGGCCAAAAACGAATGTTGCGTAAAACATCGTTACGACAACCCAAAATCACTAGTATAGGGTTTCGGAATTAAAATAGATATATAAATCCCAATACTATACAAAACATTTCCTTTCGGAAATCATTTACTATAACAACAGTGTTATAGTCCATTATTTCCTTCTATTTCTCGAAAACGTCTATTCCAACAATAAATGTTGAAATCTATGGTTTCGAATCTCAACACATTTTAAAACATCGTTAGATCGTTTTAATTCAGTTCAAAATATCACATTCTAAACAATCTCTTTAACATACTATTCACTATTCCAAAACGTGAATATACTATGTTAACTAATCTCATCAATTCTATTCTTTTTAAATTTAAAGGATTATTCACTATTCAAAAATGTGAATATAACTCCATTTATAAGTTATAACAATTAACTTATCAAAATAAGTCATTTGCGAATTTATAAAACAACGTTTATAAATTCCATTTCTATTTATTTATAAAAACTTCCTTTTTATAAATCTCTTTATTAACTTATTCGATTTATAATTTTAATTATAAACCAAATGTCCAAATTATAAGTCAAACACTTATAATTTATTTATTTAGAAAAATCGTTCCTTTGAACTTTACAAATTTTATAAACCTACTGTTTATAAAATTTCCATTTATAACTTCACCGTTATATAATTCTATAAATTTCATTCATTAATGAATTCCACTTTCACTTCATTCCAACATTTATAAAAACTCGTTTTATAATGTCCATATTTCAATTTATAAATATCCATTTATAAATCTCTTAATATAAATCAATTCATATTATTCTTTTTAAACGTCTTAAATTCCTTTAAAAACTTTATTCTTTTGATTCATAAAATAATTAAATTTTATAAATCCTATATTTAAACTGTTCACAATAATTCTAAAATCCCGATTAAACTTTTTTATAAAATCGTTAGCATCATATTCTCAAAAATCAGTTTTTACTGTATTTCACAAAAATCATAATTTTTATAACATTAAAAATTATAACGTTTATTTATTTAAAATGGATCAATTCCAAAATATAGTATATTCTCAAAAATCAACTTTAAAAATCATTTTTAAAGTTCCAAATTTGGTCCAATGATGCTACATACCAAATAGTCAATCACGACAACAACGATATCATATATCAATATGATAATCAATCAAATATCAAAATATCTGAAATTAAATAATACTGTTGAGGAATCCAGTTGGATCCCTCCAACCTGTTTTCCTGCATCCAAAAACATTAGCACAATACCAATTTCGCTCCAGTACGAAATTATCGCGGTATATGTTCTTATTAAATATTATCCGCTTAATAACGGCGTAATAGGGTCTCATCCGCTAAACAAAAAATGCGGGAAATCAACAACTGCAATATATACATATGCCAATATATATATATTGATATTATATATAATACCAATTTCACTGTTTATGAAATATTCGCGGTATATGTTTTTAATAAATAACATCCGCTTACTAACGGCGTATAATGTCTATTTTAACAATCAATAGATATCAATCATCATTCAAACATGCATTCAAATATTTTAAATCTAACTATTTAAAATAAAATCGAAACCATTTCGATTGAGTGAGAAGTTCTCACCTTGGTTTTAATTTCCGTTTTAGCTTTTATTTCGAATAAAATTAAACGCGCGTTTAATTTTACCTGAAATTCTCACTAACTCCAAACGACTCCAAACCAACTCCATCGCGTAGTGCTCGTCCATACGATTCCAACGCAACTGAGTTTGCATTTTTTTCGACCTCGTATGAAAAAGTTATGTATTTTACAAATTTACACGATTTTTTTTATAACTAATACAACATATAATAATAATTTCTTAACCTAGCTTGCATCCACCATCCATCACAGATCCAACGGCCCAAACTCTTCATCTCCCTCACGCGTTTGCATCTCCAGGAACCCATCGTATAGCCGAACCCATCCTAGTGATTTAGGGTTGAATTATGCTCCGCCCACACTCACTTGCAACGCAATCAACTAGCATCACGTCGTAGCCCAACCTCACGTGCACCTCCGCCCAGAATTTAGTGGCACTCGGCCCCACCTAGGCACGCGCGCACGGTGGTTGCACGGCTACGAACGACCACGTTTTGCTCCTTCTACGCGACTCCGTTTTACATCACAGCCGTTGGATAGGAAGCTCTCTTCATGATCTTCATTTTGTTAGTTGAAGGATTTTGCAATCGATGCACGGATTTGGAGTAATTGGAGGTGGAAGTTCGTGAGTTTCTGGCCGTTCAGAATGGGGGTGGCGGCTGTAAAAGATGGCTAGGGTTTTTTTTTTGTTTTTTTTTATTTTTAGATTTAAGGTGATATTTATAGGAAAAGCAAGCGTAAACACTATTCATCCCGGGAATTCCGAACTCCGATTTAGGCTCCGTAACCAGCGTTTCTAAGGTTTACCCCGCGTTCCGGACACAATGGAACAGGTTTCGGAAGCTAATTCGGACATCTGTGCGAGTTATGGCTGCAAACGCTCAATTTAAATTAAACCGATTTAAATCGATTTCTAGGCGTTTTAATTCGTACAGGACAAACGGTAAATCCAATTGACTTGAAATTTGAAACCTTACAATAATATCACATTACGGATCCGATGAAACTAGTTTCGTCGAAATCCGAGACTTTTTGAAAAATGGCTATTTTGACTCGCCAAATTTAAATTAAAAATAATTCAATGCGTTTCGAGCTGCCACGATCAAACGATAGCTCCGATTGACACGAAAATTGAAATCCGGTAATAACTTACTATTACGGATCCAATGAAACTGGTTTCATTCAATTCTGAGATTGTTCAAAAATTGGCTATTTTACAGTCGATTATTAAATATTAAAATATTCAATTTTCACAAATAAACTTTAAATTCGATTTTAAAAGTTCTAAAATATTTCTATAACTCCAGTATGATTAAATAAAATTTTCCAAATTATTTACAATCATTTTTAACTCAATTTTCAATTATTTTCATAATTTAACATATTAAATTATTGATTTAATTATCTAATTAAATCTAATAAATCAAATAAAAATTTATTTGACTTATAAATTCACTTATAAATATTTAAAATTAATTAAATATTCAAATTTTAATTTAATAAAATTTCTGGGTCGTTACAATCTTTCCCCCTTAAAAGAATTTCGTCCCCGAAATTACAAGTAAGAAAGGTTACAGAATTTATTAACTTTCCAAAATTCATAATTAAACTGCTTACAAATCTTTACTAAGTTTTCAAAATCATACTTAGTTATCTTTTCAAAAACAATTACTATTGTTTAACTTTCAATTTCTAAAATCAAAGTTAAAGTTTTCAAAATTTTCCAATTTTTCTCAAAATTTTCCTAACGCCTTAAATTTCCGGAAAAATTCGCCATAGTCTCCTTTGCGCGGCTCGATCCGAAAAAAAAATGACAGTATATATATCACAAATATACATCTCATCAAGTAATGAGGCATCCCGCAGGGAAAAAAGTATAAAAGTACGATATTTAATCCGAGATATGTACCTTATATTTTATTAGCGAGCATATACAGCTAATATAGCGCAAAAGCGAGCTCCAAATGCGAAGCAAACGCGATCCGCACCTACTAAACACTTAACAAACAACATGAGAACATGCACATATGCAAATAATCTCAATATACAACATATAGCAACATATCAACTATATATGTCACATAGCAAATGCAACAATAGCAATATACATTCAACCATCAACCAACTACATCAACTAACATCCATAACCAATAATATTCATTCATATTCTCATTAATATTTAATGAATTGGTTTTCACCATATTTGATTTATTAACATTGGATTTTATCAACATTCATTCTCAATTTTAATTAGTTTGCATTCATTAATTAAATCCAATTCACGTTCAATTCTATTCAAATTTATTTACTTCTAATTTGAATTCAATTTCATAGCTTTCGATTTCATTAACACTTAATGAATTTTATACAATCAATCAACATCCATATAGCAACCAAAGTATATTAATTATAACCAAATTCCTTTGCTTATATTCATTCAATTTGGTTTAACACCATCACTTTTATTTACAACTCATATTCAACAACTCTTAAGTTATATTCCATTTAACAAACATCATTTGTTTTTCATAACTTAAATTCCCACTTGTAAATAAATTCAGATTCCAAATTCTAAAGTAAATTTTCCATTTAACTTTAAATTCATTTTTATTCACAACTCATATTCATAGATATATCCATAAAGTTTCATTTCTTATGTATATAAGTTTATTTCACAATTGTAAACACTTTAATTAAAATTTCAATTCTTATAATTCTTTTGCTTATACAATTATTCTTTAATTTAGATTATTCAAACAACCTAAAAATCAACTTACATACTTTAATAATTCTGAAAAATTATTCCTTTATATATAAAATATAATCAAGGCAAAATTATTTCATTTACCCAATTTAAAACAATATTATGTCGAATTGTTCTATTCAAGTGTTTAGAAACCCCTTCGGCATAGTCTTGCGGACCACGCTGACGAAAGTTCATATGCCACTCAATAAATCAATCATCACAATATAAAACAATTTCATATTCACTAACAAGTACGCTCTCATAGCTATTATTACACTCAAACTCATTCTAGAGTACTGCTGACTCTATCTCTAATGAGTAATACCCTACAGAACCATGGTTGTCGCTTAACCATCAGTTCTGATACCAAATGTAACGTAAGCGGATTTTTCGTTGCCGAAAAACCGAATAGTTATGGGTTTTAAAAAGAATTTACTTAAAAGAAAGAGAGAGAAGAAGAGAAAATAGAGAGGAAAGAAGATAGACAATTTTTAGAAAACAGAGAATTTTTAAAATAGAACGGGACAGAAAGGAAACAAACAACAGAACAACATCAGAATCTCACAATTCGCAGCGGAACAACATATAATAATAAATGAATAATCTTTAAACAAAGAACTGTATCAGTTATTACATTTCATCACATTTCATTACATCACATCATATCATCAGAGTGTACAACAACATACAACATCAAACAGTGCAGCGGAAAAAGAAATACTATATAAACTAGTAATACGCCATGCCATCCAGCTTGCCTCCAGCAACTCCAGAATATCCAGAATATCCTGATAAACCTAACTCTTAACTGCCCGTGTGGAAATTGGTGGGCACCCAGAGTTTAGGAAGGAAAACAATAAACTCCGAGTCAGTCATGTGACTGGTGTGAGAACTCAAAACAGTTTATTTAACTTTAAAATCAAAATAGAGGAATATTTTTAAATTCAATTCGCAATGCTTTTAAAAATGAGACTACCATAAGGCCTCCCGCACACACACACATGCAAATGCAGAATCGGAGGAGATTTCTCCTTATGATAGTCAAAGATGCTTGATACGCATTTTAAAATAACATTTGATATTATTACTAGTGCATAGTGTAATAACAAATCATTTCAAAAATAAAGATATAAATCTTAGCCAACATACGACCATTATCGTATGCCTACTATAGCTACTATCCAAACAGTGGTGACCACCATAAGTGAATAGCAGGTTCTACAACTAATACCGTAAAAGTTTCGTATTGGGAATTGGATTTCCAACAAATGGTCAGGCCAAGGAACTTCCCATTGCCACATGAGAATGCCTCTGGATGGACATCCCCGAGAACCAAACCGGATCTCTACCAACACAAGGCCGGGTTACTCCTAACTAAGTAACAACTGACCGAATATGCCATCCCCCGGTCCTTTGGGACCTTTTCACCGAGCGCTCGTAATCAATTCACACAATCATAAAGTGTTTTCAACATGAGTAAGTATCTGGGCTCCATACCATGATACCACCCTTTTCCAGAAGGAAATGGACACATCCTAAAGGGTGCTACCCCTCATAACCTTGCTGCTTCTTTCCTGTTTTGACCATTCACGGGGTGTGAGGCTCGACGAATTCACGTCCACAAAAACATACTTTATACAAAAGCCATGCTTTGGGTCAACAAATGATCAACACAATGATCACAAGGATAGACGATCAAATAAACGATCCTATCACAAATAATCAACACAATGATCATTTCAGCATCACTCAGCATGTCACATTACCAAATTGGGAATATATCGCTGATAACATTCAACTACATAACCTCTGAGCTCGTACGTCTCAGAGAAGGGTGTTAAGCTAAAAGTATAAATTCTTCGCCACCAACAGAAATATATTTGAAAGAAATCGGCTTTATATCTCAACTTGTAATGTCAGACATACAATCCATACAAGTCTGTTCCGGGCTCGAACAAAACCGAAGGCACTTCTTACGAAGCCCTTGCAATACGGGTATTCACAATCCCGATCGAATTTCCCATCACTTAGGAGATCTCTATACCAGGAGCTACCCAGTGCAGAGACAATCGATAGGTCATCCTATCGCTTTCACAAATACTCGGTCTTCAACACCGATCTTCAAATGCAATTCATAACGACGTATCACATATTCGGAATGGGTTATACGACCCCATGGTCCTTTCCCGGTTAACCCGAATAGTGAGCGCTTATTCAAAAATAAGTGTAGCATTCACATTCAAACAAATCACATCAATTACCCATTCAAAGGGAAATATTGATAGTCGGTTATTGAACTATCAATGGATATGCACACATCACCAGTTTCCAAATAATTTTCCAAATTATTTATTTTCCAAAATATCTTTACAAGATATAAAATTTCAACTTCAAAAATAAATCAATATTTATTTTCAAACAAATTCTACTTTTCATTTATAAATTCCATAATGAATTTATATTCCAAAATATTCATGCATATACGATTTCAATTATCCATTTTCAATTTATCTTCAAAAAGATAAATTCTAATTATTCACTTCATATTGGAAACAATTCCATACTTATTAAAAATAAGTAATTCACAAATCTTTTTATTTTCAACACTTAGAAAATATTCAATATACTTAAATCGAATTAAGTATATATTTCATTCTTTAAGGAAATCATTTACTTAAACATATTTATTTGGGCCAAAAACGAATGTTGCGTAAAACATCGTTACGACAACCCAAAATCACTAGTATAGGGATTCGGAATTAAAATAGATATATAAATCCCAATACTATACAAAACATTTCCTTTCGGAAATCATTTACTATAACAACAGTGTTATAGTCCATTATTTCCTTCTATTTCTCGAAAACGTCTATTCCAACAATAAATGTTGAAATCTATGGTTTCGAATCTCAACACATTTTAAAACATCGTTAGATCGTTTTAATTCAGTTCAAAATATCACATTCTAAACAATCTCTTTAACATACTATTCACTATTCCAAAACGTGAATATACTATGTTAACTAATCTCATCAATTCTATTCTTTTTAAATTTAAAGGATTATTCACTATTCAAAAATGTGAATATAACTCCATTTATAAGTTATAACAATTAACTTATCAAAATAAGTCATTTGCGAATTTATAAAACAACGTTTATAAATTCCATTTCTATTTATTTATAAAAACTTCCTTTTTATAAATCTCTTTATTAACTTATTCGATTTATAATTTTAATTATAAACCAAAAGTCCAAATTATAAGTCAAACACTTATAATTTATTTATTTAGAAAAATCGTTCCTTTGAACTTTACAAATTTTATAAACCTACTGTTTATAAAATTTCCATTTATAACTTCACCGTTATATAATTCTATAAATTTCATTCATTAATGAATTTCATTTTCACTTCATTCCAACATTTATAAAAACTCGTTTTATAATGTCCATATTTCAATTTATAAATATCCATTTATAAATCTCTTAATATAAATCAATTCATATTATTCTTTTTAAACGTCTTAAATTCCTTTAAAAACTTTATTCTTTTGATTCATAAAATAATTAAATTTTATAAATCCTATATTTAAACTGTTCACAATAATTCTAAAATCCCGATTAAACTTTTTTATAAAATCGTTAGCATCATATTCTCAAAAATCAGTTTTTACTGTATTTCACAAAAATCATAATTTTTATAACATTAAAAATTATAACGTTTATTTATTTAAAATGGATCAATTCCAAAATATAGTATATTCTCAAAAATCAACTTTAAAAATCATTTTTAAAGTTCCAAATTTGGTCCAATGATGCTACATACCAAATAGTCAATCACGACAACAACGATATCATATATCAATATGATAATCAATCAAATATCAAAATATCTGAAATTAAATAATACTGTTGAGGAATCCAGTTGGATCCCTCCAACCTGTTTTCCTGCATCCAAAAACATTAGCACAATACCAATTTCGCTCCAGTACGAAATTATCGCGGTATATGTTCTTATTAAATATTATCCGCTTAATAACGGCGTAATAGGGTCTCATCCGCTAAACAAAAAATGCGGGAAATCAACAACTGCAATATATACATATGCCAATATATATATATTGATATTATATATAATACCAATTTCACTGTTTATGAAATATTCGCGGTATATGTTTTTAATAAATAACATCCGCTTACTAACGGCGTATAATGTCTATTTTAACAATCAATAGATATCAATCATCATTCAAACATGCATTCAAATATTTTAAATCTAACTATTTAAAATAAAATCGAAACCATTTCGATTGAGTGAGAAGTTCTCACCTTGGTTTTAATTTCCGTTTTAGCTTTTATTTCGAATAAAATTAAACGCGCGTTTAATTTTACCTGAAATTCTCACTAACTCCAAACGACTCCAAACCAACTCCATCGCGTAGTGCTCGTCCATACGATTCCAACGCAACTGAGTTTGCATTTTTTTCGACCTCGTATGAAAAAGTTATGTATTTTACAAATTTACACGATTTTTTTATAACTAATACAACATATAATAATAATTTCTTAACCTAGCTTGCATCCACCATCCATCACAGATCCAACGGCCCAAACTCTTCATCTCCCTCACGCGTTTGCATCTCTAGGAACCCATCGTATAGCCGAACCCATCCTAGTGATTTAGGGTTGAATTATGCTCCGCCCACACTCACTTGCAACGCAATCAACTAGCATCACGTCGTAGCCCAACCTCACGTGCACCTCCGCCCAGAATTTAGTGGCACTCGGCCCCACCTAGGCACGCGCGCACGGTGGTTGCACGGCTACGAACGACCACGTTTTGCTCCTTCTACGCGACTCCGTTTTACATCACAGCCGTTGGATAGGAAGCTCTCTTCATGATCTTCATTTTGTTAGTTGAAGGATTTTGCAATCGATGCACGGATTTGGAGTAATTGGAGGTGGAAGTTCGTGAGTTTCTGGCCGTTCAGAATGGGGGTGGCGGCTGTAAAAGATGGCTAGGGTTTTTTTTTTGTTTTTTTTTATTTTTAGATTTAAGGTGATATTTATAGGAAAAGCAAGCGTAAACACTATTCATCCCGGGAATTCCGAACTCCGATTTAGGCGCCGTAACCAGCGTTTCTAAGGTTTACCCCGCGTTCCGGACACAATGGAACAGGTTTCGGAAGCTAATTCGGACATCTGTGCGAGTTATGGCTGCAAACGCTCAATTTAAATTAAACCGATTTAAATCGATTTCTAGGCGTTTTAATTCGTACAGGACAAACGGTAAATCCAATTGACTTGAAATTTGAAACCTTACAATAATATCACATTACGGATCCGATGAAACTAGTTTCGTCGAAATCCGAGACTTTTTGAAAAATGGCTATTTTGACTCGCCAAATTTAAATTAAAAATAATTCGTTGCGTTTCGAGCTGCCACGATCAAACGATAGCTCCGATTGACACGAAAATTGAAATCCGGTAATAACTAACTATTACGGATCCAATGAAACTGGTTTCGTTCAATTCTGAGATTGTTCAAAAATTGGCTATTTTACAGTCGATTATTAAATATTAAAATATTCAATTTTCACAAATAAACTTTAAATTCGATTTTAAAAGTTCTAAAATATTTCTATAACTCCAGTATGATTAAATAAAATTTTCCAAATTATTTACAATCATTTTTAACTCAATTTTCAATTATTTTCATAATTTAACATATTAAATTATTGATTTAATTATCTAATTAAATCTAATAAATCAAATAAAAATTTATTTGACTTATAAATTCACTTATAAATATTTAAAATTAATTAAATATTCAAATTTTAATTTAATAAAATTTCTGGGTCGTTACATTACATCACTTGTTGTGGCCTCTGTTCATCCGCTTGCATTCTGGTTTTGGTTTCTTCATTGTTGAGGCTGTGTTGTCATTGTAGTTGCACCTGTTTGCTTGTGCAGTCCCACAAGAGCCCATGTTGTCTGGTCATCATGTGACATGCATTGTTTATATTATTTCTCTGATGCAGTTTACTTTGAATCTCCATTTGCACTCGAGCTAGCCTGTAGCACGCAGTGTTCATGTCATTTCTCTGATGCAGTTTATTTCGCATCTTCATTTGTACTCCAGTATTTCTATTGCATTGAGAAATGAGTCGCATTCATTTGTGTTGAGTCATTTTGTTTGACTGTTGCATTACTTTGATGATGATGCTTCTTGGTTGACATGTGTTTTAATCTTGATTCGACCACGACACTGTCATGGTTCGAACTGATGTTGTTAGTCCATTATTGTTTCACTGTTCATTGGTAGTTGAAGTATTCCTCGAGTATGTGTCATTTGATTCATTGGGTGGTCAGTTCCACTTATTGTTCTGGTTTCACTCGAGTTTAGTTAAAGATCTTCAGTGCACTATGCACTGCTTGATGGGTGTCTGGTTCATTTGATTTGAGTTGATGCCATTTGATTTTGGTTCGTTGATCTTTTGGGTACATCATCACTGTAGTGGCAAGGCAGTGCACGCAAGCGTGTACTGCAGCGACATGATATTGCTTTTATTGATATTCTATTTTGCTTTTGATTTATTGATCTTTTGTGTATTCCATATGTTGTAGTGGCGATGCAGTGCACGCGCGCGTGTACTGCAGCCCTATCCGAATTAACATTTTAATTGATATTTCAATTGTTTGAATTGTTTCGTGTGCCCAATTCAATATTTTGAATCGTATTTTGATTTGGTTTAATTTGATGATTTTGTTGATATCTAATTATCTTTTTGATAATTAGATTATGAGTTTCTAATTATTTATTTAATAATTAGATTTTGTTTTTAATTGCCGTTTAGGCAATTCTGATGTTTTTCTAAATTGTTTTCTTTGATAGTCTTTTTAATTTATCTTCGCTGATAATTTGGATTTGCTAATTTGTTGTTTAACACTGTCATGTGTTATATTTATCGTTATCCGATTTCTTTATTTAAGGATCAGATAGACGAGATTTATTGTGACTGTCGTCTATTTGTTACTTAGTTATTATTGCTTCTGTGCACTAATAACTGAGCTTGAATTAGACTGACCCGTGTATTATTTTCTTTGAATTTAATACTCGAGTCAGACCGAGTATTACAGGTAGTAGATATCTTGCTTTGGGTTGCTGCTTGAGCTATGAAGTCTTTTCATATCTTTTGGAGTGGTCGTCGTCATTGTATAGTAGTCAGTGTAGTTGTAATGGAAGATATGTATTCATGTATATTATATACGTTAATGTACTTGAATATGTAACTTCCAGAGTCGACAGTTGTAGTTGTATCATATGTACTGTATCACATGTATTGTAACTTATATATATATATATATGGTACTTTTATTATCTGTGTTCCGCATTTAGCTGATCTGTGTTATTATTATATATATTGTCCTAAACTATTATGAACCATCGTAGTTCGTTTTATATTGGAATTGGATACGTCGATGGGAGTAGATAAATAAGAGATGAAAAATAAAAATATATACCACTCCTGTCGAGGTAACTAATACTAGTGTAAGGCCTAATTACGGATGGCCGCTCCTATCCAGCCTTATTCTTCGTAATAACAGACAGTATTTCTTTTAATCCTCTTTGTTATTGTGAGCATAGAGGTGGGGCGTCACAGTTGGTATCCAAGCTTGGGGTTTATGGACATAATATAAAACATAACTTAGATGGAACAAGTGTTACAACTATTTGTCGATGTTTTAATTGTGCTTTGAGTCAAAACTAAAGTTTTGAAATTATGATGAAATTTTTAAATATCTTTATTTAAAAATAAAAGAGAATTTGTGTTTTGGTAATTGAGTAACTTGTGTTTGGTTTATCAGAGTGCGCAGCGGAAACAGTGAGACTGTCTTCACTGAGTACAACTGATAACCTTTTTGATTTAAAAATCAAAATATGAAATTGAAATAAATTTCATTTCTTGTTCACATAGCTATGTTTAATTTGTTTTCTTTGAAAAATTTCAAATCCGATTTGAGGATCCGAAGCGATTGCGGTTATGTGATTTTGTTGAGATTTTTGCTGTTTTGAATTATCTTCATTGAAGATATATTCGAATTATTTCTTTACTCATTTTGTGGTATACGTGCAAAAATTTATGTTGCATGTTACTGCATAAATTTTACGTTGAACCGGTGTTTGGTTTTAAACGTATTTTGTTGCCATTATTTTTATAACGGGATTTTCACACTGGTGCTAAGTTTTTGAAGCACGGTGTTTTGTTGACCTTTTTAATGAATGAAAATTCACTGATATTATATTTTGATGCAAATTATTTTAAGGAGACTTTGACGTATGAATATTACTGTCACTTTGACTTCAGTAACCGTCAAATTTTAAAGTGGATTTTCAAGCGGTTATCCCGCAATGCTGATTTTGTTGTCCGTTTTTACGGTATTTTGAGAAGTGCAATTTCCTTGTCGAAGTTGCTACTGATGTTGCTGTTTTAATCACGTGTTTTAAAAATTGTTTCAAAATAAATTTGTTTTAATTTTTTTTACAATTTACGCTTTCAAAAGAATGAGGAAGCGATTTAAACGTTTCAGCAAAATCGAGGATTATGACCCCTTTTGTAACGGTCCAGCCTTTTCGCACGATTTAAACCGACACACGTGCCGATTCAAACCATACGGAAGGGCGGATTGTTATGGGGTAAATAAGAAAAATAGAGAAGAAATAAACCAAAGCAGAATCTCACAGCGGAAGGATAAAATATAATAATCAAATATACAGTTCTTGAAGTTGTTTACAAAACATTTGATTCTTCTTTATACAATAAATATCAGAGTTACACATACCAACACAATCAATGCAGTGGAACAGTATGAGTGTGGTGCAATAATATAGATAATAATAATACGAATTCTTCGTCTTCGTCCTCCAAAGCTAAAGTCTTCAATCCTGAAACGCTTGGACTGACCCGAGCGAATTTGAAAGGACAAAAACACTCGAGTCAGAACTAAAAGTTCTTATGTAAGTTAAAATTAACAGAAATAAATATGAGTGCAATAACTCAAGAGATGCTCGGGATTTACATCTCCTAAGGATCCGTTAAACTATTTACTATGTAGTATATTGCGCTATTATAATAGTCTCTATAGTAAAATAAACATACTTTTAAATAGCATTAAGGCTTTACATTTTCCACCTTAACACGTAATAGTCCCAGCAGTCCATCCAATATCATAGTCCCTCCTGATCGGGAAGCCACCAGAGGATACCACACGGGCTACGGGAGAAATCCAAACTCGTACAAGGCGCGATAGGGTAGGTGACACGGCACAACTAGGCAATGCCAGGGAAGATATACCAATTGCTATCCGGGCTGGTGGAAACGCGCAGCGCGCAGCTACCGCCCACCTCGAACAAACACCCCCAAAATCAAAGAAATCAATAGTGGCCACCGAATCAATCCAAAGTCAGAGTAAAGTATCGAAGGAGTGCGTTCGATCAGAGGAATGAACTCATTGGCCCGAGAATCGCTCCTGTTTTAGCCACCTTATGCCAACTCACGGGAGTTGGGTCCACGTATTTACCTTACAGGAAACGTCGCCACCAACCTACTTCATTCTGCAATCTCCACCGCGTACACGGTTAGTCAAAGTGGTTTTCGGTATCGACAGAGAGTATGTCCATATCCGATCCCGGTCTCTTTGCCAACCCATCGTCATTATAACACTGCGGTCATTTAAAAATAGTTTATACTTTAAAACCAGAATAAAATTTCCCATACGATATCAAATTAAAACCCAAAATAATATGATATCATTTTATCTCAAATATAATCCTTTTCCAAAATCATACTGGTTTAAAATTTAAAATATCTGGAAACCAAACATTTGAATTATACTTTCAAAACATAATATTTCGGAATTCATACTTTTAAAACCATAACTTCTAAAACTTGAATGGTTTGGATATTCAACGGTATATAAAATAAATGGTTTAACTTTAAGGTTACTTTGTAAAGAAAAATAATTTCCGTGGCTTTTCAAATATATTACTTTGTTTAAAGTTTAAACCATAATTTAAATATCACTTCAAGTTCCAAAAACCCCTTCAATTTCTATATATATATATATATATATATCCATTTGAAGTATTAATATTTCAAAACTAAGTTGGATTTTCTTCTTTCAACAATTAATATTCTATTATTTAGTCTTGAATATTCATATAAATTCCATAAATAAAACTCCAATTTCTAGCAATTAAATATTTTCTCAAATTTACTTTATACTAGAATTTTCATTTTTAATTCATCTTGGAAAATCCAGTTATAAATATCATACCTTAAAATTTCCAAACTTAACCATATAAGATAAATTTTCAAATTCCATTTTCTCAAATTTTCATTTTTATTCAACAGGTTTATACACAACTTAATTTTCAAATTTTTAACTTCATATGTGTATATATCGAAGAATAATATTTTATACAATATCGAAATCAAATTTTTATAAACCATATCCTATCCAAACCATAGAAATCACTTTAAATAATTTATATATAGACCACGGTGCCTGTATATAATTTTCTATCCTATGGTCAAGTGATACGGATATTTATCATTTCAATCCGAAATTTAAAAATAAAATTTTGCGGTTGTATATCATTTCAAACCACAATCCCGAATGAAACGAAAAATGCATGATAACTTGCAGTTTAATGATATAAAATAAAACATCCATTCATCAACATCATCCATCATCCAAATCCCAATCATCATCCAATAATAATTCAATATCAGTATATACATCTGATAATATATAACAGGTAATAACTGGCAGTTATATTCAAAAATAAATTTAACAACTATTAAACTTAAAAGTTTAGATTTAGTAGTAAATTTTATAACTGTCTTCTAGCAGTTTATATGCAAATAAATAAATTCTAACTGTCAATTAATATGCAATAAATAAACTAAATTAACAGTTAAATTAAATAAATGCGAATTAACAAATATGCTGAATAAAACATGCCAAACAATCATAAATAAATTTCTACTCATATCCAAAATAAATTTAACAAACATAAAAACTTTTAGAAGTTGTGAGTGGGTTAAAACACTCACCTTTTGAATTTAAATCGAATTTAAATCCGATTTAAACCCAAAAATTCGACGGTCTCCAAACCTGTCCAAACCAGCGTCAACAGATCCGAAATCTAATTATGAACCTAATAAAAAAAATCTCGCGTGAAACGGATAACGTATGAGAAAGTTATGTCGAAATTTGTGATTGAAAACAAAATTAAAAAAAGAAACAAAAGTGACCACATTTACATACTCTCCCTTTCCACGTCAGCAAACACACGCCCCTCCCTGAACAGTAACACGCGCGCGCACGAGATGCAGATCACAACCCGTTTGACCTCCCCTTTGACCACCTGCGCACGTCACTAGGCACCTTCATACACCGCGCCGCTACCGTCAACGAGGATTCCTGCTCCTGCCGCACGCAACGCCCCACCTCCGGTCGCCCAACGCCATCGCCGGCCGCCACCCATATGAACCCTAATTCGAATAATTGCATCGATCTGACCATCCATTCTCGAAATCAACCACACGGATGCACTCCCCTACGTTCCCTCGTCAAAACCCAGAAATGGTTTCTCGATCCGATGACTTTTGTTGCGACGATGATGAATGGCCGAAAATGGTTTGAATTTTATTGGACGAACGAACAACTGAATCGAGAAACGAATCGCGGATCTGTGACGTATACATCGACAGCTACAACATATATTTTTTTGAGAATTTTCTGGAGAGTTTGAATTTTCACTTTTGATTTTGAACTGTAGATAGATCTGGTTTTTGCAACCATTGAGAGAGAGAAAGAGATGAAGAAAATGAACGTATAGAAAAATGATAGAAGATGGAGGCTAGGGTTTATAATCGTCAATTTATAAGTAGGGTTGGATTGGAGTAGATAGACCAGATAGATGAACGTACGGAACAAACTATGGCCCCAAAAACCCGTTCTAACCCCGGAACGAAATATGTTAAACCCATATATCCAAATAGGTATTTTAAAATATTCTGAACGCGATGGAAAAAGTTTCACGTCCAAATTCGATTGTATGAAGAACTTATGCTGAAAACAAAATTTCCAAATTGATTTTAATAAAATTGATTTCAAGGCGTTTCGCGTCCGTACGATCAAAGCACAGGTCCGATCGATACGAAACTTGAAACCCTACAATAATTCACCGATACGGATCCGATGAAACTGGTTTTGTCGAAATCCGAGTCCGTGGTCAAAATGGCTATTTTTATATTAATTAAATAAATTGGCAAATAAATTAATTAAATTCAATCTTTAAAATTTCGAATTTAAAATTGAAAATTTTATCACTTTTATATTTTCAATTTAATTACAACAATTTAAACAAACCCAGATATCAATGTCAAGTAAATAAATTTATAAATTTCAGTGTTTGAATTCAATTACGGTAAATTCGGATATTGTAAATTCAAATTCCCAAGAATTTATTTAAATTTAACTTTGACTATGACCTTATAGTTTACTGCGTATTATTACGTCAATTAATATAACTTTACGTTTATTTCAAATCTACCAATAACAACCAAATAAAACCTTTCAATTGTTTTTTCATTAATAGATATTTCAATGAATTAGTTAGTATTCGACTTGCATAATATTTAATTCTAACCGCTGCAATAATTAAGCTTTATTTTAAATTGGATTTAGATGGAAGGATTTGTTTGCCTTTCCTTAACTACCATATTTCAAAAATTCTACCTTTCTTTGTATTACTACTATTTCCATTAATATTGAAATTGTAGAACATATTTAAAAAAATTAGAATCTCAAATAAGCTTATTCAAATAGGTTTCCTCCTTTTAAATTAACTTATGAAACAAATATGCATTTTAGTTGCTAATTACATTTACTCTTTACAATTACAGTTCTTACCCACATAAATGAGACAATCAATCTCATCTAAGTGTAATTGTCTTCAAATATTTTGATAACTTTATTTCCATGCCCTAAAATATAACGACTGTTAAATAAAATCTTAACATTATTTACAATTATTACCTTAATTATTATTAATGTAATATAAAATTAAAATTATGGTAACTGATCCAAACTTCAAATAAACAAACTACCCCAATAGGCAACGTACAGTTACTAATTGATTTATATTTATTAAAAGTTTAATTTCAATCTTAATTATCAATAAGTAACGTACCATAAATATAATCGTTACCCTTATCATATAAATAAGCTCTTATTACTCACAATTACTATATTAATTTGGATTGCACTTATTCATCACTTGCTTAAACCTAAATTCCTATTTCATTCATAAATGCTAAAATAAATCAATTATTACATAATTTCTTTTATTAATATTCATGCTATTCATGCTATTCATGTTAAATTCAATTCCTTTGCACATAAATTCATTTACTAAAGTTCACGATTATTTATTTACCATACAATCACCTTCCCATTCATATTTTAATATCTACCCACAATTATTTCAATTCACTATCTTATATTAATGTCATCAAAAATTCTATTCATCATTATAAACTTAAAAATCTATATACGTTTATTGATTTATTTCTATTTGCCATATGTTCCATTCTTAATTTAGTATGACAACCTAAAGTACTCCATTCAATCGACAATCCTTCTCAATTGTTAATCCTTAACTTAAATTTCTACTGTTGCATTCCATCTGCACTTCCGTTACCTATGATAATAATTAGTAACGTTTATGCCATCAACCCATCATAATTACTTACCCTTAATTGAGTTTGATTTCCAAATAAATTTGCTGACCCTTAATTAGGCAATTTATAAAAGTTTGTCATCATACTCATAGTTCTACGCTTATGCTAAGTCTTAAATTTCAATAAATTTATAAATTTTGAGATGTTCATTAGAGTTTACAAATTTATTGACTTGCAATAACAGGATTCCTTAATCTATTCCAATTTATCGTTCACAATCTTTTATTGTATTAAATCGGTTTAATACTATCATAATTTTCTCATATTAAATTTTATATCCAGGTAAGAATTATTTTCCAACTTACTTCACTTGCATATGATACAAATTTCTATATAAATAAGTTTTTTTTAAGGCATCATTCATATAATTTATTTTAGCCTTTATTCCAATATTTGTTTATAAAGTGAAAATTTTTCCACTAAATTAAATTACAAAGCTCATAAATCCAACCTAGTTAAATCCATGAATTATACGGGTCGTTACACTCTCCCCCACTCAAAACTTTTCGTCCCCGAAAAGGAAAAAAGAAGGGAGAAGAAAGAATTAAATAACAATACATCTTATTCAAAATATTAAATTTATAAACAATAATTTACTAAATTTTTTTTTTAAATAAAACATACCCGTTTAATAATTATTATACCTTTTTATACTTAAATAAATAAAGTTTGGAAAACATTTTCAAATAATCTCTAAGCGGTTTCAATCCCTAACAACAAATCAATCCAACAACCATCCATTTCAACAAACAGCATACACAACAAATATAAAACAACCATATAATCAAACAAACAAATGGTTATTCGTGTTCAAAACTTCTAAATTGTACCATATTTAATGCACTTCTCAATTTCAATCATTTAGTTGATGCTTACATTCTATTATATTTAATTACAGTAACCCCTTTTAATTATACTTAAATTCTTAACCTTATAACCTCCATTCTTATAAATACAGGATTTTATTAATTTATTACCTAGGGTTTACAGTCATTTATTTATATTACCTACTTTTTATTATATTAGACTAGTAGCATTTAAATCATACTTAAGTTAATAACCTTACACATCCATCCTTATTTATTAGAGAATTTCATTTTATTTACTTAAGTTTAAATTACCTATTAATAATACTTACCTTTATTTTAGTAAAATTTCAATTATAACTTAAGTTTATACCATTAAATTCTTATTTATAATAGAAATTCATTGAATACTTCATTATTTCCAAAATTTCTACTTGCATAATATTCTATTCCAATCACTTATTTAACATTTCAACTTTTAATATTTGGTAAGTTATATATGTTAAAGAAAATGCAAAAGAACTTATACAAGTTTTATCTCATCCTTTAATTATGTTCATTGTTCAATAGATCTTTACCTTTTCTTATAAGTTAAAATTTAACTTCCTTTATAACTTAGCATTAAAGTCTCTTATTCTATTTAGGTTTCAATTCTTGATTAAATTCTATTTCACTACCATAAATGAAACAATTAATTAATGGAAATTTTAGAAGTAAATACCGGGTTAAATTTCAATAGATAAATATATCTTTATAACTTATATACCTCTAATTATAATTAAAACAATTAAACCTTTAGATAATTCCAAAATAAATCTGCAGTAGAATTTACTACAGGGGCCTTTCCCCTTCGAAACTCGAAAATGAAAGTCGATGATGCGGCCGCCATCACCGAAATTATTTTCCAGCGACAAAGAGGAAAGTACAAAATTTATTTTCTCCAAAATCTTCTTTAAAACAATTCTTCCAAATTATACTAAATATTTATATAAAAATATACTTATAAACCAAATCATTATATTTCATAAATCCTTTGAAAGCAGATTTTCAAAATCCCGGACTTAATTTCTAAAATCTCCAATTTGATTTATTTTAATTTCAACTTAGCTTCAATTATTATAAATATTTTTATTACCTAACACCCAATCTATAGCAACCAAATATATATATCATTTGAAATTTTTTATTTTATATATAAAAAATATAATAGGCAAAATTATTTCATTTACCTATAATAAAAACAAATATTATGTCGGTCTGTCCTATTAAGTGTTTAGAAATCCTTATTGATGTCATAGCGTCCCATGCACCAACCAGAATTTATAAATACAAAACGGAATAGATTAACACAATATCAAAATCTTTTAATAACACTAACAAATACGCTCTCTCATATATATACACTCAATGACTCCCATAGGGTATTACTACCCTATTAGCAAAGAGTCAAACCCCACAAAGCTAAGGTTTATCGCTAAACCAAAGCTCCGATACCAACTGTAACGGTCCAGCCTTTTCGCACGATTTAAACCGACACACGTGCCGATTCAAACCATACGGAAGGGCGGATTGTTATGGGTAAATAAGAAAAATAGAGAAGAAATTAACCAAAGCAGAATCTCACAGCGGAAGGATAAAATATAATAATCAAATATACAGTTCTTGAAGTTGTTTACAAAACATTTGATTCTTCTTTATACAATAAATATCAGAGTTACACATACCAACACAATCAATGCAGTGGAACAGTATGAGTGTGGTGCAATAATATAGATAATAATAATACGAATTCTTCGTCTTCGTCCTCCAAAGCTAAAGTCTTCAATCCTGAAACGCTTGGACTGACCCGAGCGAATTTGAAAGGACAAAAACACTCGAGTCAGAACTAAAAGTTCTTATGTAAGTTAAAATTAACAGAAATAAATATGAGTGCAATAACTCAAGAGATGCTCGGGATTTACATCTCCTAAGGATCCGTTAAACTATTTACTATGTAGTATATTGCGCTATTATAATAGTGTCTATAGTAAAATAAACATACTTTTAAATAGCATTAAGGCTTTACATTTTCCACCTTAACACGTAATAGTCCCAGTAGTCCATCCAATATCATAGTCTCTCCTGATCGGGAAGCCACCAGAGGATACCACACGGGCTACGGGAGAAATCCAAACTCGTACAAGGCGCGATAGGGTAGGTGACACGGCACAACTAGGCAATGCCAGGGTAGATATACCAATTGCTATCCGGGCTGGTGGAAACGTGCAGCGCGTAGCTACCGCCCACCTCGAACAAACACCCCCAAAATCAAAGAAATCAATAGTGGCCACCGAATCAATCCAAAGTCAGAGTAAAGTATCGAAGGAGTGCGTTCGATCAGAGGAATGACCTCATTGGCCCGAGAATCGCTCCTGTTTTAGCCACCTTATGCCAACTCACGGCAGTTGGGTCCACGTATTTGCCTTACAGGAAACGTCGCCACCAACCTACTTCATTCTGGAATCTCCACCGCGTACACGGTTAGTCAAAGAGGTTTTTGGTATCGACAGAGAGTATGTCCATATCCGATCCCGGTCTCTTTGCCAACCCATCGTTATTATAACACCGCGGTCATTTAAAAATAGTTTATACATTGAAACCAGAATAAAATTTCCCATACGATATCAAATTAAAACCCAAAATAATATGATATCATTTTATCTCAAATATAATCCTTTTCCAAAATCATACTGGTTTAAAATTTAAAATATCTGGAAACCAAACATTTGAATTATACTTTCAAAACATAATATTTCGGAATTCATACTTTTAAAACCATAACTTCTAAAACTTGAATGGTTTGGATATTCAACGGTATATAAAATAAATGGTTTAACTTTAAGGTTACTTTGTAAAGAAAAATAATTTCCATGGCTTTTCAAATATATTACTTTGTTTAAAGTTTAAACCATAATTTAAATATCACTTCAATTTCCAAAAACCCCTTCAATTTCTATATATATGTATATATATCCATTTGAAGTATTAATATTTCAAAACTAAGTTGGATTTTCTTCTTTCAACAATTAATATTCTATTATTTAGTCTTGAATATTCATATAAATTCCATAAATAAAACTCCAATTTCTAGCAATTAAATATTTTCTCAAATTTACTTTATACTAGAATTTTCATTTTTAATTCATCTTGGAAAATCCAGTTATAAATATCATACCTTAAAATTTCCAAACTTAAACATATAAGATAAATTTCCAAATTCCATTTTCTCAAATTTTCATTTTTATTCAACAGGTTTATACACAACTTAATTTTCAAATTTTTAACTTCATACGTATATATATCGAAGAATAATATTTTATACAATATCAAAATCAAATTTTTATAAACTGTATCCCATCCAAACCATAGAAATCACTTTAAATAATTTATATATAGACCACGGTGCCTGTATATAATTTTCTATCCTATGGTCAAGTGATACGGATATTCAATCCGCAATTTAAAAATAAAATTTTGCGGTTGTATATCATTTCAAACCACAATCCCGAATGAAACGAAAAATGCATGATAACTTGCAGTTTAATGATATAAAATAAAACATCCATTCATCAACATCATCCATCATCCAAATCCCAATCATCATCCAATAATAATTCAATATCAGTATATACATCTGATAATATATAACAGGTAATAACTGGCAGTTATATTCAAAAATAAATTTAACAACTATTAAACTTAACAGTTTAGATTCAGTAGTAAATTTTATAACTGTCTTCTAGCAGTTTATATGCAAATAAATAAATTCTAACTGTCAATTAATATGCAATAAATAAACTAAATTAACAGTTAAATTAAATAAATGCGAATTAACAAATATGCTGAATAAAACATGCCAAACAATCATAAATAAATTTCTACTCATATCCAAAATAAATTTAACAAACATAAAAACTTTTAGAAGTTGTGAGTGGGTTAAAACACTCACCTTTTGAATTTAAATCGAATTTAAATCCGATTTAAACCCAAAAATTCGACGATCTCCAAACCTGTCCAAACTAGCGTCAACAGATCCGAAATCTAATTACGAACCTAACAAAAAAAATCTCGCGTGAAACGGATAAGGTATGAGAAAGTTATGTTGAAATTTGTGATTGAAAACAAAATTAAAAAAAGAAACAAAAGTGACCACATTTACATACTCTCCCTTTCCACGTCAGCAAATACACGCACGTTCTTCTCCCTCCCTGAACAGTAACACGCGCGCACACGAGATGCAGATCACAACCCGTTTGACCTCCCCTTTGACCACCTGCGCACGTCACTAGGCACCTTCATACACCGCGCCGCCACCGTCAACGAGGATCCCTGCTCCTGCCGCACGCAACGCCCCACCTCCGGTCGCCCAACGCCATCGCCGGCCGCCACCCATATGAACCCTAATTCGAATAATTGCATCGATCTGACCATCCATTCTCGAAATCAACCACACGGATGCACTCCCCTACGTTCCCTCGTCAAAACCCCGAAATGGTTTCCCGATCCAATGACTTTTGTTGCGACGATGATGAATGGCCGAAAATGGTTTGAATTTAACTGAATCGAGAAACGAATCACAGATCTGTGACGTATACATCAACAGCTACAACATATATTTTTTTGAGAATTTTCTAGAGAGTTTGAATTTTCACTTTTGATTTTGAACTGTAGATAGATCTGGGTTTTGCAACCATTGAGGGAGAGAAAGAGATGAAGAAAATGAACGTATGGACAAATGATAGAAGATGGAGGCTAGGGTTTATAATCGTCTATTTATAAGTAGGGTTGGATTGGAGTAGATAGACCAGATAGATGAACGTACGGAACAAACTATGGCCCCAAAAACCCGTTCTAACCCCGGAACGAAATATGTTAAACCCATATATCCAAATAGGTATTTTAAAATATTCTGAACGCGATGGAAAAAGTTTCACGTCCAAATTCGATTGTATGAAGAAGTTATGATGAAAACAAAATTTCCAAATTGATTTCAAATTGATTTTAATAAAATTGATTTCAAGGCGTTTCGCGTCCGTACGATCAAACGACAGGTCCAATCGATACGAAACTTGAAATCCTACAATAATTCACCGATATGGATCCGATGAAACTGGTTTCGTCGAAATCCGAGTCCGTGGCCAAAATGGCTATTTTTATATTAATTAAATAAATAGGCAAATAAATTAATTAAATTCAATCTTTAAAATTTCGACTTTAAAATTGAAAATTTTATCACTTTTATATTTTCAATTTAGTTACAACAATTTAAACAAACCCAGATATCAATGTCAAGTAAATAAATTTATAAATTTCAGTGTTTGAATTCAATTACGGTAAATTCAGATATTGTAAATTCAAATTCCCAAGAATTTACTTAGATTTAACTTTGACTATGACCTTATAGTTTACTGCGTATTATTACGTCAATTAATATAACTTTACGTTTATTTCAAATCTACCAATAACAACCAAATAAAACCTTTCAATTGTTTTTTCATTAATAGGTATTTCAATGAATTAGTTAGTATTCGACTTGCATAATATTTAATTCTAACCGCTGCAATAATTAAGCTTTATTTTAAATTGGATTTAGATGGAAGGATTTGTTTGCCTTTCCTTAACTACCATATTTCAAAAATTCTACCTTTCTTTGTATTACTACTATTTCCATTAATATTGAAATTGTGGAACATATTTAGAAAAATTAGAATCTCAAATAAGCTTATTCAAATAGGTTTCCTCCTTTTAAATTAACTTATAAAACAAATATGCATTTTAGTTGCTAATTACATTTACTCTTTGTAAGGACCCGCAAATCCGTACTCCTTGAATATACACTAATCTCCATAGATTAATTCAAGATGAACAGAAATACGAATTCTCAATGTTTAAGAAAAAGAAAAGGTAGAAGAAGAAAGGAAAAGATAGAAAATAGAGAGAAAAGAAAATAGAAAATAGAACAGAAAGAAAACAACTGAACAACATCAGAATCTCACAATTCGCAGCGGAACAACATATAATAAATAAATGAATAATCTTTAAACAAAGAACTATATCAGTTATTACATTACATCACATTACATTTCATTACATCAGAGTGTACAACAACAAACAACAACAAACAGCGGAAAAGAAATACTATATACAAGTAATACGCCATGCCATCCAGCTTGCCTCCAGCAACTCCATAATATCCATAATATCCTGATAAACCTAACTCTTGACTGCCCGTGTGGAAATTGGTGGGCACCCAGAGTTTATGAAGGAAAACAATAAACTCCGAGTCAGTCATGTGACTGGTGTGGGAACTCAAAACAGTTTATTTGTCTTTAAAATCAAAATAGAGGAATATTTTTAAAGTCAATTCGCAATGCTTTTTAAAAATGAGACTACCATAAGGCCTCCCGCACACACACACAATGCAAACGCAGAATCGGAGGAGATTTCTCCTTATGATAGTCAAAGATGCTTGATACGTATTAAAAAGAACATTTGATATTATTATTAGTGCATAGTGTAGGAAAGAATATAAATCTTAGCCAGCATAGACATTCCGCACTTATGCCTACTATAGCTACCATGTTCAATAGCAGGTTACCGCCACTTTCCATGGCAGGTTATACAACTAAAACCGTACAAGTCTCGTGTTGTTTCTTTGGATTTCCAACGAATGATCAGGCCAAGGAACTTCCCATTGCCACATGAGAACGCCTCTGGATGGACGTCCCCGAGAACCAAACTGGATCTCTGCCAACACAAGGCCGGATTACCCCTAACTGAGTAACAACTGACACGAGTATGCCATCCCCCGGTCCTTTGGGACCTTTAACCGAGCGCTTGCAATCAATTCACACAATCATAAAGTGTTTTCAACATGAGTAAGTATCTGGGATCCATACCATGATACCACCCTTTTCCAGAAGGAAATGCACATACCCTAAAGGGCGCTACCCCTCATAACCTTGTTGCATCTTTCCTGTTTTGACCATTCCGGGGTGTGAGGCTCGACGAAGTCACGTCCACAAAAACAAACTTTATACAAAAGCCATGCTTTGGGTCAACAAATGATCATAGAAATGATCACCAGGATAGACGATCAAATAAATGATCCTATCACAAATAATGTGACGACCCGTAATTTTCAAGCACTTGAAATCAGACTGTTTAATTGATTTTAAGTATTCAGTAGGGTAATTTTAACATGAATTATGAATATCACGATTTATTGGATAATTAAATTATTGAATTAAATAATTTGGAGTGGAATAAAATATAAAAACTGAGATTTTAACCTATTAAAAATAATTTGAAAGCTTGTAAAATTTATATTGTTAATACAGAGAATAATAGTAGTTGTAAAATTGAATTTAACAGTGGTTGGTTCAGTTTTAAAAATATATCGTTTAAATTGAATTTAAAAATAGCCTTCCGAGGCACAGTCTCGGAATTCGACGAAACAAGTTCCTTTGGATCCGATATATTGAGTTGTTATTGGATTTCTATTTTCGTGGCGTTTGGAGTTGTCGTTTGTGCGTACGGTATATAAACGTGTTGAATTTATATCGAGACGATTTTAATTTAAAATAAATATATAATTATATACATTGATTGACCTATATCCTCTTATCAGCCGCTTTCTTTCATTTCGAATCACTGTAGCCAACCTTCTTCAGTACGCATTCCCATCTTTATATCACGTCTTCGTTCATTTCACATTCTCAAGCCTCAGAATCAAAAGGAAATCGTAATGGCCGAATCACCTTTTCAATCAATTTCCCATTCGAAACAAAATAATGGATTATAGCCGAGCTCGTTCCTCTATACTTCGTTCCCTTCTTTTTCTCGAGGTCAAAAAAAAAAGAAAAAAAAAGAAAAGGAAAACCTAAATCAATTCGCGATTGGGCTTGGAATCGCACTGGCGATCACCTCGCGATGTGAGAAGAACAGCGACGTGGTGAGGAGCAGTAGCGTGGAGGGTCGCGGAGTGAGTCATTCGAATAGGTCAAATCTCGAGATTGATCGACGCGACAGTGGAAGCTTGTTCGATTATCTGGGAATCAACTGTGGCAGGGGAAGGTGTGGCGTGGGCTTCGTCGTTGCGTACGACTGTGGTAAAGAGGGTTTTGAGTCGAGTGAACGCGCCGATGAGGGTCGCGTCGTGACTTCTGGTGGCGAGCACGCGAGCTCCTGCTCGATTTCGCTTGGCCGAGGCTGGGTTGAGGAGTTGTTGCCAGGAAGCTATGCAGACGGTTGGTCGTGTGTTCACCAGTGAGGTATAATTCTTGTGTTTTCCCAATTTATAAAAAAAAAGAAAAAAAGTTTAACTGGTAGTTAGCTTAATTGATAATTAGGGTGACAAACAAAAATTTTATTTACAATGGAGGAGGCAGAAATTTTGAATTTTTAATTCACTGATCTATGTTAAATATAAATTAGTAAGGTGATTAGTTTGTTTTATTAACATATTTAATTTATTTTAGTTTATAAAATGTAGTTATTTAAACGAAAAAAAATTAGTTTAAATAAAATTATTTGTTAAGTAAATTAAATTTATAAAATGGAAATAAATTGTTCGATCAACTAAATATTAATAACCACATAAATGTTTATTCAAGGTTTGAATCGTGGAGAATCAAGCCGTTTGGATCGGGCTGCAACAGTAAAATAAAAGGTGAGTTAATCTCACTCAGTTAAAATTTAAATTTAAAATGATTAAATTTAAGAAATTGGATGAGCGTTTGAATTGATTGATGTGATATGGTATGGAATATTCTGGAATCAATATATTATTGTGCTAACATCTGTGGATGCAGGAAAAACAGGTTGGAGGGATCCAACTGGATCCCTCAACAATTTATTTATATTTATTTAATATTCTCTGCTGTGAATATTGATATTCTATGATGAGTGTATTGGAATATTGAATGTTATGGTTGATTGGGTGTATTTGAGTAAATGAATTACCAAATATATATGAATTGGATTGTTGAAGGGAATTAAAAGGAAGTAAATTGTAAGCGAAATAATTATAGAAAGTTTAAATAAATTAATAATGAATTGAAAGAAATAGAAGTAATATGAAAATGGTAATAAATAACTTCGAACATGAAGAGAAATGGAATTTTGAATAAAATGGAATTGATGAATTGTAAACTTAAGTTATATCAATTAAAGAAATAAAGAGTTATTTGAAAATTCAAAGTTAAATTTATTTAAAAGAATAAAGAGGTAATTGAGAGATCTAAAAATTTGAATCAAGAAATGAAATCTAAAATTCATAGATCCTGAATTAAAAGTGAATAAATTGGAAATCAATTTGGGAAATCGATTTAAGTGATTGAAGTTGGGATTTTTCTCTAGATAACCAAGTACGTTTTTAAAGTAAATTCTTAAATAAATTTAAAGGTTTTAAGTTGTAAAAAGCAAGTTTTATAAAATTTGTTATTTCTAATACTTAAAGTCAATAGTAAGTATTTTTCCTAAATTTATTATAGTAGTACTTAATTACAAAGTGACCTAGTATTTTGTTTCCAAAAGTGAAAATCTAGTTTTATATTCTATTAAGTAATTTTATTTTCAAATACTCATATAGTATGTATTTTTACAAAATATTGAAGTAATTTAACTTAAATGTTTAAAAGTAAAATTTCAAAGTAAAGTGTTTTAAAATTATTTTAAAAATCTATTTTTGGTGCTTGGTGATTTCAGGGGAAATATAAGATATTTGGGAAAGTTGATTCTGAGAAGAATGATGGTTTGAAACTATTTTCAAAGGATTGAAAATAGAAATATATCTTGTGAAGATATTTTGAAGTTAATAAATAATTTGGGGAGAAATTATTTATTGTTGAATGGATGTTTGTGAATATTAATTGATAGTTAAATAACCGACTATCAATATTGGACACTGCGTTGATCGTTTCGAAGAAACCGGGATCGAGATTAATTTCTCGAAAACCACTTCGATTCGGTTTGTACGTTTCGCGTAAACGATTTTGGATTCGAAGATGGTGCAGTGAAGTGCAAGGGCTAGTCGCTACTAATCCTGAGGATATCTCCAAAATGGATGTAGTAGGAGTAGTGCCTTCGGTTCCGTTCGAACCCGGGACGGACTTGAATGGACGAATGCTTGCGAAACATCGTCAGGTGGATGATGGGCATTCTAAGTGAAACGTTCTAAAAAGGTAACGCTTAGCCTCAAGCCTCATCAAATGGGAATGACTGAAAATCAGGAAATATGCAGCAAGGTTGGGTGTGTCATGCCCAAGCAGGACAAGATAATTCCCCTGTCTAGACGTCCCTTATATATATTTCGGCTTAGTGGGTGGTTGGTCGCGCCAACCACGGGGTTTATCTTGTTCGGGACTGTTCAGTAAGGAATGGTTCCGGCCTTGTGTTGCAGGGGATGAAGGGAGTAGTCCTCGGTACGGTGATCTAGGCCCCGTACTGTGACAGGTGGTACCCCAGTGCCTAGTCATTGTTGGAAATCCATTTTCCCTACGCGCCCGTACGGTTTTGATTGTGCCCAACTATTGCTGAAACGTGAGATGCAAGCATTTCAGCTAGATTCTATTTACTTTCTATAGACACTATTATAATATCAGAGGATTTCTATAAAAATTGTTTTAGCTATCGTAAGGTAAAAACCCGACATGTTTATTTGTGGCGTGGTCTTACGAGATGCTTTTGATTTTAAAGGATTTTTAAAACTTTAATAATCAATTGGGTGTGATTTTCTCACGCTGGTATTCCAGACTGACTCGGGTGTTATTTAACTGTAATGCTCGGGTCAGACCGAGTATTATAGGATACAGGACAAGTTGCTGGAGAGCTCAGGAGACGAGCAGGATGACGACACGTATTCTCGTACTTATTTATATATACTCCGCTGTTTGAGTTGTTGTATATCCGTTGTATGTTATTGATGTGAGCTGTGACTGGTGTACTCTGATGATGTAATATATGTAAACTGATATATTTGATTTGAGTAAAGATTATTTATTCTCTATTATATTTTATTCCGCTGCGATGGTTAGATTCTGATGTTGATTTTGTTTTCTCTTCTTCTACCTCTTCTTCTTAAACCCAAATGGTTCGTATGTCTGTACAACTTGAGTTGATTGTTGTAGAATAGTGTTGACTCAAGGGGTACGGATTTGCGGGTCGTTTCACTTGGTATCAGAGCTCAGGTTGGTGATAACCTTGGCTCTGGTGGGAAAATTTCTCATTTAAATTAGAGTCTATAGTACTCTAAAATGAGTTTGAGTGTATAAATAGATATGAGCGCGTATTTGTTAGTGAGTATAAATTGTTTTAATATTGTGTTGATTGATTTATTGAGTGGCATATGAACCTTCGTCGACGCAGACTGCGCAACTGTATCGAAGGGGTTTCTAAACACTTGAATAGAACAATTGACACGATATTGTTTTAAATGTGGGTGAATGAAATGATTTTACCCAAAAATATATTTTGATATAAAGAAAGTTTTTGTAAACTATTTTAGCTAATATATGGTTGCTTGGATGTTAGAAATGATAATATTAAAGTATTATCATCGTTAAGTGAAAATTTAATTAGAAATTGAAATATAATTAAAATTTAAAGGGATAAATTCATTATAGAATGAAATTTATAAACATGAATTATAGATGTAATTTATGAATTGAAATATAATCAAATGAGAATTTGTATGAACATAAGCTGTGCAAATGAATTATAGTTAAAAATTTATTTAAGCAGAATTTGGAAATTCAAAATTTCAGAGATTTTGGGAATGTTATCGAAGTGTTTTGAAGATAAACGATAACATTATTGTTTTGGGAGTATTTCTGAATGGAAATTGTTTTAAAAAGGATTTGGAAGTGGAATAGCATTGAAATCACTTGGATTATTGGAAAATAATTCTGATGATGGCGGCCGCATCATCAGTATTCATTTTCGAATCTCGAAGTGATGGATTGCTGCCAAATTGTTTTGTTTAGGAAAAGCTGGTTGTTTTGAAAATTTCAAAAGGAAATTTGTTGAAATAAACCCAGGATTGGTTTAAATTTCTGAGAAGTGTGATTTTGAAATGTTGGAGATTTCAAAATAATTTGAAACTAAAGCCGGGTGTTTGAAAATCCTGATGAGATGAATTGTAAGCTTATAAATTGAGATGATTTTTAAATCAGAAAGGAAATATAAGCTTTGAATAATAGAATATAAATCTAAAGTGAAGAGTTAAAATGAAATTAACTTGGATTAATGAAATAAAAATATAACTGGATTGAAATTAATTGGATGGGCTGAAATTAATATCCAGTTGTATTCGAAATCAAGTTGAAATTGAATTGAGTTGAGTAAATTTGAGTTAGCAAAATTGGATTGGAATGAGAAATTCAATCGAATTAGTGAATGAAATTTAAATTCTTACCTGAATAACTGGAAAATAAGTTGGAAAAGGAATAAATTGGGTTAGAATTTGATTGAGTTAAATAAATCAGAATAGCATATAAAAGAATTAAAATGCATGGAATAAAAATATGCTTGAGTTATAAATAAGTGAAAATAATAAAAAGTTTATGATGAATGGAATTGTATAAAATAATAAATTGGGGCTTATAAAATTTGAAAATGGAATACAGAATCCAAAATAAAAATTTGTTTGATGAATTGAAAAATAAAAATGGAAGATTAAAACTTGAAAATTTTAAGGTAAATTGAACTTAAGCAAATTTGAATGAAGAAATTTCGAGACTTAAACTCAAGTTCTGAAATATAAGTTGGGAAAAGACTATTTTGATAATGAAATTGAATTGTGAGTTTATGATGAGGTTTGAAAATAAAACTCAAGTTGTAATTAAATTCGACTTACATTGTCGATGAAGAAAATATAATGGAAAGTGGCCTTGCAATTAATTAATTGATTTGTGAACCAAATTGCAATGTAAGTTAATAAATTGGATGGTAAGTTAAAATGTAAATGGTGAAATCAAATTTGAGTTATTAATTAAAATTTAACTTGAAGTGTTAACAAATTAAAAATATTTGGGAATGTATCAAAAAAAAAAAAATTATTAAGGAATTGAAATAACTTGAGACAATAAGGAAAATAGAATGTTTCAAGTTTAGTAGAATGGTTTAAGTGAATGTGAATAAATTAATTTTATTGAATAAATATAAATGGATGGAATAAATAAGTATCAAATGAAATGTGATTTAAATAAGTTGAGAAATGGTTCTTGAATGAAATAGCTTGGATTATTTTTGAGCTAAATAAAATAGTTTGGAATAAACTAACATGGAATGAAATGTAAATAAATGGATGGTAAATGAAATTTAAAATGGAATGTGTCGAGATAAATAAATGATTGTGAATGAATTAAAATAAAAAGGAAATTTAATTGGTAATGATGATGGATCTAAGTTGTTAATGGTTTTGAATGAACTAGTTTGGTTAATAAAATTGAAATGCAATGAAACTGAGAATATATGGATTGTGGATAAATTTAAAAATGAAATAGAATTGAGCGTAAGTTAAGTTGGAGTCAATTTAAATTGATTATTAAACTCAAGTGCTTATTTATTCACATAAATCTCGTCAAATTGCAAAGAATAAATTGTCATTTGGTGTACATAGAAGTAATAAAAAAATTCTATGAGTTGATAGTAGTAAAATAAATTGATTTTGGAAGCAATTGAATTAAATATGAGTTTAGTTGCTTAAGAATAAATTGAAGGTAAGCTATTGTGTTAAAAACCATTCAAATTTGATAAAGATGTATACGAATGGATTGAAAATCATTCGAATTGAATGAAAATGGTTTGTAAATAAGTTGAAACAGTTGAATTAACTTGGAAACTTTATAAATAGCTTACGGAAAATGTTTGGTGTGAATTTCTTTTAGAATTCATATGTTTTAACTATTGCAAGTAAGTGAAATGTGTTAAACTGCATATATTTGGCACTTACATGTTTAAACTGAGTAAGTACAGGTACCTGGAAGCCGTGAGGCTGGATTTGGTAGTGCTATTTGCTAAAAATTAATAAGCCGCTTGCTTAAAATGCTAAATAAGGTACGCCTACGCAATTAAGATAGGAAATATGAACTGTTTTTGGTTTTTCCGACCGGGTGGGTCGATGTATATATATTTATCTCTTTTGTCAAATTGCAAAAGCTCCTCCGTACAAAGGAGACTCTGCCAAAAATTTTCAGAAATTTTGGGAGTTAGAAAAATTTTGAAATTTTTATTAGAATTTTGTAAAAGACAGCAAGTTTAAATTGGATACTAAGATTAGTTAGTAAATGAAACTAATTATAATAATGTCATGAATTAGTTATAAATGGAAAATAAAATTCACTATTTGGAATTAAAGATAAATTGAATTTGTATGAAAATGAAAGAATCAATTTGAATAGAAATGATATAAACTGAGGTGGTAAGGTGATAATGAATATAAAAAGCATATTAAATACTTATACCAAACTTAAGAGAGGAATAGTGAATTCTTAATTGGAAATTGATAATATAAATATATTCCAAGTTAATGTTTGAATGAATAGATATTGGCATTTTGTGAGAAAGTTGATATTATGTTTGGGAATATTGTGATTGGATATTATTGTCAAATAGAATATGCAGGTAATATAGAGGGAAAGGAGAATTGGATTTGATTTCAAAAGATAAATTTGAAATGCCCGACAAAAAGGTATGTGTTTAAATTTGGTATGAAATTTGATTGGGACTTGGATTTGGATTGAGCCACTTGGCCTTTTGTTTTCTTTTTGGATTTGGGAGGCCGTAGAGCCATTTTGTAGTTGTACCGAGTCAGCCGCGCAAAGGAAACGCTGGCAAAAAATTTCGGGAATTTAGGGAGTTAGAAAAATTTTAAGAAAATTTTGACAATGCAAAATTGGTTTCAAGATTAAAACTGGAAGGGTTGAGCAAATAGATTTGTTGCAAACTAGGGGAAAGGTTTGGAAAGTTAATAAGAATGATAATGGTCTTTTATAAAAGAGATAGTTGGTAAAATATTGAATTGTTAGAAACTGTTTGGTTTTGGGAAGGGTAAATGGGTTTTGGACCATTCTTCCTAACTAGTAATTTCGGGGACGAAATTCTTTTAAGGGGGGAGGAATGTGACGACCCGTAATTTTCAAGCACTTGAAATCAGACTGTTTAATTGATTTTAAGTATTCAGTAGGGTAATTTTAACATGAATTATGAATATCACGATTTATTGGATAATTAAATTATTGAATTAAATAATTTGGAGTGGAATAAAATATAAAAACTGAGATTTTAACCTATTAAAAATAATTTGAAAGCTTGTAAAATTTATATTGTTAATACAGAGAATAATAGTAGTTGTAAAATTGAATTTAACAGTGGTTGGTTCAGTTTTAAAAATATATCGTTTAAATTGAATTTAAAAATAGCCTTCCGAGGCACAGTCTCGGAATTCGACGAAACAAGTTCCTTTGGATCCGATATATTGAGTTGTTATTGGATTTCTATTTTCGTGGCGTTTGGAGTTGTCGTTTGTGCGTACGTACGGTATATAAACGTGTTGAATTTATATCGAGACGATTTTAATTTAAAATAAATATATAATTATATACATTGATTGACCTATATCCTCTTATCAGCTGCTTTCTTTCATTTCGAATCACTGTAGCCAACCTTCTTCAGTACACATTCCCATCTTTATATCACGTCTTCGTTCATTTCACATTCTCAAGCCTCAGAATCAAAAGGAAATCGTAATGGCCGAATCACCTTTTCAATCAATTTCCCATTCGAAACAAAATAATGGATTATAGCCGAGCTCGTTCCTCTATACTTCGTTCCCTTCTTTTTCTCGAGGTCAAAAAAAAAAGAAAAAAAAAGAAAAGGAAAACCTAAATCAATTCGCGATTGGGCTTGGATTCGCACTGGCGATCACCTCGCGATGTGAGAAGAACAGCGACGTGGTGAGGAGCAGTAGCGTGGAGGGTCGCGGAGTGAGTCATTCGAATAGGTCAAATCTCGAGATTGATCGACGCGACAGTGGAAGCTTGTTCGATTATCTGGGAATCAACTGTGGCAGGGGAAGGTGTGGCGTGGGCTTCGTCGTTGCGTACGACTGTGGTAAAGAGGGTTTTGAGTCGAGTGAACGCGCCGATGAGGGTCGCGTCGTGACTTCTGGTGGCGAGCACGCGAGCTCCTGCTCGATTTCGCTTGGCCGAGGCTGGGTTGAGGAGTTGTTGCCAGGAAGCTATGCAGACGGTTGGTCGTGTGTTCACCAGTGAGGTATAATTCTTGTGTTTTCCCAATTTATAAAAAAAAAAGAAAAAAAGTTTAACTGGTAGTTAACTTAATTGATAATTAGGTTGACAAACAAAAAATTTATTTACAATGGAGGAGGCAGAAATTTTGAATTTTAAATTCACTGATCTATGTTAAATATAAATTAGTAAGGTGATTAGTTTGTTTTATTAACATATTTAATTTATTTTAGTTTATAAAATGTAGTTATTTAAACGAAAAAAAATTAGTTTAAATAAAATTATTTGTTAAGTAAATTAAATTTATAAAATGGAAATAAATTGTTCGATCAACTAAATATTAATAACCACATAAATGTTTATTCAAGGTTTGAATCGTGGAGAATCAAGCCGTTTGGATCGGGCTGCAACAGTAAAATAAAAGGTGAGTTAATCTCACTCAGTTAAAATTTAAATTTAAAATGATTAAATTTAAGAAATTGGATGAGCGTTTGAATTGATTGATGTGATATGGTATGGAATATTCTGGAATCAATATATTATTGTGCTAACATCTGTGGATGCAGGAAAAACAGGTTGGAGGGATCCAACTGGATCCCTCAACAATTTATTTATATTTATTTAATATTCTCTGCTGTGAATATTGATATTCTATGATGAGTGTATTGGAATATTGAATGTTATGGTTGATTGGGTGTATTTGAGTAAATGAATTACCAAATATATATGAATTGGATTGTTGAAGGGAATTAAAAGGAAGTAAATTGTAAGCGAAATAATTATAGAAAGTTTAAATAAATTAATAATGAATTGAAAGAAATAGAAGTAATATGAAAATGGTAATAAATAACTTCGAACATGAAGAGAAATGGAATTTTGAATAAAATGGAATTGATGAATTGTAAACTTAAGTTATATCAATTAAAGAAATAAAGAGTTATTTGAAAATTCAAAGTTAAATTTATTTAAAAGAATAAAGAGGTAATTGAGAGATCTAAAAATTTGAATCAAGAAATGAAATCTAAAATTCATAGATCCTGAATTAAAAGTGAATAAATTGGAAATCAATTTGGGAAATCGATTTAAGTGATTGAAGTTGGGATTTTTCTCTAGATAACCAAGTACGTTTTTAAAGTAAATTCTTAAATAAATTTAAAGGTTTTAAGTTGTAAAAAGCAAGTTTTATAAAATTTGTTATTTCTAATACTTAAAGTCAATAGTAAGTATTTTTCCTAAATTTATTATAGTAGTACTTAATTACAAAGTGACCTAGTATTTTGTTTCCAAAAGTGAAAATCTAGTTTTATATTCTATTAAGTAATTTTATTTTCAAATACTCATATAGTATGTATTTTTACAAAATATTGAAGTAATTTAACTTAAATGTTTAAAAGTAAAATTTCAAAGTAAAGTGTTTTAAAATTATTTTAAAAATCTATTTTTGGTGCTTGGTGATTTCAGGGGAAATATAAGATATTTGGGAAAGTTGATTCTGAGAAGAATGATGGTTTGAAACTATTTTCAAAGGATTGAAAATAGAAATATATCTTGTGAAGATATTTTGAAGTTAATAAATAATTTGGGGAGAAATTATTTATTGTTGAATGGATGTTTGTGAATATTAATTGATAGTTAAATAACCGACTATCAATATTGGACACTGCGTTGATCGTTTCGAAGAAACCGGGATCGAGATTAATTTCTCGAAAACCACTTCGATTCGGTTTGTACGTTTCGCGTAAACGATTTTGGATTCGAAGATGGTGCAGTGAAGTGCAAGGGCTAGTCGCTACTAATCCTGAGGATATCTCCAAAATGGATGTAGTAGGAGTAGTGCCTTCGGTTCCGTTCGAACCCGGGACGGACTTGAATGGACGAATGCTTGCGAAACATCGTCAGGTGGATGATGGGCATTCTAAGTGAAACGTTCTAAAAAGGTAACGCTTAGCCTCAAGCCTCATCAAATGGGAATGACTGAAAATCAGGGAATATGCAGCAAGGTTGGGTGTGTCATGCCCAAGCAGGACAAGATAATTCCCCTGTCTAGACGTCCCTTATATATATTTCGGCTTAGTGGGTGGTTGGTCGCGCCAACCACGGGGTTTATCTTGTTCGGGACTGTTCAGTAAGGAATGGTTCCGGCCTTGTGTTGCAGGGGATGAAGGGAGTAGTCCTCGGTACGGTGATCTAGGCCCCGTACTGTGACAGGTGGTACCCCAGTGCCTAGTCATTGTTGGAAATCCATTTTCCCTACGCGCCCGTACGGTTTTGATTGTGCCCAACTATTGCTGAAACGTGAGATGCAAGCATTTCAGCTAGATTCTATTTACTTTCTATAGACACTATTATAATATCAGAGGATTTCTATAAAAATTGTTTTAGCTATCGTAAGGTAAAAACCCGACATGTTTATTTGTGGCGTGGTCTTACGAGATGCTTTTGATTTTAAAGGATTTTTAAAACTTTAATAATCAATTGGGTGTGATTTTCTCACGCTGGTATTCCAGACTGACTCGGGTGTTATTTAACTGTAATGCTCGGGTCAGACCGAGTATTATAGGATACAGGACAAGTTGCTGGAGAGCTCAGGAGACGAGCAGGATGACGACACGTATTCTCGTACTTATTTATATATACTCCGCTGTTTGAGTTGTTGTATATCCGTTGTATGTTATTGATGTGAGCTGTGACTGGTGTACTCTGATGATGTAATATATGTAAACTGATATATTTGATTTGAGTAAAGATTATTTATTCTCTATTATATTTTATTCCGCTGCGATGGTTAGATTCTGATGTTGATTTTGTTTTCTCTTCTTCTACCTCTTCTTCTTAAACCCAAATGGTTCGTATGTCTGTACAACTTGAGTTGATTGTTGTAGAATAGTGTTGACTCAAGGGGTACGGATTTGCGGGTCGTTTCAAATAATCAACACAATGATCATTTCACAGCAACACTCAGCATGTCACATTACCAAATTGGGAATATATTGCTGATAACCTTCAACTACATAACCTATGAGCTCGTACATCTCAGAGAAGGGTGTTAAGCTAAAAGAATAAATTCTCCGCCACCAACAGAAATATATTTGAAAGAAATCGGCTTTATATCTCAATTTGTAATGTCAGACACACAATCCATACAAGTCTGTTCCGGGCTCGAACAGAACCGAAGGCACTTACAAAGAAGTCCTTGCAATCCGGATATCCACAATCCTGATCGGATTTCCCATCACATATGGAGAACTCTATACCGGAGCAACTCGGTGCAGAGTCAATCGACAGGTCATCCTATCACTCTCGCAAATACCCGGTCTTCAACACCGGTCATCAATGCTATCCATTACGTCGTATCACTATTCGGAATGGGTAATCCGAATAACGAGCGCAATAATTTAAAAATAATTGTAGCATTCAAATTCAAACAAATCACAACAAATACCTTTCGAAGGTAAATATTGATAGTCGGTTAATGAACTATCAATGGATATGCACAACATCACCAGATTCCAAATAATTTTCCAAATTATTTATTTCCCAAAAATATCTTTACAAGATAAATAATTTTCATACTTCAAAAATAAATCAATATTTATTTTTAAACAGATTCCACTTTCTTTTATAAATTCCATAGTGAATTTTCATTCTAAAATATTCATGAATATATGACTTCAATTATTCATTTCAATTTATCTTCAAAAAGATAAATTCTCAAAACGTTTCATTTCACATTGGGAAAAACATTTCCATACTTATTTATTCATAAGTAATTCACAAATTTTATTTATTTTCAACCTTTGGAAAATATTCAATATACTTAAATCGAGATTAAGTATATATTTCATTCTTTAAGGAAATCATTCTCTTAAACATATTTATTTGGGCCAAAACGAATGTTACGTAAAACATCGTTACGACAACCCAAAATCACTAGTATAGGTATTCGAAATTAAAATAGATATATAAATTCCAATACTATACAAAACATTTCCTTTCGGAAATTATTTACTATAACAACAGTGTTATAGTCCACTATTTCCTTTTGTTTCTCGAAAACGTCTATTTCAACAATGAATGTTGAAATCTATGGTTTCGAATCTTAACACATTTTAAAACATCGTTAGATCGTTTTAATTCTATTTAAAACATCACATTCAAAGCCATTTCTTTAACATATTATTCACTATTCAAAAACATGAACATACTACGTTAACAAATTTCATCCTTTTATTCATTTTATTTTAAAGGTTTATTCACAGTCTAAAACGTGAATATAACTCCATAAATAAGTTACAACAATTTACTTATCAAAATAAGTCGTTGTGAATTTATAAAACAACGTTTATAAATTTTATTTCTATTTATTTTATATCAACTTTCTTCAATAAATTTCCTTCATTAACCTATTCGATTTATAATTCAATTATATACCGAAAGTCCATATTATAAGTTAAATGCTTATAATTTATTTGTTTACAAAATCGTTCCTTTGAACTTCATAATTATAAATCTTATAACTTATAAGATTCAATTATTTATCCAAAACCATTCTTTTAATAACTTTATAAATTTTATAAACCTACTACTTATAAAATTCCATTTATAACTTCACCGTTTATAATTCTATAAATTTCATTCATTTATGAAATTCATTCAAAATTCATTCTAACACTTATAAAAACTCGTTTTATAATTCCAACGTTTTAATTTATAAATATCCATTTATAAATCTCTTATATAAATCAATTTATATTATTATTTCAAAACGTCTTTAATCTCCTTTATAATTTCCCCATTTTGATTTATAAAATAGTTAAATTTTATAAATCCTATTTTAAAACTTTTTATAATAAATTAAAAAATCCCATTTTAACTATTTTATAAAATCATTAACCCCATATTTTCAAAAATCAGTTTTTAACTATATTTCTCAAAAATATAATTTTTATAACATTAAAAATTATATCGTTTATTTATTTAAAATGAATCAATTTCCAAACATATATAATATTTTCAAAAATCACTTTAAAAATCATTTTAAAGTTCCAAATTTGGTCCAATGATGCTACACACCAAATAGTCAATCACGACAACAACAATATCATATATCGATATGATAATCCATCAAATATCAAAATATCTGAAATCAAATAAAAACTGTTGAGGAATCCAGTTGGATCCCTCCAACCTGTTTTCCTGCATCCACAAACATTAGCACAATACCAATTCCGCTCCAGTACGGAATTATCGCGGTATATGGGATTTAAAATATTATCCGCTTAATAGACGGCGCAATAGGGTCTCATCCGCTATACAATGCGGGAAATCAACAACTCCAATATATACATATGCCAATATATATATATTGCTATTATATATAATACCAATTTCACTGTTTATGAAATATTCGCGGTATATGTTTTTAATAAATAACATCCGCTTACTAACGGCGCATAATGTCTATTTTAACAATCAATAGATAAAAATCATCATTCAAACATACATTCAAGTATTTTAAATCTAACTTTTTAAAATAAAATCGAAACCTATTCGATTGAGTGAGAAGTTCTCACCTTGATTTCAATTTCGTTTTAGCGATTTATTTCGAATAAAATTAAACGGACGTTTAATTTTACCCAAAATTTTCACTAACTCCAAACGACTCCAATCCAATTCCATCGCGTAGTGCTCGTCCATACGATTCCAACGCTACTGGTTACGCGCGTTTTCGACCTCGTATGAAAAAGATATTGCATTTTAAAGTTCATACGAATTTATATATATAATTTTTACAACATATTTTATATTTTTAATACCCAAGCCTTCATAGCCGTCCATCCTTCCAACCTGAAATCACAGCCGCACAGTATCTCTTCCATCTCCACGTACATATGCTCCCTGTAACAACTCACGCACGTACAAACCCATGAACACAAAACTAGGGTTAGCGAATCCGACCACCACGATGCATGAAAACACGATCAGGAAGCGCCAAAACGAAGCTCCAAACCTCCCCTACCTTCGCCCTTTGACCGGTCAAACTCGGCCCTCTCTACCTCCTCGAGTTGCGTGCGCAACTATCCCCACTTGAGCCCACTTTGCCGCTGATTCGTGAAGCTATTCGCGATGTTGACCGTTGATATGATAGATCTTGACGTCCTCTACCACTCTTCAGTTGAAAGTTATTCGATTCGATGCATGGATTTTGAGAAAATGGAGGGAGAAGGATGGAGTTTTTCGGCCATAGATCTGATGGGTGGCGGCTGCATTACAAATTAGGGTTTAGCCCTTTTTTTTATTTTTTTTATTTGTGAGAGGGGGCTATTTATAGGGAATTATTCAAAACACTATTCATTCCGGGTTTTCTGAACTCCGATTTACGCGCCGAAACTAGCGTTTCTAAGGTTTACCCCGTGTTCCGGACACAATGGAACAGGTTTCGAAAGCTAATTCGGACATCTGTGCGAGTTATGGCAATAAACGTTCAATTTAAATTAAACCGATTTAAACGATTTTCTAGGCGTTTTAATTTGTACCGGACAAACGGTAAATCCGATTGACACGAAATTTGAAACCATACAATAATATCACATTACGGATCCGATGAAACTGGTTTCGTCGAAATCCGAGACTTTTTGAAAAATGGCTATTTTAACTCGCCAAATTAATATTAAAAAAAATTCGATGCGTTTCGAGCTGCCACGATCAAACGACAACTCCGATTGACACGAAAATTGAAATCCGATAATAACTAACTATTACGGATCCAATGGAACTGGTCTCGTCCAATTCTGAGACTGTTCAAAAATTGACTATTTTCACTAGTCGATTTAATATTAAAATATTCAATTTTCACAAATTAACTTTTAATTCAATTTTAAAAGTTCTAAAATATCGTTCTAACTCCAATATGATAAAATAAAATTTTACAAATCATTTTCAATCATATTTAACTCAATTTCCAATTATTCCATAATTTAACATATTAAATTATTGATTTAATTATTCAATTAAATCCAATTATTCAAAATAAAATTTATTCGACTTATAAATTCACTTATGAATATTTAAAATTAATTAAATAATCAAATTTTAATAAATAAAAATTCTGGGTCGTTACACTCTTTACAATTACAGTTCTTACCCACATAAATGAGACAATCAATCTCATCTAAGTGTAATTGTCTTCAAATATTTTGATAACTTTATTTCCATGCCCTAAAATATAACGACTGTTAAATAAAATCTTAACATTATTTACAATTATTACCTTAATTATTATTAATGTAATATAAAATTAAAATTATGGTAACTGATCCAAACTTCAAATTAACAAACTACCCCAATAGGCACCGTACAGTTACTAATTGATTTATATTTATTAAAAATTTAATTTCAATCTTAATTATCAATAAGTAACGTACCATAAATATTGTCGTTACCCTTATCATATAAATAAGCTCTTATTACTCACAATTACTATATTAATTTGGATTGCACTTATTCATCACTTGCTTAAACCTAAATTCCTATTTCATTCATAAATGCTAAATTAAATCAATTGTTACATAATTTCTTTTATTAATATTCATGCTATTCATGTTAAATTCAATTCCATTGCACATAAATTCATTTACTAAAGTTCACGATTATTTATTTACCATACAATCACCTTCCCATTCATATTTTAATATCTACCCACAATTATTTCAATTCACTATCTTATATTAATGTCATCAAAAATTCTATTCATCATTATAAACTTAAAAATCTATATACGTTTATTGATTTATTTCTATTTGCCATATGTTCCATTCTTAATTTAGTATGACAACCTAAAGTACTCCATTCAATCGACAATCCTTCTCAATTGTTAATCCTTAACTTAAATTTCTACGGTTGCATTCCATCTGCACTTCCGTTACCTATGATAATAATTAGTAACGTTTATGCCATCAACCCATCATAATTACTTACCCTTAATTGAGTTTGATTTCCAAATAAATTTGCTGACCCTTAATTAGGCAATTTATAAAAGTTTGTCATCATACTCATAGTTCTACGCTTATGCTAAGTCTTAAATTTCAATAAATTTATAAATTTTGAGATGTTCATTAGAGTTTACAAATTTATTGACTTGCAATAACAGGATTCCTTAATCTATTCCAATTTATCGTTCACAATCTTTTATTGTATTAAATCGGTTTAATACTATCATAATTTTCTCATATTAAATTTTATATCCAGGTAAGAATTATTTTCCAACTTACTTCACTTGAATATGATACAAATTTCTATATAAATAATTTTTTTTAAGGCATCATTCATATAATTTATTTTAGCCTTTATTCCAATATTTGTTTATAAAGTGAAAATTTTTCCACTAAATTAAATTACAAAGCTCATAAATCCAACCTAGTTAAATCCATGAACTATACGGGTCGTTACACCTTTCTTTTACTGATTCGCTTAATTCCGGACTTGTTCGTTTGAGAATGTAAATTATTACTTTTATAAAATAAATGAAATTGTTTTCAGAAGTTTTGCAGTTTGCGCTTTCAAAAGAATGAGGAAGCGATTTAAACGTTTCAGCAAAATCGAGGACTATGACCCTTTTCTTTTACTGATTCGCTAAATTTTGGACTTGTCCGTTTGAGAATGTCAAATGTTATTTTTGGAATACATAATTTTGCACTTTCAAGGAAACGATGAAGAGATTTAAATGATTTAGCAAAAGTGCAGAGTATGGAACCACACTTTTACTATTTCGGTTAATTCCGGACTCGTTAATTGAAACATCTGCTGTTTGATGATTCTGAAGATTTTGTTGGGATTTCGAGCCAATCTGCTGTGCCTTCGGGTCATCTGATGGACCTTCGGGTCAATTACCAGTACTAGACCTTCGGGTCACTCTGCGGACCTTCGAGTCATCTGATGGGCGCCAAAAATTTATCGTACGCGGTAGGCTTCGGCCATTTGAGATGCACGTGCGGCGTAGCTTAAAAACTCGCCATCTAATGGGATCGATCCAACCTTTTTTGTTGATTTTCTAGTTATCTTAATTGATTCTAGATATTTGTTGTTTCCAATTATCTGCAGGTAATTGGATATTTGTTGATATGAGATTCTGATTATCATTTTTGATAATTGGATATTTGTTGATTCTGATTATCGTTTTTGATAATCGGATATTTGTTGATTCTGATTATCGTTTTTGATAATTAGATATTTGTTGATTCTGATTATCGTTTTTGATAATTAGATATTTGTTGATTCTAATTATCGTTTTTTATAATTAGATATTTGTTGATTTGAGATTTGATTATCGTTTGTGATAATTAAATATTTATTGATTTGAGATTTCTGATTATCGTTTTTGAAAATCGGATATTTGTGATTTGAGATTTGATTATCGTTTTTGATAATTAGTTATTTGTTGATTCTGATTATCGTTTTTGATAATTAGATATTTGTTGATTTTGATTATCGTTTTTGATAATCGGATATTTGTGATTTGAGATTTGATTATCGTTTTTGATAATTAAATATTTTTTGATTTGAGATTTGATTATCGTTTTTGATAATTAGATATTTTTTGATTCTGATTATCGTTTTTGATAATTAGATATTTGTTGATTCTGATTATCATTTTTGATAATCGGATATTTGTGATTTGAGATTTGATTATCGTTTTTGATATTGATTTGAGATTTGATTATCGCTTTTGATAATTGAATATTTGTTGATTTGAGATTTGATTATCGTTTTTGATAATTGAATATTTGTTGATTTGAGATTTGATTATTGTTTTTGATAATTAAATAGTTGCTGATTTGAGATTTAATCATCGTCTTTGATAATTAGATATTTGTTGATTATATTGAATTGCTGTTTTCTATCTATCTCTGTTGATAGTTAGAATCCCTGTTGATAGTTAGAGTTTGTTGATTATGGAGTTCGTTTTTTTCTGGTTTTCTGCTTGATCACTAGATGATTGCAGTTTTGCGAATTATGATTTGTTTTTCCTAATTATCTTTGTTGATAATTAGACTTACGATTTGCTAATTATCGTATCGATAATTAGATATTGCTGTTTTGTGATTTTGTATTCTAATTATCTAATTGATAATTGAATATTGCTGATAATTGTGATTATTCAGTTTTGCTATTTTCTGATTATCTATTGATAGTTAGATTTATTGAAAATTTGTGAATTTATTTTATGAAATTAAAAGATTTCTTTGGTGTTTGTATTCCCAACTTTTATTTTTCTAGCTTAACCAGTTTATGTTAGAAAAAAAATAATTGTTATTGACAACCTTAATTATGAAAATTGCGGGGACGCAATTTTTATAAGGAGGGGAGTCTGTAACAACCTGGTATTTCGCATTAATTAATTTTCGTCATTTAAAGATTAATGTGCTACCTAATTGATAGTGGGAGTTTTTAACCGGGTTGAAATTCGTTTAAAAATTGTTAAAAGGGGTTACAGGCTTTAAAATTTATCTTGGCCCACGTCTTCAATTGTTTTGATGTTGTGATATATCCAAGACCCGCTCCCCTTTCCATTGATTCCAAAACCCTAACCTAAGCACATGAACGAAAATAATAATGGCGGCTCGTCCATTTTCTTCGTTCGATCAAAAATTAGGGCTTCGTGTAATTTGCTTGTCTCTTAGATGCTTCGGTCGCTTGGTTTGAGTTTGTCTTCGCGTTGAAAAGGTGAGTGATTTTCTTCACTCACATCTATATTCGAATTAGTTAAGTGCTTCAGCTGTTCGATTTTATCTCGTTGTTGGTGATTCCACTGATTTTACTGATTTCGGGTATTTTGGTGAATTTCTGGCTTGTTAAAATTGTGATTTTCATTGTTTGATTAATTGATACTCTCGGCCTTGAATCTACTGATTTTTATTGACTTCAGTCACCTGGTTTGTTGACTTTTGCTTGGTGACAACACTATGCTCGGCCATTCGATCTTCGTATGGGTGTTCGAGATGGTTTACTGACCTGTTCAAATTTCGATATTACTTGCTATTGACTTTCGCTTTCGGGACTTTGGCATGATGTCGTGATAATGGTCGGCTTCGGCATGACCACAGTTTTGAGTCTTATTTGAAATTGCTACTTTAAATTCTTTGTTCAATGTTGCCTTGACTTGAAACTGAATTTTTATTGTACTTGTTAATTACCACTTTGGTTGGTATTTTGTGTTGAAGGCACCTGACTTCGACACCCTTGGGAATTTGCTTACGTGCGGCCTCGACGTTGTTACACACTGCATATACTTTCTGATTTGTGTATACATAATGCCTTGATTTTGTTTTGTCGAACTTGCTATTCTCTGATCAGTTAGCACTTTTGCCTGTATTCTGGTCGTTGCTGGTCCAGTTGCACATGATGTAGACATGTACGTGTATATTTATATGTACATACGTGTATACTTGTAATTAGTGTTGGTTCTGGTTCACTGGTGCATCCTTGGTGCATTTGTGTTATCTTGTATAAATGTGCATTGCTCCATCTTTATATTACAGGGTCTGTTCATTTGAACTTCATTTGCATTGCTTGATTTTGTGTGTGTCTGGTCAGTAGTATAGCTTGCATTGACATTGGTCTTGATTTTGAGTTCATCCCGGTTCTTGCATCATGTGTCACCATTGTCTATGTGTTAGTGATACCCTATTTCTGCTGTCCACCTGGGTTGTAGCTGCTGTCCACCTGGGATGTAGCTGCTGTCCACATGGGTTGTAGCTGCTGTCCACCTGAGTTGATCATTGAAGTGCCTTGCCTTAAGCTTTGGCCTTTGCTGGTTCGTCATGTAGTCTAATGCAGGTGAATGTTTTGATGTTGGCTTTGCATTTCACTTGTGTACCACCTGGGTCTGCATCCCTAACCATGTCACTATTTTCGAGTCTTGAGCTCTTTGATTGTTTGATGTTACATCACTTGTTGTGGCCTCTGTTCATCCGCTTGCATTCTGGTTTTGGTTTCTTCATTGTTGAGGCTGTGTTGTCACTGTAGTTGCACCTGTATGCTTGTGCAGTCCCACAAGAGCCCATGTTGTATGGTCATCATGTGACATGCATTGTTTATATTATTCTCTGATGCAGTTTACTTTGAATCTCCATTTGCACTCGAGCTAGCCTGTAGCACGCAGTGTTCATGTCATTTCTATGATGCGGTTTATTTCGCATCTTCATTTGTACTCTAGTATTTCCATTGCATTGAGAAATGGGTCGCATTCATTTGTGTTGAGTCATTTTGTTTGACTGTTGCATTACTTTGATGATGATGCTTATCGGTTGACATGTGTTTTACTCTTGATTCGACCACGACACTGTCATAGTTCGAACTGCTGCTGTTAGTCCATTGTTGTTTCACTGTTCATTGGTAATTGAAGTATTCCTCGAGTATGTGTCATTTGATTCATTGGATGGTCAGTTCCACTTATTGTTCTGGTTTCACTCGAGTTTTGTTAAAGATCTTCAGTGCACTATGCACTACTTGATGGGTATCTGGTTCATTTGATTTGAGTTGATGCCATTTGATTTTGGCAGTGCACGCAAGCGTGTACTGCAGCCACACGATGTTGCTTTTATTGATATTTATTTTGCTTTTGATTTATTGATCTTTTGCGTATTCCATATGTTGTAATGGCGAGGCAGTGCACGCACACGTGTACTGCAACCCTACCCGAATTGACATTTTAATTGATATTTCAATTGTTTGAATTGTTTCGTGTGTCCAATTCAATATTTTGAATCATATTTTGATTTGGTTTAATTTGATGATTTTGTTGATATCTAATTATCTTTTTGATAATTAGATTATGAGTTTCTAATTATTTATTTAATAATTAGATTTTGTTTTTAATTGCCGTTTAGGCAATTCTGATGTTTTTCTAAATTACTTTCTTTGATAGTCTTTTTAATTTATCTTCATTGATAATTTGGATTTGCTGATTTGTTGTTTAACACTGTCACGTGTTATATTTATCGTTATCCGATTTCTTTATTTAAGGATCGGATAGACGAGATTTATTGTGACTGTCGTCTATTTGTTACTTAATTATTACTGCTTCTGTGCACTAATAACTGAGTTTGAATTAGCCTGACCCGTGTATTATTTTCTTTGAATTTAATACTCGGGTCAGACCGAGTATTACAGGTAGTAGATATCTTGCTTTGGGTTGCTGCTTGAGCTATGAAGTCTTTTCATATCTTTTGGAGTGGTCATCGTCATTGTATAGTAGTCGGTGTAGTTGTACTGGAAGATATGTATTCATGTATATTATATACGTTAATGTACTTGTATATGTAACTTCCAGAGTCGACAGTTGCAGTTGTATCATATGTACTGTATCACATGTATTATAACTGACATCGGTTATATATATATATATATATATATATATATATATATATATATGAGACTTTTATTATCTGTGTTCCGCATTTAGCTTATCTGTGTTATTATTATATATATTGTCCTAAACTATTATGAACCATCGTAGTTCATTTTATAATGGAATTGGATATGTCGATGGGAGTAGATAAATAAAAGATGAAAAATAAAAATATATACCACTCCTATCGAGGTAACTAATACTAGTGTAAGGCCTAACTACGGATGGCCACTCCTATCCAGCTTTATTCTTCGTAATAATAGACAGTATTTCTTTTAATACTCTTTGTTATTGTGAGCATAGAGGTAGGGCGTCACACCTTATGAAGCTATGTATGGAAGACCGTGTAGATCCCATCCTGTTGGATTGAGCCGAAGGATCGTCTTGTGCTCGGACCCGTTCTTATTTGAGAAGCTTCTGCGAAGGTTGAGCTTATCAAGAAAAGAATGAAAGCTGCTCAAGATCGTCAGAAGAAATATGCTGATAGAAGACGAAGACCATTGGAATTTGGGATTGGAGATCTAGTTTTTGTCAAAGTTTCCCCAATCAAGGGTGCTATAAGATTCGTAAAGACGGGAAAACTTGCTCCAAGATTCATTGTACCATTCCGAGTGTTGGAAAGAATTGGAACTGTAGCTTACATGATTGAATTGCCGGAACGGATGTCTGGGATTCATAATGTATTTCATGTATCGCATTTGAGGAAATTTGTTCAAGACCCATCACTAGTTGTACAACCAGTAATCCAGGAAGATTTGGAAGTAGAACCCAATTTGACTATGGTCTGAAATCCAGTTCGGGTTGTGGATAAGGACGAGAAGCAACTCAGGAGCAAAGTGGTGAAACTCGTCAAGGTGCAGTGGAGTGAGGATCCCAGAGATTATACCTGGGAAACTCTCGATAGTTTTAGGAATGCTTATCCGTATTTGTATCCGGATAACTAGTGATGTTTGTTAGGGTAGACCGTTTGATTGTTTGCTATTGTATGGATGATATGTATGTTGGGATTGTTAATATAAAAGCTTTTAAATTAACTGTTGTTTTAAATTTCGGGGACGAAATTATTTTAAGGGGGGAGGAATGTGACGACCCAGGATTTTGACAGTATATTTTAATAAGTATTTAATCTAATTTAGATGAAATACAAGTTTTCAAATTTATAAACTGATGAGATCTTTGATATTTAACAGTTATATATGTTTTGAGAAGAAACTTTGATATAAAATCTTTCAATACTACTTAAAATAAAAACTCTTAAAATATTTATAACAAAATCTGTCCTATTAAATTGAAATTAAAGGGTTTGATATTTTCACATTTTATAATATACGTATGAATTTATAATCGTAGTCTTTAAATAATAATTTTTAAAAATAGGCAACCATATCAATTATTAAACATGAATATTAAAACGTAAGTATAAAACATAATTGTAAAATATAAGATATAAATATAAAATATAAGATTTAAATATAAATATAAAATATACAAATACAAACATAAGTTATAAATCAATGTTTTTTTAAATTTAATTACAATTAGAAAAATAAAAACTAGGAAAATTTTGTTAACAGGAACTTATATAAGTGCAAGGTCAAAAACAAAAATCAATGCATAAGTTAAAAAGAATAACCTGTAACATATATTTATACAACACAAATCTTCAACAAAGATTATAACAAAGTTGCTGTGAAATCATGTATACATAAGAAAACAAAGTATTCACCACATTTAAATACAAATATCTTTATACATATACAAATATCTTTGTACAAAATACAAATATCAAAAACATTAATTATATGTAAACATATATGAAGACATATTCATTAATTCTAGTACATAATTTGTCATTTCAGATTACAAAATAATCTTACAGCCGAAATATCATGTATCATTTTAATTTACAGTAAAATTAATAAAAACAAAACCTGAACAATGCAAGTTGAAGCTTATACCAGAAGACACCATTTTGTCTAAAGATGTTCTACATATATACACTATATAATATGCTTGTTCATTTACAAAACTTAATAGGCAAAACTGAAAAATAATAAAAGAAGAAAACCAAACATCTGTATTTACATTCATTCAAAATCAAGGCAGAAAAGCTTTCAGGAAATTCATCTGCGGTTTCTTCATCAATCTCTACTTTCTATTCAGCAAATTTTGGTGAGTAAACATTCAATTTTTAAAGTTTAAGTTGGTAAATAGTTCCTGTATATCTTGTGTTGCTATACATTGTAGTTTGTGGTTCTGGAATGTTTTTAGGAAATTTAAATATGTGATGATCTCCAGTATTCTTAAAGCTATGAGCACAGAAGTGAAAGATAACTAATTTTCTTCATTTAAACCAATTTAAACTTATGAATTGAAGCTAATTTAAGTTGTTTATCTTAAATCAAAGGTCTGGAAACTTGTTTGAAGTTTAACAGTATGACATATATACTGTTTAATCGCGTTACAGTAAAAAGAAATCAAAAGCTAAAATTTGAATGCTTTAATTTGAAAATTTGATCCCATATCTTGATTTAGCATACAAAGTTAGGATTTTTAAAATAGAAACGATGATTTTTAGATCAATATTGAAGGTGCAGTTTGAATATGAATAAAAGTTACATTTTTGTCAATATCTGTTGATTCAATTAATTTTAATTGTTGAAATTTATAATGATGCAAGCTTGAAGATGTATTAACATAGGAAAAATGCTAAATAATTTTTCCAATGCAATAATGTTTGTGACGAATCGAAAGTAGGGTTTGATACCGCGTTTTGCTGTGAATTGTTAAATTCGTGTTTTCGGCACCTTGGATTGATCGAGTGTCACGTAAATTTGGGTGAAGGCGAGGAGGATATGGCCATGGGGTGGATGAAGTGGCTTGGCATCCGGTGATGGGTGATGGCAGAACGTGGTGGTTTTCGGTGGGGTGTTCGTGTTTCGAGTTCGAGCTTCAGGAATTTTTGTTCGATTCGCCTTTTTATGAAGATCTGGGTTTTGTTTTCGATTATTGGATTGATTTGTAGTTTGTGAGTGATAGTGGGGGTTGTCGGAGGTGCGGCGAACCACCGTGCATATGCACGGTGGCGTTTGGGGTCTGATTTTGGTGTCGAGGGTCGACACGAGTCGATGCACGAGACTTTTGGAGTTTGCTTCGAGCTCGACTCTAGTTCGCGTGCGTGAGTGTTTAATACTGGTGTTATATTTTAAGTTAACATAAGCTTGAATAAAAAAAGAAGTAGAAAAGGATCAGGTAAGAAGAAGGAGAAGGTGGGAAGGAAGAGTGACGCGGGAAAGAATAGGGAGGAACTCGAGACTTTCTCGAGTAAACATGGTGCATGCTCAGGACCACTCCCTAATCGTTTTGCCTAAATATGTTAAGTATTTTGTTACACAAAGTTCAACATTAATTTAGTAAATAATGATTGATTAGATTTAAGTTAATATTTGATTTAAAATTTATTAAAGAAAGGTTTGTAAAAGAAGATGATTAATCAATGTAAAGTATAAGGTAATTATAAATGTAAATTAACTTATACTTGTAATTAAATTAATAACTTTGAGTAATTTGTAATTAGAAATTGACTTTGTGTTTAAATCAATTTTAAACTTAAGAATCTTAATTAATTACTTAAAGTTAACTAATAATAAGTGGTAGTTAACTTAAGTGATTAATTAGGATTAAATGATAAATTAATTGATAATAAATGATTAATTAAGTAATTAGTGATAATTAAATAAGTAATTGACTTTTATAGAATAAATAAATTAAGGTTAGTAATAAATAATTAAGAATCAATTAGTTAAGTAAGTAATTAAGTAATAATTAATAAAATTTAATAAGTTAATTAGTAATTAATTAAACGGAATAATAATAATTTATCCCTAAGTAATTAATTAAGTTAAGTAAATCAAACTATATTGATATGAACTGATGGTTCTTGTCTAATTGACTCTTATATCTGTTTAGTGATATTCTGTGATATGTTGTGATATATTTTGGACATATGATGACTGTGTATGATTTATCTGAGATATCTGTTATGTAAATTCTAAGTATTGAATTAAACTGTTAAGACTAAATAGACAACGTGGCCCTTAAAATGGTGTTTGGATTTCGGTGAGACCGGGATCGGGTATCAAATTGATATTCCGAAAGCCACATCGATCCAAATTAAACGATAGGTCGTGACATATCAAGTGGAGGTCGAGATGGCGTTTCAGAATGCAAGGCTTATCGTCGATAACTCTGAGGGTGATTTCAAAACAAGTGTAACGAGATAATGCCTTCGGTTTCATTCGAACCCGGAACGAACTTGTATGGATTGAATGCTTTCAGCACATCGTCACGCGGACGATGAGCATTCTAAGAGATATGTTCTATAAAGGTAATCGCAGCCTCAAGCCTCATCAACCGGAAATGGCTAAACAGGGGAGATGCAGCAAGGTTAGGTGGGTCATGCCCAAGCAGGACGAGGTATATCCCTGTCTAGCTGTCCCTTTATTTCGGCTGTGTGGGCAGTTGTTGGCCACAACTGTGGGGTTATCTTGTTCGGGACGGTTCAGTAAGGAATGGTTCCGGCCTTATGTTGTAGGGGGTCGGGAGTGATCCTCGGTACGGTGATCTAGGCCCCATATTGTGACGGGCGGTACCCCAGTAGCCCTGCCATTGTTGGAAACCCATTTTCCCTAAGAGACCCTAGGGTTTTGATTTGTATTACCCACTTTTGTGGCTGGTAGCTGGAATTTAATAGATGTAACAATTTCAGCTATTTTCTATTTATTTGTAGAACCTAGACACTATTATAATATCACTGGATTTCCTATAAAATGTTTTGGTTAGCGTAAGTTAAAAACTTACCCGTATTTATGTGTGGGAAGTCTTACGTGATACCTTTATTTTCAAATTGTTTTCAAAGTTAAACAATTTTAACCCGTTTACTCACACCAGACCCATGTCTGACCCGGAGTTTATATTTTGCTTTTCATAAACTCTTGGGTACTCAAATTTTTGTGAGTAGCCAAGTGATAGGTATTTGGAGTATTGATTTTCTAAAGGAGCTTTGGAGAAGAAAACCAGACGTATGTATCTATCTATATAGTTCCGATGTGTAGTTAGTGTATGCTGTATTTTGGATGTATGTATGGACACATATGTATAGGACAGTTCTGTTGTATGATGTTGTATAACTCTGATGTATGTAAAACTATGTATTAGTTATGTGACGTATTATATTATGTTCCATTCCGCTGTGATCTGATGTTGTTATTTCTTTCTTTCTTTCTATTCTTTCATATTTCTATCCCTTTCTTTCTTAATGATGATACGTCTTTCTGGGGTTAGAAAGGCGGGTCGTCACAAATCACTATTCACAACAATCGCCAGGATTTAAATAATTTTCCCCTCAATTATTATTATTTTCAATATATCTTCGCAGGATATAATTTTAACGCTCCAACCATTTGAAAACAAATTTCAAATCAATTTTCACCTTTCAATCCTTTGAAAACAAATTTCAAATTACTTTTCCACATTTCAATACCTTGAAAATAAATTTCAAATCATTTTTTTCCTTACGTAGAAAACATTTCCAAATATTTATTCGTTTCCACTGAAAATCTGCCGAGTTCAAATATTTTAAAATAATTTAAAACACTTATCCAAAATATACTTGAAAATATTTAAAATAAAACTATTTTAAAATACTTTCTTAAATATCAGTTATGAAAAAAATTATTATACTAATATCGCATATAAAAATTCAAGTCCAAAACAAATTTTAAAATAAAACTAGTAGATAGGATATAACTACTTAAATATCCAATTTCTAAAACAAATACCAATTTAAAACTTTAAATAATCACTTCCATAATAGTTTAAAATATATTTTTACTTTAAAGATTTTCAAAATAACCTAAGTAAATAATTTTTCCAAAACATTCTTTCCCTTAAACCATCTTTACAACTTTAATTTATATTTATAAAATATATTGAAAACATTCTCGGCTTTTGGGGAAAATACATATTCCATTCTAAAATGGATCATTCAAATCAACTTATAAATCTTTCTCGATTTATTTTAAATTTATGTCCCAATTCCGTAAATTCCTTTCCACACTTTTAAAAATAAAACATCACTTATTTTTAAAACAAATTTCCCTTTCTTTTATAAAATTCCCATTGTGGATTTAAATTTTTTAAATATCCACAAATTTACGATTTTCAAATCGATTCCCAATTATTTACTTTCAATACCAAATCAATTTTTGAATTTTTTTTCCAAATTTATTTCAATTACCAAATCCAATTCCAAATCGGTTTCTAAATTTATTTCAATCGACAAATCAATTTGTTTATCAATTTCCCAAAGATTTATTTTTAAACACCAAACTAATTTTCAAATTAATTTCTAAAATCTTTTCAAACACTAAATTAAATTCCAAATTGAATTTCTAAAATTTATTCCCTTTATCTCTACCAAACTATTTAAAATCCATATTTTAAATAACTTCTTCAACTATTGAATAATATTACCCGAAATCCATTGATTAAGCCTTTTTCTCATATTTTGGAATTTATGCAATAGGATTCAGGAAAAAATAAAACTTTATCCTTTTTAAAATTCCTTCTTTTAAATTTATCCAATTTTCAAAATAAATTTTTTACTATAACTTTTCAACTTGAATTTCAAAAATCCAATTTTTATTTATTTCTGTTATCCTACGATACCAAAAAAATAATTCGGCTAAACTATAGCCTTCAATGATTTCATTCACAATATATTCACATACAGATTATAAAAAATCAACGCACAAATTATTGAAACAAATTCAATCATTTGAGAAATCCTGTTGGACCCCTCCAACCTGTTTCCCTGCATCCACAGACGTTAGCACAACAACTAAATACCCATTCCACTTCGAGGTGGAATATCGCGGTATATGAGATTAATATAATATCATCCGCGATTATGCGTAAATATAATATCATCCGCTATTATGCGGCGCATAGGGTCTCATCCGCTATATAATGCGGGAAATCAATCACTCCAAATACATATATAATACCAATTCCACTTCGAGGTGGAATATCGCGGTATATGGATTTAATATAATGTCATCCGCTATTATGCGGCGCATAGGGTCTATTTCAATCCAAAAAATAACAACCATCATCTAAGCAACATCCAATAATTTAAATAAACTATTTAAATTAAATCAAGTATCCAATTGAATGAGAAGTTCTCCCCTTTTGCTTACGCATGCAATCCATTTTCATTCCAGCTTGTTTTCCCCTCAGTTCTAGACCTTGTATAGACATTTATACGATTCATTAATATTCAAAACAATTGAAAAATCAATTTCATTTGGTAGTTTTAATTATCCAATAATTTTATTTTAACTAATAATTTTGTTTAAACCAAAGATTTTATTTTAAATTAATTATCCCTTTAAAACCCATTTTGTAACTATAACAAATTAAATAAGTTTATAAATCAAATAAATCACTATAACACATTATTCAAAATAAGTAGTAAATTAAAACCGTGTAAACATTTTTTTTCAAGTTCATCCATATAAACTAATTTTTTTGTTTTACTGTTTACATTAAATATGTGTGGATATGCATTAAAAATATATTTATTTTTCTCTTAATCTGTACATATTATTCAAATCTGAATTAAAACAGAAACGAACATACAATGTTAGTTTAATTTAGTGTATATATATATATATATGAACTGTATTTAAATTCTTTACTGTAGAAAAATTTCCTGCTATATTATACCAACGTGTATAAATTCAAATTAAATCAAAATTTAGAAATAAAAGAACGGAACGAATACCTCTACCTCCCAAACAGTCTCGAGCAGCCGTCGATCGTCACGGCTCCCCACCCAAATCGCTTGCGATCTCAATGCCCTAGCCGCCCACACAAACTCCAACATGATCCCATCTCACTGTTGTCTCTACCACGAGGTGTCGCTCGCCACTGCCGCACTGCCGCGAGCTCAACTTCGCCATCCTGCTGTCGCGCGCGTCGCCATTACCTGGCCTAGGCTTCAATCATCGCGACGACCCTTGCTTGAAATCTCGAGCTCGATCGGCCCAATTACGTTCGATCTCCCATACCATATGCGAATCGATTTTTTTTTATTTTTGAGTGAGGAAAACTACGTGGCCTTCTCTTTCATTTTTATCAATTGGGAACGAGAGAAAGGAGGGCGACCATTGAAATTTTTATTTCAATTTTGATTTTGAAATATTCTTTCTTTCTTTTTATTTAATTATGCTTGGCTGATTTAATTAAAATTGGAGGAGACGCCTGTTGAAGACAATTGCCATGTGTTGAGAGCAAGGAAACTTGTACTTTGTCTTAAAAAATTATATTATTTTTCAAATTCAAATTTGAATTTGAATCCTTCAATGTCGCAACTCAAAATCTCAATCTCCGATCGTGGCATACCTCCAGGTGTTTATAATGTTAAACCTCTATTTCGAAAGCAATGTAAAAGGTTCTGAGTTCAAATTCGATCGTATGGAGAAGATAGCTTTTCGGACCCAGCTATTAAATTAAATTTCGATATAATTTTTAGTGCATTTGCTCACCGTACAGCTAAATGATCACTCCAAATGCTACGAAAATTGAAATCTGATAATAATACAATATTACGGATCCAATGGAATTGGTTTCGTCGAATTCCAAGACTGTGCTTCGGAAGACTATTTTTGAATATCGATTTAAACGATATAAATTCAAAATTGAACAAAATGTTTTCAAATTCAATTCTGAAGCTTTCATTGTCTTCAGTATTCTCAATACAAATTTTCTAAGCCTCTGAAATATTTAAATCAGCTAAAAATTGAAGATTCAAATTTTTACCCAAGTTTAATAAATTAAATTCAATAATTTAATTGCCAATTTCATAGTTATATTTGAAATTCAAGTTTAAAATAACATCCAAATATTTAAATTCAATTAAATATTTCAATTTCAATTGTCTAAAATCCAGGGTCATCACAGACTTCCCCCCTTAAAATAATTTCGTCTCGAAATTACAAGTTAAGAAGAATGATCCTTAACCCATTCGCTATTTTTCCAAAACCAAATAGTTATATCAACTTACCAACAATTTTTTACATTAAAGATCATCATTTCAACTAACTTTCCAAGTCTTCCATAATTTCTAAACAACCTCGTTTTTTTAACAATTCAAATTTAAATTTAAATTCAAAATTTCAAAATTTTCTCAAAATTTGTCTAACTCCCTAAATTTTCGAAAAATTTCGCCAACGTCTCCTTTGCGTGGCTAGCTCGGTACGACTACAAAATGCTACAACTGGCCCCCAGATTTCAAAAGAAAACGAAAAGCCAAGCGGCTAGACAAGAAAATCATCATATTTCATATTGAAATTTAAATACATACCTTTTCGAGCAATTCCAAATTTATCTTTGAAAATCAAATCCCAATTCCTTTTCCTTTATAGCATGTATGCTATTTAACAACCATATCCAATTTCTATATTCAAAAATCATTTTGCACATTCCATTACAAAAGTTTGAATATTTACTTCTTATACCATTTTTACTTCACTATTAAAGTTATATATTCATTTTCACTCAATCTTACATTTTCAATTTCATTTGAATTTAATTTATCTTTCATTTATAAATGTTGAATTCAATTCATTTCAAATCATATTAAATTTTTCATTCCTTCAATTAGTTTCACTTACTAATCTTACTTCAATACTTTGTTTCATTTAGTCCAATTTGACAAATTTCTCCATTTCACTTAATTTATCACAAATCAAATTCAATTTTCAATATCCAGCTAGAATTTCATTTACTTACAAATTCGAAATGAATTTCAACATCCAATTTCACTTTCATTTACTTGCAATTGCAAATTTATTTATTCATTCACAATTTATTTTCCATCTTAATAATTTTTATTCCAATCATTTTAGTCTATTAGACTTCTAAAATTCACCTTTATTCAAATTAACTCAAGTTAATTTCAATTTAAATCTGAATTTCCTAAGTTTTCAAACTTATTATTCCATAACTGTTTTTGATAAAATTCCAGAGTTTTTTCCAATATTTCAAAATCATTTTTGAAATCAATTCAATTATCTTTTGAATTTCCAAAACCAATCCAGTTTTCTAAACAACTTTTTTTAAAATAATTTGGCAGCAACTCCTCTCCTGGAAACTCGAAAATGAACACTGATGATGTCGCGATCATCATCGGAATTATTTTCCAACGACCGAAAAGAGTTTAGTGCTTTCATCCCTTCAAAACAATTTTCGAAAAAAATTGAAAACCATTTCCAAACTCCAAGGTAATTTAAATTTTCCATCAAAATTTCAAATTTCAAATCCTTTCAAAAACATTTTCAAATAATTCTCCGGAATTCTATTTCAAATTGTAACTCACTTTTACAATTTTCATTAGCAAATCCCATTTGTATATAAATTTATCTCTTAACCTTTGGTTATGTTTTCGATTTCTTATTCAACAATAATGATGATAATGTAATATTATCACCTCCTAACATCCAAGCAACCATATACTATATTAATTTACAAAGATTATTTTCTTTTATATACAAAAAGATTTTGGGTAAAATTATCTCATTTACCCGATTTTAAAACAATACTATGTCGGTTTATCTTGTTTAAGAGGTTAGAAACTCCTATCGACACAGTTAGCTAGACTACACCGACCAGAAGCTATAAACAATTAACCGACAAGTCAACACAATATAAAAAAAATTTCATATTCACTAACAAATACGCGCTCATATCTATTATTACACTCAAACTCATTCTAGAGTACTATTGACTCTATCTCTAATGAGTAATCCCCACCAGAGCTATGGTTGTCGCTTAACCAATGCTCTGATACAAAAAATGTAACGACCTAATTTTTCGACACCTAAAAATCGACATTGACACATCCACGGTATCCAATGCCGCACAGTCGAATGCCGGAAAACCGAACTGTTAGGGTTGAAGAAGAATAAGATAGAAGAAGAAACAGAAATAATAACAGAATCTCACATTTCGTAGTGGACCAAATATAATAGATAAATGAATAATCTTTAAAACAAAGAACTATATCGATTTTACATACATCACATTATCAAAGTTTACAACAACATCATTCAATAAAGGCATTTTACAACATCTAATCCATATCAAAACTGGACTTACAGCAATCCCAACGCAGTGGATAATACATAGTATAATGATTCTCCATCGAGCTTGAACTCCAGATCTTCACAGTACATTTTTTTGACTTCTCTCTAGAATAACTGATAACCTGACTCTAGGCTAGCCGTGTGGAAAATTATGGGCATCCAGAGTTTAGAAAGGTAACAATAAACTCCAGGTCAGTCATGGGACTGGTGTGACAACTTAAAAAAAATAGTTATTTTTCACAAAGAAAGGAAAAGAAATCCGCTATGCTTTTTGGAAAATGAAACAACCATAAGGCCTCCCGCCACACACACAATGCAAATGCAGAATTGGAGGAGATTTCTCCTTATGATAGTCAAACATGCTTGATACGCAAAGTCCTTTGATATTATTATTATTGGTGCATAGTGTGGAAAACATTTCGAAAGTATAATATTAATCTTAGCCAGCATATGCATTTCACACTTATGCCTACTATAGTGTCGTCGACGGAAATTCTACCGGGTTAGAAAACCGTCGAAAAATTTCAAATTAAAAATAACCGCAAGCACACGGTGTACGAGTGTAGCACGTGGCGAATACGGGTCGATCCACAGGGAATTGATGATTTTAAAATTCTATTCAATCAAATTATACCGAAGTCGAGAGTGAATAGTTAGAAATGTAAGAAACTAACAAAAACTAGAAAAAGAAAATGATAAAAATATGAGAGTTAAAAGAACAATTTAGAGATAAATCCACTCTCTAGATCATATAAATCAACAAAATGAAGTTATGATCTCTCTTTTCTTTTCATTGGTGTAATTAGTTGATGTGTTTATCATAAGTAAGATATATTTGTGTTATTAATTAGCCGAATATAAATCATCAAACTATAACACAACCACTAATACACATTTAACTCTCATGAAATATGACAACAAAGTTGAAATAAAAATCTATTTTAAGCATAGCCTATTAACTATTGTTTAGAAATATAGGCTATCAAATTTCAATTTCAACATTCACTTCTTTGCCATAATCATATTTAGATGAAGAGGCAATTTGTGTTATGTTTATTTAAGCATAGCCTATTTGTTATGAACAACATAGACTATCAAATTCAAAGCTAAACAACATCATTAAATCACTTCAAATGTTTCCATTAAAGCACAAAAAGAGAGTATAAACATCAAAATGTTGCATCTACATACTAGAGAGCTTCATTACCCCTAAATTGTAGGGATTAAGATGTAACGTTTCTGATTTTTCGTTGCTGAAAAACCGAAATGTTAGGGTTTAAGAAAAAGAAAAGAAAAGGAAAGAGGTAGAAGAAAGAAAGAAAAGATAGAAAACAGAAGAGAAAAGAAAATAGAAGAACAATATAAGAATCTCACAATTCGCAGCGGAACAACATATAATAGATAAATGAATAATCTTTAAACAAAGAACTATATCAGTTATTACATTACATTACATCAAATCATCATATCATCAGAGTGTACAACATCAAACAACAACAAAAATGCAGCGGAAAAAGAAGTACTATAACTAGTAATACGCTATGCCATCCATCTTGCCTCCAGCAACTCCTGAATTCCAGAATATCCTGATAAACCTTAACTCTTGACTGCCCGTGTGGAAATTGGTGGGCACCCAGAGTTTAGGAAGGAAAACAATAAACTCCGAGTCAGTCATGTGACTGGTGCGAGAACTCAAACAGTTTATTTATCTTTTAAAATAAAGTAGAGGAATATTTTTAAAAATCAATTCGCAATGCTTTTTAAAAATGAGACTACCATAAGACCTCCCGCCACACACACAATGCAAACGCAGACTTGGAGGAGATTTCTTCTTATGTTAGTCAAAGATGCTTGATACGCATTAAAATCAAATCAATTTTGATATTATTATTAGTGCATAGTGTATAAAACATTTCAAAAGTAGAATATAAATCTTAGCCAGCATAGGTACCATTATATTATGCCTACTATAGCTACTTCCTGAGGAAGCAGGTTCTACAACTAAAACCGTACAAGATCGTATTGTTTCTTTGGATTTCCAACAAATGGTCAGGCCAAGGAACTTCTCATTGCCACATGAGAACGCCTCTGGATGGACGTCCCCGAGAACCAAACCGGATCTCTACCAACACAAGGCCGGGTTACCCCTAACAGGGTAACAACTGACACGAGTATGCCATCCCCCGGTCCTTTGGGACCTTTAACCGAGCGCTCGTCACCATCATCACACAATCATAACAAAGTGTTTTCAGCATGAGTAAGTATCTGGTCTCCATACCATGATACCACCCTTTTCCAGAAGGAAATGCACATACCCTAAAGGGAGCTACCCCTCATAACCTTGCTGCATCTTTCCTGTTTTGACCATTCCGAGGTGTGAGGCTCGACGAAGTCTCGTCCACAAAAACACGCTTTATACAAAAGCTGTGCTTTGGGTCAACAAATGATCATAGAAATGATCACCAAGATAGACGATCAAACAAATGATCCTATCTCAAATAATCAACACAATGATCATTTCACAGCAACACTCAGCATGTCACATTACCAAATTGGGAATATATTGCTGATAACCTTCAACTATGTAACCTCTGAGCTCGTACGTCTCAGAGAAGGGTGTTAAGCTAAGAGAATAAATTCTCCGCCACCAACAGAAATATATTTGAAAGAAATCGGCTTTATATCTCAATTTGTAATGTCAGACATACAATCCATACAAGTCTGTTCCGGGCTCGAACAGAACCAAAGGCACTTACAAAGAAGTCCTTGCAATCCGGATAATCTCTAATCACGTCCGAATTTCCCATCACATATGGAGATCTCTATACCGGGGATCAGCCAGTGCAGAGACAATCAACAAGAAACCCTTTCGTTTTCGAAGATATCCGGTCTTCAACACTGATCTTCAAATGCAATTCATAACGACGTATCACATATTCGGAATGGGTTATACGACCCCAAGGTTCTTTCCCGGTTAACCCGAATAGTGAGCGCTTATTTAAAAAAAAATAAGTGTGGCATTCAATTTCAAGCAAATCACAACAAATACCTATTTAAAGGTAAATATTGATAGTCGGTTATTGAACTATCAATAGATATGCCAACATCACCAGATTCCAAATAATTTTCCAAATTATTTATTTTCCAAAAATATCTTTACAAGATATATATATTTTTTTTCCATACTTCAAAAATAAATCAATATTTATTTTTAAACCCAATTTCCAATTTCATTTATAAATTCCATATTGAATTTACATTTCCAAAATATTTTCATGAGTATACGATTTCCATTCGAATTCTAATACTCATTTTCAATTTACCTTCAAAAAGATAAATTCAAAATATTCACTTAATATTGGAAAAGCATTTCCATACTTATTTATTTATAAGTAATCCACAAGTCTTTTATTTTCTATACTTGGAAAATATTCAATATACTTAAAGCGAAATTAAGTGTATATTTCATTCTTTAAGGAAATCATTCTCTTAAACATATTTATTTGGGCCAAAACGAATGTTGCGTAAAACATCGTTACGACAACCCAAAATCACTAGTATAAGGATTCGAAATTAAAATAGATATATAAATCCCAATACTATACAAAACATTTCCTTTCGGAAATCATCTATTATAACAACAGTGTTATAATCTACTATTTCCTTCCATTTCTCGAAAACGTCTATTTCAACAATAAATGTTGAAATCTATGATTTCGAATCTTAATATATTTAAAACATCGTTAGATCGTTTTAATTCTATTTAAAACATCACATCCAAAACATTTCTTTAACATATTATTCACTATTCAAAAACGTGAATATACTTGTTAACCAATTTCATCATTTCTATACGTTTCATTTTTAAAGGATTACTCACTGTCTAAAATGTGAATATAACTCCATTAATAAATTACAACAATTTTACTTATCAAAATAAGTCATTGCGGATTTATAAAACAATGTTTATAAATTCCATTTCTATTTATTCTATAACACTTCCTTTTATAAATTTCCTTTATTAACCTATTCGATTTGTAATTCAATTATATACCGAAAGTCCATATTGTAAGTTAAATGCTTATAATTTATTTGTTTACAAAAACATTCTTTTAAACTTCATAATCATAAATCTTATAACTTATAAGATTCATTTATTTATTCAAATCTATTCTTTTAAATAACTTTACAAATTTTATAAACCTACTGTTTATAAAATTCCATTTATAACTTCACCGTTATAATCTTATAAATTTCATTCATTTATGAAATTCATTTACAATTCATTCTAACACTTATAAAAGCTCGTTTTATAATTCAAGATATTCTAAATTTATAAATATCAATTTATAAATCTTTTATATGGATCAAATTATATTATTCTTTTAAGTAACTTTAAACTCCTTTATAATTCATCATTTTTATTTATTTAAGATGAATTAATTCCAAAAAATATTTTATAACGAATACTTTCAAAAATCACTTTAGAAATCCCTTAAAAATCAAAATCGTTATTTTTAAACTTCAAAATTGGATCCGATGATGCAACACATCAAATAGTCAATCACGACTTTTCAATATCATATATCGATATGATAAACAATCAAATATCATAATATCTGAATCAAATAAATATTTGTGAGGAATCCAGTTGGATCCCTCCAACCTGTTTCCCTGCATCCACAGACATTAGCACAATACCCATTCCACTTCGAGGTGGAATATCGCGGTATATGGGATTTTATAAAATATTATCCGCTTAATAGGCGGCGCAATAGGGTCTCATCCGCTATACAATGCGGGAAATCAATCAACTGCAATATATACATATGCCAATATATATATATTGTTATATATGTAGATATATCCTACTATATCTAATATCACAACCAACAACAATCAATAATAACTGCAAATCCAACTTATAAATTTATTTGAGTGAGAAGTTCTCACCTTAGCTTTTATTAGCAATCCATTTTCCATCTTGAATCGATTTTCTTGATTTATACCTTGTATAAATATTCACACAATTTATTAATATTCGAATCAATCGAATAAATTAAATTTCATTTATAAGTGTAAATTTCCCAGTGGTTTTATTTTGAACAAATTTTCCTTTTAATAAATTTAATTTTCCAATGATTAAATTTTAAACCAATTTTCTCCTCAAAAATATTTAGCAATCAAAATAATTCCCTAAGTTAACTAAACAATTCAATTTTAACCAACGATACACTTTTAATTAATGATATCAAAGAATTAATTTTAAACTAATACCTTTTTAATAAATTGTTTTTGGCTTTCAAACAATTTCTTTTTAATAATTTGATTTAACAAAACTTAAATTCAAAACCATTCGTTATTTTCAATTAACCCCAAAGTTTAATTTAAACTAATAATTAAATTTTACACAAATCTCTTTGTCTGTACAGATTTTCTTTTAGGTTAATAACAGAAATGAATAACTCTTTTTTTTTCTTTTTTTTTTCTTTCAATCTCTACTGCATATACTTAAATATCAAATCAGAGAAGAAAAAAAAAATTAAATCAATACCTTACTGTTTCAGCCCCCTCCTACGCGCGCGCGCCTCGTTGCCGCGAGTACCCACTCCATCGCGGCATCGCCGCCGCCTCATCATCGCATGCGCCTCTCGATGCCGTGGCCATTATCTCGCGCTCCACACTCGTCTTCTCCACGCGCAAGCACGCGCGCGTCAACTCCATCGCGAACGCCATCGTCGCCGTCGCGAGCGCCTTTCCTGACTCGCGCGCCGCCGCTACACCCCATCGTGCTCGAGAACCCCTCGCCGCCGCCTACTCCACGCGCGCGTGCGCCTGTGCCTCGCGATTTCGATTTTAGGGCTACGGCCATTGTTAATTCGATTTTTTTTTTGCCTCGGTTTTCTTTTTGCATTTGCACGAAACAAAAGGGGGGAGAGGGGACTCGTGATTTTTTTTCTGAGGAGGCCGGCTTCGTTCGAACGAAAATAAAAAGTGGACGCCATTGATTTTTTTCTCAATCGATTTTCTTGATTTGATTTCAGAGTGGGAGAGGGATATTTAAAATGGAACGAAGTATGCACTGCACGATTTTTCTTCGTGATTCTCGGCATGATTTTAGGCGTGAGAAAAGGAGGCAACGTGATGTTTGACTAAATTTATATTTAAATTTAAATTGAATTCGATAAAAATTCAATGCGTTTACACACCGTGTGCTCACATATTAACTCCGAAAAATACGAAATTTGAAATCCGAGAATAATTCAATATTACGGACCCAATGGAACTGGTTTCGTCGAATTCCGAGACTGTGCCTCGGACGGCTATTTTTAAATATCGATTCAAACGATTAAAATTTCAAAACTGAACAATTCACTTTTAAATTAAATTCTGAAGCTTCTATAATCTTCAATATTATCAATATGAATTTTACAAGCCTTTGAAATATTTTTAATCGGCTTAAAATTGAAGAATCAAATTATTATTCAACTTCAAATAGATTAAATTCTATAATTTTAATCGCCATATTCATTCTGATAAATTTGAAATTCAATTCAAACCATCATTCAAATATTTAAAATAAATTAAATATTCTCAAATTAAATTGTTCAAAATTCTGGGTCGTTACAATCTTCCCCCCTTAAAAGAATTTCGTCCCGAAATTACAAGTTAAGAAGAATGCCCTTATCCCGTCTATTATTTTTCACAATTCAAATATTTTTATCAACTTACTAACCTAAATCTTTTTACTAGAGATTCACTATCATTTCAACTAGCTTTCCAACTTCAATTATAGGTTTCAAACAACATTGTTTTCCTTCAAAATTTAAATTTAAATTTAAATTCAAATTTCAAACTTTCAAAATTTCTCAAAAATTTTCTAACACCCTAAATTTTCGAAAAATTTCGCCAGCGTCTCCTTTGCGCAGCTAGCTCGGTACGACTACAAAATGCACCACGGCCCCTCAGAATCAAAAAGAAAAGAGAAAGCCAAGTGGCTGGAGAAGAAAATCATCAAATTTCATATTGAAATTGAAATACGTACCTTTTTGTCGAGCAATTCAATTTTATCTTCAAAATCAAAATCCCAATTCCTTTATACACCTGTATATCCTGTTATCCATAATATCCAATTCCAACATTCAAACCATTTTGCCAATTCTATTACAAAATTTCCAATATATGCTTCTTATACGTTTTTACTTCACTATTGAAGTTACATATTTATTTTCATTCAATTTAACATTTCAATTCAATTCACAATTTCAATTCTATTTGAATTCAATTCACAATTTAAATTCCATTTCAATTCAATTCTCAATTAAATATTGAATTCTATCGATTAACTTTCATTTACTAATTCATATTACTACTTTAAATTAGTTTCATTCACTAATTCATTTTAAATTTCCATATTCAATTCATCTCGAATTTACTTATTTACTAACAAAGAAAATTTCAATTTATTTCTTTTTACTTGAATTTATATACAAATTCAAATTTATCTTCAAATTTAGCTCACGACTAAACTTTAATTTAACCAATTCAAATTCCAATTCATTAGTCCATGAATTAATAATTTATCAAGTTAGTTTACTTGAATTCAATCCATTTTATTTCTTATTTAATTCCATATAATAATGATTTTAATATTATTAACAACCATGCAACCATATACTCTAATAATTCATAGAAAATCATTTCTTTTCTATACAAAATAGTTTTGGGCAAAATTATCTTATTTACCAAATTCAAAAACAATTTTATATTCACTAACAAATACGCGCTCATATCTATTATTACACTCAAACTCATTCTAGAGTACTGCTGACTCTATCTCTAATGAGTAACACCCAACAGAACCATGGTTGTCGCTTAACCATATGCTCTGATACCAAATGTAACGTTTCCGATTTTTCGTTGCCGAAAAACCGAAATGTTAGGGTTTAAGAAAAAGAAAAGAAAAAGAAAGAGGTAGAAGAAAGAAAGAAAAGATAGAAAACAGAAGAGAAAAGAAAATAGCAGAACAATATCAGAATCTCACAATTCGCAGCGGAACAACATATAATAGATAAATGAATAATCTTTAAACAAAGAACCATATCAGTTATTACATTACATTACATCAAATCATCATATCATCAGAGTGTACAACTTCAAACAACAACAACAATGCAGCGGAAAAAGAAGTACTATATACTAGTAATACGCTATGCCATCCATCTTCCCTCCAGCAACTCCTGAATTCCAGAATATCCTGATAAACCTTAACTCTTGACTGCCCGTGTGGAAATTGGTGGGCACCCAGAGTTTAGGAAGGAAAACAATAAACTCCGAGTCAGTCATGTGACTGGTGCGAGAACTCAAACAGTTTATTTATCTTTTAAAATAAAGTAGAGGAATATTTTTAAAAATCAATCCGTAATGCTTTTTAAAAATGAGACTACCATAAGACCTCCCGCCACACACACAATGCAAACGCAGACTTGGAGGAGATTTCTTCTTATGTTAGTCAAAGATGCTTGATACGCATTAAAATCAAATCAATTTTGATATTATTATTAGTGCATAGTGTATAAAACATTTCAAAAGTAGAATATAAATCTTAGCCAGCATAGGTACCATTATATCATGCCTACTATAGCTACTTCCTGAGGAAGCAGGTTCTACAACTAAAACCGTACAAGATCGTATTGTTTCTTTGGATTTCCAACAAATGGTCAGGCCAAGGAACTTCCCATTGTCACATGAGAACGCCTCTGGATGGACGTCCCCGAGAACCAAACCGGATCTCTACCAACACAAGGCCGGGTTACCCCTAACTGGGTAACAACTGACACGAGTATGCCATCCCCCGGTCCTTTGGGACCTTTAACCGAGCGCTCGTCACCATCATCACACAATCATAACAAAGTGTTTTCAACATGAGTAAGTATCTGGGCTCCATACCATTATACCACCCTTTTCCAGAAGGAAATGCACATACCTAAAGGGAGCTACCCCTCATAACCTTGCTGCATCTTTCCTGTTTTGACCATTCCGGGGTGTGAGGCTCGACGAAGTCTCGTCCACAAAAACACGCTTTATACAAAAGCTGTGCTTTGGGTCAACAAATGATCATAGAAATGATCACCAAGATAGACGATCAAACAAATGATCCTATCTCAAATAATCAACACAATGATCATTTCACAGCAACACTCAGCATGTCACATTACCAAATTGGGAATATATTGCTGATAACCTTCAACTATATAACCTCTGAGCTCGTACGTCTCAGAGAAGGGTGTTAAGCTAAGAGAATAAATTCTCCGCCACCAACAGAAATATATTTGAAAGAAATCGGCTTTATATCTCAATTTGTAATGTCAGACATACAATCCATACAAGTCTGTTCCGGGCTCGAACAGAACCGAAGGCACTTACAAAGAAGTCCTTGCAATCCGGATAATCTCTAATCACATCCGAATTTCCCATCACATATGGAGATCTCTATACCGGGGATCAGCCAGTGCAGAGACAATCAACAAGAAACCCTTTCGTTTTCGAAGATATCCGGTCTTCAACACCGATCTTCAAATGCAATTCATAACGACGTATCACATATTCGGAATGGGTTATACGACCCCAAGGTCCTTTCCCGGTTAACCCGAATAGTGAGCGCTTATTTAAAAAAAAATAAGTGTGGCATTCAATTTCAAGCAAATCACAACAAATACCTATTTAAAGGTAAATATTGATAGTCGGTTATTGAACTATCAATAGATATGCCAACATCACCAGATTCCAAATAATTTTCCAAATTATTTATTTTCCAAAAATATCTTTACAAGACATATTTTTTTTTCCATACTTCAAAAATAAATCAATATTTATTTTTAAACCCAATTTCCAATTTCATTTATAAATTCCATATTGAATTTACATTTCCAAAATATTTTCATGAGTATACGATTTCCATTCGAATTCTAATATTCATTTTCAATTTACCTTCAAAAAGATAAATTCAAAATATTCACTTAATATTGGAAAAGCATTTCCATACTTATTTATTTATAAGTAATCCACAAGTCTTTTATTTTCTATACTTGGAAAATATTCAATATACTTAAAGCGAAATTAAGTATATATTTCATTCTTTAAGGAAATCATTCTCTTAAACATACTTATTTGGGCCAAAACGAATGTTGCGTAAAACATCGTTACGGCAACCCAAAATCACTAGTATAGGGATTCAAAATTAAAATAGATATATAAATCCCAATACTATACAAAACATTTCCTTTCGGAAATCATCTATTATAACAACAGTGTTATAATCTACTATTTCCTTCCATTTCTCGAAAACGTCTATTTCAACAATAAATGTTGAAATCTATGATTTCGAATCTTAATACATTTAAAACATCGTTAGATCGTTTTAATTCTATTTAAAACATCACATCCAAAACATTTCTTTAACATATTATTCACTATTCAAAAACGTGAATATACTTGTTAACCAATTTCATCATTTCTAGACGTTTCATTTTTAAAGGATTACTCACTGTCTAAAATGTGAATATAACTCCATTAATAACACTACAACAAAACAGGCATTTTACAACGGGCAATGCCCGTTGTAATATGCATTTCGCAACGGGCATGCGCCCGTTGTATTAGGCCTAGTTGTAATAGGTCGACCATATTTTACAACGGGCAGTGCCCGTTGTAATACATATTTTTACAACGGGCAATGCCCGTTGTAATACATATTTTTACAACGGGCAATGCCCGTTGTAATACATGATATTGCAACGATTTCTGACCGTTGCAAAATAAATGCAAATTTTAAAAAAAAATTACAGCACAGATTTTGAATTCAAACGAATATTTTATTCAAACAAATATTTATTACAATTTTTAAATAGTACAAATTCAAACTCTCACTATTCACTATACAATTTTGATACAAATTTCATTACATCACTATTTTACATTCAGAACCTCACTACATATCACTCACACTCGTATTGTTATCTTCAACTTCTTTCCGGTTAGAATCCAGCATCTAAGCAATCTGCAAAAATATTTACTAACGCGGTAAAATTGAAAAAGAAATATTTTTGCAATATAAAATAAAATGTGAATTTTTTGAAAAGAATATTTGCCTCAGTTATTTGGGTTGTTCGTCATCATTTAAATTTGAATTCATCATACACGAACAACTTGTGACATACACAGTGTATCACTGTATATGCCACAAGGCCGTGCACACCGATATACACTTGATAATGCTATAGGGACAAGTGAGCACAGGTCAAACCCAAATGCAAAGCCGGGTTCAACTCACGTGCAATATATTTAAAATCACGACACGAGCACAAGGTCAAACCCGAGTTTTAAAACTGGGTTCAACACAAGGCAACATGAAGAATGCAAAGCTTCGATAAATCAAATAGTGGCACAGCAATGCAACTGAAGATGACACAGTAACAAGTGCATCATGATACAACATACAAACAAGCACACGAGCTGTGCTAATAGCTCTTTATGTCATGGGTCCAAAACCATAATATCACCTCTTTAAATCCTACATAACACAAGTCTGGAAACCTAGTGATGAGTTTCAAATCTTCTCTCGTATTAACAGATTTTATTTAGTAAAGTTCGAGACTCAAGAAGATTGTGAAAAAATATTGATGAATGATCCATATTTTTATGATAAATGCCTAATCATTATGAAAAAAAATGAAACACGACATGAAGCTCATGAGGAAATTCCTTCAATCGACCCCAGTATGGGTTCAATTTCCGGGCATAGACTTAGATTTCTGGACTAAAGATGTCATTGGTACAAATTGGATCAAGTGACAAAAGGAATGATTCGCAGCACAAGTGCTTGTAGAAGTTGATGCTAATTTCTTGTTTCCCAACAAATTTCAATTTATGATGTTAATGACAACATAATTTGGCAAAGTGTTGAACATGAGTGGTGTCCTAATAAGGGTAAAATTTGCAGTTGCTATGGTCATATGGCAAACAGGTGCCCATCCTTGAGAACCTGGATTTCGAAACGAAGCAAAGCACAGGAAAACAGCAATGCATGGGATAACTTGAATAAATTAATGCAAGTTGACACCAATTTGAGTGACAACAATAGCAATAAAGGCATCAACATAGAACCAGATTCAACCCAGAACCAAAACGCAACAAATTCAAAAAATAATATACAGTCTAAATCATTATAGTCCAATTATACATGCTGAAGCAAAACTCTTAAAAGCAAATGCCCCTCCATTGTTAATACAATAAAACAAAGTACAAGTGAAACCACTAAGCAATCGTAACTTGATAACTCTTTTCGAAATACAATGCAATATCCAACAGCTACATGAAGCATCAAAACTCAAATGAATAAAATGAACATGTCAACAGCAACATGACAGTGAAAACTCGAGTTACAGTGCAGCAACAGTTAACCAGAGTGATGCAAGTGTCGACCAAGAAATAATGCAGACAAGTGCACATGTAAACAGACTCAAGAGAAGTCAACATGATCAAGTTCAAAGCAATCAGGTCTCAAACAAGTTCAAATGAACAACTGGTCAAGTAAATAACAATGCTCAAGGCAAAAACAAAAATTGGTCACTGTAACATGAACAAGTAACCAAGCTTCAGACCAGAAAGCATGATATTCAATGCTCAGAATCAGGTGATGTTCAGAATCAAATAAAGTCACAGGGGAGTACAATATCGTTGTCAAAGCCGAGTATTTTAAAACCGAAGTCAGGAGATGATAAATGATCGAAGCCGTGACTCGAACAAGTCAAAACAAGAAATTCACGAAGCAGTAAATTCAAGCCTAGGCAATCACGAAATAATACAAAGCCGTGCAAACCAAGAAATCAAGTATATACGTTTATGAAAAAGTCAAGAATATCTCAAGCATCAAAACGAAAACCAGCGGCCAGAGCAATTCCATTGAAAAATTCAAAAACGAATATACGAACGACAACTCAGGGGATCGAACCCTATAAAAACCAAACTATCATCATCGGCGTAGATCAAGGAGTTCGCAATACAGAAATCAAGCAATTGCAAGCAATAAAAAGAACATACCAAATTCGAACACGAACTCCATCGAAGCAGCCACAGTAAGATACAAGGAAACAATCGATCGAAGCAACTCACGATTATCCACGCGATCGAACAATAGTAGGCGCTTCGCAAAGCCCTAATTTTGGATCAGAGAAAGGAACGAAGTCCCCAATTTTTCAAGCCATAATTTCAGAAAGAAGAAAACAACGGCCGCCATTTTCTTTTACTCAAGAATTATAAAAAGGGATCGGGTCTACAAAGAGATAGAAGGGCCGGCCGGATTTGTTAAGGAGAAAAGGGTTAAGGGTGTTAAAAAATAAAAAGGGGTTTAGTTAAAAATATTACAGTAAAATACTGAATATTAAATGTAATTACTAATGCATTTGAAACTAAAAGGGGCATTAGTTTCTAAAAATTTTACAGTAAAATTTATATTTCTCAAATTCTGAATTATTTTAATATTTTGAAATTTTAAATATTTTATAAAATTTTAATCTCTTTATTTATAATTTTATGAAAATTTCAAATTTTTGTTTATAAATTTTACAAATGTTTTTAAGTTTATTTTACAAAATTTCCAAATTTTAAATTATTTGAAATATTAAATATTCTAAGATTTTGGAAACTTTCTAAAATTTTGAGTTATCTTAAAATTTTACTTTTTAATTCTTGAATTTTATGAAAATTTCAAATGTGTTTATGAATTTAGTTTAGAATTTTACTAATTTGATTATCTAATATTGAATATTAAATACTGAATATTAAATGTAATTACTAAATAATTGAATATTAATTATAATAATTAAATATTAAGTGTAATTAATAAATATATTACAACGGTTCTGAATGGACCGTTGTAATAGAGATCTATTACAACGGGCAGCAAATGCCCGTTGTAAAAAGGGGCATCTATTACGACGGTCCTCAGTGGACCGTTGTAAAAAGAGTGTTGTATAGGGCATATATTACAACGGTCCTGAATGGACCGTTGTAATAGCTATCTATTACAACGGACAGCAAATGCCCGTTGTAAAAAGGGGCATCTATTACAACGGTCCTGAATCGACCGTTGTAATAGCCTTCTATTACAACGGGCAGCAAATGCCTGTTGTAAAAAGGGCGTTGTAATAGGGCATTTTTGTTGTAGTGTAAATTACAACAATTTTACTTATCAAAATAAGTCATTGCGGATTTATAAAACAATGTTTATAAATTCCATTTCTATTTATTCTATAACACTTCCTTTTATAAATTTCCTTTATTAACCTATTCGATTTGTAATTCAATTATATACCGAAAGTCCATATTGTAAGTTAAATGCTTATAATTTATTTGTTTACAAAAACATTCTTTTAAACTTCATAATCATAAATCTTATAACTTATAAGATTCATTTATTTATTCAAATCTATTCTTTTAAATAACTTTACAAATTTTATAAACCTACTGTTTATAAAATTCCATTTATAACTTCACCGTTATAATCTTATAAATTTCATTCATTTATGAAATTCATTTACAATTCATTCTAACACTTATAAAAGCTCGTTTTATAATTCAAGATATTCTAAATTTATAAATATCTATTTATAAATCTTTTATATGGATCAATTTATATTATTCTTTTAAATAACTTTAAACTCTTTTATAATTCATCATTTTGATTTATTTAAGATGGATTAATTCCAAAAAATATTTTATAACGAATACTTTCAAAAATCACTTTAGAAATCCCTTAAAAATCAAAATCGTTATTTTTAAACTTCAAAATTGGATCCGATGATGCAACACATCAAATAGTCAATCACGACTTTTCAATATCATATATCGATATGATAAACAATCAAATATCATAATATCTGAATCAAATAAATATTTGTGAGGAATCCAGTTAGATCCCTCCAACCTGTTTCCCTGCATCCACAGACATTAGCACAATACCCATTCCACTTCGAGGTGGAATATCGCGGTATATGGGATTTTATAAAATATTATCCGCTTAATAGGCGGCGCAATAGGGTCTCATCCGCTATACAATGCGGGAAATCAATCAACTGCAATATATACATATGCCAATATATATATATTGTTATATATGTAGATATATCCTACTATATCTAATATCACAACCAACAACAATCAATAATAACTGCAAATCCAACTTATAAATTTATTTGAGTGAGAAGTTCTCACCTTAGCTTTTATTAGCAATCCATTTTCCATCTTGAATCGATTTTCTTGATTTATACCTTGTATAAATATTCACACAATTTATTAATATTCGAATCAATCGAATAAATTAAATTTCATTTATAAGTGTAAATTTCCCAGTGGTTTTATTTTGAACAAATTTTCCTTTTAATAAATTTAATTTTCCAATGATTAAATTTTAAACCAATTTTCTCCTCAAAAATATTTAGCAATCAAAATATTTCCCTAAGTTAACTAAACAATTCAATTTTAACCAACGATACACTTTTAATTAATGATATCAAAGAATTAATTTTAAACTAATACCTTTTTAATAAATTGTTTTTGGCTTTCAAACAATTTCTTTTTAATAATTTGATTTAACAAAACTTAAATTCAAAACCATTCGTTATTTTCAATTAACCCAAAAGTTTAATTTAAACTAATAATTAAATTTTACACAAATCTCTTTGTCTGTACAGATTTTCTTGTAGGTTAATAACAGAAATGAATAACTCTTTTTTTTTCTTTTTTTTTCTTTCAATCTCTACTGCATATACTTAAATATCAAATCAGAGAAGAAAAAAAAATTAAATCAATACCTTACTGTTTCAGCCCCCCTCCTACGCGCGCGCGCCTCGTTGCCGCGAGTACCCACTCCATCGCGGCATCGCCGCCACCTCATCATCGCGTACGCCTCTCGATGCCGTGGCCATTATCTCGCGCTCCACACTCGTCTTCTCCACGCGCAAGCACGCGCGCGTCAACTCCATCGCGAACGCCATCGTCGCCGTCGCGAGCGCCTTTCCTTACTCGCGCGCCGCCGCTACACCCCATGGTGCTCGAGAACCCCTCGTCGCCGCCTACTCCACGCGCGCGTGCGCTTGTGCCTCGCGATTTCGATTTTAGGGCTACGGCCATTGTTAATTCGATTTTTTTTTTTTGCCTCGGTTTTCTTTTTGCATTTGCATGAAACAAAAGGGGGGAGAGGGGACTCGTGATTTTTTTTCTAAGGAGGCCGGCTTCGTTCGAACGAAAATAAAAAGTGGACGCCATTGATTTTTTTCTCGATCGATTTTCTTGATTTGATTTCAGAGTGGGAGAGGGATATTTAAAATGGAACGAAGTATGCACTGCACGATTTTTCTTCGTGATTCTCGGCATGATTTTAGGCGTGAGAAAAGGAGGCAACGTGATGTTTGACTAAATTTATATTTAAATTTAAATTGAATTCGATAAAAATTCAATGCGTTTACACATCGTGTGCTCACATATTAACTCCGAAAAATACGAAATTTGAAATCCGAGAATAATTCAATATTACGGACCCAATGGAACTGGTTTCGTCGAATTCCGAGACTGTGCCTCGGACGGCTATTTTTAAATATCGATTCAAACGATTAAAATTTCAAAACTGAACAATTCACTTTTAAATTAAATTCTGAAGCTTCTATAATCTTCAATATTATCAATATGAATTTTACAAGCCTTTGAAATATTTTTAATCGGCTTAAAATTGAAGAATCAAATTATTATTCAACTTCAAATAGATTAAATTCTATAATTTTAATCGCCATATTCATTCTGATAAATTTGAAATTCAATTCAAACCATCATTCAAATATTTAAAATAAATTAAATATTCTCAAATTAAATTGTTCAAAATTCTGGGTCGTTACAATCTTCCCCCCTTAAAAGAATTTCGTCCCGAAATTACAAGTTAAGAAGAATGCCCTTATCCCGTCTATTATTTTTCACAATTCAAATAGTTTTATCAACTTACTAACCTAAATCTTTTTACTAGAGATTCACTATCATTTCAACTAGCTTTCCAACTTCAATTATAGGTTTCAAACAACATTGTTTTCCTTCAAAATTCAAATTTAAATTTAAATTCAAATTTCAAACTTTCAAAATTTCTCAAAAATTTTCTAACACCCTAAATTTTCGAAAAATTTCGCCAGCGTCTCCTTTGCGCGGCTAGCTCGGTACGACTATAAAATGGCACCACGGCCCCTCAGAATCAAAAAGAAAAGAGAAAGCCAAGTGGCTGGAGAAGAAAATCATCAAATTTCATATTGAAATTGAAATACCTACCTTTTTGTCGAGCAATTCAATTTTATCTTCAAAATCAAAATCCCAATTCCTTTATACACCTGTATATCCTGTTATCCATAATATCCAATTCCAACATTCAAACCATTTTGCCAATTCTATTACAAAATTTCCAATATATGCTTCTTATACGTTTTTACTTCACTATTGAAGTTACATATTTATTTTCATTCAATTTAACATTTCAATTCAATTCACAATTTCAATTCTATTTGAATTCAATTCACAATTTAAATTCCATTTCAATTCAATTCTCAATTAAATATTGAATTCTATCGATTAACTTTCATTTACTAATTCATATTACTACTTTAAATTAGTTTCATTCACTAATTCATTTTAAATTTCCATATTCAATTCATCTCGAATTTACTTATTTACTAACAAAGAAAATTTCAATTTATTTCTTTTTACTTGAATTTATATACAAATTCAAATTTATCTTCAAATTTAGCTCACGACTAAACTTTAATTTAACCAATTCAAATTCCAATTCATTAGTCCATGAATTAATAATTTATCAAGTTAGTTTACTTGAATTCAATCCATTTTATTTCTTATTTAATTCCATATAATAATGATTTTAATATTATTAACAACCATGCAACCATATACTATAATAATTCATAGAAAATCATTTCTTTTCTATACAAAATAGTTTTGGGCAAAATTATCTTATTTACCAAATTCAAAAACAATTTTATATTCACTAACAAATACGCGCTCATATCTATTATTACACTCAAACTCATTCTAGAGTACTGCTGACTCTATCTCTAATGAGTAACACCCAACAGAACCATGGTTGTCGCTTAACCATATGCTCTGATACCAAATGTAACGTTTCCGATTTTTCGTTGCCGAAAAACCGAAATGTTAGGGTTTAAGAAAAAGAAAAGAAAAGGAAAGAGGTAGAAGAAAGAAAGAAAAGGTAGAAAACAGAAGAGAAAAGAAAATAGCAGAACAATATCAGAATCTCACAATTCGCAGCGGAACAACATATAATAGATAAATGAATAATCTTTAAACAAAGAACTATATCAGTTATTACATTACGTTACATCAAATCATCATATCATCAGAGTGTACAACTTCAAACAACAACAACAATGCAGCGGAAAAAGAAGTACTATATACTAGTAATACGCTATGCCATCCATCTTCCCTCCAGCAACTCCTGAATTCCAGAATATCCTGATAAACCTTAACTCTTGACTGCCCGTGTGAAATTTGGTGGGCACCCAGAGTTTAGGAAGGAAAACAATAAACTCCGAGTCAGTCATGTGACTGGTGCGAGAACTCAAACAGTTTATTTATCTTTTAAAATAAAGTAGAGTAATATTTTTAAAAATCAATTCGTAATGCTTTTTAAAAATGAGACTACCATAAGACCTCCCGCCACACACACAATGCAAACGCAGACTTGGAGGAGATTTCTTCTTATGTTAGTCAAAGATGCTTGATACGCATTAAAATCAAATCAATTTTAATATTATTATTAGTGCATAGTGTATAAAACATTTCAAAAGTAGAATATAAATCTTAGCCAGCATAGGTACCATTATATTATGCCTACTATAGCTACTTCCTGAGGAAGCAGGTTCTACAACTAAAACCGTACAAGATCGTATTGTTTCTTTGGATTTCCAACAAATGGTCAGGCCAAGGAACTTCCCATTGCCACATGAGAACGCCTCTGGATGGACGTCCCCGAGAACCAAACCGGATCTCTACCAGCACAAGGCCGGGTTACCCCTAACTGGGTAACAACTGACACGAGTATGCCATCCCCCGGTCCTTTGGGACCTTTAACCGAGCGCTCGTCACCATCATCACACAATCATAACAAAGTGTTTTCAACATGAGTAAGTATCTGGGCTCCATACCATGATACCACCCTTTTCCAGAAGGAAATGCACATACCCTAAAGGGAGCTACCCCTCATAACCTTGCTGCATCTTTCCTGTTTTGACCATTCTGGGGTGTGAGGCTCGATGAAGTCTCGTCCACAAAAACACGCTTTATACAAAAGCTGTGCTTTGGGTCAACAAATGATCATAGAAATGATCACCAAGATAGACGATCAAACAAATGATCCTATCTCAAATAATCAACACAATGATCATTTCACAGCAACACTCAGCATGTCACATTACCAAATTGGGAATATATTGCTGATAACCTTCAACTATATAACCTCTGAGCTCGTACGTCTCAGAGAAGGGTGTTAAGCTAAGAGAATAAATTCTCCGCCACCAACAGAAATATATTTGAAAGAAATCGGCTTTATATCTCAATTTGTAATGTCAGACATACAATCCATACAAGTCTGTTCCGGGCTCGAACAGAACCGAAGGCACTTACAAAGAAGTCCTTGCAATCCGGATAATCTTTAATCACGTCCGAATTTCCCATCACATATGGAGATCTCTATACCTGGGATCAGCCAGTGCAGAGACAATCAACAAGAAACCCTTTCGTTTTCGAAGATATCCAGTCTTCAACACCGATCTTCAAATGCAATTCATAACGACGTATCACATATTCGGAATGGGTTATACGACCCCAAGGTCCTTTCCCGGTTAACCCGAATAGTGAGCGCTTATTTTAAAAAAAAAATAAGTGTGGCATTCAATTTCAAGCAAATCACAACAAATACCTATTTAAAGGTAAATATTGATAGTCGGTTATTGAACTATCAATAGATATGCCAACATCACCAGATTCCAAATAATTTTTCAAATTATTTATTTTCCAAAAATATCTTTACAAGATATATATATTTTTTTCCATACTTCAAAAATAAATCAATATTTATTTTTAAACCCAATTTCCAATTTCATTTATAAATTCCATATTGAATTTACATTTCCAAAATATTTTCATGAGTATACGATTTCCATTCGAATTCTAATATTCATTTTCAATTTACCTTCAAAAAGATAAATTCAAAATATTCACTTAATATTGGAAAAGCATTTCCATACTTATTTATTTATAAGTAATCCACAAGTCTTTTATTTTCTATACTTGGAAAATATTCAATATACTTAAAGCGAAATTAAGTATATATTTCATTCTTTAAGGAAATCATTCTCTTAAACATACTTATTTGGGCCAAAACGAATGTTGCGTAAAACATCGTTACGGCAACCCAAAATCACTAGTATAGGGATTCGAAATTAAAATAGATATATAAATCCCAATACTATACAAAACATTTCCTTTCGGAAATCATCTATTATAACAACAGTGTTATAATCTACTATTTCCTTCCATTTCTCGAAAACGTCTATTTCAACAATAAATGTTGAAATCTATGATTTCAAATCTTAATACATTTAAAACATCGTTAGATCGTTTTAATTCTATTTAAAACATCACATCCAAAACATTTCTTTAACATATTATTCACTATTCAAAAACGTGAATATACTTGTTAACCAATTTCATCATTTCTATACGTTTCATTTTTAAAGGATTACTCACTGTCTAAAATGTGAATATAACTCCATTAATAAATTACAACAATTTTACTTATCAAAATAAGTCATTGCTGATTTATAAAACAATGTTTATAAATTCTATTTCTATTTATTCTATAACACTTCCTTTTATAAATTTCCTTTATTAACCTATTCGATTTATAATTTAATTATATACCGAAAGTCCATATTGTAAGTTAAATGCTTATAATTTATTTGTTTACAAAAACATTCTTTTAAACTTCATAATCATAAATCTTATAACTTATAAGATTCATTTATTTATTCAAATCTATTCTTTTAAATAACTTTACAAATTTTATAAACCTACTGTTTATAAAATTCCATTTATAACTTCACCGTTATAATCTTATAAATTTCATTCATTTATGAAATTCATTTACAATTCATTCTAACACTTATAAAAGCTCGTTTTATAATTCAAGATATTCTAAATTTATAAATATCAATTTATAAATCTTTTATATGGATCAATTTATATTATTCTTTTAAATAACTTTAAACTCCTTTATAATTCATCATTTTGATTTATTTAAGATGAATTAATTCCAAAAAATATTTTATAACGAATACTTTCAAAAATCACTTTAGAAATCCCTTAAAAATCAAAATCGTTATTTTTAAACTTCAAAATTGGATCCGATGATGCAACACATCAAATAGTCAATCACGACTTTTCAATATCATATATCGATATGATAAACAATCAAATATCATAATATCTGAATCAAATAAATATTTGTGAGGAATCCAGTTGGATCCCTCCAACCTGTTTCCCTGCATCCATAGATATTAGCACAATACCCATTCCACTTCGAGGTGGAATATCGCGGTATATGGGATTTTATAAAATATTATCCGCTTAATAGGCGGCACAATAGGGTCTCATCCGCTATACAATGTGGGAAATCAATCAACTGCAATATATACATATGCCAATATATATATATTGCTATATATGTAGATATATCCTACTATATCTAATATCACAACCAACAACAATCAATAATAACTGCAAATCCAACTTATAAATTTATTTGAGTGAGAAGTTCTCACCTTAGCTTTTATTAGCAATCCATTTTCCATCTTGAATCGATTTTCTTGATTTATACCTTGTATAAATATTCACACAATTTATTAATATTCGAATCAATCGAATAAATTAAATTTCATTTATAAGTGTAAATTTCCCAGTGGTTTTATTTTGAACAAATTTTCCTTTTAATAAATTTAATTTTCCAATGATTAAATTTTAAACCAGTTTTCTCCTCAAAAATATTTAGCAATCAAAATAATTCCCTAAGTTAACTAAACAATTCAATTTTAACCAACGATACACTTTTAATTAATGATATCAAAGAATTAATTTTAAACTAATACCTTTTTAATAAATTGTTTTTGGCTTTCAAACAATTTCTTTTTAATAATTTGATTTAACAAAACTTAAATTCAAAACCATTCGTTATTTTCAATTAACCCAAAAGTTTAATTTAAACTAATAATTAAACTTTACACAAATCTCTTTGTCTGTAGAGATTTTCTTGTAGGTTAATAACAGAAATGAATAACTCTTTTTTTTCTTTTTTTCTTTCAATCTCTACTGCATATACTTAAATATCAAATCAGAGAAGAAAAAAAAATTAAATCAATACCTTACTGTTTCAGCCCCCTCCTACGCGCGCGCGCCTCGTTGCCGCGAGTACCCACTCCATCGCGGCATCGCCGCCGCCTCATCATCGCATGCGCCTCTCGATGCCGTGGCCATTATCTCGCGCTCCACACTCGTCTTCTCCACGCGCAAGCACGCGCGCGTCAACTCCATCGCGAACGCCATCGTCGCCGTCGCGAGCGCCTTTCCTGACTCGCGCGCCGCCGCTACACCCCATCGTGCTCGAGAACCCCTCGCCGCCGCCTACTCCACGCGCGCGTGCGCCTGTGCCTCGCGATTTCGATTTTAGGGCTACGGCCATTGTTAATTCGATTTTTTTTTTGCCTCGGTTTTCTTTTTGCATTTGCACGAAACAGAAGGGAGGAGAGGGGACTCGTGATTTTTTTTCTGCGGAGGTCGGCTTCGTTCGAACGAAAATAAAACGTGGACGCCATTGATTTTTTTCTCGATCGATTTTCTTGATTTGATTTCAGAGTGGGAGAGGGATATTTAAAATGGAACGAAGTATGCACTGCACGATTTTTCTTCGTGATTCTCGGCATGATTTTAGGCGTGAGAAAAGGAGGCAACGTGATGTTTGACTAAATTTATATTTAAATTTAAATTGAATTCGATAAAAATCCAATGCGTTTACACACCGTGTGCTCACATATTAACTCCGAAAAATACGAAATTTGAAATCCGAGAATAATTCAATATTACGGACCCAATGGAACTAGTTTCGTCGAATTCCGAGTCTGTGCCTCGGACGGCTATTTTTAAATATCGATTCAAACGATTAAAATTTCAAAACTGAATAATTCACTTTTAAATTAAATTCTGAAGCTTCTATAATCTTCAATATTATCAATATGAATTTTACAAGCCTTTGAAATATTTTTAATCGGCTTAAAATTGAAGAGTCAAATTATTATTCAACTTCAAATAGATTAAATTCTATAATTTTAATCGCCATATTCATTCTGATAAATTTGAAATTCAATTCAAACCATCATTCAAATATTTAAAATAAATTAAATATTCTCAAATTAAATTGTTCAAAATTCTGGGTCGTTACATAAGCTCTCATATTTGTTATCAAATCAAGTAGAAAGCAACATGAAAGCAAAAGGAAAGGAAAATGAAAGCTAATGGAAAAGACAACTAATCTAATTGCATAAAGCTAAATCTACACTATTACATAAGAAGAGAAGAAGCATGTAAATAAAAGAGAATTAACATTGCATAAAAGAAAAGAAAATTACATGAAATAAAATGGCTAAGTAGCCATGGAAAGAAAGAGAGCTTTGATTTATTTTCTAAACTAAAACTAACTAACTAAGCGGAAGATGGCTACATGAAACATAAGGGGTATTTATACAAGTTAGAAACCCTAATGCATATTTTTGGGCAGTACCCAAAATGCCCTTGGAGGAAGTGTGGTGGCCAAGTTATCATTAGCTTTAATAATCCCCCACTTAAATGTACATGAAGCTTTAAATGTCTTTTAGCATGTGCATTAGCCTTTAATTTGTACATTAGGTAGTGGGTAGGTGGGGTCCTCCATGTTCTTCACTTTGAATTATTTCCATCTTCATTCCTTTGTATTCATTTTGTGCATGCATGTTTCTTCATGAACCCACTAATATGAGAAGCTAAATTCCTACAAAATATTATAGAAATTTCCAATTAAATTCTCTCAAATTAATATACGCGCACAAATGACCATTTTGCCCCTATATGAAGATGAATGTGTGAAAATTTGGAATTAATACGAATTTTGGTTAAAACAAGTTAAAATACCCAATATGATCATTTATTTAATTCAAATAGATTAAATATGGTGGTAAAAATATGCACATTTACGTGCACATCAAATACCCCCACACTTATCTTTTTATTTGTCCTCGAATAAAGGAAAACCAAGATAAATCCATTTTTGTAGGGAGCACGATTGCATTGAGCATATGCAACAAGCCGTTAAACCTCTGGGTGTCCCCAGTAGGACGAGTGTTGTCTTGTGAGGGTTTTCAGCGGATACTACCCACCAAATCCAAATGCAGGATGAAAATATTTACAAAATGCAAGATTTATTTACAAAGAGATGAATGCAAGTTTTTGAAATATTTACAAAATTAAGGATTTATTTTTAAATCGACACAGATAAGTTAAATATTGGTTTTGGTCATTATCTTGAAAATTTAAGTCATTTACTTGTCAACTTTCCAACAAAAATCAAGTTATCATAACAAATAGACAATAGTTTAACTTGTTGTTTCGGTTGATAACAAAGTGTAATTATAAAATAGATCCTTAGTTGATTATCAAAGTTTATCAAAGTGGTATTTTCATTTCTTTTCAATAACAAATCAAATCAAATAAGTAAAAATAGTGCTAGGATTTCAATTGCTTGCTCTCTCATTATTTGCAAGAAAAATTACACACCTAGCTCAGATAAACTGAGGCCAGATATACCACCCATGCACTGCCTTTCGGGCTTATGTGAGGGGAGTACAGAGCATGGCTAGTGCACACACTTTCATGCATACACTATCGACCATAGGTGGTTTTTATTAAGTCTTTTTTTTACATGTGTTCCATACATCATAACCGTGAGGACTTTTAAATGAGTATGAAATCACATAATAAAAAATTCCAAGCAATCACCCATGCATAACCGTGAGGACTTTTAAATGAGAGTGAATACTTGGATGTTATTATTTTTTATTTTTATATTTTTTTGAGAGGGAGTTTTACAAAACAATCTTAGCACCATTTAACTTAGAAGACAAAAAAAATGTTATATCCTTTACTTTAAATCAACCACTTTTTAAAACAAAGATTTTCAATTAGGATGTACTTCATAATTAACACATATGAATCTTCCTATATACTAGTTAAGCCATTATTATTTGTAATCAAACTTCATTTTTATTTTTGTTAAGACCAATAAATTTTCAAAAATTTCAATTTAATAAACCAAAGCCATATATTTATCTTATAGTGTTTCTTTTAAAAATAAATCAAAAGAAAATGAAGATGAGTCTCCCCCCCATACTTGATTTTAAAGCAAAAATAAACCATGAAAAAAAATGAAGATGAGTCTCCCCCTCATACTTGATTTTGACTGTGTCCCCACAGTCAACCCAGATTGAAGGAGAAAAATAAAATAAAAATCCTATATTTACATGAAAGATTATTATTTACAAGAGATGAGAAAGTATATAGTCAAAAAGTAAATGAAACGGTCTTCCAAAGACCAATTCATTTGTCTCATCAAATGTGTGAGACACGGCTTAAGCACGAAAAACCAAATCGTAAAAGATTTTGAAGTTGATTGTCGATTTGGAAAAACGAAATTTGTTTTATTAAAAATTGAACGAGTTGTTTTGTTTTCAATGATTTTTGGGGTTGATAAAACAATTGATTGAAATTCACATTTATTTTCACCAAATTGAAATTCAAGTTTGTCACTGAAAACTTCTTCCAAATTATCGATTTCAAAGTCAAAATGATGATCGAAATTTTCCCCATTGGAATTTAATGACTCATTTTCGAAAAGTCCATAAAACTTGTGTTTGTTAAATTCATCTTCCTTCATTGGATTACCAACAACTTCATCGCATATATCCATTTCAAAATCCAAAGTTGTTGTATTCAAATTTTCATAAAAAGGAAGATCGAAATTTAAATCGAGTTTCTCACCCTCAAAAGAATTGAAATCCAACACAATTACCGTCTTTTCAACAACTTCGTTAAGATCATCATTTTCAGTTTCAAAAGTTGTTGTTTGAAAATCATCGATTTGGGTAAAAGATGGATTATCACTTGACTCGTCACACGTTGAAATTTGATTTTGTTTTTCACGTTGTTTCATGTATGTTTCAAACAACAAATCCGTGTGATCATCGTAAACTTCATTCATTTGCTCAACAAAATCCAATTTATAGTTATTAACTTGAGAATTTTCAATTTGGATTTGTCGAGAACAAAAATTGTCAATTTCGATAAACGGTATATTATTATTTGATTCTTCGCAAGTTGAGATTTGATTATGGTTTTCACGAAAAGTTTTGTATTTTTCAAGTAATAAATCCCCGTTATCTTTTTCCATTTGGTCAACGAAATCAAATTCATGATTATTAATTTGAAAACTTTCATTTTGAATTTGTTGATAACCAAAGTTTTCGATCGTATCATTATTGAAACTATTCCCATTGCCAAAATTATTTGAAAATTGGTTTATATTTTCGTCTTTATTTTGAAATTCATCTTGAAACTCGAAATTGAATTGGCAAGGGTTACACTCGAAATCATTTGAATTTTGAAGTGAATTCAAATTTTGATTATTTTGAAAACCTTGATTCGAGTTATAGCACAAATATGAATTGCACCACTCATTTATCTCTTGATTTTCTTGTGTAGCGATTTCAAGTAAAGAAGAAATACTATTTTCAAGATTTGAAGCTTGGTTATCGTTTTGAAAATTTTGTGGTTCAAAATTCAAATCGTTTAAAGAATAGTTGTCGTTAAAATATCCACACGAATTTGGAGTGAAATCATATGGATTATATTGATTTTCGCAACTATTGTAGACTTCACGTAAGTGGGGAAACTCGGACATTTTCAAGAATGTTTTTGTGTTTTTTTTTGGTAAAAGAAAAATATTTACAAATGGAATTTATTTTTCAAAAGGGTAATTGATTTTTGGTTTTTCAAATTTTTTTTTTGTTTTTGAAAAGTTTTTTTTTTATTTTTGATTTTAATTTTTTTTTTTTGATTTTTGGAATTTTGATTTGAAAATTTTCAAAGGAAAAGGGAAAAAAAAACTAAGTTAAGAAATATTTATAATTTTTTTTAGTTTTGGATATTGAATTTTTTTTGTTTTTTTTTGTTTTTAAATATGCATGAACTAATGCAACTAAATGAATGCAAGGGTCTAATTACAATTGATTAATCTTAAGTTAACCCAAAATTGTATAATCACACATTGTCTTAAATAAACAAGATAGTTCTCAGCCAGGTAACGGACAGGATTTATCAGTGCACCACGAATCACCATAGCAATGCAGCCGAAGGTTTAAGTACCTTCAGAGGAACAACCACAATAATATTTACGAATCACCGTAATATTTATAAATGGTTATTACTCTGCCGTAGCCTAGACACCAAGAAATTAAATTGTTTAAAGAAGACAAACTGTCAATATACAATTAAGTGTTATCATTGTCTAACCGTTATTACTAAACAATATCTAAGATGAAATGCAAAACAGAAATTAAACGTGTATTAACAATGCAACTACGAATGGATTTTTTTATTTTATTTTCGATTTTTTTTAAATGCAAGCAAAAAACAATGCAAAGCAGTAAAAATAAGAGATAGAGCAAGCAAGCAGTTTATTTTTTTTTTTTAAAAAAGAAACAATAATTAACATTGCATAAAAAACAGGAATTACATAAGAGAAGAAATGACTAAGTAGCCATGGAAAGAAAGAGAGCTTTGATTTATTTTCTAAACTAAAACTAACTAACTAAGAGGAAGATGGCTACATGAAACATAAGGGGTATTTATACAAGTTAGAAACCCTAATGCATATTTTTGGGGAGTACCCAAAATGCCCTTGGAGGAAGTGTGGTGGCCAAGTTATCATTAGCTTTAATAATCCCCCACTTAAATGTACATGAAGCTTTAAATGTCTTTTAGCATGTGCATTAGCCTTTAATTTGTACATTAGGTAGTGGGTAGGTGGGGTCCTCCATGTTCTTCACTTTGAATTATTTCCATCTTCATTCCAGTGTATTCATTTTGTGCATGCATGTTTCTTCATGAACCCACTAATATGAGAAGCTAAATTCCTACAAAATATTATAGAAATTTCCAATTAAATTCTCTCAAATTAATATACGCGCACAAATGACCATTCTGCCCTTATATGAAGATGAATATGTGAAAATTTGGAATTAATATGAATTTTGGTTAAAACAAGTTAAAATACCCAATATGATCATTTATTTAATTCAAATAGATTAAATATGGTGGTAAAAATATGCACATTTACGTGCACATCAAATAGCTACTATGTTCAATAGCAGGTTATCACCACATTCCATGGCATGTTATACAACTAAAATCGTACAGGGCGCGTTTGTTTCTTTGGATTTCCAACAAATGGTCATGCTAAGGAACTTCCTACTGCCACATGGGTACGCCTTTGGAGAGACATCCCGAGAACTTAACAGTTATCTGCCAACACAAGGCCGAGTTACCTCTGTAACTAGGCAGCTACTACATGGGTATGCCATCCCCCGGTCGTTTGCGTCCTTTATCCGAGGATCCTCAATCACAAACAACAACCACAAAGTGTAATTGATTTGCAACAACCACATAGGTTAAATATCTGGGCTCCATACCATGATACAACCCTTTTCCAGAAGGAAATGACATACCCTAAAGGGCGTGACTCTTATAACCTTGCCGCATTCTTCCTGTTTTGACCATTTCTGGGGTGTGAGGTCCGACGAAGTCTCGTCCACAAAGCTACACTTTTCACAAAGTCATGCTTTGATCAACAAATGATCAACAGCACTTCGTATGTCACATTACCAATTTAGGAATATATCACTAGTAACCATCAACTACATAACCTCTGAGCTCGTACGTCTCAAAGAAGAGTGTTAAGCTAAGAGAATAAATTCTCCGCCACCAACAGAAATGTATTTGATAGAAACCAACTTTACATCTCAAAGAGTAATGTCAGACACACATCCATACAAGTCCGTTCTGGGATCGAACGGAACCGAAGGCACTTCAAAAGATACCCTTGCAAATCCGGGTATTCACTAATCATGTCCGGAATCCCCATCACAAAGGGTGATTAAATCTCTATACCGGAGCAACCCAGTGCAGAAACATTCGACAGGTAATCCTTCGTTTTCTAAAATACCGGTCTTCAAAACCATCTTCAAATGCGATCCCATTTCATCGTATCATTATTCGGAATGGGTTTTGTGACACAAAGTCCTCTCCCAGCTAATCCGAATAACGAGCGCTTATTTTAAAAGTAAGTGTTTAATCAGATTTCAAACAAATCACAACAAATTTCCATTTTGATCTTTTAAAAAAAAATTCATCACAATCACAAATGTTCGATGTGGTTTTCGAATATCCATTTGGAATCAAACCCCCGGTCTCATCGAAATTCAAATGCCATATAAAGGCCAATGTTGATAGTCGGTTATTTAACTATCAATCAACATTCACAACAATAGGCAGGATTTAAATAATTTTCCCCTTAATTATTATTTTTTTCAATATATCTTCGCAAGATATAATTTTAACACTCCAGCCATTTGAAAACAAATTTCAAATCAATTTTCACCTTTCAATCCTTTGAAAACAAATTTCAAATTACTTTTCCATATTTCAATACCTTGAAAACAAATTCCAAATCATTTTTTCCTTACGTGGAAAACATTTCCAAATATTTATTCGTTTCCACTGAAAATCTACCGAGTTCGAATATTTTAAAATAATTTAAAATACTTATCCAAAATATACTTGGAAATATTTAAAATAAACTATTTTAAAATACATGCTTAAATATCAGTTATGAAAAAAAATATTATACTAATATCGCATATAAAAATTCAAGTCCAAAACAAATTTTAAAATAAAACTAGTAGATAGGATATAACTACTTAAATATCCAATTTCTAAAACAATTATCAATTTAAAATTTTAGATAATCACTTCCATAATAGTTTAAAATATATTTTTACTTTAAAGAATTTCAAAATAACCTAAGTAAATAATTATTCCAAAACATTCTTTCCCTTAAACCATCTTCACAACTTGAATTTATATTTATAAACTATATTGAAAACATTCTCGGCTTTCAGGGAAAATACACATTCCATTCTAAATGGTTCATTCAAATCAACTTATAAATCTTTCTGGATTATTTTAAATTTACGTCCCATTTCCGTAAATTCCTTTCTACACTTTTAAAAATAAAACAACATTTATTTTAAAACAAATTTCCCTTTCTTTTATAAAATTTCCATTGTGGATTTAAATTTTTTAAATATACACAAATTTACGATTTTCAAAAGATTCCCAAGTATTTACTTTCAATTCCAAATCAACTTTTCAAATTAATTTCCAAATTTATTTCAGTTACCAAATCCAATTCCAAATCGGTTTCTAAATTTATTTCAATCAGCAAATAAATTTTCATATCAATTTCCCAAAGGTTTATTTTTAAACACCAAATTAATTTCTAAAATCTTTTCAAACACTAAATTAACTTCCAAATTAAATTTCTAAAATTTATTCCCTTTATCTCTACCAAACTATTTAAAATCCATATTTTAAATAACTTCTTCAACTTTTGAATAATATTACCCGAAATCCATTGATTAAGCTTTTTTCTCATATTTTCGAATTTATGCAATAGGATTCAGAAAAAAATAAAACTTTATTCTTTTTAAAATTCCTTCTTTTAATTTTATCCAATTTTCAAAAATAAATTTTTTTCTATAACTTTTCAACTTGAATTTCAAAAATCCAATTTTTATTTATTTCTGGTATCCTACGATACCAAAAAAATAAATTCAGCTAAACTATAGCCTTTAACGATTTCAATCACAATATATTCACACACAGATTATAAACAAATCAACACACAAATTATTGAAACAAATTCAATCATTTGAGGAATCCAGTTGGATCCCTCCAACCTGTTTCTTTGCATCCACAGACGTTAGCACAACAATTAAATATCCATTCCACTTCAAGGTGGAATATCGCAGTATATGGGATTAATATAATATCACCCGCTATTATGCGGCGCATAGGGTCTCATCCTCTATATAATGCTGGAAATCAATCACTCCAAATACATATATAATACCAATTCCACTTCGAGGTGGAATATCGTGGTATACGGGTTTAATATAATATCATCCACTGTTATGCGGCGCATAGGGTCTATTTCAATCCAACAAATAACAACCATCATCCAAGCAACATCCAATAATTTAAATAAACTATTTAAATTAAATCAAGTATCCAATTGAGTGAGAAGTTCTCACCTTTTGCTTGTGCACGCAATCCATTTTCATTTCAGCTTGTTTTCTCCTCAGTTTAAGACCTTGTACAAACATTTATACGTTTCATTAATATTCAAAACAATCAAAAAATCAATTTTCGTTTGGTAATTTAATTATCCAATGATTTTATTTTAACTACTAATTTTGTTTTAACCAAAGATTTGATTTTAAATTATTTTTCACTTTAAAACCCATTTTGTAACTATAACAAGTTAAATAAGTTTATAAATCAACTAAATAAGTACAATACATTATTCAAAATAACTAGTAAATTAAAACTGTGTAAACAATTTTTTTTCAAGCTTCGTCTATATAAACCAATTTTTTTGTTTTACTGTTTACATTGATATGTGTGGATATGCATTAAACCGAAATATTTATTTTCTCTTAATCTGTACATATTATTCAAATCTAAATTAAAACAGAAATGAACATACAATGTTGGTTTAATTTCCATATATATATATATATATATATATATATATATATATATATATGAACTGCATTTAAATTCTTTATGTAGAAAAATTTCCTCCTATATTATACAAACGTGTATAAATTCAAATTAAATCAAAATTTATAAATAAAAGAAAAAACGAATACCTCTGCCTCCCAAACAGTCTCGAGCAGCCGTCGACCATCATGGCTCCCCACCCAAATCGCTTGCGACCTCAATGCCCTATCCGCCCACGCAAACTCGAACACGATCCCATCTCACCGTTGTCGCTACCACGAGGTGTCGCTCACCACTACCGCACTGCCACAAGCTCAACTTCACCCATCCTGCTATCGCGCGCATCGCCATTGCCTGGCCTGGGCTTCAATCATCGTGACAACCCTTGCTTGAAATCTCAATCTCGATCGGCCCAATTACGTTCGATCTCCCATACCATATGCGAATCGAATTTTTTTTTTGATTTTTGAGTGAGAAAAACAATTCGGCCATCTCTTTTATTTTTATCAATTGGGAACAAGAGAAAGGAGGGCAGCCATTAAATTTTTTATTTCAATTTTTATTTTGAAATAAATGTTTCTTTCTTCTTTTTTATTTATTTATTTATTTATGCTCGACTTATTTTATTAAAATTGGAGGAGACGCGTGTTGAAGACAATTTCCATGTGTTGAGAGCAAGGAAACGTGTACTTTGTCTTAAAAAATTATATTATTTTTCATATTCAAATTTGAATTTGAATCATTCAATTTCTCAACTTAAAATCTAAATCCCGGTCGAGGCATGCCGCCAGGCGTTTATAATGTTAAACCCTTATTTCGAACGCAATGAAAAAGGTTCCGAATCCAAATTCGATCGTATGGATAAGATAGCTTTTCGGACCCAGCTATTAAATTAAATTTCGATATAATTTTTAGCGAATTTGCTCACCGTACAGCTAAACGATCACTCCAAACACTATGAAAATTGAAATCCGATAATAATATAATATTACGGATCCAGTGGAACTGGTTTCATCGAATTCCGAGACTGTGCCCTGGAAGACTATTTTTGAATGTCGATTTAAACGATATAAATTCAAAACTGAACAAAATGTTTCCAAATTCAATTCTGAAGCTTCCATTATCTTCATTATTCTCAATACAAATTTTCTAAGCCTCTGAATTTTTTTAAATCAGCTAAAAATTAATGATTGAAATTTTTACCCAAGTTTAATAAATTAAATTCAATAATTTAATTGCCAATTTCATAGTTATATTTGAAATTCAAGTTTAAAATAACATCCAAATATTTAAATTCAATTAAATATTTCAATTTCAATTGTCCAAAATCCAGAGTCATCACAAACACCCTCGATACTTATCGGAATCAGACAAAACTTTGCAGGTACCTTCTAGTGGGTGTGTGGGATCCATAAAATGAGTCTTAGGTGGTAGGGCCCAACTTAGAAGGGTCGGATCTAATCCAATATTTGGATTGGTACTTGATCCAAATTAGTTTGTCCAATTGAGCCGATTTTTGGTGTGAGGCTTCTTTTTTGTCTTCTAAGTTCCCTCCGGATTTCAAATAAATCCAAATTTGTATGAGTTCCGCGGGTCCATTTTAAGTTACTCTGGTCCAAAAGCGGGTAAACATTTGAATTGATCAGATGAGTCTTCATTTCTTGAACTCGGTTGCTTGGAATGTTACTTAACTTGATAAGTAAGCTTATTAGAGACATATGATCACACTGCAAAAGGTTTGTAAATTCCATGATTCGGTAATTCGAATCGGTACCGACCGGATTAGATGGGATGGGTACCAACCCGATTAGATTGGATCGATGCTGATCCGAGTAGATTGTTTATTTTGTAGTGAATTTTCTTGAGGGCTAACCTTTTACTGTTTTAAGTGCTTTGGTCATATTAGGGTTTAATCTAGATGTTCTAACTCCTATTGGATTTTAATGGGTTAAAAACCTAGTTAACAATAACATATGGGCTACTGACCTAGAAATTGCCTAAGTCAAGTGCTGTCTACATTAGACAGAACATTGCAAAGACAGTATAAAAACTTAATTGTCAATCAAACCTTTGATGGCCTCAAAGAATTGTTGGGGAGAATCTTGTTCCACTAGGTATGAGATTACCAGTAAATTATTTATTACAAAGACATTGAAGGGCACAAAAGTGGATGATTATGTCAAAGATATAGCGAAAGACTTTCTTAATTGGACGTTATGATAAGTAATGAACTATAGTGGACTTGGGTCTTTTATTTCATGGTTTGAAACATTCACATTGAAGTATAGTACAAACCAGCAGAATGTAAGTCTCGTAGAGTTGCTTAATATGTGTGATCAGCTGAGTCTTCATCAAAGGATCAAGATATAGTGGTCATTGTAAAAGGGAGGGCATCGTTTTCGAATGATTCGAAGAAGAGAAATAGGTTAACAAGAAGATTAAGAAGAGTTCTCCAAATGAAAAAGATGGGTATCATTAGTGTCATAAGAAGGGGCACTAGAAATGACATGACAATAAAATTACAACTATTCTTTGCAATATTTGTTTGCAATATTTGTTTGGTGAAATTTTAATGAATATCTTTAACAACTATTTTCTTAAAGAAAGTTGCAATGAAGTTGTTTTTTAACAATTATTTTATTTTTCAGTTCTAATATATATCTTTAAAAACTTTTGTTTTATTGACTTTGTAAATTATAGTTTATAACAACCTTTACTTATAGTTGTTAACACAAAGGTTCCTACTTGAAGAATTCAATATAATCGATGTAATTAAATAACATTTCCTAAATCTTGACTTAACATGTGTGATGAAAATGATATTAACTGCTTGTCCACTGATCAATTTTAAATTGATTCTAACAGTTAGCAAGCTGGTCTAACTGGCCGACTTCGATCCAGTTAATAGTTAAAATTTTACACAAAAAAATATTCCTTTTAGTTTTACAATCTTTTGAAACCAATCCACTCCAAAAAAGCAATGTTTGATTGCATATGTTTTTAGTCGCTAAGAAAGAAATTAAAACATTACAACAGATTTTACCCGGTGATATCCTGAATTTTTAACAAATACCTAAAACTTTTTTTGGACGGATCCTCTTTCTCGTGAACTTAAAAAATCTAATCACCTATGGATCGTTCTTAGGTTTATTTTGTCCTATTACCGCTTGCCACACTTCGAACGCAGTAACGGTCGTTTCCCCAACACAAGCCGATTGGAGCCATTGGCGGAAAAAGATATGATGGTGTCCAATGCATAGATCTGTTCCCCTCAAACATCTCCTTTTCCTCCTCCTTCCTCCTCCTCTCACCTTTTATATATCTCCTCCTTCATCACCTCATAGTGCACACCTTCAATTCGAGAAGTCAACAATTTTTATCCATTAATCCAAATATCCATTAAAATATATTTTACATTTCTTTGTAAAAAAATCGGTATCTACAATAATTTTTTTGGAATTTTTGCATACTTTTGTAATTTTAAATTTTCAGAATGTCACGGTCGATTTGAAAGAGCCCAAACAATTGGATGTCCGTAATTACTCAGATTCTACTGAAATGTGCTAATAAAAAGGGAGTGCACAATGATGTAGCAGAAAGTTCAACCGAGCTGTAGAAAACATTTTGTATATTGGACAGATGGAGAAAACAAAGTTTGACATAAATATGACGGTCTTGGAAGAGAATGGGTTAAATAAGAAAGTTTGTACTATAAAAACTGGTTCTAGTTGGGATATTCAAAGACAAACTATTTTGGATAGTGAGGAATGGTGGATTTATCATGTAAACCTATTTTATACATCCGTTATAGTTTTTTTAGTGTCTTTTTATTGTTATTATTTTGGGCTTTACTTATAGGAATTTTGATCAATTATTTTTAAATATAAAAGAGGACCAATTGTTAATTAGGAGTTGATGCAATAACTATTTCAAGATACGAATGCAACTGGACATACATCGTATATGCCCGTTGCTAACAAAGAACCATAATAACAAACTCCTCCCCTACACAAACCTCGTTTGATATAACTTGGGCTTTTGATGAGTTTTATTGTTAACTTAATGAAACAAATACCCACTATAGACAAATTCCAAGTATTCACCAAACAATCCTCCATTGCGACAAACTCCAATTGTTAGTTCATCTTCTGGTGCTATAAAGCACATAGTTGTGTAAGAAGAAGTCATGAAGAAATAGATGAGAAGCTATGCGAGATCATTGACCAAATGCATGAGAGACAAATGAAAATTCTCACATTGATTCATAAAGTCTGAATACAGGCAAGAACACAAACAAATTAGATTCCATAGGAAATTCTGTAAACTATGCAAATATGGTTACATGCCTTCAATATGTTGGAGAAAGAGGATAATTTGATTTTGGTGAAGCGTCGATATTTGCTATGCAACCAGATAATAGAGAGATATTCAATGTCCTTAATGATTAGTTGGCAAAAAGGTGGTTGTTGTCGGCGATTATGGATAAACATCATGCAAAAGAGTACCAAACATATATGATAAACCAAGATGGTGCCAATAAATATGATTTTTAAAATTCTATTATGTTGTAGTTTATGCACTTCACCTATCGTTGTAATTTTTATGGTATTTTATTTAATTTCAATGTATTCTGATTTTTTTATTTATTTCATTTCAATTAAATGCATATTACACAATAAAATTAAATAATTAATTAACTATAAATTGATTAAATTAAAATCATATTTTAAATACTCCTCTTAAATATCCCTTTTGTATCATCATGCACATTCCATTTTCAACTAACTTTCCCATTTAAATATCGTGCGCAAATGCTTCATTTAGATTCCTCGCTCACTTGTAAACAATGGACCCTTACCCATTTCAGACATAAACATTCTCCTGACCTTTCTCTCCTGAATGCATCTACTTAAAACCTAGATTTTTTCCCCATATGCGTCTCCACCACCATCCGTCTATCAGATTACTCACTCCTAAAATTTGTTATTTTCCTCACCTACTCCCAAACTAGTTAGGTTGCTTCCTATTTATCAAGCCCATACTTCTTGTAACCGGATCTGACCACGGTCCAACCATGAAGAACTACCGACATTAGTCCATAATGGTAGGGATTTGAATTAGGCTCCCTCTAAGTGTATGGCTGATAGTTGAAACATAGATCCATGGTTAACCATGATTTGACCATGCATAAGTGCACCGGATTCGAAGAAAGTGCTGCAAATTTTGAAGCGGAAAAGAAAGAGCAAATTGATATCGAGTGTTGAACTTATCGTGCATTAGGTGATGTTGGCGATGGTGGCATAGCTTCTTCCAAGATCACCATCGTCGATTGGGAGAGGTTACTGCAGAGGTTTATATCATTGAGAACATTTATCTTAATGTACCATATCCTTATTTTATCAATATTTTCTCTTATTTGTTTGCTTTATTATAGCTATAATGATGTTTTGAAAAAAAATTCATAATGTAATTGTTAACCCGCCATTTTACAAGGCCACAGACATGTGGATTTAACTAAATCGACTGTTCATTTATCGAAACTGGAATACGATTGATTGGAACTAGCTGGATGGATAGACGGTCGGTCAAGAATAGGTTCGATGTGCATGGCTCGGCACTGTGGAGAGAGTAGGGTGATTCGATATTGGTTGCCGCTCGGCATAAGGCGTGGTTCGGCATTGCTTGCCGCTCGGCATAAGGAGTGGCTCAACATTGGTCGCCGCTCGATAAGGGTGTGGCTCGGCATGGGTTGCCGCTCGACGCTAGGCATCGTTCGGCATCGGATATCGTTCTGCATTGGACACCGTTCGGCATCGTGAGTCGCTCGGCATTGGATTTCGTTCGACATCATACCTCGTTCGGCATTGGAAGTCGCTCGACATTGGATGTCGTTCGGCATCGAACCTCGCTCGGAATTGGTAAGGACAAGGTTGTTCGGCATTGGTGAGATGGCTCGACATTGGACGAAGGTCGCTTGGCATTGGTCAGGTCAGGGTCGCTCGGCATTATTGATACGGCTCGGCGCTGTGTTAAGGCCGGTGTGGCTTGGAATTGTGGAGGTATGTTGCTCGGCATCGTGGAGGTACGTGGCTCGGTGGAAGGTCTTGATGGGTCTACACCATGTAGAAAGCCCAACAACTTAGAATTTTCCTATAAATACAACATGTGGGGTTTAGAAAAGGGATCTTCTTCTGGCTCTCTCGCTTTCTATTTTCTAAGGCAGAGGGTACTCTACTATTTTGTAACTGTAATTGATTATTACAGCAATAAAAAGTAAACTTCTAGAGTGGACGTAGGCCGGAGTTAGCCGAACCACTATAAAATCTGTTGTTCCTTACTGCTTTCATTTTAATTTGAACTGTTCTTCACATTATTACTCTCTACATATATTCCATCTGTCAGTTGTGACCGTTATTTAGTGCTTTCATCTGGATTTAAGTGTTAGTGACCATTTTTGGCGCTAACATTTTGGTGCTTCCACTGAGAAAGCTAGCACTCGGGAATTTTGGAGCTTGGATTTTAGATTGAAAAGCTTAGGTACTCGGATTTTTGAAAGCAATGGCTAGACCATCAACAAGGACGCAAGCAACGGAAAGGAGCAATCAGGAAAGAAGTCAAGTGGCCTCTTCTGGAGCTGGAGAGGATCATGCATCCGTATACATAACTCAGGACAAGATGTAGGTAATGATGAATTCTATGCAGGAGAAGATGATGAAACGACAAGATAAGATGATGTGGGCTCTTCTAAGGCAATTTGGACAAGGTGGAACTGTAGGTGCTAAAGTTCTAGGAACTGGAACAGAGGAACTTAACCAGCAGGCAGATAGAGTGATTCAATAGGGGGAAGCTCCCAATCAACAAACAACTAACAATCTGGATGGACCAAGACTCGGGGGCACACCAACAGGTAATGTTGGACAAGTTCATGGAGGGATACTGGATGACGCTATGCGGCCTGGCACTAACAGAAATATGGGAGTACGTGATGAGGAATATATGCTAGAATTTCCTCGAGGACTTGGAGGGTAGATTGGAAACATGGATAGGGGACAACCCTTGGTTGGAAACGTTGGATTGGCTGACATTATCATGCGGACTATTCGTGGAGGCCTGACAAACAGGGATTCGGAGGAAGTCAATAAAAGTCCGTTTACGCGGAACATCAGGACAGCTAGGAATCCGCCCAATTTCAAACTGCCCACTCTGGAAGTGTATAATGGGAAGACGGATCCAACTGACCACTTGATGAGGACACTAGGCATATGGAAGTGCTTGGGGCAACAGAGGAGGTAATGGCTCGATGTTTCCCCTTGTACTTAACTAATATAGTTGCCATATGGTTCAGGCGGCTGGAGGATGGATCCAATGGAACGTGGACGGAATTGCTGGACAAGTTCTTGAGTCAGTTTCGAGTTCACATAAAAAGGCCAAAGAACGTGATGACGTTGACTTTAGTTAAACAGAGGGCGGATGAATCGCTCAAGACATTCTTAACTCGATTTAATGCAGTAGTTGCTTCGGTGGATCGGCCGGATCCATCAATGGTTCTAATGGCTGCGGTATCAGAAATCAAAGATAATTCAAATTTCAAATTAACATTGATACGGGACCCACCGTTGGATCTTGGGGAATTCTTCCATGAAGCTGAGTAATTTCTCCGACAAGAAGATGCATGTTTGGACATGAGGTCAAGGAAGTAAACCTGGTTAAGGATGGAGGACTACCCGACGAAAGCTCGGGTAAGGACAAGGATAAAGGGAAAAGGAAGCGCTGGGGAGAACCAAAGTTTTCCACTTACACAGGACTGGACGCAACATTGGAACAGATACTCTTGGATACACAAGATCACCTTCCGTATCGAAGGCCGGCAAGGAGGGAGCCCTCAGAACGTGAAAGGGCGTTGGGAAGGCACCGTCTTTTTCATGACCTGGACGGTCATGACACTAACAGCTGCCGGCATTTGAAGGACATAATCGAGGAGCATATTAGGAATGGTCAGTTGCGACAATATGTCGGGACTCAGAATGCAGCGGTGGAACAGAAGCAACCACCGTCTACCTTGGACGATGAGGACATGAGGCCTAGGAATGGTGGCCAGTTGGTCATCAACTAATCTTGATGGTTTGAAATAAGTAACAAACTCTGGGCAATCGGCTAAATCACTTACTCATGTACGGGGTTGGAGATAACCCTCAAGCATGATCTGAGATGATGGTTTAGCAAGACGTCTCTGTTTGTGAAATTTGCTTTTTCCCTTTGACTTGGACATTTTCTTTTTCTGGTTTGGTTTTGGAGTTTCGTTTGAACTCCCTGTTTTTCTTTTTTTTTGGTTTGGATTTTTGATATGGATTTTTGGTTTTCTGGTTGGATTTGGATTTCGGATTAGATTTTGATCAGATTTTCCTTTGGATTTTGGCTAAAAGGTTGTCGAGCATGGACTATGCTCGGCAAGGGTTCGGAGAGACCAAGATTCAGCCTAGGACTTAGGCTATATATTATTGGTTATTATTTTAGGTCGTCGAGTATGGACAATGCTCGAAAAGGGTCCGGAGAGACCAGGATTTCACCTAGGACTTGGGCCTCATATTATCGTTTACTATTTCAGGTCGTCGAGTATGGACTATATTCGACAAGGGTCCGGAGCGATCAGGATTCGGCTTAGGACTTAAGCCATGGCAATTACTCAATATCCAGGGACACTGGACCACGGTCGTCAGATGTGGATTGTCCTTGACAAAGAACCCAAAGAGGTTACGAATATGAATATCGGCAATGAATGACAAAGGATTTGGATATTGACCCAGAAAGGTCCTGGTTTCGGCTATTGGTTATTGGATATGTACGAAACGTGGACTTTGGATGTTGAATTTGAGGCTATTCAAAACACACCTTCCAACAGCAAGGCATGTGTTGGGGGCAAGCGTTAACCTGCCTTTTTACAAGGCCACAGACAGGCGGATTTAACCAAATCGACTGTTCATTTGTCGAAATTGGAATACGATTGACTGGAACTAGCTGGATGGATAGACGGTCGGTCGGTCAGGAATAGGTTCGATGTGCATGGCTCGGCACTGAGGAGAGAGTAGGGTGATTCGGTATTGGTTGCCGCTCGGCAAAAGGCATGGTTCGGCATTGCTTGCGGCTCGGCATAAGGAGGGGCTCGGCATTGGTCGCCGCTCGGCAAAAGGTGTGGCTCGGCATGGGTTGCCGCTCGACGCTAGGCATCGTTCAGCATTGGATATCATTTAGCATTGAACACCGTTCGGCATCATGAGTCGCACGGCATTAGATGTCGTTCGACATCGTACCTCGCTCAGCATTGGAAGTCGCTCGGCATTGGATGTCGTTCGGTATCGGACCTCGCTTGGCATTGGTAAGGACAGGGTCGTTCGACATTTGTGAGATGGCTCGGCATTGGATGAAGGTCGCTCGGCATTGGTTAGGTCAGGGTCGCTCGGCACTGTTGATATGGCTCGGCGTTGTGTTAAGGCCGGTGTGGCTCAGCATTGTGGAAGTATGTGGCTCGGCATTGTGTAGGTGTGTGGCTCAACATTGTGGAGGTATGTGGCTTGGCATTATGGAGGTATGTGGCTCGGTGGAAGGTCTTGATGGGCCTACACCATGCAGAAATCCCAACTACTTAGGATTTTCCACTAAATACAACATGTGGGGGTTTTTAGAAAAGGGATCTTCTTCTGGCTCTCTCGCTTTCTATTTTCTAAGCCTGGGGTTACTCTGCTATTTTATAACTGTAATTGATTATTATAACAATAAAAAGGAAACTTCTGGAGTGGACATAGGCCAGAGTTAGCCGAACCACTATAAAATCTGTTGTTCTTTACTGCTTTCATTTTAATTTGGACTGTTCTTCAAATTATTACTCTCTACATATATTCTATCTGTGAGTTGTGACCGTTATTTGGTGCTTTCATCTGGATTTGAGTGTTAGTGACCATTTTGGTGCTAACAGTAATAATCTCATAATACACATTTAAGTTGGTATTCAAGTATAGAGATTATCCAGGAAGTTAAAAGATATCCATATTTATTTATGGAATGATGAAAAAGAGAAGAAGCTATTCGGATATCATAATTGAATGTGCATTGATGTTATATAATTTGAGACCGAGAGTTATCTATATAAACTATTTTTTTCAACACTAAATAGATTTTACATGTTTGTGTTATATCGCAATGAAATAGATCAAAAAATTCGTACCAAGTACAATCATAAAATTTATTGCATATAGAAATGTATTTTGATATAGTACTTAGTGTTACATGTATAACCAAAACAATGAGTAACTGAAACTTAAAAATATACGATCTCTCTGTATTGTTTCCACAATCGGTATTTTTACAGTAATTAATGGAAGAATGATGTTTGGTTGAAAAGTTCTTAATTATATTATAATTGGATGTTAATTGGTATTATATTTCTTAATTATTATAGATAAAGTTATCCTTTTTATAATGAAAAGTCAAGTGAACAGGATGAGCTGCGGTCATTGTATGGACTTCAATCTATTTCTCAAGGCTGTAGAGAGTATATTTATTAACTTGTTTGTGTTTATTATATGTAATGTTTTGCTTACTTGTTGCAATATTTAGTGGTTTCATTTTGTCAACGGTGACATTTCGGGTACCAAACCATGTCTATGTATAGTTTAATAGAAAATATATGAATATTTCATGCATAGTTTTTAACATCAAACAGTTGAATGAACCATGTTGGTGCATCATGGTAAATAGTTTTGATGGTCTAACAATCAAACTGTCAAAACCGCGTTGTTTGTTATCATTATTTTTTTGATTTAAAATGAAATAGTTTTGACTTAGAGCACTACCAATAATGACTTTTCACTTAAACATTTGCAATGAGCTAGCCATCGTACACCTAGATGTTACTTGTTCACTTTCTATTGTTAGTTTCATTCTTCTCTATCGCTAATGAATTGAAATGAGTAGTGTTTATTTTGAAGGCAAAAAATGTTTGCTGCTTTTATCCATTTTTGCACTAAAACGATAAAGCATTTGATGTTTTATTGAAAATTCAATATAAATATACTTTGTCATTTTATTTATGAAAGAATTTATTACAATAATAGTTTATCGGTTATTTTATATGCTTCTAGAGGTAGATGTAGGCTTATTAAAATAAAAAATAAACTTGACTGCAACTAATATATTACATTAAATAAAACATTAATATTGCATACACACTTGATTGTAAGTAAAACATTTATATTAGATATTAGAAAAAATACACATTGAAAAAACAATTAACAGTAAGTAAAATATACCTTGTAAGCGCTACATTGAACTAATATGAAATGTAATATCATGTAAAATAAAACATCCCGATAAATACAACAAACAACATAGAATAAAACATTGATAATAATATAGAACATAAAAAATGCTTAAAGGAACGGGCATGTTAAATACCACTAGTCAACTTCAGGACCATATAAAATGTCTGGATTACCTAAAGATTGTCAAAGTAAAGAAACTGGATGGTTCAACTACTCCTACAAGTATATTTATGACTCAAAATCATTTTGTAATCAATAAGTTATCTTAAATTTTAGATATGGATTTGGAACTCATATCTTTAATTTGTTATAGGGACATAGGAACCAGCAACATGTAGTAAAGCCTAAGATGAGACTTCAAGCTGCTGATGATCTTCAGTTGATGCAATGTAATTGAAGACTATCACTTGGCTTGCCGAATGGATTAGAATTAACATTAAATAACTGCTATTATGTTAAAAACATTATTTATGGAATAATTTATGTGCTTAGACCATCTAAGACTAGATATGTTTTTCATTATGTTGATAATGTTAGAATATTATGTTGGATGGAAACAAAATCTGCAATGGTGTTTTAGATAATGATTTATGTTCTTAATTCTAATTATATATGTGCTGTGAATAATACTATAAATTTTGACATTAATCATAATTATCTATGGCACTGTTAGCATGGTCGTACAAGTGAAAATGAATGCACAAATTAGAAACCAAAAGCTTTCTACCATCTTTTGATTCTGAATCATTTGATATACGAGTGTCATGTTTAAAAGGGAAAATTACCAAGCATCCCTTTAGTGGAAGTGATGAAAGAGTTAAATAACTCATGGTTCCCATAAAGCTGATGTACGTGGCCCGACGCCTATAGTTATCAAATATAATATTTCTTACTTTGTAACTTTGAAGACTAGGATATATACTTCTTGTGAAGAATAAATCTGTTGTCTACAAAAATTTAAAGAGTGTAAGAACAAGGTTTGAAAAACAAATGGTTCATAAGATTAAAATACTTTGATTTGGTTAAGGAGTTGAGTATGTTGGACAAGAAACCTAACGCTACTTAAAAGATTATGGGTTTATCTCTTATGTTACTCCTTCCTATACTCCAAAACGCAATGATGTTTTAGAAAGAAGAAATCAAATGCTATTAGATATGGTTCTTTATATACTGAGTAAAGGTGAGTTACCTCTTTTCTTTTGGTGATATGCACTTATATATATATATATATATATATATATATATATTGAATCTGATACCCACTAAATCTGTGTCTAACGTGCCATATGAGATGTGGCATAGGAACAAACCACATCTTAATTACTTGAATGTCTGGGTTTGTGCAGCCTATGTTAAGAATGTGGGTCCCAACAAAGTGGATGCAAGTTTGGCCCTATGTAAATTATTGATTATCCCAAGAATTTTAGGGGATATATTTTATATAACATCGAGGAATAAAAGGTTATTGTTTCCATACATGTTATCCTTTTAGAATAGAATAGGAACTTCTATTAAAGGAAATAAGTGGCGAAGTTGTAGATTTGGATGAGATAGGAGAGATTAACATAGAGGTCGATCCAGTGGGAAAACAAGTTCACCATTATACTAAAATGTGCAATCTACTAGAACGTTTAATAGAGAAACTTGCAAATCAGAGAGGTACTTCGTTTTTGTCATGGATGTCGAGAAAGAGGACTATGAATTAGATGATGATGCTCCTCTTTTATTTCGACAAGCACTACGGAGTAAAATCTCTACACTTTGGCCTGGAGCTATGAAATCCAAAATGGGTTCCATGTAAGAAAGAAAAGTATGAACTTTGACTCACATATTTGAAGGGATTAGGCCCATTAGCTACAAATGGATTTAATTTTTAAAAGCATAATGCAGATGGACAAGTAGAGATATGTATATAGCTAGATAATTGTGAAAGGGTTTGTCAAGCTGTTGATTATCAGAAATGTTTTCACTCGTAGAAATGCTTATGTCCATTCATATATCGCTAGCCATTTCCACATTCTATTGCTATGAAATAGGCAAATGGACATGAAAACGGAATTTCAAAATGGTGATTTAGAAGAGACTATTTACATATCGCAACCCGAGAGTCTTGAGGGTTACAGCAATGAATGCAAGGAATGCAAGTTGTTAGGATCCATTTGCAGTTTAAACAAAATTTAAGAGCTTAGATAAGTGTTTTGATAAAATAATTAAATAGATTGGTTTTGTCAGAACAAAGAGGAAGCGTGCGTATATCAAAAACAACAAGGAAGTGTCATAGTGTTTTTAGTTCTATTCGTCAATGATTTGTTATTGGTTGGCAATAACATTGCGTGGTTAAAATAGTGAAAGGGTGGTTATTCAAGAACTTCTCTATGAAGGATTTGAAAGAAGCAACTAATGTATTAGGTATTAAGATCCATAGAGATAGATCTAAGAGGTTGTTGGGATTGTCTCAATCCTTATACATAAATAACATACTAAAAGGGTGCAGTATGAAGAATTCCTAGCATGAAAATTTTCTGACATATTCTGCAATTGTCCTTTTTAAGAATGACGCTCCTTAAACCGATAAGGATAAAGAGCGTATGAAGATGATACCGTATGCATCGACAATAGATATTATGATGTATGCTATATTGTATACTAGACCAGATGTGGCTTATGCGTTAGGATACGCAAGTCGATACCAGCCTAATCCTAGAAAGAAATATTGGGTTACTGTAAGTATACTTATGTAATTAAGAAAAACTAAGGACTTATTTCTTATATATAGGAGTGGAGAACTCCTTATGAATGGGTATCCAGACTTCAGTTCTCAAAGTGATTTCGACGACAGTAAGTCTATATTTGCTTATATTTTTACTTTGAATGGTAGGGCGTCGATTGGAAAAGTCCAAATAGCAAACAATAGTTGATTCCACGATAGAGGCCAAGTACATCACCCTCAAAAAAGTAGCTAAAAAAGTGATCTAGATGCATAAATTTATGAGTGATCTTAGAGTGATTCCCAATACAGAGTACATAATGACATTGTTTTGTAACAACAATGTTGCGATGTAAATTGCAAAGGAACTTAGAGCACATAAGAAATAAAGATACATTCTTTGAAAGTTCCACCTAAGTAAAGAATTTGTTGAGAAGAAGAAACTCGTAATTCTAAAAGTGGATATAAAGGACAACATAGTAGATCCATTCACAAGGGTCTAGCTTGGTCAGTTCTCAACAAACTAAACAAAGGGATAAGTTTGAGATTCCAGAACTGACCCCATATGCAAGTGGGAGATTGATAGAGTTAGAGGTATGCCTAGGGGATAAATTCTATAATTTATTGTAAATTATTAACTTTCTAATAAAATATTGTTCAAAATAGAAGATGTTTTTCTTTCTATTTTATGTGTGTCATAATGCATTATGTTGATTACTTATTTAGTTTAAGTATATTTATTAGAAAATCCTTGAATGGTATGTTATGTTATGATATTTATAATATGTTGTAATCATGAGATATTTATCACATTCAAATAATAGACCGTTTAAATATTCCTATTCAAGATATTTTGACGTAGAATTGGATGCATTTTTTGAGACTAGAGTACGCAGCCCTCTCCAAATGTTGAGAAGTGTATTATTCATGGTTGTTGGGGGAACGAAGGGGTTATGTACAAATAGTTATTGGACAACTATGGAAGGACTCACTGGAGAATTTTTCATTGGTCAATATAACTAAGATCATAGAGAAAATCTCGAAGTGATGATATTAAACAGTTATCTCGACTTTAGAATATTATTAAACTACATTATGGACACTTCGCTTTAATTATAATTAAATCATGGAACATCTTCCATTGAAAGACTATAATCGGATCCGAGTCGAAGCATTTGAAGTGGAAAAATGTTCATTAGAAATTTCATCTCCTTGGTTATGTTGGGTTAGTATCATGGTCAATTGGATTCAACCCAATGTCAAAATCTTTGGTTGGAGCGGTTCAGTTAACAATAAATGTTATTATTGAACTAAAGACTTTGTTTTTGGATTTAACAAGATGAATATGTACGATATTGGATTTTGACCAAAATTAAGTTCCAAAAGTCCTAATGTGTTATAGTTTCGATGAGGAGAATAGTGTAAATAATCATTACTATCAAGTACCGCTTAAAATAGAAAAAATGAATTTTACCGAAAAATGTGTAAGCAATGAATTCATCCAAACTGTCATACCACTAGCTAAGGTGGCGTATGAACACTAATATTATAATTGATCAATATTAAGCACTGACTAAATTTACAACTTTAAGTCGCACAACCGCAAGGTTGAATACTCTAAGATTCTACATGATTTGATTAAATTATTGTAAGGACCTGTATTTTTAACGATTAGTTATTTAAATAATTGATTTAAATATTTAGTGTTAATAAAATAAAGGCCCAAAAATATGACTTTCGGCATACGATCGAATCAGTACTCGAGACCACTTTCGTTGAGCTCGAATTAACATTGCGAATTAAACTGAGCATAAGGATCATTATATTTAGAGATTGGACGATCATATGGTCGAAACAATCTCGAAGTGTGTGAAATTAGCATCCCAAGGTGTAGTCTCAAATAGCGATGAAATTTGTACCACTGGATCCAAAAAATTAGGCGATGTATGCAGACAAGTTTCGTCACGATTGGACAGTCGTGTCATCGTATGGACTCAAAACGTAAGACATTTATTTGAGTGAATAAATAAATGGAATAAAATATTGCTATAAATATCTCTCACATCCTCTTTCCCTCTCAAATCTCATTTTACCAAATCACTGTCCTATTCGAAAATAGCCTCTTCCTTAAATCCTTTCAAAAAAAATATTCGACAAATTCGCTCAATGATACATTGCGAAACCAGACCCGTTGAGATCGTATAGACGAGAGCTTCGCGATGACCGTGATGGAATTTTGATCGATGGTGATTGGCGATGACTACCTATTCATGGCCGGATCTAGGTTTTGTGATGGTTAGAGCTACGGTTGATGATAGGCAAAACGAAGATCACAATTGGATTTCTCTTCACGAATAGGACATACATGCAAAATCTTATTAGATCTAGTCGAGCAACTTGAAATGCGCCCATAGACCTAGAATGCAACTTGGTCGGATCAATTTTTATAAGATGAGCAATCGAGGATTGCTTGGGTGCAGATCGAAGATATCGCCAAGAGTGACACATTGCATTTGTTCATTGCTGATTTCATGGAGTAATCAATATGTTTGTGCGGGATTTTTGGGTGTACAAGTGATATATATACACGGCCTCAGATTAGATGATTGAGAAAGAAGGATTAGCAAAGGTAATTAGTAATTAAGTGGCAAATTTTATAGAGATGAGTGATATTATCTCCCACCATACAATGATTGGTTGTATAGTATTAGATTAATGTTCCGGAATGTTTTTTTGGTTTTAAAATGTGATTTTCCTATGCTTATACATCTACTAGATTTTTATAAAAGAAAATAAAACAACAACAACATCCAAGCCATTATTCCAAAATAAGTTAGGGTCAGCTAAAGATGGAAAGCAAAAATAAATGACAAAGTCGACTTAAAAGTAGTAATACAAATATTTGATTTTTATATATGTAAAATGCAAAAATAGAAATAAAGATAAAAATAAAATAAAGAAAAATAATTAAACAATTAATAGTGGTAGTAGTAGTAATAATAATTAATAGATAAAATAAAAATAAAATAAAAAATAGATAAAGAAATTAAGAAGTCCATGATATAGTGATAATAAAATTAATAATAATAATAATAATGGTGCAAATAGTAATAGTGACCTAAGACCATACATTATGTCTTTGGTTCATATTCACTAGTCCTACAATCTAAAACTTATAACACTATCCCTAAACCTATCTCAAGTAAGAAACTTCTAGCTCATGGCTCTGGTACGTGGATTGTTAACTTCCACATGCTCCTATCCGCTAGTAGCTCATTGGATATATTCCAATCTCTTAAGTCCCTTTTTACTATTTCCTCCCATGTCAATCTTGGTCGACCTTTACCTCTATTTGAGCATTCGATACGACCTATAATTCCAACACACACATGTGCCTTTGGAGGCCTCCATTGGAGATATCCAAACCATCTTAAACGGTATTGGACTTGCTTCTCTTCAGTTGGTGCTACTCCAAGTTTGTCATATATATCATCATTCCTAATTCGGTCTCGTCTTGTACGTCCACAGCTTCATCGCAGTATATGCATGTCAACTACACTTATTTTCTGGATGTCCTGCCTTTTGATAGGCTAATATTCTGCATCATACGACATCGTAGGCGTAGTTGTCGTTCTGTAGAACTTTCCTTTAAGCTTTTGTAGGACTTTCTTGTCACAGATAATGCCAGACGTTAGTCGTCATTTCACCCATCCCGCTTGAATTCTAAAACTAACATCATCATAATCTCACCATCATACAGCAATATTGACAATATTAAAAGGATTTCTTCTTGGGAACTACTTGTCCCCCCAGAATGAAATCTCCATCTTCTAACCTGACACTACTAAACTCGCACTTCATGTACTCTATTTTAGTTCTACTAAGCCTAAAACCTCCTAGGCATAAAACCAAATTGGTTTTTTGAAATGCATTTCATTATTCTTAATCGATGTTCAACGACTCTCTCCTAAAGCTTCATTGTATGACCCATAAGCTTAATTACTCTGTAATCAGTGCAACCATTATGCTACAAAATGAATCAGATAACAGTGGTCACATAACATAAGGTAGGTTTTCTGTTATCCCAATGTTTACCACTGTTTCACACAACATATGGGAAAATAATATATTGTTTGGCATAGCCCTTGAAATATCAATGTCCATGCTTGTCATTCAAACAATTTTATTTGTTATCTGATTGAAGTTATAAAAAAAAATTAAGTTTTGGCTCAGTCTATATTTTGGTTTTCCTCTCAATTATTTTGTGGCCGCCGATTCTTTTAACTATTTCCCTCTTCTATTTCTCTCCTTCCATTTTCCCTCTTTAAAGTCAAATAAATGGTTATATCCCTCGTCTTGCTTTCTTCTCCCCATACTCTCTCAATCTCGAAACCAAACCAAATCTTCTGGAATAAGGGTTTCAATAGGAAAAGCCTTAATCTCGAATGTCGATCAATCTGCTGCCTTCAGCCGAAAGAACCCTAAGCTCGCCTTGTCGATCGATCTTCTGGAATTAGGGTTTCAAAATTTTGATTACTTTTGACTTGTTCATCCTTCTATTCCTAAATTTGACTATGATTGATTTCCCTGACTTCGGTCTTGACTTTGGTTTTGTTGTATTGGTTGATTTCCATGACTCTGAGTATTGGTTAACATTTTGTTGTTTGTTTAGTGATGAGAGTCATATAATAGTTGCCTTATTTTGGGAAATTAGGTTTAAATAATTTTTTTGTGACTGATTTTGTTTGACAGTTATGATAATTTTCGAAATGTGTGCTCTTCCTTGTTCAATATGTATACTTATATGTATGTATATATTTGTGAATGCTTGCTAAGATAGTGCATACATGTATATTCATACTTCCATGTATATACATAATTTGTGGCACTTTGATGGCTCGAATCTCATGGCTGCGCTTTGATCTCGAACTTGAATTGCCTGGACTTATTATTATGTGATGATAGTCCATGTTGCTTTTTTATAATGATTTTTCTTATGCTGCCTTGGTTCATCCATGCTCATGTGTTCTTTTTCTATATTTGCATATCACTACACATGTGTGTGTATATGTGTGAACTTCCATGTATCTACATACATACGTATGTTATGTATATATGTGTGAATGTTCTTATATCTACATATATATATGTGAGCTACCTTTTGTACACGAGTTTGATCTGGTTATATCAAGTAATTTGAGACTTCCACGTGCATACATAAATATGTATGTTTGTATATATGTGTGAATGTTGCTTTTGCACTATGATTTCTTATTATTCTATCTTGGTTCATCCATACTCATGTGTATGTATGTTTATATATATATATATATATATATATATATATATATTTATGAACTTCCATGTATATACATACATACATATATGTATCTGTATACATGTATGAATGTTCTTCTATCTGCATATATATATGTGAACTGCCTTTTGTACAAGAGTTTGATTTGGTTCAATTGCAAATCTTGTTCCAATTCAGTTCTTGTATATACTTGTATGTGCTTGTATGTACTTATATATGCTTGTATATCCTTGTATGTGCTTGTGTATACACTTGTTTATACTTGTATGTTCATATGTACACTCAAGTTGCCTTCAGCTTGAACCATTTTGAGGTTTAGTTGAACTTGTTTTCAGTTCTGAACCATTTTGAGTTTCTGAACCATTTCGAGTTGAACTTGTTTTCTAGTACATAAATGATGTGTGCACTTAGTGAGTTTCTTGATGTATATGCTATCCAGTTGTAGCTGTATGCATCTCCTTTTGATACGCTGTGTGTCTGCCTAATCTAATTTCCATCTTATTGCCTTGTTCAATCTGAATCACAATTCATGCTTGTTTTTGCAAGTATTGACCTGATGCACATGCATTTTGTTTCATGTCTAATCCATTTTGCTTCATTTTGGTTTACTGATCTTAGCTTATGCATTTGTATTTCTTGCACCATATTCCGGTCTTCACTTCTGTTGAACTGTCCCTTTGGTGATGTTCACTGCACTTGTGTTCGCTGCACCATATTTTGGTCTTCACTTGTGTTTTCTGTATCATATATACATGCATACATATGTATGTATATATGTGTGACTATGTAATGAAGAATGCTATAGGTATACTTTTGGTCTAACCTTATGCACACTTGTCCATGAGATTGGATTGAGGCTTGGTCTTGTGATATTCACAGTGATACACTGTGCATATCATATATATTTGTCCCTCTCAAAACATGAAGAAAAACAAACCCATAAACTGAAATAATGTTAATATTCAAATTCAATTTCATTTTTGCTATTTACGTTTGTTTCTTTTTTCATTTTACTACGTTGTTTATTTGACAGGTATAGAAGATGGATGGAGGTAAGCTGGAGCAAACAAATCAAGATCAACATCAAAAATAAACTTGTGTGAGTAAAAGAGATGTTTTATATAAGTGTACAGAAATGTTGTATGTGTGAGAGCGATATTGGAAGTTGTATTTGAAATGTAAGTAGAGTGATAATGAAAGTTACATTGTATTTGAATTTGATTTGAAATAAAATATTAGTTTAAATAAAATATTTGAATTTCGTTTTGTGAACAATATTCATATAAGTCAATATTTATATGTTTTCTAATAAGAATCTCTAGAAATAATACTATAGCATCGGATAACATATAAGTTTTTTTATCAGGCTAGTGCATATCAGATGATGGGACATCTCTATGGTCTATTGTGCAATGGGATGGCACAGGATTTAACGAAAGATAGATATGCAATCAGATAATGGAGCATATCCATTGTCTGATGCCTTTTTTCCTATAGTGAACTTTTGAGTATCTCCTTTATTCTTGAAGATTGGAACTAAATGCTTCTCCTCCACTCATTTGGCATCTTGTTTGATTTGAAAATATTATTGAACAACTTAGTTAGCCAGTCTATCCCTGCATCTTTAAGGCATCTCACATCTCAATGGGGATGTCATCAAGCCCTAACGCTTTACCTTCTTTCATCCATTTTAGCACCTCCTTTAACTCGGACGCTTGAATCCTTCGAACAATGTCTACAGGTGTCATTAAAAGAGTCGCCTAGCTTGATTATTGTAACGATCGTGATTTTTCGTTGCCAAAAAACCGAAATGTTAGGGTTAAAGAAAAAGAAAAGGTAGAAGAAGATAGAAAAAGAGAGAACAGAACAGAAAGAAATAACAGAACAACATCAGAATCTCACAATTCGCAGCGGAACAACATATAATAAATAAATGAATAATCTTTAAACAAAGAACTATATCAGTTATTACATTACATTACATCATCAGAGTGTACAACAACAACATCGACATCAACAGCGGAAAAGAAATATGATATACTAGTAATACGCCATGCCATCCAGCTTGCTTCCAGCAACTCCTAAATTCCAGAATATCCTGATAAACCTAACTCTTGACTGCCTGTGTGGAAATTGGTGGGCACCCAGAGTTTAGGAAGGAAAACAATAAACTCCGAGTCAGTCATGTGACTGGTGTGAGAACTCAAAACAGTTTATTTATCTTTAAAATCAAAATAGAAGAATATTTTTAAAGTCAATTCGAAATGCTTTTAAAAATGAGATTACCATAAGGCCTCCCGCACACACACACAATGCAAACGCAGAATCGGAGGAGATTTCTCCTTATGATAGTCAAAGATGCTTGATACGCATTAAAAAGAAACATTTGATATTATTACTAGTGCATAGTGAGGAAAACATTTCAAAAGTAGAATATTAATCTTAGCCAGCATAGACATTTCGAACTATGCCTACTATAGCTACCATCTAAACAGTGGTGACCACCATAAGTAAATGGCAGGTTCTACAACTAAAACCGTAGAGGGTTTCGTATTGGGAATTGGATTTCCAACAAATGGTCAGGCCAAGGAACTTCTCATTGCCACATGGAAACGCCTCTGGAATGACGTCCAGAGAACCAAACCGGATCTCTGCCAACACAAGGCCGGGTTACCCCTAACTGGGTAACTACTGACACGAATATGTCATCCCCCGATCGTAACCGATCTATCCGAGGATCCTCGATTTCCAACAACCACAAAATATGTAGCAACAACATAGGTTAAGTATCTGGGCTCCATACCATGATACCACCTCTATCCAGAAGGAATGACATACACTAAAGGGGCGCTACCCCCTAATAACCTTGCCGCATCCTTCCTGTTTTGACCATTTCCAGGGTGTGAGGTCCGACGAAGTCTCGTCCACAAAGCCACACTTTATACAAAAGCCGTGCTTTGGGTCAACAAATGATCATAGAAATGATCACCAAGATAAATGATCAAATAAATGATCCTATCACAAATGATCAAACAATGATCATTTCACAGCAACACTCAGCATGCCACACTACCAAATTGGGAGTATATCACTAATAACCTTCAACTATATAACCTCTGAGCTCATACGTCTCAGAGAAGGGAGTTAAGCTAAGAGAATAAATTCTCCGCCACCAACAGAAATATATTTGAAAGAAATCAGCTTTATATCTCAATTTGTAATGTCAGACATACAATCTATACAAGTCTGTTCCGGGCTCGAACAGAACCGAAGGCACTTACAAAGAAGTCCTTGCAATCCGGATATTCACTAATCACGACCGGACTTCCCGTCACTAAGGGTGATAAAACCTCTATATCGGAGATCAGCCGATGTAGAGTAACTCGACGGTAATCCTTCCGTTTTCACAAATATCCGGTCTTCAACACCGGTCATCAAATGCAATCCATTACGACGTATCACATATTCAGAATGGGTTATACGACCCCAAGGTCCTTTCCCGGCTAACCCGAATAGTGAGCGCTTATTCAAAAATAAGTGTGGCATTCAAATTCAAGAAATTCACAACAAATACCTATTTAAAGGTAAATATTGATAGTCGGATTATTTAACTATCAATAGGCGTGTTCAACATCACCAAATTCCAACTAATTTCTCAAATTATTTACTTTCCAAAATATCTTTACTAGATATATATTTTCCACACTTCAACTATTTGAAAACAATTTTTCAAATCACTTTTCCTTACTCGGAAATACTTTCATTTCAACATGGTTCATTTAAACCAATTAAATAAATCCTTAACGATTTACTTTATATTTACGTTCCAAATCCGTAAATTAATTCCCACACTTCAAAAATAAATCAACGTTTATTTTTAAACAAATTCCCCTTTTCATTTATAAATTCCATAGTGAATTTACATTCCAAAATATTTATGAATATACGATTTCAAGTATTCATTTTCAATTTATCTTCAAAAAGATAAATTCTCAAAACATTTCATTTCACATTAGAAAAACATTCCCATACTTATTTATTCATAAGTAATTCACAAATCCATTCAATTTCAACACTTGGAAAATATTCAATATACTTAAAACGAAAATTAAGTATATATTTCATTCTTTAAGAAATCATTCTCTTAAACACATTTGTTTGGGCCAAAACGAATGTTACGTAAAACATCGTTACGACGACCCAAAATCACTAGTATAGGGATTCAAAGTTTAAATAGATATATAAATCCCAATACTATACAAAACATTTCCTTTCGGAAACCATTTACTATAACAACAGTGTTATAGTCCACCATTTCCTTCTATTTCTCAAAAACGTCTATTTCAACAATGAATGTTGAAATCTATGTATTCGATACTTAATGCATTTTAAAACGTCTTTAAAATCATTAACTTCATTTCATAATGTTCCTTCCCCCAAAAACATATCCATTTCATTTAATAATATACTCACTGTCCAAAATCGTGAATATAATTCCTTTCATATATTCCTATATCCAACTTATCAAATTCAATTGATTCCGGATTTATAAACAACGTTTATAAACTCCATTTATATTTTTATAAACTTCTATTTATAAAAATCCTTTTTATATCTCATTTTAAATGCCAAAATCCGAGTTATAAGTTGATTACTTATAAATCTCATATTTTACAAAATCTATCCATTTTATATATTCATATTTCATAAATTTATAAATCTCAATTCACTTATGAAATCCATTTTTTATTTCACTTTATTATCTATAAAAACTCGTTTTATAATTCCAGTATTTTAATTTATAAATATCAATTTTATAAATCCTTTATATAAACCGTTTATAATAATTCAAAATTCCCGATTAAACCATTTTATAAATTAATCACTATTTATTTCAAAAATCTTAATTTGGTTATATTTTACAAAAATTATAACTTTTATAACATTAAACTTATAACGTTAATTTATTTAAAATAAATCAAGTCAAAATTTTAATAAAACGTATACTTTCAAAAATCACTTTAAAAAAAAATTCCTTTAAAAACCAAAAATCATTATTTTAAAACTTCAAAAATGGATCCAATGATGCAACAGCACCAAATAGTCAATCACGACATCCAAATATCATATATCGATATGATAATCAACAAATATCAAAATATCTGTAAATAAATCAATACAGTTGAGGAATCCAGTTGGATCCCTCCAACCTGTTTCCTGCATCCACAAACATTAGCACAATACTAATTCCGTTCCAGTACGGAATTATCGCGGTATATGGGATTTATAATATTATCCGCTTAATAGACGGTGCAATAGGGTCTCATCCGCTATATAATGCGGGAAATCAACAACTGCAATATATACATATGCCAATATATATATATTGCTATTATATATAATACCAATTTCACTGTTTATGAAATATTCACGGTATATGTTTTTAATAAATAACATCCGCATAATAGACGGCGCATAATGTCTATTTTAACAATCAATAGATAATAATCATCATTCAAACATGCATTCGACAATTTTAAATCTAACTATTTAAAATTAAAATCGAAACTGATTCGATTGAGTGAGAAGTTCTCACCTTGATTTCAATTTCGTTTTAGCGATTTATTTCGAATAAAATTAAACGGACGTTTAATTTACCCGAAATTTTCACTAACTCCAAACGACTCCAATCCAATTCCATAGCGTAGTGCTCGTCCATACGATTCCAACGCAAGTGGTTTCGCGCGTTTTCGACCTCGTATGAAAAAGATATGATTTTTACAAGTTTCACGAATTTTATATAAACAATTTACAACATTTTTTTTATAATTTTAAACCTTAGCCGTTGGATCAAATTTGAAGGCATCAGGGCCGTGACCCCCTTCCCTCTCCCTCACGCGATCTCCTCCCTCCAGATAAAACGCACGCAAGAACCCAATTAGCTTGAAACTAGGGTTCAAAACGCACGCAACCTCGAACTCTTCCACCTCGATCAGATGACGCCATATTGTAGCCCATCGCAAGAGCCTCCATTGCCGTGAATATGAAGGAGCTCGGCTGCCTCCTTGTCGCGAAAATCAAGAACGAACGCAACTCGTTCAAACCCCAATAGCCACCAATCCATTTCGAATTAAACGATCTTGACCGTTGAACTTGTCAATCTCACTGCCCACTACGAGTTTGTAGTTGATAATTTCTCGTAATTGTTAATGGATTGAGTGAATTTGAGGGAGAAAGAATCATGATTCTCGGCCATTGATAAAGGCGGTGGCGGCTGGCTTTGTAAATTAGGGTTTCATTTTTTTTTATATTTTTTTTGTGAATAAGGGGGGCTATTTATAGAAGTTTGAACGACACTATTCATTCGACTTTTCAAAACTCCGATTTACGCGTGGTGACCAGCGTTTCTATGGTTTACCCCGCATTCCGGACGCAATGGAACAGGTTTCGAAAGCTAATTCGGTCATCTGTGCGAGTTATGGCAATAAACGTTCAATTTAAATTTAAACCGATTAAACGATTTTCTAGGCGTTTTAACTTGCACCGGACAAACGATAACTCCGATTGACACGAAATTTGAAACCATACAATAATATCACATTACGGATCCGATGAATCTGGTTTCGTCGAAACCCGAGACTTTTTAAAAAATGGCTATTTTAATTCGCCAAATTAATATTAAAATAATTTCGATGCGTTTCGAGCTGCCACGATCAAACGATAACTCCGATTGCTACGAAAATTGAAATCCGATAGTAACAAACTATTACGGATCCAATGGAACTAGTTTCGTCCAATTCTGAGACTGTTCGAAAATTGGCTATTTTACAGTTGATAATTAAATATTAAAATATTCAATTTTCACAAATAAACTCTTAATTCGATTTTAAAAGTTCTAAAATATCATTCTAACTTCAATATGATAAAATAAAATTTTACAAATCAATTTCAATGATATTAAACCCAATTTTCAATTATTTCTGTATTTTCACTATCAAATTATCGATTTAATTATTCAATTAAATCCAATTATTCGAAATAAAATTTATTCGACTTATAAATTTCACTTATGAATATTTAAAATTAATTAAATATTCGAATTTTAATTGACAGAAATTCTGGGTCGTTACAGACTTCCCCCCTTAAAAGAATTTTGTCCTCGAAATTACCAAGTAAGAAAGAGTTACAGAATTCATTAACTTTCCAAAATCCATAGTTAAACTTCTACGATAACTTACTAAGTTTTCAAATCATACTTAGTTATCTTTTCAAAAACAACTACTATTGTTTAACTTTCAACTCCAAATCAAAATTAAAGTTTTCAAAATTTTCCAATTTTCTCAAATTTTTTCTAACGCCTTAAATTTTCGGAAAAATTCGCCATAGTCTCCTTTGCGCGGCTCGATCCGAAAAAAAAATGACAGTATATATATCACAAATATACATCTCATCAAGTAATGAGGCATCCCGTAGGGAAAAAAGTGTAAAAGTACGGTATGTAATCCGAGATATGTACCTTATATATTATTAGCAAGCGTATACGGCTAATATAGCACGAAAGCGAGCTCCACAAGCAAAGCAAGCGCGATCCGCACCTACTATACACTCAACAAACAACATGAGAACATGCATATATGAAAGTAATATCAATATACAACATATAACAACATAACAATTACATGTACCAACATAGCAAATGCAACAAAACAACAAATGCAAACATCAACCAACTATCATCCATAACCAAATCAACATTCATTCATATTCTCATTAATATTCAATGAATTGGTTTTCAATTTAAATCACATTTGCTTTATTTACATTGGATTTACTAACATTCATTCATATTCAATTTTAATTAGTTTGCATTCACTAATTAAATCCAATTCACATTCAATTCTATTCAAATTTATTTACTTTCAATTTGAATTCAATTACTTTAGCTTCCAATTTCGCTAATTCACTTTCATTAACACTTAATGAATTTATATACAATCACTCAACAATCAAATAACAACCAATGTTTATTCAGTACAACCAAATTTATTCACTTTACATTCAATTTGGTCCAACATTCAATTGACTTTCATTCAATTTATTTAACTTCCAATAACATTAATTTTTAATGAATTTATACTTACATCCATTATTTCATATCAATTATTTACATTTAATTGATTAACATTCAATCCATTTATCAATTCAATTGCTAATTCCTTTAACAATATAAAGTTGAATTTCATTCATATAACTCAAGTTCAAATTCTTAATGACTTCATTTCATAAATTCACTTATTAATTTACTTTGACACCAAAATTCAACTTCATTCAACATCACTTAAGTTATATTTCATTCCAAACACCTTTTGTTTAATTTAACTTAAGTTTTCACTTATAAATCCAATTCAAATTCCAATCCTATTTAACTTTTCTTTAGTTAAATTTCAAATCACTTGTCTTTGATGACAACTCAAATTTATTTCAACTTGGATTTTATTGATTTACTTATACTTCCTTTAATTTAACTTCATCCTTTAAGTTAAATTTATTCTATCGAAATTCAAATTGTATAAGTTATCAACTCATTTATCATTTCCATAATATTTAAATAGGATTCCAGAGTCCCTTCAATCTTTCAAAACCATTTTTGAAATCAATTCAATTATCTTTTGAATTTCAAAACCCAAACTCAAAATTTTCCAAACAACTTTTATTTAAAACAATTTGGCAGCAATTCCTCTTTTGGAAACCCAAAAATGAATTCTAATGATGTGGCCATCATCAACAGGATTATTTTCCAGCGATCGAAAAGAGTTTAGAACTTTAATTTCTCCAAAACAATTTTCCAAATTATCAAATCCTTTCAAAACATTTCTCTGGAATTTTGTTTTCAGATTATAAATCACATTTATAAATCTTTTACTTATATAATTTCACTTCTTATAAATAAGATTATTTCACAAGTGTAAATCATTTTAATTATAACACCATACTTATAATTCAGTTGCTTATACGATTATTCTTTTAAAAATTGTTGTTTTTATTCAACAACCAAACAATCAATTCATATACACTTTAATAATTCCGAAAAATTATCTTTTATATATAAAATATAATCAAGGTAAAATTATTTCATTTACCCAATTTTACACTTTAATGATATACTAGTAATACGCCATGCCATCCAGCTTGCTTCCAGCAACTCCTAAATTCTAGAATATCCTGATTAACCTAACTATTGACTGCCCGTGTGGAAATTGGTGGGCACCCAGAGTTTAGAAAGGAAAACAATAAACTCCGAGTCAGTCATGTGACTGGTGTGAGAACTCAAAATAGTTTATTTATCTTTAAAATCAAAATAGAAGAATATTTTTAAAGTCAATTCGAAATGCTTTTAAAAATGAGACTACCATAATGCCTCCGGCACACACACACAATGCAAACGCAGAATCGGAAGAGATTTCTCCTTATGATAGTCAAAGATGCTTGATACGCATTAAAAAGAAACATTTGATATTATTACTAGTGCATAGTGAGGAAAACATTTCAAAAGTAGAATATTAATCTTAGCCAGCATAGACATTTCGAACTATGCCTACTATAGCTACCAACTAAACAGTGGTGACCACCATAAGTAAATGGCAGGTTCTACAACTAAAACCGTACAGGGTTTCGTATTGGGAATTGGATTTCCAACTAATGGTCAGGCCAAGGAACTTCCCATTGCCACATGGAAACGCCTCTGGAATGACGTCCCGAGAACCAAACCGGATCTCTGCCAACACAAGGCCGGGTTACCCCTAACTGGGTAACTACTGACACGAATATGTCATCCCCCGATCGTAACCGATCTATCCGAGGATCCTCGATTTCCAACAACCACAAAATATGTAGCAACAACATAGGTTAAGTAACTGACCTCCATACCATGATACCACCTCTATCCAGAAGGAATGACATACACTAAAGGGGCGCTACCCCCTAATAACCTTGCCGCATCCTTCCTGTTTTGACCATTCCGGGGTGTGAGGTCCGACGAAGTCTCGTCCACAAAGCCACACTTTATACAAAAGCCGTGCTTTGGGTCAACAAATGATCATAGAAATGATCACCAAGATAAATGATCAAATAAATGATCCTATCACAAATGATCAAACAATGATCATTTCACAGCAACACTCAGCATGCCACACCACCAAATTGGGAGTATATCACAATAACCTTCAGCTATATAACCTCTGAGCTCATACATCTCAGAGAAGGGTGTTAAGCTAAGAGAATAAATTCTCCGCCACCAACAGAAATATATTTGAAAGAAATCAGCTTTATATCTCAATTTGTAATGTCAGACATACAATCTATACAAGTCTGTTCCGGGCTCGAACAGAACCGAAGGCACTTACAAAGAAGTCCTTGCAATCCGGATATTCACTAATCACGACCGGACTTCCCGTCACTAAGGGTGATAAAACCTCTATATCGGAGATCAACCGATGTAGAGTAACTCGACGGTAATCCTTCCATTTTCACAAATATCCGGTCTTCAACACCGGTCATCAAATGCAATCCATTACGACGTATCACATATTCAGAATGGGTTATACGACCCCAAGGTCCTTTCCCGGCTAACCCGAATAGTGAGGGCTTATTCAAAAATAAGTGTGGCATTCAAATTCAAGCAATTCACAACAAATACCTATTTAAAGGTAAATATTGATAGTCGGATTATTTAACTATCAATAGGCGTGTTCAACATCACCAAATTCCAAATAATTTTCCAAATTATTTACTTTCCAAAATATCTTTACTAGATATATATTTTCCACACTTCAACCATTTGAAAACAATTTTTCAAATCACTTTTCCTTACTCGGAAATACTTTCATTTCAACATGGTTCATTTAAACCAATTAAATAAATCCTTAACGATTTACTTTATATTTACGTCCAAATCCGTAAATTAATTCCCACACTTCAAAAATAAATCAACGTTTATTTTTAAACAAATTCCCTTTTTCATTTATAAATTCCATAGTGAATTTACATTCCAAAATATTTATGAATATACGATTTCAATTATTCATTTTCAATTTATCTTCAGAAAGATAAATTCTCAAAACATTTCATTTCACATTGGAAAAACATTCCCATACATATTTATTCATAAGTAATTCACAAATCCATTCAATTTCAACACTTGGAAAATATTCAATGTACTTAAATCGAAAATTAAGTAAATATTTCATTCTTTAAGAAATCATTCTCTTAAAACATTTGTTTGGGGCAAAACGAATGTTACGTAAAACATCGTTACGACGACCCAAAATCACTAGTATAGGGATTCAAAGTTTAAAAAGATATATAAATCCCAATACTATACAAAACATTTCCTTTCGGAAACCATTTACTATAACAACAGTGTTATAGTCCACTATTTCCTTCTATTTCTCGAAAACGTCTATTTCAACAATGAATGTTGAAATCTATGTATTCGATACTTAATGCATTTTAAAACGTCTTTAAAATCATTAACTTCATTTCATAATGTTCCTTCCCCCAAAAACATATCCATTTCATTTAATAATATACTCACTGTCCAAAATCGTGAATATAATTCCTTTCATATATTCCTATATCCAACTTATCAAATTCAATTGATTTCGGATTTATAAACAACGTTTATAAACTCCATTTATATTTTTATAAACTTCTATTTATAAAAATCCTTTTTATATCTCATTTTAAATGCCAAAATCCGAGTTATAAGTTGATTACTTATAAATCTTATATTTTTACAAAATCTATCCATTTTATATATTCATATTTCATAAATTTATAAATCTCAATTCACTTATGAAATCCATTTTTTTATTTCACTTTATTACTTATAAAAACTCGTTTTATAATTCCAGTATTTTTAATTTATAAATATCAATTTATAAATCTTTTATATAAACCGTTTATAATAATTAGAAATTCCCAATTAAACCATTTTATAAATTAATCACTATTTATTTCAAAAATCTTAATTTGGTTATATTTTACAACAATTATAACTTTTATAACATTAAACTTATAACGTTAATTTATTTAAAATAAATCAAGTCAAAATTTTAATAAAACGTATACTTTCAAAAATTCCTTTAAAAACCAAAAATCATTATTTTAAAACTTCAAAAATGGATCCAATGATGCAACAGCACCAAATAGTCGATCACGACATCCAAATATCATATATCGATATGATAATCAACAAATATCAAAATATCTGTAAATAAATCAATACAGTTGAGGAATCCAGTTGGATCCCTCCAACCTGTTTCCTGCATCCACAAACATTAGCACAATACCAATTCCGTTCCAGTACGGAATTATCGCGGTATATGGGATTTATAATATTATCCGCTTAATAGACGGCGCAATAGGGTCTCATCCGCTATATAATGCGGGAAATCAACAACTGCAATATATATATATTGCTATTATATATAATACCAATTTCACTGTTTATGAAATATTCGCGGTATATGTTTTTAATAAATAACATCCGCATAATAGACGGCGCATAATGTCTATTTTAACAATCAATAGATAATAATCATCATTCAAACATGCATTCGACAATTTTAAATCTAACTATTTAAAATTAAAATCGAAACTGATTCGATTGAGTGAGAAGTTCTCACCTTGATTTCAATTTCGTTTTAGCGATTTATTTCGAATAAAATTAAACGGACGTTTAATTTTACCCGAAATTTTCACTAACTCCAAACGACTCCAATCTAATTCCATAGTGTAGTGCTCGTCCATACGATTCCAACGCAACTAGTTTCGCGCGTTTTCGACCTCGTATGAAAAAGATATGATTTTTACAAGTTTCACGAATTTTATATAAACAATTTACAACATTTTTTTATAATTTTAAACCTTAGCCGTTGGATCAAATTTGAAGGCATCAGGGCCGTGACCCCCTTCACTCTCCCTCACGCGATCTCCTCCCTCCAGATAAAACGCACGCAAGAACCCAATTAGCTTGAAACTAGGGTTCAAAACGCACGCAACCTCGAACTCTTCCACCTCGATCAGATGACGCCATATTGTAGCCCATCGCAAGAGCCTCCATTGCCGTGAATATGAAGGAGCTCGGCTGCCTCCTTGTCGTGAAAATCGAGAACGAGCGCAACTCGTTCAAACCCCAATAGCCACCAATCCATTTTGAATTAAACGATCTTGACCGTTGAACTTGTCAATCTCACTGCCCTCTACGAGTTTGTAGTTGATAATTTCTCGTAATTGTTAATGGATTGAGTGAATTTGAGGGAGAAAGAATCGTGATTCTCGGCCATTGATGAAGGAGGTGGCGGCTGGCTTTGTAAATTAGGGTTTCATTTTTTTTTTTTTTTTGTGAATAAGGTGGGCTATTTATAGATGTTTGAACGACACTATTCATTCGACTTTTCAAAACTCCGATTTACGCACGGTGACCAGCGTTTCTAGGGTTTACCCCACGTTCCGGACGCAATGGAACAGGTTTCGAAAGTTAATTCGGTCATCTGTCCGAGTTATGGCAATAAACGTTCAATTTAAATTTAAACCGATTAAACGATTTTCTAGGCGTTTTAACTTGCACCGGACAAATGATAAATCCGATTGACACAAAATTTGAAACCATACAATAATATCACATTACGGATCTGATAAAACTGCTTTCGTCGAAATCCGAGACTTTTTGAAAAATGGCTATTTTAATTCGCCAAATTAATATTAAAATAATTTCGATGCGTTTCGAGCTGCCACGATCAAACGATAACTCCGATTGCTACGAAAATTGAAATCCGATAATAACAAACTATTACGGATCCAATGGAGCTAGTTTCGTCCAATTCTGAGACTGTTCGAAAATTGGCTATTTTATAATTGATAATTAAATATTAAAATATTCAATTTTCACAAATAAACTCTTAATTCGATTTTAAAAGTTCTAAAATATCATTCTAACTTCAATATGATAAAATAAAATTTTACAAATCAATTTCAATCATATTAAACCCAATTTTCAATTATTTCTGTATTTTCACTATCAAATTATCGATTTAATTATTCAATTAAATCCAATTATTCGAAATAAAATTTATTCGACTTATAAATTTCACTTATTAATATTTAAAATTAATTAAATATTCAAATTTTAATTGACAGAAATTCTGGGTCGTTACAATTATAGTGCTATCACCTTCTTTATTGAATAATTTGTTGAAGTATTCTTTCCATCTATTTTTTATCTCAACTTCCTTTACAAAAAGTATATTATTCTCATCCTTGATGCATTTAACTTAGTTGAAGTCTCTCGTCTTCCTCTCTCGGAGCTTAGCTATCCTATAGACGTTTTTACCATCATCCTTCATACTTATCTTTTGATATAGATCTTCATACGCTCGACCCCTTGTTTCACTCACCACTCTCTTTGCATTCTTCTTTGCTGCTTTGTACATTTGCATGTTGTCCTCGCCCCTGTGATGATGCAAGCATCTGTAGCATTCCTTCTTTTCATTGATGGCCTTTTGCACATTACTATTCCACCATCATGAATCTTTAGGTTCGTATTCATTTTCTTTTGTTATCCCAAACACCTCGGTAGCCACTTTTCAAATATGCGTTGCCATCTCATCCCACATGTCATTTGTTTCTCCCTCCATATTCCAAGCCCCTTCTCTCATTACTCTATCCTTAAACACCCGTGAGACATCTCCTTTGATCTTTCATCATTTCATCCTACTAACTTTGGCCCTTTATCCCATCGAACACATATCTGAAGGTGAAATTCAGATATCAAAAGCCGATGTTGTGAGATGATACATTCTCCAGGTATAACTTTACAATATATATAAGTTCGTTTGTCATCTCTTCTAGTAAGGATAAATTCAATCTGGCTAGATTGTTGGCCGCTACTAAAAGTAAATTAATGTGATTGTCTCTTTCTTAAAGAAGGTATTAGCTATCATGAGATTATAAGCAATAGAAAATTTTAATATTTCTTCTCCTTCTTGGTTCCTATCGCCATATCAACCACCATGCACTCTCTCAAACCATCCACTAGTTGTGCCAACGTGGCCGTTGAAATATCTTCCTATGAAAAGTTTCTCTCTACTAGGCATATCTCTCACCATGACATCAAGATCTTCCCAAGAATTCCTCTTGGCAGTTTCACTTGGGCCTACTTATGGGGCATATCACCAACTACCAGATTGACTAGGATGACCCTATCTCCTTGTTTTCTAACGTCAGCCACTCCGTTTTTAAGATTCTTGTAAATTAAGATGCCTACCTTGTTGTTGTTACATTTTTCCCGCGTACTATAGATTGAAGCCTTTGTTCTCCACCTCCTTCACCTTCTGGTCCATCCATTTGGTCTCCAGGACGGATAAGATATTTACACCTCCTAGTCGTAGTATCCACTATCTCTCTTGACTTTCATGTTAAGGATCCTACATCCTAACTATTTAACCGAATTATAAAAAAATTGCTTTCTGCCTTAAGTTTAGTCGACTGAGCTGGGGGTTTCAGTCGACTGACCCATGTATTTTGTTGTTCTTTGTTAATTTTGAAAGTAAACACTTTAAAGAAATAATTACAATTATATAGATGTAACACCATGAATAGATTTCAAAACTATCTATTTCTTAGGGGATGGACTTGGAGTCTTTTTCCCTTCATTCTTCATATAATTTATATCCCATGAATTTGGACTATATTGAGGAGTCTTAGGATACATCCAAGGATTCACAGGATCGACTGGTGTACGGTAAGATGAAGACAGATCAAGTGAACTAACGGGGCGAGGTAGGGGTTCAGCCACTTCGTTCTTTTTTGAGCCACAAAAGTATAAACTGATTTTCTCTAGGAAGCTTAATCGTCTAGCCGTAACTTTTTGTTCGAAGTATAATTCTCGTTGAAGATCTATTTGTTGTTGTTGAAAGTGATGAATTTCATCAATCTTTCTTTTTGTGTCTGGAGAAATAAAGAGTCCGCGTTTCACTTTCTTGGATTCTGGTGTGTAGCCAGTATGATAATGGTTCCATTTGTAAACTGGCTCATGTGTCGTTGTTAGAGTGGGAAGTTTTGGAGACGTTGGAGTGTTATCGACTGAAGAGGTGACGTTGATCGGGGAAAAAGAGTTGTTGGACGACATTTTATAATGAATTTTTCAAGCTTTTATTCATGAGAAGGAGTTGTGAAAAAGAAATATTTTTAAGATATATTTATAGTAGGGATTTTCTAAATATATAGTGGTTATAATTTTTTAAAGTTTTTCATCCACTTAATGATTTAATGGTTACCATAATTCGATTAAAAATGTATGGTTTAAAAATAACTATTATTTTATAATATATTATGTAACATATTCGAAAAATAAATTGAAAATCTCATTTTTTTCCTTTATTCAGTCAACTAAGCATATAGCATTAGTCGACTGAATTGTGTAGATTTTTCTAACTTTCTCTATATGATAACTTTAAAAGACATTATTCCTAACTCTCGTCGTAATTTTATGAAGGAATTTTCTAATAGAGGTTCAGTAAATATATCAGCAATTTGATTTTCGATAGAAATATGTTCTAAATTAATTATTCCTTTTTAGATATTGTCACGTAGAAAATGGTGACGAATATCTATATGTTTTGTATGAGAGTGATTAACCGGATTTTTAGATTAGTTTATTGTACTTGTATTATCATAGTATATTGTAGAATTTGTTAAATTTATATTAAAATCTTTAAGTGTTTGTTGTATGTATATAACTTGAGTGCAAGCTAAAGCAGCTGATATATACTCTACTTCGCAGGTGGAAAGCGAGACACAATTTTGTTTCTTACTAAACCAAGATACAAGTGATTTTCCAATGAAATGGCAAGTACCACTTATACTTTTTCTATCTGTTCGAGATCCACCAAAATCAGCATCACTGAATGACACTAACTCAAATGGACACTCCTTTGGATAGAAAAGAACGAAATCTTTAGTGTTGTTAAGATATCGCATAATTCGTTTTACCGCTCTTAAGTGTGATTCTTTAGGATTAGATTGAAAATGTGCACATAAACAAACACTCATCATTATGTCAGGTCTACATGGTTAAGTAAAGTAAGGAACCTATCATACTTCTAAAAAAAATTTGCTACACTTTTGCCATTTTCATCTCGATCAAGATGTGTAGTGGTACTCATAGGAGTAGGTTTAGCAGAAGTGTTTTCCATGCCAAATCGTTTAATTAAATTAGCACAATATTTTTCTTGGTTTATAAAAATTCCATTTGTTAATTGTTTGATTTGAAGTCCGAGAAAATATGATAATTCTCCCATATGAGACATTTCGAACTCATTAGTCATAATATTTGAAAATTCTTTACATAAATTTTCATTTGTTGAACCAAAAATAATATTGTCTACGTATATTTGAATTATTAAAATATCTTTGGTAGTATTTTTAATAAAAAGCGTTTGATCTACTTTTCCAATTTTAAATCCCAAATTTAATAAATAACTTTTAAGTCTTTCATACCAAGCATGAGGTGCTTGTTTAAGACCATATAGTGCTTTCTTTAATTTAAATACATGATCCGGATATTTTTCATGTATAAATAAAGGAGGTTGTTCTACATATACATTTTCTTTAATAAAACCATTTAAAAATGCACTTCTAACATCCATTTGATAAGGTTTAAATTGTGAAAACATGCAAAGGCTAATAGTATACGTATTGCTTCAAGTCTTGCAACAGGAGCAAAGGTTTCTTCAAAATCAATACCTTCTTCTTGATTATACCCTTGTGCTACTAGTCTTTCTTTATTCCTTGTTATATTACCTTGTTCGTCTACTTTATTTTTGTAAATCCATTCTGTTCCTATTACTGATTGATTATTAGGACGGGGAACTAATTCACAAACATCATTACGTTCAAATTGATTTAATTCTTCTTGCATTTCGATAATCCAATAATCATCTGTTGATGCTTCTTTAGGATTTTTAGGTTCTATTGATGAAATGAAAGCTACATGACCCATTTGATTTAGTTGATTTCTTGTCCTAACTTGAGAATTTATTTCTCCTATTATATTTTGAGTTGGATGATCTTGTAATATTCTAGGAGGAGATCTTAGTTCGTTATTACTATTTTCAAGGTTTGTTTCTTCTATATTTATCAATTCTTCATCATCTTTTATATTTAAATTTTTATTAAAATTTTCATCAAAAGATATATGCAAAGTTTCTTCAATTATGTTTGTTCGTTTATTAAATACTCGATATGCTTTACTTCGTTCTGAGTATCCTACGAAAATTCCTTCGTCAGCTTTTGGATCGAATTTTCCTAGTTGATCTTTTGTATTTAAAATGAAACATTTTGATCCAAATATTTTAAAATAAGATATATTTGGCTTTTTGTTATTAAATAGTTCATAAGAAGTATTTTCAGTTAATGGTCTAATTGATATTCTATTTAATACATAACATGCAGTAGCAACGGCTTCTGCCCAAAAATGTTTTGGTAGAGAACATCCATTTAATAATGTTCTTGCGCATTCTTGTAATGTTCTATTCTTTCTTTCTACAACTCCATTTTGTTGAGGAGTTCTAGGAAATGAAAAGTTATGATTTATTCCTTTCTTTTTACAAAAAGTTTCAAAAGCTTCATTTTCGAATTCGCCTCCATGATTGCTTCGAATATTTTTAATTTTCAAATCTTTAGTGTTTTGAAATCTTTTGACAAATGTTTTAAAATGCTCAAAAGTGTCACTTTTATTTTTCATAAAAATAGTCCATGTATATCTTGAAAAATCATCAACTATTACAAATACGCATCGATTATGATTAATGGATTGAACTTGTGTTGGTCCAAATAAATCCATATGTAATAATTCTAATGGTTGTAAAGTCGAAATATTTTTCTTAGATTTGAAAGACGATTTCGTTAATTTTCCTTTTTGACAACCATCACAAAGACTATTTATTTTAAAGTCTATTTTGGGTAAACCTCTTACTAATTCATTTTTAGAAAGTTTTCTAATAGTTTTAAAATTTATATGACAAAATCTTTTGTGCCATAATCAAGGATCATTATCTTTGGCAAGTAAACACATACTTGTATTATGATTAATATTCATATTTAGAACATAAATATTTCTATCTCTATTTCCTTCAAAAACAAGATTTTGGTTTTAATCAAAAATATTACATTTATTATCCGAGAAAGTTATTTAAAACCTTTGTCATACAGTTGACTTATGCTAAGTAGATTATGTTTTAAATTTTCAACTAATGAAACATTTGTTATAAAAGGTAAATTTTATGTACCGTAATTGTTCACATCTCCTTTGCCAATGATATAGCCCTTTGAATTGTCTTCGATGGTAACCAAGCCACCATCAAAGTATGTGATGTTTGTAAGCATATCTTTGTCTCCGGTCATGTGTTTTAAACAACCACTGTCTAATATCTATTTCTTCTTTTTGAGTGGGACCTGAAAATAAATATGAAATTATTGGTACCCACCTTTTAATAGGGTCCTAAAAAGTTAGATTTTAGGAAACCAAACCCAATTTGGTTCAATATCCTTTTTATAAATATAGTTTTCATTATGATGAACATTTTCCATAAATGTTTTAATATATTTATTTCTTATTAATACATTATTAGACTTTGGTACCCAAATTTTAACTACCTTGGTTTCTACTTTTGTTTTAATAGGTTTCTTTAGCAATATTTGTTGTTTTGAATCAACATTCCTGTTAAGTTTTATATTTTTCTTATTAGAAATTTTTGACTCTTTTTTATAACCTAAACCTTGTTTGTTTGAAGATGATTGAGAATTTTCTAATTCTTAGATAAATTTTCTCTTCCTTTGTTAAAGTTAGAAACATTTTTAGTGATGTCATCTAATTTAGCTTGAAGACTATTATTTTCTAATTCAACATGTTTAATCTTAATTTTTAACTCGTGATTTTCATAAACAAATACATCATTTTTTTTCTTTTGAGTTTCAATTTCTTGACTTAAAAGTGATAATTGAGTTTTCGAATTTGAATAAGATTCTTGAACTTTTTCAACTTCTTCTTCAAGAATATTCTTTTCATCATTTAACATATCTCTCTCAAACTCAGCTTTGTTTTGATTTTCACGAATTTCCTTAATTTTCTTTTTAAGAATTTTTATTGTGCTTAAAAAGTTCAGTGTTTACTTCAATTAAATCATCAAAAGTTAAATTACTTACCTCAGGATCTTGAGCCATGAAGCATACATTTAACTGTTCATTGTCGCTATCACTATCATTTTCGGATGAAGATGAATCTGAATCGTCCCATGTTACAGAAAATACCTTCTTTTTGAATTTATCCTTCTTGTTTTTGTTGTTGAAGCTTTTCTGATTTTCCTTCATTTGTTCTTGACAATCTTTTTGCATGTGTCCTTTCTTGTGACAATTGAAGCATTCTATATTTGAGGATGAAGGTTTGTTCAAGAAATTCTTTTTGAATCCGTTTTTGTTTCCTTTTCTATACTTTAAGAATTTCTTGAAATTTTTGGCTATAAATGCTAGATCCTCATCTTCAGACTCTGATTCTTCCTTTTCCGCATGAAAAGCAACATTCTTTCTTTCTTGAGCTTGATCCTTCTTAGCTTGCATATTTACTTCATACGACATAAGATTTCCAATCAATTCTTCTGGTTTCATTGTAGATAGATCATTTGCTTCCTCGATTGCTAGTACTTTTCTCTCCCATTCATCAGTGAGTGAATTTAGAACTTTAGACACAATGTCAAAATTCATGTATTTTTCTCCTAGTCTATTAAGGCATGATGAATGTCTTGAAATCTCGAGTACATGTCATTGATGGATTCATTTTGTCGCATTCTAAAGTTTTGAAATTGGTTCTTCAGCATGGATATCTTTGTTTGTTTAACTTTGTTTGTGCCTTCATGTATGACTTTAAGTGTTTCCCATATCTGATATGTAGTAGTACATATGCTAACACGGTTGAATTCATTTCTATCCAGGGTGCAAAATAGCATATTCATAGCTTTGGCATTTGCACTAGCTTCATTCTTTTGAATTTGTGTCCATGTAGGATAATTGGTTGTGGGTATAACGAACTCTACTTGAGTAGCATTCCAGGCTTCGAAACTTGTTGCTTGCATATAAATCCTCATCCTTGTAGCCCAATAGTTATAGTTTAGTCCATTGAATAGAGGAGGTCTTTGGGTAGATTGTCCATCCGCAAATGTAGAACTATAGGCAGATGTTGTGCTTGTACTTGCGTTATTTTCCATATTATCAATATGTCTAATAATGGTGTTATGGTTATAGGACAACCTCGCTCCGATACCAATTGAAAAAGGGGGCTATGCGGTAGGATCGTATAATATGGAATAGCGGAATGATATAGATAAATAACGATAAGAAATAAGTAAAGTAGACACCAAGACTTTATACTGGTTCGGACCTCTTGTCCTACGTCCAGTCCCTAAGCTTCTCTTAGGAATTCTACTAACAACCCTCACTTAACCCGGAGGAATAGGTTTACAACTTACCCAAACAACTGAACGCGATTTCTTGCCTCAACTACCGAAGAGGACTTCAACTCAATTACTAAAAAACAATATTCGACTTGTTGTGTTCTTGTCAATACTAATGAGTCTAATGTAGTACAATATTCCTATAATCTTATCCTCAAGAGTATGCAATGTGTTTGTGAAGATTTAGGAAATGTGAATTGCTATGAATCAAAAGAATGTTATAAACAAAACAGTTATTCAAGTAATAGATTGGTGATTGCTTTGAGAATATCTAGAGAATATGATCAAGAAAATAGTAAGATTAAAGCAAGAGAATTCGGTAAATTGAATGATGTTAGGATCATATATTTATACTTGTAGAAGAGGTACATTCGTTGTCAAAGGTTGCAAACAAGAGATGCTTCCATTTCCATTGGAGAATGGTTGCAACTCTTGGGAGGAAGAAGGTGTCTTTTCAGAGAAAATTCGCAGGTTCAAATTCAGTCGACTGAGCAGGGAATTCAGTCAACTGAAAATATGAAGTAAAATTTTCAGGAACAAATTCAGTCGACTGTGCAGGAAGTTCAATCGACTGAAACTGTTCATGTTTATATATGTGTACCAGTTTCAGTCGACTGGCCATTCCTGTTCAGTCGACTGAAGTACTAAAATATGCACAGTGAAAGTTTAAATAAAAATGAAGTTCATAAAATATGTTCTAGTGTTCGTGCAAGCCTCTTGAGGATAGATTTTAACAATAAATCTAGACTAAGACCTATATAAAAATCATACTTATGTTTGTTTGGTCTTCATCGATCTTCCTTTAACTTTGCACATATCTCTTCCTTTTTTGTTGAAGCACGTTGTCATTGATCAAAATCTTCGCGTATCAACACCAGCTTCCTTGCCCCTTGCACCCATCGAATAAAGTGCGAAGACCCTTGCTCATTTATCACTACATCGGGGCTTTGATGTAGAGTGCCACTAAGGGATTGACGAGCCAGCCCTTGCTATTTATCACCATACTCGAGTCTCGATATGGTGCACCACTAAGAGGGTGGCTACCCAGCCCTTGCTTATTTATCACCATACCCGAGCCTCAATATGGTGCATCGTTAAGTAGGTTGCGCCCCAACGAAATATAATATGGTTCTATTTCCTTAAGAGAGGCTATGGTTTTTATGTTGGCTCGCTAAGCATTTCACAACACTCCTTATTTATCCCGACTTGGGTCAGGCTTCATGGAAAACAACATAGGCAGTATTATTAAAGAAATAGATTATTTTAAAATTTGTACTGAATATGACATATTTTCCATCGACGTGACAATTTTAGGGAATTATTAGATTTGGGTTATTTTGATATGATTTCCCCACTGGTTGATATGGATACATGTTGTATGCATGTTGTTTTGGATGTATGCATTGGTGTTGGCTCGATGGTCGCTTCTTTGGCTGTTTTTGGCTGAAAATACCGATTAGCGGTGATCATGTATTAGGTGAATGTATTATACGTTGGGGTTTCGTACATGCGAAAACCAAACGAACAAGATAAGTTGTAGATTAGCGTTAGAGTACATGCTGACTAATCTGAAGGTGGAAGACAACCCTTTGGACTTCGGGTTGGATGTCGGACATTTCCATTTGGTTTGTACTTATTTGTTTTGGTTAAGTGCACAAGCAAAGTGGTTGGCATTGACCACTATAGGGTGGTCAATGTCCATCACTATTGTTGATTAGCGATTTGGTCGATCTTTGGCTTGGATGTTGAGGAGATCTCGTGGTGCACGATTTGATGGATTATTTGTGCGATCAACTTAAATTTTTGATGTTATTGCTCTAGAGAGAGCGATTCAGATGGTGAGGCGGTGATGTGGCTTCGATGTAGGAGTTGTTACTTTTTCTTATGTCTCGATGGCATATAGAGTAGGTTCCGAGGTGGATGGTTCAGGACTCTGTTGATTGTGTTGGAGATGTTGGCTCATTCGGATAATTGGGGGATGGTACTGTAAAACATTATGAATAGCCTTGTATCTTTGGATAATTGGGGGATGGCAATAGGTACTGAAGATTAGACACTCTCTATCTTCGCTTTATGATTCGAGTAGGGAGTAGGTATCAAAGAGGATCATGGGGGAGTCTTGTAGTGGAGGAACGTGGTGGGTTTCAAATAGTTGAAACTATATTGAGCTAGTAGGGCTTAGATGGATGTGCATGTACCAAGAGATCGTTGATGACTCAGAGAGTTTTCTATTCTACTCATGGCAAGGGTTTTTTATAGTAGGGATGCCTATGGATAGGTAGCAAGGATTCGTATACCTTGGACCTATGGTTTTGGGTATAGTGTCAAGCTTTAGGCTACGAGACCGCGAGACACGTATACAGCTTTGGACTGTGAGATAGTAGAGTATGACAAAGAATTGGGATTACCACTAATCCCTAGCTTGGGGGCTATACTAGTTATCATATATCTAGAGCACACAAGGCTACGGTTAGTATTGTTTGATTAATGTTATGTTTGTCATGATTTCTTCACTGGCAACCTGTGACCATAGGAATGTCACACGACGTAGGTATTGTGCATAGGGATACCTGAACACCTTGGACAATTTACTCAGTATGGCATTGGTATTGTGGATGGAGATAGCTAGGCACCTTGATAGTTTACTAAGTATGGAGTACCCCTTTATAATGTTATAGAGTAGCATATTATCAATGTTAGTTTGTTACTCTTTGGTTATAGGAAGTGATCATGTATGATTAGTATACCCTATGTTCCATATACTATGTTGACTTCTATAGTCGTTTGAGATTGTTTATTGCTCACACCAGACTGTTTGTCTGACCCGAGCTTTTATGCTTTGCTTTTTATTATCGTCGGTACTCTTAAATGAGTAGATTAGAGAGTAGGTGTGGATGATATATGGAGTCCTATAGATGGATTAGCTGGAGGTGATGCTTACTCATACCTATATTTGAGATTGTTATTGTATATTCCACCGTGTGACACTATGGAGCCTTGAAAGAGTTTGACTTGCTATCGTAAAAGAAAGTGTATAAGTTGAGATTGTTTTGCAGCTGTATATACTCTGTTACTATATTGTATAACTTTGTGGATCTTATACTCTAATGATTAGTTCATATTGTTATTACTGTCTCAATTGTTTTATATCTGTGTTGACTATAATATTTTATCTCGTGTGAGATATACGTCAGGTTATTTGGTTATTTGACGTTTCCTTTTTCTTCTTTTCCACTCTCTTCTCTTCTATTTCCCCTTCTTTATTTCTTTTCTTTATTTTATAATCGTTTTACACCATAGGTGTAAGGTGGTTGTTACGTTGGTATCAGAGCATAGGTTATATGATTAACCTAAGTCGATACTGCGATCCAATAGGGATAGGGTAGGAGTTATCACTTAGACTGGATCTAGAGTGTATGTATATACGAGAGAGTTCGTATTTATTATATATTTTTATTTTCAAAACTATATAGTAGTATATAAGGATTATTGCACACATGAGAACTATTGATGTAGTTCTCTTCATAAGAAATTGATCATCTTTGTTATTGAATTGGAATGATCTGGCATATATGAAATAGTGCTATTGACTCCATCCTTGGAGTAGAGGAGTAGGCAGGATCGGGGCCACTAACCTTGATGGATAGGATATGTTCGTAGAGATGGGGCAAATCATTTCTCGAAATGTCTAAGTTGCTCTAAATGATTATGGTGCTCAAGGGCTAATGGTTAGAGTCTACATTGCCGAGCTATATAGAGACTACGAGTGTCTAGGAGGCAGACCGTTCCTTGGAATGGAGTTGGCTATTGAAAGGTAAGACTGGATGTTTACTTACGATAGGATCTTCGATGAGCTAGAGTTAGATGACGCAATGAGGTAGAAGTTAACCTCTAAATAACTCCATAGATGAACAATGACCTAGTGGATTTCTTCTATACCTTCGATTCCTGAGAGTCGATTTACCTTGGATTAGTTCGTAGTTCGTTTCGAAGAAGATTCGTCTCAACTTTTCTGAAGTCGATGTGGGTTAGGATGTTCATCGATTTGAAGTAAGGAAATATGTCTGTGATGGAGAATGTGGCCGAATTCAAAGAGCTACCGAAGTATGGTCTATTTTCCATTCATCCCCCAAACAGAAAGAATGGAAGGTTTAACAATGGCTTGATTGATCATCTTAGGAAGTGGTAGATTTGTCCGATTAACGAGGGCTTCAAGAAGATGATCGAGAAGGCTTTATGATGAGAGAGCCTGTACCCAATGTAGAAGGGTTGTCCCAAACCAACTGAGTGAGGATAAACCATGGAAGCATGTGTATTGATTGTCATTTCGATTTTTTCTAGTGCTCCATTGATGAAGGAGGCATTACCACTTTAGGTATGCTTTCCATGTATAGTATTTCCATATGTGTTTTTATTTGACATCGAGGTTTCATATCCCTTCATATCCAGATTTTATGCAGATATTGGGATTGAGACTCGAGATGGGTAACTGATCTTTAATTGAGACGAAACTAGTTAGGGGTTCAACTAGCCTATACATGGTTTGTCTAGACTTTTCTTATTGAATCATAGATGTTGTTTGTTTGCTATTGGTTTGTTTTAAGTTTACTCATATTTGATATTATGTTATGGGAATGGACTGGCTGAAGGGGGTACAGAATAGTGGTGGATTGTGAGAGGGTGATAGTAACATTGGGGTTGTGGAGGAGCAAACAGTGGTGTCTGGCTAACTGTGTAGGAGGGAGTTATACTTTGCTTTCTATATTCGCTTGATATTCCACATGATGAGTTGTCATCTTTACATATAGCTAGATTATCCGAACATATTCGATGAGATGACCGAATTACCACCATATAAGGTTTGAGTTTTGTATCGATTTTATAAGAGGCACTGGACTAGCAATTATGCCTTTAAGGCATATGATGCCCAAAGAGAAAAGGAAGTTAAAGGTGTGGGAGGATGACCTATTGAGATGATGGTTCATTCATAGGACCATATTTGGGTAGCATGCACCTTTGATGTTCGCCACTAGGGTAGATGGCTCTTTGGGGTTGTTTATTGGTTGTGGTGAGTTGAATGAGATGACAAATAAGTATCCATTCCTGCTTAATGATGGCTTGTTTGATCATTTTTGTAGTGCAAGGGTGTTCTTTTAATTAGACCTTGCAATGAGATCTCACAAACTAAGAGTATTTTGAGAGAATGTGTCGATTATAATGTTTTTTATGCTACCCTTGATTTTTGAGTGATTGGTTAGATCATTCGGGATAACCAATGTGTCGGCATGCCTTGTCAATCTCATAGACTGTGTTTCAAGGGGTCACTTGAGTGGGATGTTCTTATGTTCATTGATGATACTTTAGTTTGCTGATGGAAGAAAAAAGAGCTCAAAGCACAAATAGTGATTGTGTTGTTGGTGTTGAGAAGACACTGATTTCAAATGAGATCTTGGTAGTATCCCATCCGGTGGAAGGAAGTGAGATGCTTGGGTCACATTGTTTCAGAGTAGGACATCGCTGTAGATCCTGTAATTACTGTGTTCAAAATTTGAATAGACCAAGGGTAGCAGCATCGTTAATCTATTGGATGGGAGAGGATTGGACTTTTATTTAAGACGTGAGGTGATAAACACGTGTTAGTGAGCCTGACTAAGTGGCTGATGAGTGCATCAATGTTACTCATTCCAAGCGAGAATGAGGAGACGATAGTACACACTTGCCTACATTACTTATCGGGTGCGCTATTGATACCAAAAGGTAAGGTTGTCATATGTTAGTTCACAACTGAAACCGCACAAAAGGAAGTATCTGACTTTTAATTTGGAGTTGACGATGAGATCTTTGGAGAGTTGGAGGCATTGTCTATCAGGAGAGGAATTCGAGTCGTTCAGTGATTCCACATCATTAAAGTATCTCTTCTCTGAGAAGGATCTTGACCTTCGCTAGTAGAGATGTTTAGAATTCTTAGCCTCCTATGGATTTGACATTTTTTATACATTCGTAAGGGAAATATAGTGTTGATGCTTTGAGTGCAAGACATATCAATTGGGAGTAATATTCCTAGAGTGGGCATTGCTCGAGCTTGTCACTGGTTATGACTTCAGAACTCAATGAGTTATGGCCAAAGGTGATGGCTATTTTGACCATTAGACCTACTCTAATTTGGCGGATTGGTACTAGTCAGAGGCATTAGGCTAGACTAGTGGAGATCATGGCAAAATTAGAAGAATGAGTAGTATATGTAGAGGTGATGCAGTACGAACCCGACCAACACTGTTGGTTCCTTAGGGATGAGAGATTGTATGTTATTGAGTAGTAGGAACATATATTAATAGACTGCACCGATGGATTGCCGATGCCCGAGGATAGTATGACAGCATTTGAGTCAAAGTCGAATGTTTGACAAATAGTGCTAGATTTGTATTCCTTAAGTCCAGTAGAATAACATCCGTATTTGTCGAGTTATATGTGGGATGGATAGTGTGATTCCATTGTGTGCCAAGAGCATTGTAAATGGCCAAAACCCATTGGTCAATAGTGGGTTTTGGAAGAACTTACAAGAGGCGTTTGAAAATTTGGATCTGAATAGAATATATGATACTTAGACTGAACTAGAGACTTTGAGACCTCATAGGCCTACTCGTACCAATATATGTGATACAAAACATGATAGGAGGAGGGTAGTGGAGTAGTAGAGGTTTAGTGGAATGAAAGCAAGGGCGATAAGATATGGAGGACAGGACTACTTATCCAGAGCTCTTTACTTGGTGAGATTTCATTTTTATCGTCGGCTTTGATATTGGATATCATATTTAATGGTTTATACTACATAGTTTAGTATCATACATGCTAAGTGTAACAATCTTGGATTTGGTGATTGCCTATGAAACTAAATTATAACGGTAGTTATAATTTAATAAAGGAGGAATAAAATAATTGGAGATATAAAATTTGTTAAAATTGTTTATTTTAAATAAACAATGGATTTTGGTAAGATAAAATGGAGTTAAGTTAGATTGGCTGGAAATTAAGTTTGAATAAATATAAAATGTTGAAAATAAAGTTTTAAAAAATTTATCATGTTAGTTTGGGGTAAAAATGAGCATTATATGGTTTTAATTTGATAAATTGCAATAATTTTGAAAATTATTGCCAAATGGTGTTTTTGTTAATTTAATGAAGTATTAAAATTTAATATGATAAATATTGTAAATAAAATGTGTAATATTGGTTAATATCAATATTTGGATGTAAAAATAATGTTAATAAGGTTTTCTATATTTAATTGAACAAGAGAAATAAATTTATGTAATTTTGTTGTTAAAAATATTGTTTTATGTAAATAACATTATAAATTGAATTATTTAAATAAAAATAAGAATTTAATGATAGAAAATAGTTTTTCAATGGCTAAACAAATTTTGTATGTTGAGAAAGTAGAAATATGTTGTATGAAATTATTTAGTCAAAATATGTATAAATATGGTAAAATATGAGAAAAAAGAATATGAAACATAGCTACATTTAACTAAGTGTTAATATTTAGGATTTTAGGGTAATGGGTTAAGCCCAAAACCCATTTTTGGAGTAATTTGGAGGAAGGAAATGCCTGTCGTACATTCCTCATTTTGCTTCTCCTTCCTAAAACAGACCAGAAAAAGAAAAATGGCAACCTCCTATTAACTAATCAAACCAAGCTCCAAATTGAACAAAGTATAAAGATAAATTCAAGGAAAATTCGTAAATCAAATTCCTAGCAGGCAATCAATATCGAAACCACAAATTATCTCATTCATTTTCTGATTTTTGAGAAGTTTATGTTGTCCCTTTTTTTGTTACATGTATATGTATTCTTTTTTACAGTTTCCTAAAGCTTCTCAAGAACAAATAGTCTCAATTTACAATTCAAATTTGCTAAAAACATATAAGGTAAATTTATAACTCACACATCTAGCTTTAATCAAGTTTGCAAGCTGAAATTTGTTGACTTTGGCTTACTGTAAAACAAAATCTGTTGCTTGAATGATTACAGTAAGTAAATATTCTAGAGTCCTTCTTTTTGTGCTTGTATATCTTTGTTCTTGTCATGAATTCATGCCATAATTTCTCTGGATTGTTGTCTATGTTTAGTTGTATGTGCATGTTAAATTTCATAGCTTGAATCATGTTGGGAGTGCTTGGAATTGGTGCACAAAGTTGGAATCAAAACAGGCAAAAAGTGCATGTAGCTTTCGCGACAATAGGTTGATCCAGGGACATTAGGGTTCGACCCTAGGGTCGACCTAAGCTATTCATGGGTCGACCCATGTCTTTTTAGAGTCGACCTGAGCGAAAGAAGGGTCGACCCATGTTTGTTTTATTGTCTAGGTCGTTTTCTTCTTGTTCCTGTGCACTGTTTTTGCTCATTTATCTTATTCCAGTAACTGTTATAACCAATTCTTACAATATTTTGAAGTGTTTTGAAGTTGATCCGTACTTTGGATTGATATGTTTTTGAGATAATTTCTTATGCCGATTTTATGTTGTTTTCAGTGATTTCTGTTGTTTTCAAGCACTTGTTTTCTAAAATGATTTTGAAATGATTTATATAACAAAATAGCTTTCGAAACAAATATTTTACAACATTTATCATTATTTTGGAAGCTATTAAATATAATTATATTCTCTATAATAAAGAGAATTTCAAAGCCATGGTTTCCAAATGATTTTAAAAATTATTTTAAAAACTTGTTTTCTTGAAGCAAAGTATTTTCTGTATAAAATATATGTTTTTGCACTCTTCAAGCGAATGAAGAAGAGCTATAAAGGATTTATTAAAGCATGTGGTATGGGGAACATGCATTTACTTTTTTGGTTAATTTCGAACTAGTTCGTTTAAAGCTATACACAGTTCATGGACCTTCAGGTTGTTTGCCAGTACTGGACCTTCGGGTCATTTGGCATTTTAGATGTTTGTCCTCCGAGATGTTTGTCATTTAGGATGTTTGTCCTTAGGATGTTTGACCTTCGGGTTGTGTGGCCTTCAGGTCGTATTAGGCACCGTTTTTGTGATACAGTTTTGGCGGGCTTCGGCCATTTTGCTGAGCACGTGCATCTTTTGTGATATGGATCCATCTTTTATGACATTTATTGATTTATTTTTGATTTTCGAATGTTTTCGCCATTTCGAGATTATTGGGTCATTGAGCCATTTGAGGATTTATTATATGGTGATTATATTTTCGAGTTTTGAACTCTTAACCGAGTTCTACATATTGAGATTTGTTGTTGCCATCCTTTGGCGTATTTTTGAGATTTTTGATTTCCTATTTATGAGTTATTTGTGGTTGCCATCCTTTAACGTTTATTTGAGATTTTTGATTTCCTATTTAGGAGTTATGGTGTTGATGGACGCCATTATATTGGTTGTTGTTAATGTCGATGGTATAAGGCTAATATTTATGACTAATTGAAGTTGTAATTTAACTTGCCTCTTTCGAGAAACCCTCATATGATATTTTGGTAGCTGATATGTATGTTTGGTGTTGCTTCTTTCTCTTTTGAGAAGAAATATTATCATTTATCCATATCTTCATCTATCAAATTCTAATCAGTTTATTTAAGCTAGACTGACTCATGTCTTTTATATACTCGGGTCAGACCGAGTTGTTTCAGGTTAATCACTTGCTGTAGATTTCTGCTATGTTGCTTCCGCTATGGATCTTCTTGCTTTCTTTTGAGGCTAGTCATCTTTTATGTAGCCTTGTAGTTATTTTGTATGTTCTGATATGTACATATTCTTTTGAATCGATGTTTATATTGTGGTCAATGTACCAGCACTTATGTATCACTATGTAGTGTACTGTGATGTATTTGTACATATGTATATATATGTGTGATTGTTGTTCTATGATCTGTTGTATTTATTGTTATTGTAATTTGTTCTGATAGATCCGTAGTTACCGTGGTTTTGTGTTAAGCATTTATTGAGTATGTCGATCCACTCGAGAAAGGTAAAATAAAAAATCAAAGAACCCAATTAACGTATTCAATACTTGTTTAAGACAAATCTTACGGATGGTCGCTCTTAACCAGCCATGCTCTCTGCATTAACAGACAATATTACTCCGTAGCTCTTGTTAATGTGGGTCTCGGGGTGGGGCATTACACTAAGATAGGCATGAATGTTACTTTTTGGTGATAGATCTCATGTATGCATATTTGAAGTTGGATTGTCGGCATTAGATATGGTAGCTTATGCTTATGTGATTGTTAGGCATGCATGATAGTTATGGTTTGATATAATATATTTATTTGAGATGATTGCTATATATGATCTAGTATGTTTAAACATATGATGTACATATATCCTTGTTGTGTTGGTATTTTTCCTGGACCTAGCCATGCAAAGGATGTGCTGCTGAATTTTTCTAAAATCTGAGGGGCTTTGAAGGCCTATGGGTGAGAAGACATTCTCCATATTTTGGGATATCAAGGACCAAATCTTTTTAGAGTGTGAAGAATATAACGACTCATATTTTTAACAATCGGATATTTAAATAATCGATTTAAATATTTAATCATTAATTAATTAATGCCTAAAAGTATGGTTTTCGCATATGATCGAATCAAGACTCAGACAACTTCCATTGAGTTCGAATTGACGTTGTGATTTAAAATGAGTATAATGATCGCTAAATTTGAAGATCGAATGATTCTATGGCCGAAACGTTCTCGAAACGCACGAAATTAGCATCTTGGGGAACCATCTCAAATAGTGATGATGTTTATATTGCTGGATCCCAAAAAACTAAATAATTTATACAAATGGGTTTCCTCATGATCGGACGCGTCGTGTGATCGTATGGACTCGAAATGTATGACCATTTATTTGAGAGAATATATTAACGGAATAAAATATTATTATAAATATCACTCAAATCCTCTTTTCCTCTCGCATATCATTTTCCCAAATTATAGTTCCATTCCAAAAAAAGGAATCTTCCTCAAATCCTTCCAAAAAATAAATCCAACCAATTCACTCAATGATAAATTACGAAACCAGTTCTGTTGAGTTCGTATAAACGAAAGTTTCACGATGACCTTGGTAGAATTTTGATCGATATGATTTGCGACGATGACTTCTTCATAGCCGAATCTAAGGTTTGAGATGGCCAGGCTATGGTCAACGGTAGGCGAAACGGAGATCACTGTTGGATTTCTCTTCGCAAATAGCACTTACTTGCAAAATCTCATTAGATCCGGTCGAGCAATTTGAAACGCATCCATAGGCCCAGAACGCGACTTGGTTATGTTGAATTTTCCATGAGATGAGCTGTCAGGATTGATTTGGTTCGGATCAAAAAGATCGTGATGGGGTTCACATTGCAATCGTCGATTGTCGATTTCATGGAGTAATCATAGAGAAATTGAGATGTTCGTGCACGATTTTGAGTGTACGCGTGATATATGTGCATGACCTCGGAATAAAGGCGGATAAAGAAGGATTAGCAAAGGTAATTAGTAATTAAGTGGCAGTTAGTTAATTAATTGTTATTTTTTAATTCTTTAACAAAGGGTAAATGAGGCTATTATGCTAGCCTCTACCATATCTGAATTAAAAGAGTAAAAGAGTAAACATTATATATAACATAGACTGTAACTAAAAAGAATAAAAAGCAAACAATAATTAAATTAGGATTCAATCCCATCAAGCCCAAATACCAATCAAATTAAAAGTGCCAAGTAAACTGGGCCAATAGAATGCAAACTTCTCATACGTTTATTAACAACACCTTTAACCTCTGCCAAAAACCCCCGATTGTTCTTACACTTCTGCTCAAAAGCACGACTGTTTCTTTCTTGCTATAAAACCGAAATGAAACATTTCAGAACCATAAGCATACGACTACCACGTTCGTTTCGCCACCTCAATCTTTTGAAAATCTCAAACCACTGTTGGCTGCGATCAGTGTTGCTGTAATAAATTCCAGTAGCCTGAAGTATAGTTTTCCATAATTGATAAGTCACCATGCGCTGGAAGAAAATATGGTCTCGACTCTCTGGTTGATCAGTGTAGAATAAACAGACATTATTTTTGATGAAACCCGCTCGTGTAACTTGTCTCTAGTGAGTAGAGAATTATGTATAGTTTTCCAAAGCATGAAATTGTCTTTTTCTGATCCCAGTCTATTCCATATTCTTCGGTACCAAGGAGTAGTATTATGGTTAATATTACCTGCAAGTAATGCTTCGTATGTAGAAGCAATGGTGTGTGCAGAAAATTTACATGTCCATCGGATTTTGTGAGTAGTGTTGAAATGTTGTTCGCTCATGATCTTATTCCATAGTCTACTAACCACCGCCGAGCTTGCAGTAGGCATAATAATTTTATCTTGGAAGATAAAATGATTTATATTTGCATTGTTAGGGATGCCAGTGGATCTTTTTCATATTGTCTAGTACATCATTAAGTATTACACCGGTGGATGACCAAGAATGAAAGAATATACACTGCATACGGTCACTTATGCTAAGAAGAGCATACCGACCCAATATTCCAGTACAATAGCATATCTGGGATTTTTATGTTTTCAGCCCAATATCTCTTTTATAAATACCAAATGTAATACAACAGTTGTTATTAATCTTCTTTTAGTATCATCAATTCAATAAAGACAATTGCTTCCAATTCTTTCAAACTCTATTTTGGTATCAGAGCCATTGGCATCAAATTGCTTAACAGCAGCTACTAATACAAGAAATCAAATTGCTTAACAGCAGTAAGGAGGGAAGCACCTTGCCATTGATCTCTCAGAGTTGATATCATCATAGAGATCAGGCTGCGTTCCCAAGATCATCAGAGAATCAAGATTCTCATCATCTGATTCTGTAAAGTTCGGTCGTACCTGTGCTAATATCAAGATCCTTACCAATTTCATCATCTGATACAGTAAAGTTTGTCTGACCTGATTCTGATATGTGCCATGCCAGAAGCAACTGTCAGAAGTCTCTTCATCATCCAGTTCTCTTCCGGCTGCATCAGTGTTTTCATATCTCTTTTTCCCACAGTCTTCTTGATTTCAAGATCATCTCACTGCAGATTCAAGAAGACATCCGCTTTACACAGTTTTTGTTCAATGGCAGATGAGGAATCATCCACAGCAAGGAATTCAGATTCAACTTCCCAAAGATCTGTAACACAAGATTTGATTAAGACATTGATTAAACCACAAAGTCAAATCATCAATGTACAACTGGATGAATCAAACTTTTTACTCTGGAAGGGTATGGCTTGGAGGACTATGTTCATGGAACATTGATCACACCACCCAAATTCATAACAGATAAAGATGGGAAACTAATCAGCAATCAAGATTTCATATCACATCAAAGACAAGATAGTCTAGTAAGTTCTTGGTTACTTTCTACAATCAGTTCTAATCTTTTACCTCAATTAATTGGTTGCAAGTCTGCAAATGAAATCTGGTCTACAATTGAACAAGTGTTTAATACCCAATCTGCAGCAAAGGTCATGTTCTATAAAAGACAGTTGCAAAACTTAAAGAAAGATACTCTTCCAATGAAAGATTATTTGTCCAAAATCAAAATGCTATGTGATCAACTGGCCTCAGCAGGACACAAAATCTCTGACTATAAACAAATATTGTCTATTCTAAACGGTCTAGATGAGGAGTATGAAGCAGTTGTAGCAGTAATTTCCTCTAAAGAAATAACTCCCACAATTCAGTATGTTCATGCTACCCTTCTTGCTCATGACGGTAGAATTGAACAAAAGAAAACTACCAGTTCAGATTTCACAGCCAACTTCATCAGTAATAGTAGAAACAGAAATCAGGGAAAGAACAACAACAACAGAAATCAATTTAACAATCAAAGAGGTGGTCTAACAAATAGAGCAAGAGGCAGAGGTGGTAGACAGAACAACAACAACAACAGCAGAATTCGATGTCAGATATGTGAAAAGTATGGACACATAGCAAGCAGATGCTACTTCAGATATGATAGCAATTATGTCCCACAACAACAAAGTAATGCAAAGAATTATCAACCAAATTCTAACATGATCAACACTCAATCAAATCAGAGGAGTCAATCAGAAAATACAGACCACAACACAGCAAAATTAGAAGATATACATGATGAATCCTGGTATCCAGATTCAGGGGCTACGAATCATGTGACGAATGATCTGAGCAAACTAAACTTGGGAAGCAAAGAATACAAAGGTACACATACTATGCATATGGGGGATGGTAAATCCATTAAAATCACACACACTGGAAATGCAAGTCTTGTTGGCAAAAAACAACTCTATCTCAATAATCTTTTAAGAGTACCTTTGATAAGAAAAAATTTATTAAGCGTATCCCAGTTTGCCAAAGATAATAATGTGTTTTTTGAGTTTTATCCACAATATTGTCTAGTTAAAGATATTCTAACAAGAGAAATTCTATTGCAGGGTAGAGAATTTAGAGGACTGTACAAATTTGATGTAGCTAAGTCAAGAAACCCTGGATTTAAGGGTAAATGTTGTAATATTTCTGAAATCAAATGTAAAGATGACTGTAAGATTTTTGATATGTGGCATTATAAACTTGGTCATCCAAATGTAAACATTGTTAAACATGTGTTGAACAACAATGCTATTTCTTTGAAAAAATCTCTCTACCATATGTTTGTACACACTGTCAACTGGGAAAAAGCCACAAACTTGCATTTCCAGACTCACAAACTGAATATAGTAAACCCCTAGAATTAATTGCTATAGATTTATGGGGACCAGCACCAATCAACACTGATTATGGGTACAAATACTATATTTCATTTGTTGATGCTTACACTAGATATGTATGGATCTATTTTCTGAAATCAAAATCTGAAACTTACAAAGCAGTGCAACAATTTACAGTTCAAGTGGAAAATCAACTAGGTTGCAATGTAAAAATTATACAAACAGACGGTGGAACAGAGTTTCACCCTCTAAAAGAATTCTTTTCAAAAAAGGGAATAATTCATAGAACAACGTGTCCTTATACTTCTGAGCAAAACGGTCTTGTTGAAAGAAAACATAGACAAATAGTTGAGACTGGTCTAACCTTACTTGCTCAGGCATATCTACCATTAAAATTTTGGCCTGATGCTTTTTCTACAACAGTGTACTTAATCAACAAACTGCCTACTAAGGCTATAGGTTTTAAAAGTCCTATAGAGAAGTTACAGGGACTTAAACCAGATTATCAAGCTTTAAAAGTTTTTGGTTGTCTATGCTTTCCTTATTTAAGACCATACAACAAACATAAGTTAAGCTTCAGATCATCACCATGTACATTTCTAGGGTATGCCACAAACAAAAATGGGTACAAATGCCTAGATAACAAAGGACAAATCTTTATATCAAGACATGTGGTGTTCAATGAAAATGTTTTTCCTTTTAGTAAAACAGATGTAAAAACATCACAAAAAATTTACAATCCAAGAGTATCTATACCTGAGTTGCCAGAATACTCAGAGATTGATAATCAATCTCATACAAGAGCAAGACAGGATACTGAATTCACTATCCCTGTTGAGGGTAGTAATTGGTCACAACACACAGTGATCAGAGTTGATCCAGGTCATGAGCAGTTGGAGTCTGAGGTTCAAATTCAAGATGCACAGCATGATTCTGACATCCAATCAGACAGTCATCAATCATTAGATGATTTACAATCATCTAATAACAATGAAGCTGCAGTTGAAAGCAATGATCAACAACCTGCAACAACTGGTCACCATATGATAACAAGAGCTAAAAGTGGAATTTTCAAGCCAAAAGCTTATAATACTATCACTGAAAACAGGGAACCAGATACTTACTTCAAAGCAGTGCAAGATGAAAAATGGAAAACTGCAATGCAGGAAGAATATAATGCACTGATTCGTAATAAGACCTGGACTCTGGTCACTCTACCATCCAACAAAAATATTGTTGGATGTAAATGGACATACAAAATTAAAAAGAATCCTGATGGTTCAGTCTCTAAATATAAGGCAAGGCTAGTAGCAAAAGGTTATTCACAACAAAATGGTTTTGACTTCAATGAAACTTTCTCACCTGTTGTGAAACCTTCTACTATTAGAATAGTACTTACAATTGCCTTAAGTAGAGACTGCACTATCAAGCAACTGGATGTAAATAATGCCTTTTTGAATGGTATTTTGCAGGAAGAAGTATACATGGAGCAACCACAGGGATTCAAACAGAAAGGCAATGAAAAACTTGTGTGCAAGCTAAACAAAGCAATTTATGGACTCAAGCAGGCACCCAGAGTTTGGTTTGATAAACTAAAGTCAACACTGATTAATCTTGGCTATTCATCAACCAAATCTGACAATTCTTTATTTACAAAATTCAGTAAACTTGAAATTACATATGTATTAATATATGTTGATGATTTTATTGTGACAGGCAACAGTGAGGCAGAGATCAACAGACTCACTGAATATCTTGATAAAGAATTCTCAATCAAAGATCTAGGGTGCTTGAATTATTTCCTGGGAATAGAAGTCAAACGAATGTCTACATCAATAATTCAACTAAGTCAGCATAAATATATATCAGAGATTCTTGTCAAGGCTAAAATGGACAAGACAAATGCTCTATTTACACCCATGGCAAGCAATTTACATCTATCCAGAAACAAAGGAGAGGCAATACAGAATAATACACACTACAGAAGCATTGTTGGAGCATTACAATATGCAACAATTACTAGACCTGAAATTGCTTACAGTGTAAATAAAGTTAGTCAATTCATGCAAAATCAACTGGATGAGCACTAGAAAGCAGTAAAAAGAATTCTAAGATACTTAAAGGGCACACTAAAACATGGATTGATCTTAGAATCATGCAAAAACTTGAACATCAATGGTTATGCAGATGCAGATTGGGCAACAGATCCTGATGATAGAAGATCTACAACAGGATACTGTATATTTCTAGGCACAAATCCTATATCATGGTGTTCAAAGAAGCAACCAACTGTCTCTAGGTCTAGTACGAAAGCAGAGTACAGAAGTGTAGCAAATGCCACAGCAGAATTACTATGGATAAAATCACTTTTGAGTGAACTTAAAATCAAAACTGACAGCAAGCCTACAATTTGGTGTGATAATCTTAGCACAGTTCAACTTAGTGCTAATCCAGTTCTACACAGCAAAACCAAACATATGGAGATTGACCTTTATTTTGTTAGAGAACAAGTCACCAACAATAGATTAAATGTAAGCCATATACCTGCACCTTACCAAATTGCCGACATTCTGACAAAGCCATTATCCAAGAAAAACTTTCTCTTCTTCAAGCAAAAGCTCAAAGTTAGTACCACTGACAATGAACACCAGCTGTAAAGTCATGATCTGGACTAAAGATCAAAACTTTACTTTCTGCCTCTAAACAGAAAGTAAAGATTAAAACTTCAGCTTTCTCAGAGGTTCATCAGATCATCACCTCGCATAACAAACAAAAACTGAAGTCAGTATCTCAGAAAGAAGGGAAGTATCAAGGGTGATAGAAAAGGTAACTCACCAGATCTGACAAACTCTTGAAGACTTTTCAGCCCACAGCCACTTCCATCGTGATCTTGGCTCAATCAATGATTTTCATCAGAATTTGTTACCATCCGAAGTTATATCTCTAGAAAATCAAGTGAACAAAGACTTCAGTAACTTATCTGCTAGTTATCTGTGACTGCATCTTCAGCATCTCAATAATTTCGCCAATCAAAGGCTCTCAGAGTTTCTCAGCATCTCAGAGGGAGAAGCAGAAAGAATTTTCAGATTGAGCATCGCCTTCCGATGAAGAATTTTGTAAAACTCTCGAGTTGGCGGCGCCATTATTCAATCTCTCGCAAACCCTCACTTCTGTAGGGTTTGAGGGGGCAAATGAAAGAATATACACTGCATACGGTCACTTATGCTAAGGAGAGCATATCGACCCAATATTCCAGTACAATAGCATATCTGGGCTTTTTATGTTTTCAGCCCAATATCTCTTTTATAAATACCAAATGTAATACAACGGTTGTTATTAATCTTCTTTTAGTATCATCAATTCAATAAAGACAATTGCTTCCAATTCTTTCAAACTCTATTTCCAAGGGGAATGAGAAAATGAAGTATCAATATAAGAGAAAATGTTGTATTTGAAGAGAGGTAGAATGATATGTCTCATGTTAAGAATGCTCTTCTAGAACCAGCTAGCAGTGGAATTGGGTGCCATATTCCAATTTTTTTTTACATATAAGTAATTCTCTCTAATCCAGCTAATCCATAAATTTGGTTTTTTGCATAGGATGTCATTGATGTGTTTCGTTGCCGCCGCTATATTCCCGTATTTTAAGTGTATAATTCCCAATCCTCCTTTTTTTTCCTGGTCTGCAAATTTTGGCAAAAGCAATAGGGATAGGTTTGCATGAATGGCAATCCCCATGCCATAAGAAATCGTTCAATGTAGCACTTATCATTGATAGTAATTTCTTGGGTAAAATAAACAAGAGATGCCAGTATGATGTCATCCCAAAAATTATTGATTTCACAGTAGTGATTCTCCCAGCTTGTGATAGGAGATGTGTGGGCCAATTTCGAAGCTTAGATACAATCTTTTCATACATAGACATATATTGTGCAGTAGTAATTCTCGAAGTGTTTAGAGGGATACTTAGGTATATTGCATTCTTAAGCATAGCATAAAGGCCAGCTAAATTTGTAGTGTTTATTTTATCATTATCAAGAAGCCCAACAATGATAATAAGAGATTTGTTCTTGTTTATACGCAGCCCAGTAATTGTTGAAAAATATATACTTAAAAAAAAGTTGGAGACTTGAGAGAAGAAACTTGTTCTCACAAATAATGTTTTAATATTATTTTTCCTTCGCTAGATTGGTTGATTACAAATGAAGGGAGAGCTCCTCCATTTATAGTCCCTAGTAGATCATTTTAGAATTACTTTTGCTTGATTGCAAAGAAAACATAATTCTAGAAATAGTTTTACTTAGTTACAAAGAAAACATAATTCTAGAACTCCCAGCCTCCTTTAAACATAATACAAGAATTCTCTAGAAACCAATAAATCAAGTTTATATTCCAACACCCCCTTTAAACTTGATTTGCCTCCCTTTGAGCTAAACTTTTACGCATATCAAGCTTCTTCTTTAACTCTTTGAAAATCTCCAACTTCAAAGGCTTCGTTAAAATATCGGCAATTTGATTTTGCGTCTTGTAATGCTTGACAACTACTTCTCCTTTCCCAACCATGTCTCGAATGAAATGATACTTGATTCTTATATGCTTGCTCCTCCCATGAAAAACTGGATTTTCGGTGAGTGTTATAGCAGCATTGCTATCATAATATATAAATGGACTTTCTTTTGGGGTATGCTTAAGTTCTTCTAGCACTCATTTAATCCATAAAGCTTGACGACTAGCTAAAGATAGTGAAATATATTCTGCCTCGGCGGTTGAGAGAGCCACAACTTGTTGTTTCTTTGACATCCACGTGATTGCACTTGATCCAAAGTAGAAAACATTTCCCGAAGTACTTTTACTATCATCAACACTTCCCGCCCAATCACTATCACAATATCCAAGCACCTTAGGATCATTTATCTTTTGATAATAAATTCCATCCCCAAGTGTTCCACACACATATCTCAAAATTCTTTTTTCGGCATCCCAATGTATCTTCTTTGGTTGCTCCATGAACCTACTAATCAAGCTCACACCATATGTAATGTCCGTCCGAGTGGTTAGTTTCAAGCCAACTTCAACTGGAGTGCTAATTGGCTTTGCCTCTTCCATTTTAAACTTCTTCATCAAATCTTTTGCATACTTTTCTTGAGAGATAAATATACCATCATTATCTTGCTTTACTTCAATACCAAGAAAGTAATGAAGTAGACCCAAGTCGGTCATCTCAAATTCTTGCATTATACTTCTCTTAAATTCTTTAATATTATTAAGACTATTTTCCGCAAAAATCAAATCATCCACATATAAACCAATGATGAGAATGTTACATTTGTTCTCCTTGATGTAAAGAGTATGCTCAAATGGACACCTCTTGAATCCCATCTTCACAAAATAGTCATCTATGCGACTATACCGCGCATGAGGGGCTTGCTTAAGGCCATACAATGCCTTCTTCAACTGATAGACTTTATGCTCTTCATCCTTTATCACATAGCCGGAAGGTTGATCAATGTACACATCTTATTGTAGTACTCCATTCAAGAAAGAAGATTTAACATCCATTTGATAAAATTGCCACTTATTTTGAGCGGCCAATGAAATTATCAAACGAATTGTTTCAAGACGTGCCACGGGAGCAAAAACTTCTTTGTAATCAACACCATACTTTTGCTTGTAGCGTTTCACAACTAATCGTGCCTTATGTTTTTCAACTTCACCTTGTGCATTCAACTTTGTCTTGTAAACCCATTTGACTCCAATGGGTTTCTTCCCTTCAGGTACTTCAACCAACTCCCATGTTTGGTTCCTTTCAATTGCATCAATTTCTTGATCCATGGTTTGTCTCCATTTGTCTTCCTTGACGGCTTCTTCAAAATCAACTGGATGCGCAGTTGCATATAAAGCAACATCAACAAATTCATCTTCTAAAATTCTTCTTGTTCCTCCATAAATCTTTGCAAGAGGTTTGTCCTTCTAGGTGTTGATTCTGAACTTGAAGATGATGATCTTGGAGGAGAATTAGATGGTAGAGTAGGTGGAGTCGATCCTTCTTCTTCAATTGGCTCATATGCATCATTTTCAAGCAAGATACTTGTACTCTTTTTCTCATTTTTCCATTCCCATGCTTCTTCCTCATTGAAAATTACATCACCACTAATAATAGTCTTCTTTGTGATGGGGTTATATAATTTATATGCCTTGGATCTTTCACTATAGCAAACAAAGATGTACTTTTCAGATTTTTCATGAAGTTTTCCTCTCTTTTCATCCGGCACATGAGAGTAACAAATGCTTTCGAAAATTCGAAAGTGGGAGACACATAGCTTGTTACCGCTCCATGCTTCTTGTGGAATCTTTCCTTGAACATTTTTAGTTGCCGTACGGTTGAGAACATAGCATGCACATGCTACAGCTTCAGCCCAAAATATTTTAGGCAATCCTTTTGTCTTCAACATACTTCGAACAAGTTCCATGATGATACGGTTCTTTCTTTCGGCCACCCCATTTTGTTGAGGGGTTGAGCGAACCATTAGTTGATGATGAATGCCATGATCCTTTAAGAAATTTTCGAATTCTTCTGCCATATATTCTCCACCACGATCGGATCGGACTGTCTTTATAGAAAAACCACTTTGCTTCTCTACAAGTGCTTTAAAATTCTTGAATACTTCAAATACTTGTGATTTTTCTTTGAGAAAGTAAATTCACATCTTGCGACTATAGTCATCAATAAAAGTGAGAAAATACCGATTGCCTCCAAGAGAGTTTGCGCGCATGGATCCACATAAATCCGAATGCACTAGCTTCAAAGGATTCTTTGCTCGCCATGTCTTTTCTTTTGGAAATGGATCTCGATGGTGCTTGCCAAAAACACAACTTTCACATACTTGATCTTGTTTGCTAATATTTTGGATGCCTCTCACCATATGATCTTTGCAAATCTTGGATAGAGTGCTAAAACTCGAGTAATTATAACGAAAATGCCAAAGCCATGACTTGTCATTAACAATATTAGCAAAACATGGAAATGCTTCATTTTTAATTTTCAATGGAAACATTTTTGTTGGTGTCATCTTCACTTTTGCAATAAGAACACTAGTTTTGTCTTTGATCTCACATAAATCATTTTTGAAATTCACGTTATGTCCCTTCTTTAAAAGTTGCCCAACACTCAAAATATTGTATTTAAGATCAGGAACATAATAATCATTAGAAATATAATTTGTACCTTGCTTTATCCGTATCGGAATATCGCCACTGCCTTTGACAATGAGCCTTTTGTTATCACCTGTCTTGACTTCTCGTTGGACACTTTCATCAAAATTCACAAAGCAACTTTTATTTCTGGTCATGTGGTTACTGCAACCACTATCAATATACCGTATATCGTCAAAAGAAGCTTCTTGAAAATTATAAGCAAGAAGCATACTTTCATCTTGTGTCTCCAAATTCTCATGTAGAAAATTAGAATTGTCTTTTTCATCACTAATTCTTTTAAAACAATCCATTTTCATATGCCCATATTTACGACAATAATGACATTGAATATTATAAGAGTTACCTCTTTCTCTTCCACTGTATCCTCCACGACCTCTTCCTCTTCCTCTTTGAGATCGGCTTGAATTTTCACTTTGAATTTGGCCTCACCTTGTCCTCTACCACGGGCTGATCTTCCACATCTTCCTCTAAATCCACCACAGTTGGTGTCTCGAATTTGAAAAGCTTGCTCAGAAGGAGAGGAATCAAATTGTTTGATGCGAAGCTCATGAGATTGTAGTGAGCCCAACAATTCTTCAAGAGAGAAAGTATTCAAATCTTTTGATTCTTCAATAGCAACAATAACATGCTCAAATTTCCTCGTCATACTTCGAAGAATTTTTTCAATAATTCTTTTATCCGAAATTTCTTCACCGTTGATTCGAAGTTGATTAGCAATAGAAATAGTTCTATTATAAAATTCCTCCACCGATTCACTTTCTTTCATTTTGAGTAAATCAAACTCACCTCTTAGAGCTTGAAGTCTTACCATCTTTACCTTTTCTTCACCATTGTACGCCTTATTAAGGATGTCTCATGCCTCCTTTGATGTTGATGCCTAAGAGATCCTTTCAAAAATTGTTTCATCCACCGCTTGATAGATAAAATAAAGAGCCTTCTTGTCCTTCTTTCGAATCTCTTTCAAAGTATTCAATTGTTGTGTTGAAAGTGTTGCTTGATTCTCCAGGTCTTCATATCCATTTTCAACAATCTTCTAAAGATCTTAAGAGCCATACAAGACCTTCATCTGAATGCTCCATTGATTGTAATTCTTTCCCGTCAAACGAGGAAGTTGCGGTTGCAGCATATTGTTGGAAGTCATCCCTAAACTTCGCTTTGATACCACTTTGTTGAAAAATATATATTTAAAAAAAAGGTTGGATACTTGAGAGAAGAAACTTGTTCTCACAAATAATGCTTTAATATTATTTTTCCTTTCCTAGATTGCTTGATTATAAATGAGGGGAGAGCTCCTCCATTTATAGTCCCTAATAGATCATTCTAGAATTACTTTTGCTTGATTACAAAGAAAACATAATTCTAGAAATACTTTTACTTGGTTACAAAGAAAACAAAATTCTAGAACTCTCACCCCCTTTAAACATAATACAAGAATTCTTTAGAAACCAATAAATCAAGTTTATATTCCAACAGTAATGTCATGAAATTGTTGGAGTGCAACATTGATAGTAGATATGGTACCAGAATCTGGTTTACCAAAAATGATAATATCATCTGCAAACATGATCGATGTGATAAGTGGTATCTTGTATTTTGGATGTGTCTTCAAATTATTTGTAATAGCATGGTAAGAGAGGATAGAATTAAGTAGCTCCATAACAATGATGAACAAGTATGGGAAGATAGGATCTCTCCATCGTATCCCCTTGATGATTTAAAGTATCCAGTCGAGTGTCCATTGACTTTAACTATATATGTGACAGTGGATATACAAGTGTAAATCCATGCAATATATGTCTCTAGGAAGCCCATTCTAGTCATAATGTCAACAATAGATATCCAATCAATTGAATCGAAGGCCTTTTGTATGTCTAATTTCATCATGCATCTTGGTGATATACTCTTTTGGTTGTATCCTCTCAGTGATTCATGTGTTAATATAGTATCATCAGTGGTGTTTGCATGTTGTAAAAAAGCTATTTGATTGGGGGATATTATTTTGCTAAGGATAGGCTTGATCCTATTTGCAAGAATTTTAGTGACACGTCTATAAATTACATTACAACAAGATATAGGCTAGAAATGTGTCACAGAATCGGAAGCATCAATTTTGGGTATTAAAGCTATATTAGTAGCATTGATGATGAAGTACAAACCTTAAACCGGAGGCCGGTCCATCGTCACTTACCCACGACTCATTCCCCTCCGACCCAACCCTCCCACCGACTCACGACCCATCGCAACTCTCCACCGATCCACGACTCATTCCCAACCCGCGACTCACGATTCATTCCCAACCCACCGACTTACGACTTAACCCCACCGAGTCAACTCCAGTACCATCGACCTATCCTCTGCCGAGATAAAACTACGTCGCGACTCAAAATTAGGTCACGCGCGACCTATTCCACTTTCCCAATTCACGAGTTTCATCCCACCTCCTTATGTCGCGAACGACCTAATTCCATTTCACAGTAAGTCGACCTAAATCCTAAATCGCGTGCCAATTCCTCCCATAAGTCGTTGCCGAGAGTTCTGAGTCGCGAACGACTTATCTTGAAGTCGCGAAGCTTGTTACCGAGTTATCCATAAGTCGCGGCCATTTTTTTTTTACTGAAGCTTCATTGAGTCGTACCGAGACAGTGATGAATCGCGTGAAGGAATTGACTCATCTTAGATGAGTCGTAACCGAGTTAGTTTGAGTCGTAACCTAGTTCTATTAAGTCGTAGGCAGTTACTTTAAGTCGCTGATTGTATTGTTCTTTTCTTTAAGTCGTGTACCCATTGTGTTGTAAATTTTTAAGTCGAGTAATGAGTTGTAAGCCTATAAATAGGCAAGTCGTGTCATTTGTAAAGGTTGTTGACTTTTGAATAAAAATTCCATTTGATTGCTTTGTGCTTTCCTCTAATTGGTAGTCGAGTGAAATCTCCTATCTCCACCTACGTCATTCGAGTGCGCTCGAATCTTCGTTTGTGAAGCCGATTCACGGAATCTTGTGCGCAAGATCAAAGTTGAAGAATCGTAGATCTCTTTCTCGGTATCTTCGGATCAACGAGTCAGAGATAGCTAAAATTCGGTATCTTCGGATCAACGAATTTGGGCATTGCAGTATTCATCAATCCACCGATTGCTACATTTTCATCGTTATATCGATTTTCTGTTAATCCGCTGCGTCAGTTTTGGTATCAGAGCGAATCTTAGCCAATCATAGCTAAGTCGATCTTGAGCCAAAGTTTGAAGTTGAGTTCATTGTGTCTATCATTTGTTGCAACAAGAGGAAGACTTTCGATCCATTTCATTCTGGATCAAAGTGTTGGAAAGTGTTTGAATTTGGACTTGTTGGACGTTTGCGCGCCAAAATAGTTGAAGATTGTTTGAGCCGACCTAAGCCTTAGGTCGTGACAATCATTGATGTTGCCGAGTTAAGTTTGAAGCCGAGCTAAGGAGCCGTGACTTGTTTGATTTTGTGTTGAAGCTTGATTTGTTGAAGTTTGGAGATTTGTTGAATTATTTGTGAAGTTCAATCATGCCTCCGAGACGAGCTCAACGTCATCGAAATATCAATGCTTTGTATGGAAGAGAAGAAGCTGATGAAATGGAGCAACGAATCCACGAGAGTTTTACTGAAAAGTTGAACGAAGGAATTGGTCGATTAGAGAGAATGATGCTTGAAATGAATCAAAGTAGAAGAAGAGTTTCACCTGAATCGAACCATGGGGGGTAGAGCTTCGATACATTCAGATCGAGAGAGAAGAGAAGATCAAGATCATAGAAGTGTTGATAATCGTGATAGGAATGTTGATCGAAGGAGTGGAAGTAGAGATGTTGGAGGTCGTGATCGACATCGATATACTTCAGATTTTGATGAGGAGTTTCATGGTGATAGGGGAAGTGTTCATTACCGAGATAGAGATCCAACACGACGTTAGTATCGAGATGTAGTGGATGATCGTCGATGAGAATCGGGTATGAAGATGGAAATTCCTGAATTTAAAGGTGGAATGGTAGCTGAAGTATTTCTTGATTGGTTGTCTAATGTTGAAGAGATCTTTGATTTCAAAGAGATTTCGGAGAATCGTCGAGTGAAGTTGGTTGCTACTAGGTTGAGGGGAAGAGCTTTGGCATGGTGGCAGCAAACTAAACTTACGAGAGAGAGAATAGGGAAGTCAAAGGTTGAGTCTTGGGATAAGATGAAGAAGTTGATGAGAGCTACATTTTTACCTTACAACTATCAATCACTTATGTACCAGAGGTTGCAGAATCTAAGACAGGAGACGAAGTCAGTCAATGATTATGCAGATGAATTTTACCAACTCATTGCCAGAAATGATATTATGGAGACAGAAGAACAGCTGACTGCCAGATTTGTTGGAGGATTACGAATGCAGATCCAGGATATGGTTAATATGTTCGATCCAAGATCTGTGGCAGAAGCACACCAGAAAGCGTTGGCTAGGGAGAAGCTGGGAAGGCGTGGAGGTGGTGTGTTTACAAATTCCAACAATCAAGTGAAGGGTGCCAGTGGGAATTCCAATGTTACTAAAGCTGTCAATAAACCAGTTGTGAATGAAGTGGCGAAGGCAAAGATTACTAACAGTTTTAAGTGTTATAACTGCCAAGAAGTGGGTCATAAGAGTAACGAATGTTCAAAGCCAAAGAAGAGAACGATGATTGCTGAAGTTGAAGGTGAGGATGTTGGTGAAGGTGATTCTAGTCCAGTGGAGGAGAATGAACAGAATATTGCGTCGGGAGATGAAGGGTGTAATCTAATGATGAGAAGATCTTGTTTAACGCCGAAACAAGAGGATGAGGCTAGTTGGTTGAGGAGCAACATTTTTCAATCTACATGCACTATTCTGGGAAAAGTTTGTAAGTTTGTGATTGATGCAGGAAGTTGTTGACTTTTGAATAAAAATTCCATTTGATTGCTTTGTGCTTTCCTCTAATTGGTATTCGAGTGAAATCTCCTATCTCCACCTACATCATTCGAGTGCGCTCGAATCTTCGTTTGTGAAGCCGATTCATGAAATCTTGTGCGCAAGATCAACGTTGAAGAATCGTAGATCTCTTTCCTGGTATCTTCGGATCAACGAGTCAGAGATAGCTAAAATTCGGTATCTTCGGATCAACGAATTTGGGCATTGCAGTATTCATCAATCTACCGATTGCTACATTTTCATCGTTATATCGATTTTCTGTTAATCCGCTGCGTCAGTTTTGGTATCACTTACAAACTTTTCCCAGAATAGTGCATGTAGATTGAGAATGAAGATTGTTAAAGAATTACATGAAGAAGGCCATGTGGGTAGAGATCATACGTTGCAGTTAATTTCTCAATCTTATTTTTGGCCGTCAATGAGGAAAGAGGTAGAAAGATTTGTGGAAAGATGTCATATCTATCAAGTTTCGAAGGGAACGGCTACGAATGCAGGGTTATATATGCCGTTATTTGTGCCTACCAGACCATGGGTTGATATCAGCATGGATTTCGTTTTGGGTTTGCCTAGAACTCAAAGGGGGAATGATTCCATATTTGTTATGGTGGACAGGTTTTCGAAGATGACACATTTTATTGCTTGTAAGAAGACGGCAGATGCTGTTCGTGTTACTCAGTTGTTCTTTAAAGAAATCTATCGTTTACATGGGTTGCCGGAGTCTATTGTTTCAGACAGGGATACCAGATTTTTAAGTCATTTTTGGCTTAGTTTGTGGAAGATGGTGGAAACAAAGCTGAATTTTAGTAGTGCTTATCATCCGCAAACAGATGGGCAAACATAGGTGGTGAATAGATCGTTGGGAAATTTGTTACGATGTCTTGTGAAAGACAATTTGAAGAGTTGGGATTTGAAATTGTGTCAAGCTGAGTTCACACACAATCACGCAGTCAATCGAAGTACTGGTTTCAGTCCATTTCAGATTGTATATTCAAGCTTACCAAAGGGACCACTGGATTTGACAACAGTGCCACAACCAAAGGTGACAGTTAAGCGGGTTGCTGATTTTGTTGATGGTTGACGGAATGCCATAGAATCGTTCAGGAACGATTGGGAAAGACAAATGAGAAGTATAAACAAATGACGGATAAGAAACGAAGAAGTGTAGTCTTCAAAGAAGGTGATTTTGTTTACGCCGTTTTGACGAAAGATCGTTTTCCAATTGGAACTTACAACAAGTTGAAAGCACGAAAATTTGGTCCAGTAGAAATCTTGAAGAGGATCAATGATAATGCGTATCGATTAAGATTGCCGGAAAATATTCATACGTCTGATGTTTTCATTATCAAACACTTAGTTCCGTATTATGGGGAGGAACTTGATGAAGTTGACGAGAGTGTGAATTCGAGGACGAATTCCATCCAATAAGGGGAGGATGATGAAGTACGAACCTTAAACCGGAGGCCGGTCCATCGTCACTTACCCATGACTCATTCCCTTCCGACCCAACCCTCCCACCGACTCACGACCCATCGCAACTCTCCACCGATCCACGACTCATTCCCAACCCGCGACTCACGATTCATTCCCAACCCACCGACTTACGACTTAACCCCACCGAGTCAACTCCAGTACCATCGACCTATCCTCTGCCGAGATAAAACTACGTCGCGACTCAAAATTAGGTCGCGCGCGACCTATTCCACTTTCCCAATTCACGAGTTTCATCCCACCTCCTTATGTCGCGAACGACCAAATTCCATTTCACAGTAAGTCGACCTAAATCCTAAATCGCGTGCCAATTCCTCCCATAAGTCGTTGCCGAGAGTTCTGAGTCGCGAACGACTTATCTTTAAGTCGCGAAGCTTGTTACCGAGTTATCCATAAGTCGAGGCCATTTTTTTTTACTGAAGCTTCATTGAGTCGTACCGAGACAGTGATGAATCGCGTGAAGGAATTGACTCGTCTTAGTTGAGTCGTAACCGAGTTAGTATGAGTCGTAACCTAGTTCTATTAAGTCGTAGGCAGTTACTTTAAGTCGCTGATTGTATTGTTCTTTTCTTTAAGTCGTGTACCCATTGTGTTGTAAATTTTTAAGTCGAGTAATGAGTTGTAAGCCTATAAAAAGACAAGTCGTGTCATTTGTAAAGGTTGTTGACTTTTGAATAAAAATTCCATTTGATTGCTTTGTGCTTTCCTCTAATTGGTAGTCGAGTGAAATCTCATATCTCCACCTACGTCATTCGAGTGCGCTCGAATCTTCGTTTGTGAAGCCGATTCACGGAATCTTAGGCGCAAGATCAACGTTGAAGAATCGTAGATCTCTTTTCCGGTATCTTCGGATCAACGAGTCAGAGATAGCTAAAATTCGGTATCTTCGGATCAACGAATTTGGGCATTGCAATATTCATCAATCCACCGATTGCTACATTTTCATCGTTATATCGATTTTCTGTTAATCCGCTGCGTCAATTGACACCCCCAAGTATAGTATTGGTAGAGATGAAATATTGTATAGCCTTGATAAAAGTTACATCGATGGTAGCCCATGTTGCTCTATAAAAGTGAGTATTGAATCCATCAGGCCCAGCAACACTACTAGGGTTGAGTTCGAATAATGCCTTCTTGATGTCATCATAAGTTAGAGTATTGATAAGGCTCATAGCATCATAGTCATTGACCTTGGGAATTTTGATATATGAAATGCCAGAGAGGATAGTGCTTGGTCAGATGCAGCAAAACATGTATAGAAATAGTCAATGAATGCCTTGTCAATTTTTAGATCATCGGTTTGTAGGGAGCCATCCCGATCTTCAATAGCAGCAATATTTTGCTTTGATCTCTTAATAGTGAGTGCTCGATGAAAAAAAGAGGAGTTTCTATCACCATGGAAAAAGAAATGTTTCCCAAGCTTTTCTTTGTTCATATCCAGTTCATGTTGTAGTGTTTCTTGTAGTTGTTTGTTAACATTATATTCCTTATCTGATAGTTCTAGATTCCCCAGAGAAGTAAGCATATCATTTTGAGCTTTATTGAGTCCTTAATGAAGTTGTTTAGATTTGGAAGAATCACGGCCAAATGTGGATTTAGCCCAACTTTTCAAACATTGTTTTACATTCTTCAGTTTCTTCTGCAATATGTGCACTGGTTTGCAGTATGTATGAGTGTTCCATCCTTGAAAAAATATATCATGGAATTGTATGTGTTTAGTCCCATAATTAAATTTTTTAAAAGAGGCTTGGTATTTCATAGGTTTCGAACTCCATGTTAGAATAAGAGGGCTGTGGTCGGAGATTCCTGGTTGTAGGTTATTGGAAATAAGGTTTGGCTAGGTAGATATAGCTTGGAAGTTGAAAAGTGAGTGGTCAAATGTACAAAAAGTACATCTGCCATTTCTACAGTTATTCCACACATATAAAGGGCCAATCGATGGTATTTTGTGAATTGCATCATTTTGGATTGATTGGGAAAGTGGATTAATGTCATGTATGGTTAGTGAATTATCTCCAAATTTTTGTGATGATACATACATGCAGTTGAAGTCACCAACAAGTATCCATGGGATATTGATAGTATTTTGTGATTGCATGAAGGTGTGAAGCATGGTTCTGGTATCTTTGCTACGTGAAGCATATATAAAGGTGATATTGAATATAGTAGAGGATGATATGTAAGTAACATGGAGATGTATGTATTGATCAGATGACGTTATGGTGATGGCATTGTGAGTAAGAGGGTTCCATAATATAAGAATTTTGTTGTATTCAGCATGAACCAAATTATGAGCATAATGCCAGAGGGGGATGATGAAAGAACACATTTTTAGTGTATATGCTTCATTGAGTTTTATCTCCAATATACTAATCATATGTAGACTATGTCGATGGATCAGTTGTTTAGCTTCCGTCGTTTTAAGGGAAAGTGAGCACCCCTTAAATTCCATGCTTCAATGTTGTCAAGCATTTCAGATGATGTGTTTTTTCTTCCTACCAAATTTCCTTTGTCCAATGGAGCTTATTTGCTGTGTATTTTCTTCATTTTCATCAGAATTCAAGTTGTTTAGTGGCACATCTTCTATTTGGTATACATGCCCATCATCATGAACCTCAAAATCCCTGCTTTTTTATTTTTATAATTCTTCTTGTTCTTCTTTTTCTTTGTCTGTGGTTATGTTGGAGATAAGCTAGCAAGGGGTGGTTGGGAGGTGGTAGGTTGGTTGTTATGGTTGCGGTCTTGGTTTGTTTAACGAGGAGAAGCATGTTGAAAAAGAAGTTGTGATACAGTATTTTGATCTGCAAAAGAATCATTCTGCATGATGTTTTGTTCCACTAGTTGTTTAATGATGTCAGTGGATAAATGAATATGATTGCATGGTAGGGCATGTGTGCCTATTAATGGAACAACTGAACTGGGAGCAGTAGCATGTGTGTCATTCTTGTCTGAACAATCTGGAAAAAAGGAATTGGTTGAAGATGAAGTCAGAACAGGAGGAACATATGTGTGAATGGATTTTGGTATATGTGGATGGGTAGAAGTGATTGGTATGGTTGTAAGCTCGATGAGGATGTCAAAGCTGTTGGATAAGTGTATAAGTGGGTTCGGTGGTTGAGGTTCATTCAGGTGGTTGGTAGTGTGTATTAGGCTATGGTTTATGGTATGTGAGTCTGAAGTAGTATGTGAGTGGGTAGACGTGGCAGAATTGTTAAGAGCAGAATAATGGTTGTCTTGTGAATGTAACTAGGCATGTAAATGAGTAGTATCCTTCAAAGCTCTGTTATTTGTCTTGTCTATCAAAGACTCTCCTATAGCATTTGTTTTTTTCTTTCTCCGATGTTTTTGATTTTTGTTTTTCCATATATCAACATCATCAGTCTTATGGGCTGCAGTACTTTTCACAACGTTGTCATCTGCAGTTAAAATCTGTTGTATAGGAGAGTAGAAAGTATCATGCATTTTTTGCTCATGACATACAATGTCAGTGTTCATGCACTGTTTCATATTGATATATCATGTCCAAAGCACTTAAAATGCACACATATTTTTGATCTCCAGTTGTAATATACTTCAACATATACAACATCGTTTTCTTCTCCATATTTAATTAAATAAGGCAGTTCCTTATCCAGTGTTATTTCGATAAGACATTTTGCATATTCAAAACGCTGCATTTTCTCTGTTGCTTCATTTTAACAAACTAGAGTACCCAAATGACATGCTAGCCAGTTTATGCCGAGCAGAGTCGATGCAAGAATAGGAATTTTATGAAAGTGTACCCATGTAGGAAGGGATTTAATTTGCAATTGAGCATTTTGAATGTGGGTTTCCATGAGGTGATAATTAACATTTTTCCTCGAATAAAAATTGGATCACTCTCAAGGATTTTCTATCTACTTCATCGGAGAATTCAAACTAAAAGTTGGAATTATCAGATTTAACCTTATATGATCATTTAAATCGCCAAATTTTCTGCAAATAATATATGACAACATTATATGGCAGCTTCTCATCAAGGAAGAACATAACCAAATGTTGATTCCAAAACTTAATACCTTCATCTTGAACTTCGGTAGGCATCGACAGAGCCACACCATCATAAGTAGAATAAACGTGGTATGTATATGCCCGCATTTCGAGGTTTAGATTTGAAAAGGAAGAACCATGGAACAGTGGAGGTTGTAGTCAGTGAGGTGGGGAGTGGTACAGAAGTGGTGGAATGGAGGTCAGAATCAAATGGCGGTTCAGGTATAGGATTAAACAAACAGTGAGCTAGAACGGTATCGGGTGGTTTAGGTATGGGTGGAGATTATGGAAGCGAAAGGGGTGTAGGAGCTGTAGTGGATACGTTAGGTTGACGAAGAAGGACGTAAAGCTGGACAGGGATGGAAGTAGGTGGTAGGTCGGGTAGTATGGCTATGATGATGTGTTCTAGTGGAGTCGAAGTGATGGGGGTATGGCCATTATGGAGTGGCGATGTGATGGGGGAAGATAAGGGCAAAGGGGAATGGAAACCATGAAAAACAGTAAAAGATGAATAAAAAGGATGATAAGTGGTATATATTTTTTAATTCTGATTTTACATTAGCCGTATCTTTTACATACGAGGTTCGTTTTGGATATGGATTCGTGCATTGCGTTCATGATGGAGAGATCTACACTTCAACATTGGTTCGGACAGATTGATTGTATAGTATTAGATTGACGTTTTGAAATAATTTTTGTTTTTAAAATATGATTTTCTTATACTTATACACCTACTAGATATTAATAATAGAAAATATAAGTATTTAGAATGATTTATATTGAATATCACAAATTTGTCATAGACATACCATTTTTAGGGAATTATTAGATTTGGTTTGTTTTTGATATGATTTCCCCATTGGTTTACGTGGATGCATTATACATGTTGTACGTATGCTCTTTTGAATGTATGTATGGATGTTGGTTGCATGGTTGCTTATTTGGTTGTTTGACTGTTTTTGGTTGAAAACTCTAAATAGCGGTGATCATGTATTAGGGAATATATTGTACATTGGGGTTTCGCATATGCGAAAACCTAACCAACGAGATAAGTTGTAGAGTAGTGTTGTGATACCTACTGACTGATCTGAAGGTGAAAGACGAGGCTTTGAACTTCAGGATGAATGCCAAAAGTTTCCAATAGATTTGTACTTGTTCATTTTGGTTAAGTACATGACCAAAGTGGTTGGTATTGACCACTGTAGGGTGGTCAATATCCATCACTATTGTTGATTAGCAATTTGGCTTGGTCATTGAGGAGATTTCGTGGTATGTGATTTGATGGTTTATTTGTGCGTCCAACTTAGAGTTTTGATGTTATTGCTTTGGTGCGAGCGATTTAAATGGTGAGGCTATGATGTGGCACTTCGATATGAGAATTGGTACTTTGGATTATGACCCGATGGCATATAAGGTAGGTAACGAGGTAGATGGTTCAGGACTCTCTAGATCACGCTGGAGATGTTGGCTCGTTGGCATCATTGGAGCATGTCAATGTACAACATGATGAAAACCCTTGTATCGTCAGTTTGTGACTCGTAAGGGTAGTAAGTACCGAAGATTAGACACTCCGTACCTTTGGTTTTGTGACTCAAGCAGGGAGTAGGTATCGAAGAGGTTCGTGGGGGTAGTCGTGGAGTGGAGGAACCTGGTGGGGACCAGATGGTGGAAATTGAATTGAGCTAGTAGGGCTCAAATGGATATGCATGTGCATGTGCTAAGGATTCGTTAATGACTCAGAGAGTTTTTTATATTGTACTCGAAGCAAGGGTATTGTATAGTGGAGATGCCAATGGATTAGTAGCAAGGATACATATCCCCTGGACCTATGACTTTGGGTCTGGTGTCCACCTTTAGGTTACGAGACATGTATTCAATTTTGGGCTGCAAGATACAAGAGTACGATTGAGAACCAAAATACCACTAGTCTCTGGCTCGGGGGTCATACGAGTTATCATATATCTAGAGCACATTATGTGACAGCTAGTATTGTTTGATGAATGCTATGTTTGTTATGGTTGCTTCACTAGTCCCCTGTCATCATAGGGATGTCACACGAAGTAGATATTGTGCATATGGATACCTAGACACCTCGAACAATTTACTTATTATGGAGTAGGTATTGTGGATGGAGATACCTAGACACATCGGTAGTTTATTGAGAATGGAGTACCCTTTTATGTTATTGTAGTGTAGCATATTACCGATGCTATGTGCTGACTCTTTGATTGCAGGAACAAGTCAAGTATGATTCACAAACCCTCTATTCCCTATACTAGATATAGTATTTTTAAATTGTTTATCTTTCATACCAGGCTATTGTCTGATCCGATGTTTTATGCTTTGCTTCTTATTGTTTTGGCTACTCTTAAATGAGTAGATTAAAGAGTAGGTGTGGATGTCATATGGAGTTTTGTAGATGGGACGAGCTTATATTTGAGTTTACTATTGTATATTTTGCTATGTGACACCGTTGAGCCTTGACAGTGTTTGAATTACTACCATTGGAGACAATGTATCGGTTGAGTTCACTTTCCAGTTGTACAAACTCTGTTACTATGTTTTATAACTCCATGGATCGTATACTCTAATGATAAGTTCACATTGTTATTACTGTCTTGATTATTTTACATCTGTGTTGACTATTAAATTTTATTTGATGCGATGTGAGATATACGACAGGTTACTTGCTTTTGATGTTTCCTTTTTCTTTTGTTCCATTCTTTTCTATTTCTTCTTTATTTCTTTTCTTTTCTCTGACAACCGTTATATACCATAGGTGTAGGGCGGCCATTACAATTATAATCGTTATAAATTAATTAATATTTATTAAATATTAATTATTAAATTTTATTTGATTTATTTGAATCATATTTTAATAAAGTACTTATACACAATATATATAGGTACGTATCTATATATGATATCGATAAATATTTGAATTAGATTTAAAAAGAATAAATGATGATTTAATTAGGAAATATCTATGGGTCCATTAGGCCCATAGTGAGGCTGCATACAAGTAGATGTATGTCTCCTCCTTTTACTCCTACCTTTTGCATACATAAACCACAAATTCTCTCTTATTTCTATTTTACACCGAGCCTCTACCCCAATCTACCTCTGGCTGAAAATACATGGGCTTCAACCCATTTATTTCCAAAATAAAATTCAAGTCAAATAAATTTCATTTTAGTTAGTGGTATTCTTTTCTACTACAACTTCCGGAGGAATATAGATCTGATCTAGAAGAAGTTTAATGCAATATTCAAGGTGCTAATTCTAGGCTTCATATTTTGGTAAATTCTACACTATTTTTAATATATACATATTCATCTCTATCGGTATGTATGTGTAGATCATATCATAGTTATTATTACGAATATATACATACATAAATACATACATCCGTATATATATATATATCGTCTAATTTTACACACACACATATTTAAATTGATAAAAAATCTTATATTCATATAATATATATATGTATGTATATATATCTTTTCGACCCTTTTACAAAAGAAATAGAAATTAAAATGATTTTAAAAATATAATATGAATTTTATTAATAGTATAAAAATATATAATACATGACAATCACCATTGTCCAAGTGGTTAATTGATTCGGCTTTGGTGCAAGAGGTCACAAGTTTGAAACTTGCTTTCGAACGTTTATTGACATGGGATATGCTGTCCCAATGATTTGTTGTATATAAAGTACCAATTCAAAATATATATATATATATATATATAATACATACAAATTAATATATTAAATAGATATATGTTTTTAAAAGAAAAAATTATGTATATAAATATATAATTAATTCAAATATCTAATTTTTAATATTGTAAACCGCTTCTAAAATATTATATAAGTTTAGTAAAAAATAATCATCCAGAGATAAATCTGTGCGAATTTATGTATAATTTTTTATACAAATACGCACGAATTTATATAATTCTTTTGAAAGAACTTTTATAAAATCCATATGAATTTGTCTAATAATATAATGAATTATTTTAAATAAAAATGTTTTGACCAAAATGAATAAAAAATTAAATTTTATCATATATAATTTATATTTACAAATTAATACTCTTTAAATAATGTTTTAAATTAAATATAAAATATTTGAATGTTCATTAAAAAATTAAAAAAATTTATACACATATACATATTGATATTTGAAATAGATTTTTTCTCCTAGATCTAGATTTGATTTTAAATTTAGAAACATCTTAAGGTATTTTAGATATTAATTCAAATTATTTTGAAGTGGTCAATATCTTTTAAATAAACATATTATATATGTATGTATACGTGTATACGTATATATATGTACGTGTGCGTTATGAACGTGTATAATAATAAATTAACACGTGTGTGTGTATGAACGTATATAATAATAAATTAACCATGGATAACAAATATGCATATAAAGGGGCAGATGTATCCATTGCAGTGTAAATCCTAGTATTTGTGTATGCATGCATTAAACCATGTACACATTTATATGTTGCATATGCACTGTGATTGTATATGTGTATTTGATGGACATATACATTATATATTATATATATAATAAATTCAAAAGTTTTATATTAACAAATAAAATAAAATAAAGATTTTATATAAGATTAGTTAGATTAGATCTAAAATAATTTAGACTTCATAGACCTAATAAAATCTAAAACGACAAAATGTTTGAAATACACCCATTTATCTCGCTGCGTGCTGGACCAATTTCTTCAGGTGCTATATGGTATACTTAAAATTTGTGGGTGCCTCAAGCATGTAATATATTCTATAAGTTTTTATTTGTGATACCATATGTCAAAGTATAAGTAATGTGCTTGTATTTTATCACGGTGTTGTGTTATTTTTGCATGTCCTTAAGCATTATAAGTATGTGTTGTAACTCATAATTATAGAGTTATTTCTACCTCACACTTGTTTTAGTCTTTTAGGTAGATGGTCTACTATAAAAATAGGCTTCCTTCGGCGAAATAGAGAATTTTTAATTAATTCCTAGTGCTACTTGTAAAAAAAATTCTCCTATTCCATCAGACCCCGGACCGCTGCCATTACCAATTTGAAATGTGGCATTCTTTTTTCCCTCCATTATCACCTAATTGTCAAGTTTTTTTTTTTTTTGACAATGGTCCCAATGTTTTAGCTACCTTATTTTTTACTTTACTAACTCTCCACCGAATGATGGTTCATTATGCTTTTAAGATTGAACTGATCCTGTAACGACCTAGAATTTTCGACCCTCGAAAATCGATACTAATAAGTTCACTATATAGCATGCCAAGTAATCGAGTGTAAGAAATACCAGATCATTATGGTTTAAGAAGAAAAGATAAAAGAAGAAACTGAATCCACAACACAGAATCTCATAATCGCAGCAAAATAAAATATAATATATAATAACATATTTCTATAGAAAAGAATCTGAATCAGTTAATATACATACAAATTTTCAGAGTACAACCATCAACATAGAAATCTACACAGTTATATTAACTTTTCCTTAAAATGTTGAATGCACAACCTACAATACACAGTGGAGTATAATCAAGTACGTGTAATACGTCTCTGTCATCCAGCTTGTCTCCTAAGCTCCAAAGCATCCTAACCTGAATCAGTAATACTCGGTCTGACCCGTGCATTACAATAAAGTAACACCCGACTCAGGCTGGAAACCAGTATGCGTAAACACATTTAATTTAAATTACTTAAGTTATCAAAATCCTTCGAAAACACAGGTATCTCGTAAGACCGCATCATATATAAATACGATGGGTTTTTATCTTACGATGACCAAAAGCACTTTTATTGGAAATCCAGTGATATTATAATAGTGTCTATGCATGAATTCTTATTTTAAATAGTTGAATTTGTCAAATTAATTAAATTACAAAATATTAGACTTTATACTCAAAACCGTAAAGGTTCGTAGTGGTTATTTGATCGAAGTGGTTCTGGATAATGCAGATATCTAATCCCTGTCTCTTCGAATCCAAACGATAAAATTTAAAGGCCCAAGTCGTGTAAAATAACAATTTCAAAATTAGAATGTCAATATTTACATATGGGAATTCATTACATATGTTACTTCAAATTGAAACGTGTCATCGTTTTATTCTAACCATTTTAATTCGTTAAGCTAATTAATGGCCCAGATAAGAAAAATTGAAATAAATATCCAAGAGAATAAGCCAAAGTATAGATCATTAACTAAATTAACAGTTAATAACTAATATTAAACAATTCACAAATCAGAATTTAATTGACTTCAATTAACTGAATCTATTTATTTTTTAATCCAAATTACTTATAAATTAAAGAAATTATAAAATTATTTATTATTAGTTAATTAAAACTAAACAATCCATTTAATAACTAATTTATTAATTAATATAAGATTAAATCAATTAAGAGTTCAATTATTTATTCTCTTAAATTATTGTAAATAACCTATTACTGAAAATTAACAAAATAAACTTAGATTATAAAACTAGGTGACAGGATTACAATACAAAAAATTTCGTGATAACTGGATTTTAAATAAAGGGGAAATAATGTTTACAAAGTTAAAAGATTTTTAACATAAAAACATAAAAACATATTCAATTTCTTAACTAAAAAAAGATTAAATACCCAGCCCATACTCAAGCTCGCCCAACCCAAACCCAACAAGCCCAAAACGCCTTTCCTCTTTCTTATCCCTCCAGTTCACTTTCTCCCTCCCTTCCATTTGCAAGAAACCAAACCGTGCACGTACACGCCTACTCCGGTCCTCAACGCTCACCACCGACCACCCCCAAGTCCGCCCACGCCCCACGTCCACCGCCTGAAAACTCGATCAAGCTTCCAGTTCAAAAATTCGACTTCCAAACTCCAAACGTGGATTGCCTTCGATCCACCCATTCACCATGCCATGACCATCAACGACCGCCATTTACCTCCAAACTTCGCTCATATGTTCGCTATCTTCTCCTCCATCGATCCACCGATGTGTGCACATCCCCGTTGCCTCTCGTCACCATCGTGACTCCATGTAAGAAACAATCCCTAAAACCATAAAATGCCTTTGCCTCGACACTATACGCTACTAGAAAATACCACTCCATTTTTCCTAGCTCCAACATCACCCAAGCCGCTTCCACAACAAACGCCAAGCCCACTAAGCCCCCATGTCACCTCGGCCGTCGGAAATCAACTAAAACCCATTTCTTGATCAACTTCCCTTATATCACTCAAAACATGACTAAAATCCCCAACACTTTAAAAAATTATCATTTTCAAAGACAAACATATTCATATGATCAAAGATTTAATTGCGACTTTTGATTTTTGGTCATTTATAAGTTACTTACTGTAAAATGTATTTTTATTCTTTAATACTCCATAATATCAAACGAAACTAATTTTAAATAATCTACACTTTAAAACAACCAACTCCCATTTTGGAATCATGGCCTCAAGTTAAATGGATTGTGAGATAAAGATTTTCAAAGTTGAAAGATCCTAACTTTCTCAAAAAAATAGAGGTAGTGCATATGCTTTTTGAGTTTACAGGGTGTTCAACATGACTTAACATACATATAGACAGCAAGAAAAACTCACTAACATATGAATACTCGACAAATAAAAGAATTCACTCAAATCTACTATCATATAGATGCATACATGATTTACAGTAGTAAACAAAAGTTTTTTTTTTGAACTGTTACTTTGTATACAACAAACAAATCATTGGGACAACATATCCCATGTCAAATAAACGTTCGAAAGCAAGTTTCAAACTTGTGACATCCTGCACCAAAGCCGAATCAATTAACCACTTGGACAAAGGTGCTTGTCACAGTAAGCAAAAGTTTAAGTATACTCATTGTTTTTATGAAAAAAATGAAGTACTACTGTTTTGTTTTTGTTCTCCTTCCTGAGCTTTGAGTGCTTAGCTTCTTTAAGGTTTGGAATGGCAGTGTTCTTCTTCTTCTTTTTTAATGTAGGAATGGTAGAATATTAAACATGAAAAAAACAAGGCAGTGGTATCTATATAGATGGAGAGAACAAAGCTGAAGCTTATTATCATATACAGTACTCTTCCTTTTTTCTTTTTATTATATTCTTTATTTTGATTTGAAATTTTGTTGTTGAAAATTATGTTGATTTGATTTCCTATTTGACTTGAAAACTTGAGTGGTTTGATCTATTTTGTGGTTGACTAGATATATTTCATCATGATGTTCCCTTGTGTATATACATACTTCATATAAATATATAGAGAGATTTTCCTATACACTTTGACCATATGTAAATGTTTTGCCCGATTACACTATATTTAACATGTTAAAATTTGTACTCCATTGTATAAATTATTTCGTAAACACTATATTTAACATACAGACATAAATAGCTACTTATAAGTATTTATCTCTTTATTATTAATATTTCATTTTTATTTTATATCATAAGTTTTTTATATTCATATATGTATATATGTATATATTGTCCTATACTTGAAATGTGAAGTTTATTTAGTTATTTTCAGAAATTAGAAGTTAAATTTTAAATATGGTAGAATATGTATATTCAGATGTTACTTACCTCAAAAATTTATTTATTTTACCATATTTACATTTATACATGTTTTCATATACATTACTTCATATGGGCATATATACATGTATATACGCATATAAACTTATATATATTTTTAAACATCATAAAGCTTGTGTGTATTTTTATATATATACATATATGGATATTTTGTCTTAAGTTTTAATGATGGAGTTTATATACATATATCTATTAATTATTTTCCTTATTCAGAAATTTACATTTCAAAATTTTACGTAGTTTAATCAGTTTATAGATTCAGATATTTCAATATTAAAAAATCTATCCATTCGACTTATAAAAATTAATATTCCAATATTTAAAATTAGTTCATCTTTTTTTTCATATCGACTTTTGTTATTTAAAATTTTATCTAAATTCATATTAGTAACACTAATAAATCATTAAATTTTATTTGTAACCATTTTAATTCAAAAATTATATTAAATTTAATAATTTAAAATAGTTAAAATTTTGGGTCGTTACAATCTCTCATACTCAAAACTTTTCGTCCTCGAAAAGGAACGAAGTGAGAAATTTAACATACGATATATTTTACTCAAAATAATCTACATACAAAACATAAGAACCATTAATACAGCATATGCAACTCATTAATGTAATGCAACTAATAGGGGTGATGTCAAACTACATGCAAGTAAACAACACAGCAATCCTAAGCAAGAAACAATCATAGCTAGCAACCATAGCATATAATCATTTTATTATAATCCGTACGATATATATTGTGATATCCCGGAAATTTTGGCAATATCAATTTAACAATATGTGTTTAAAATTAAATTGATTTGATAAATTTTGGTTAATAAAATTTGACTTGATTCAATAATCCAATTAAATAGATATTTAATTGGTGAATTTTTATCTTTTAAAAGCTAATAAAATGTTTTCTATTTATAATGTATATATATATATATATTTATATATATTGTAAATAGATAAGTTTTGATTTGAAGTTTAATAAACAAATAAAATCTTGTTTTTAAATTTTAATATTCATTTTGATAATTTGGAAATTATTATTCTATTTAACATATAACCATTCAAAACTATTTAATACGTAACTATATGGTTTTAAGATACTTAAGGAAAATGTTTTAAAATTATTTAAATATATTTTAAGCATAAATTTAAATTTTAGATAAAATAAACAAAAGTTTATTTTATTTCCTTTTTAAATATAGCAGGATATATATAATTTGAAATTATATCTGGAAGTTTAAAAATACAATTTTCATATTAAACATTAATGCATTTAAATAAGATAAGTGATAAGTAATTTATAATTTCTTTATAAATTATTTAAATTGATAAATGTGTTATTTTCAAATAATATTAATAAATGTATAGATATAGATAGATTTTAAGAGACAGTATTATTGTTAGTTTTAAATTTAATATGTTGATATAAATTAGCTATGAAGGTTTAAAATTAATATATGAAACATTTATTCATTTAAATAATAAGTAATTTATAATCTCTTTATGAATTTAATTTTAAACTGTCAAGTGTGTTATTTTCAAATAAAGAGTATATATATTGTTTTATTATTATTAAAAATATAAATAGTTTTATTTCCTTAGAATTAACTATATATATATACTTAAAAACTAATTAATTAAATTAAAAAGCTTTTCTTAACACTTAAAATAAATGATAATTTCTTTAGGGACATGTGTAAACATCCTAGAGCTTATAATAACATGTGTTAGTAGATAAACTATTGCAAAAGATAAGTGTTAAAGATTTTTAACAAATGTTATATTTGTTTTTAATTTTTCTTTTATTTTTAAAATAAATCATCTTAACTTATATAAGCATGTTTTCTTCATTCTCATAATTTTCTAATCTTCATTTTTCAAAGTTAAAAGAAAATTTCAGCTGAAGACAAATTAGTTTCTAAACTCTCCAAAAACCAAAATATAATTCAGATCAAAAATTTGAAATGCCTCCTCAAACCAATAATCCGAAGCCTGTAATTCATATCCAATATCAACTCCTCAAACAAGAAACCATTGCCTGCAGTTCATTTTCAACATCCTCCTCAATTATAAATCTAAAACCCTGTAACTATTTCAAACATGCAAACTTGTAAAATCCATTTTCCAAAGCATACAAGGCCTGTCAGCATTTTCTAGACTCAAAACCAGCCTGCATTTCTTTCTTTTTCAATCTATTCAAGCCTGCATGCAAGCCATTTTTTTCAAATCAAAACTTTAACCTGCATGCAACTGTAGTTGTAATTCAAGCACTAAAGTTTTCAATGGCATTCAAGTTTTAAAACAAAGAAGTAAAAGCATTCAAGCGCAAGTTTTGAAACCAGTTTTCAAAAGCTCTCTGCCTCTGTTTCATGCAATGTCAGGTGAGTAACATAAAAATTTAAATTTAAATAGCTTAAGTATATATTTGTTTTTCTTGTTCATATCTGAAAAGTATGTTTGTGAATGTATTTTTAAGATAGCTTTGTGTATATACATATAAGTACACTGGTATGCATGATGTATTTGGATTCCGTTTCTCTGACTCAAATTCCAGGCTAAATTTATATCCAAAATCTACTTGCTCTTGATCCCAGTTTTGTTAAGGCTTAAGTCCCGAAACAAATATGTTAGTTATACCATAGCTTTTAGTTTAAAAACTTATTAAGTAAAAACAATTTGGTGTTGTCTCTGTAAATTTAAAACATCAGAGCATGTTAAATAAAGGTAAAAACACAAACATAATAATTTATAAATTCAGTATTATAAATTGAAAACTTAAACAAAAAAATGATTTTTAAAACTAAAATCATAGTTTTTGTTTGGAATTGAGGCTGCAGTTCTTGTTTGAACAGAAAATGGGTTATAGTCAAACTCTGGTGATCGAGTTGATCGGATTGTTTGAGGTTCTTGCTGGTGGTAGTGGAGTGATCAGAGGGCGTGGCAAAAATGCTAGGAGGATGATCAGGGCGGCGATGGGAGGTTGATGAAGTCTGTTAACCTAGCTTTGGCTGGTCTGGGAATTGTGATCATCACGAAGTCTAGGGATGATCGAGTTTGACAAAACTTTGGGGAATGGAAGCTGGAGTATAGAAGAAGCTATTGTCGGTGGTGATGGTTCTCTAGTGATCAGAGAGGCGAGTTTGAGCCATTGACAGGTTTTGGGATCTAGTTGCAATATTGGTTCTAGGTTTTGGGTTTGGAGCTAAATCTCGATTTCGGGTTTCTTTCGTAGATTTGTTGGTCGATGTTTGGTATGGGGTTGGTGGCTGATGTGAGGAAGGTATGGGTGATGGCCGAAGTTGAACGGAGTCAGTGTGCAAGTGCACCGTGCACTTTTGTATCTGGTGAACATTTGGGTTGAGTTCTGGAGTGAGGCTCGAGTTTTCTCGAGTAAACTTCGAGTGAGACCCGAAGTTAGTGGAGTTTTGACTCGCAGCATTGTGAAGGTGCCTCGGGTCATATGTTGTTTACAGTTTTGAAAACCTGTCAGTTTTTGAAATTTTAAAATGTAAAGCAAAAATTTAAGCAAAGTTTAAATCAAAGTTTTAAAATCTGAATTCAAAATCTAATTTGTATCATAGTTTTGAACTAAAGAAAGTTTTATAAATTAAATTGTTTTAATAACTTTAATTGTTTAAGTATATTTTAAAATGTTTGTTTCCGATTTTAAACCAGTAGAGTTTTAAAAATTTAAAACTGGGATTTAAAATGTGAAGTGGAGACATAAACTAGATTTAAATCAAAAGTTAAGTTTGGGTTCAAATGTAGTTAGAATATCAATTTTAAAATAAAATTAAAGTTTTTTTTTAAAATTAAATAGTTTAAACAACTTAAAAGGGTTTAAATAGTTTGAATTTAAAGGTAAAGCTTTAAAATAATAGAAGAGATTTAACCTAAGTTTAAATCTGGATTCAAACCAAATTTGAATCATAGTTTTGTAATAAAGGAAGTTTTTAAAAAATTTAAATTGTTTTAAAACAACTTTGAATGTTTAAGGTGTAATTTAGAATATAATTTGTATTTTAAAATGAATTTGGGTCTAAATTCCTTTAAACTTCTTTATAAAATAAGAAATTCTTTTGCATAAGTTTTAAAAGGGTTTTTAAAATGTTTTTTAACTTTGTTAAAGTTAAGTTTGACTTCATTTTAAGTCTAAAATTAAAAATGAAATTTGAAACAAATTTAAAGTAAATTGTTTTAAATTGTTTTGTTAATGATAATGTGATCATTGATAAGAAATGTTTTTATTTTAAAGTAAATCAAAGCTTTAATGAATTGTGATTAATTAAATTAGTAAGGTAATTTAAATAAGATAATTAATTTATTTATTTAATTAATTAAGCGTTTGAATAAATTAATTAAGGTTAAGTTAAGTAATTAAGATAATTAATTTGAATTAATAATGATTATTTAAGTTAATTACTTAGAAAAAGTAATTAAAGAATTGTTGATAAGTTAATGAAGGTCATTAACTTAAGATTATTTAATAATTAATTAATGTGATTAATTTTGATAATTAATTGGATTAATTAAATTAGATAATCATTTATGGAATTTGGTTAAGTATGATTACTTTATGAAGGTAATTAAAGGTATTAATTACTCATTGTGATTAATTAATTAATTTGATTAGTTTAAATTAATTAATTAATTTTAATTAATTTGGAATAATCATTTGATGGGTTGATAAGAAATTAATGAAGAATAATTGCTTAGTGAAGTAATTAAGATAAGTAAATTACTAGAGGTAATTAATTGAAGTATGGAAGAGTTTTGGGATTAATTGCTTTATGTAATTAATATGAAAGGTAATTACTTGGTGAAAGTAATTAATAATTAATTACTTAGTGTAATTAATTTAAGAATTGATTAATTAAGACATTTGAAAATAATTAAATAATGTAATTAAATAAGGGTAATTAATTACTAATGAGATTAATCAAGGGTAATTAATAAATATAATTAATTATTAAATGCAATTAATTTAGGAGTAATTAATTTACTCAATGAAGTAATTAAGGGTAGTTAATTACTGAACATGATTAATCGAAAGTGATTAATAGTTGTGGTTTAATTAAGGTTAATTACTTAATGTAGTTAATTAATTAAAATATAATTAGGGATCGTTAATTTATATAATTAATGATGTAATTAAGGTTGATTAATTAAGATTAATTAATCAACGATAATTAATTAATGAAGCAATTAATTAATGTAATTAATTAAGAATTAATGTAATTAATTATAATTAATTAATTTATGAAGTAATTAAAGGTTAATTACTGTATTTGGTTAAGTATAATTCATTTGTGAAATTAATTAAAGGATAATTACTTGAATGTAATTAAAGGATAATTAATCAAGGATGATTAATCAAGGGGATTAATTAGAGATTAATTAATTAATTGACTGATTTGTAATTAATTAATGGTTATATAAGCAGGAATTATAGAATAAAGAAATTAATTTAATTTACTTTAAATTAATTAGAGATGAAATAATTGATTTAATTCATTTTAAATTAATTATAAAGGGTGTGATTAGTAATCCTTGTTTATATACGGATTTCCTTGAATGGTTTCAATCTTAGATATGAGATAAATAAGGTTGTGTGATATGGATGCTTTGGTTGCATTGTGATGATAATATGAATTATCTATTGGTGATGTAGATTATCTATTTGTGATGATAATATGGATTATCTGTTTATGATGATAATGTTGATTATCTATTGCGATGATGTGAATTATCTATCTGTGTGTATATAGATAATTAAATTGAATTGTTTTAAACTTTAAAACAACTTGAACCTAAAAGATGGCGTTTTGGATTCGATGAGACCGGGATCGGGTTTCGATATTTGGATATCCGAAAACCACATCGATCCAAATTAACAATAGGTCGTGAATCTCAAGTGAAGATGAAGATTCAGAGTGCAAGGGTTATCGTCGTTAACTCTAAGGGTGATTCCAAAATGAGTGTAATGAGATAATGCCTTCGGTTTCGTTCGAACCCAGAATGAACTTGTATGGATTGAATGCTTTCAGAACATCGTCAGGCGGACGATGAGCATTCTAAGAGATGTGTTCTCTAAAGGTAATCGTAGCCTCAAGCCTTATCAACCGGGAATGGCTAAAACAGGGGAGGTGCAGCAAGGCTAAGTGGGTCATGCCCAAGTAGGACGATATTTTTCCCTGTCTAGAAGTCCCTTTTTATTCGGCTGTTTGGGCAGTTGGGTCGCGGCCAACTGCGGGGTTGTCTTGTTCGGGACTGTCCAGTAAGGGATGGTTCCGGCTTTGTGTTGTAGGGTATTGGGAGTAATCCTCGGTACGGTGATCTAAGCCCCGTACTGTGACGGGCGGTACCACTGCCAATGTATGGAATCCAAACTCCAATAAGTGCCATACGTATTGATTGTGCCCAACTATGTTGGAACGTGAGATGTAAGCATTCCACCTATTTCTGTATTTTACTTGAAAACCCTAGACCTATTATAATATCATCGGATTTCCTATCAAATGTTTTGGTTAGCATAAGGTAAAAACTTTTCCATGTTTATATGTGGGAAGTCTTACGTGATACCTTTCCTTTCAAAGGTTTTTCAAAAGTTAAGCAACGTTAACCTGTTACTCACACTGGACCCATGTCTGACCCGGAGTTTATCTTCTGTTTTCTTAAACTCTTGGGCACTCAAATTTTAATGAGTAGCCAAGGGATTCAGGTTAGCTTTGACGAATTGTGGAGGAGCAATGGAGCAGGAGGCTTCTGCATTGTAGATATTTATAGTGTTCCGCGATGTTGGTTTTCCTGAGTAGTTTCCTTGTATTGTATTGAGCTGTAATAACTAGATAGGTGTTTATAACTGTCTAGTATGTGTTGTATAATCTGTGTAACTTTGATAATGTTTGTATACTATGTAATACTTATGTTATTAATAAAATTTATTTGTTCCGCTGTTGAGATTCTGTTGTGTTTTCTCTTCTTTCTTCTCTTTCTTTCTCTTATCTATCCCTTTCTTTCTTAATTCATGATGCGTCTTTCTAGATAGTGAAAGACGGGTCGTGACAGTTGGTATCAGAGCACTAGGTTGAGTGAATACCTAGACTTTGGAGTGTTTTCTTTCTTGAGAGAGCGTATTTGTAATTTTGATATATATATATATTTATTTATTTATTTATACCTATTTGTTAGGTTACCTGTTCGGGTTTTCCAATATAGGTTATAGAGGTAGATAAGGTAGTGGTGTGTGTAACACGACTACTACCATTGGTTGGAGTTTGAATGTTTGAGGTTGGAAGTGTAACTGTCGAGACTGTAGATCCAATACCATCTCGAGTAAGCTTTGCTATGATGAAAGGATTTCATCGATCTCTGAAGGAAACCTGTAAAGGTTCGGAGTTCGTCCTTGAAACTGGATGAGTAGTTTGGATCTGTTAGTTGGCAGAAGTGAGTAATGGTATCTTGATACCTCAGAATGTAGTAGCTGCGTGATAAGATGCAGTGACTATGGATTGTGTCCGAAGATGTTTCTTTGGAACAAGTTTTAGGAAGTGTGTCTGCTCTGGTGTTCTGGCTGGGTTCAGCAGGATGTGTTGGTTGGATTTGAGGTCCGAGTTTCTCGAAGAGCTTTTGGATTAGGAAGTCTTTGGCTTTGGTGTCAGCAGTACAACTCGGAGTGTTCGGTATGCCGGCAAGGAATTTTTCTAGCTGAGCAATTTTTCTAGAGGTGGAGTTTAGAAGCAGCAAAGTGAATCCATTTCTTCGATGGATTGGCTAGATAAGCGTAAGCTGTTCTGATTGGTAAAGAGAGAACATTTTTCTTTGGATATTAGGCTTGGTTGATCGCAAAAGAGACTTGCGATAGTTTGAGTGTTCTTTGAGTTATTGAAGACTTTTTCGGATGTCTTCTGGGAAGACAGAGGTTTGTCCACATCTGGAGATTGAGTTTTCTTATCAACTGGATTCCAGGAGTAATTTCGGTGGTTCAGCTAGCTGTAGGATGGTTTCTTGAGATAGGGTTTGGTGAAATAGCTCATGATTGGTAGACCTTCTGAGTTTTCTTTATGGATCTGTTGAACCATATTTCTGGAATGTGTTGTCCAGTCGGTGCTCATGTTCTTCATCAGCATTTTCTTCTATTCCAGATCAGAGTTGTACAGCGGAAGCAGTTTGGGAGTGCATCTGTTTTTTCTTTTCCAGATAGAAGAAGTAAGTTCAGTCTTCTGTTATTTGTGGAGTAGATTTGTGTTCTTGGTTGATGGTTGATCTTGAGATGATCATTTTGATGGGTTGTTTCTGGTCTAGAGGCATCCGCAAGGGATTAAGCTGATCAGGAAGGATGTAGGCAGCCCAGGATCGTCAGAAGATTTTGAGGATAAGAGACGAAGGAATTTGGATTCTAGAGTCGGAGATCTGATTTTGAGTAAGTTTTCTCCGATCCAAGGAGCTCTGTAGCTTCGTAGTTTTGATTGTTTGGATTCTGTAGAGCGAGTATCCCGGTGTATATATATACTTGGGAAACTCGAGGAAATTCTATCTAGAATTTTATCTGGATAGTTAAATTTGTTTGATTGGATAAATTGGTTGCTATGGTTGTTAGCATATGATTGATGTATGGTTATGATTTAAAATTTAAAATCTTTGATGGATTATTAAATTACCTTTGCTTTTAAATTTTGGGGAAGAAATTCTTTTAAGGTGGAAGGAATGTGATATCCCGAAAATTTTGGCAATATCAATTTAATAATCTGTATTTAAAATTAAATTGATTTGATAAATTTTGTTTAATAAAATTTGACTTGATTCAATAATCCAATTAAATAGATATTTAATTGGTGAATTTTATCTTTTAAAAGCTAATAAATGTTTTCTATTTATAATGTGTGTGTGTGTGTGTGTGTATATTGTAAATAGATAAGTTTCGATTTGAAGTTTAATAAACAAATAAAATATTGTTTTTAAATTTTAACATTCTTTTTGATAATTTGGAAATTATTATTCTATTTAATATATAACTATTCAAAACTATTTAATAAGTAACTATATGGTTTTAAGATACATAAGGAAAATGTTTTAAATTTTTTTAAATATATTTTAAGCATAAGTTTAAATTTTAAATAAAATAAACAAAAGTTTATTTTCCTTTTTAAATATAGCTGGATATATATAATTTGAAATTATATCTGGAAGTTTAAAAATACAATTTACATATTAAACATTAATTCATTTAAATAAGATAAGTGATAAGTAATTTATAATTTCTTTTATAAATTATTTAAATTGATAAACGTGTTATTTTCAAATAATATTAATAAATGTATAAATAAAGATAGGTTTTAAAAGACAATATTATTGTTATTTTTAAATTTAATATGTTGATATAAATTATCTATGAAGGTTTAAAATTAATATATGAAACATTTATTCATTTAAATAATATGTAATTTATAATCTCTTTATGAATTTTATTTTAAACTGTCAAGTGTGTTATTTTCAAATAAAGAGTATATGTATTGTTTTTTTATTATTATAAACATAAATAGTTTTATTTCCTTAGAATTAACTATATATATATATATACTTAAAAACTAATTAATTAAATTAAAAACCTTTTCTTAACATTTAAAATAAATGATAATTTCTTTAGGGACATGTGTAAACATCCTAGAGCTTATAATAACATGTGTTAGTAAATAAACTATTGCGAAAGACAAGTGTTAAAGATTTTTAACAAGTGTCATATTTGTTTTTAATTTTTCTTTTATTTTTAAAATAAATCATCTTAACTTATATAAGCATGTTTTCTTCATTCTCATTCTTTTCTAATCTTCATTTTTCAAAGTTAAGAGAAAATTTCAGCTGAAAACAAATTAGTTTCTAAACTCTCCAAAAACCAAAATTTAATTCAGATCAAAAATTTGAAATGCCTCCTCAAACCAATAGTCCAAAGCCAGTAATTTCATATCCAATATCAACTCCTCAAACAAGAAACCATTGCCTGCAGTTCATTTTCAACATCCTCCTCAATTATAAATATAAAACCCTGTAACTATTTCAAACATGCAAACATGTAAAATCCATTTTCAAAAGCATACAAGGCCTGTCAGCATTTTCAAGAATCAAAACCAGCACGCATTTCTTTCTTTTTCAATCTGTTCAAGCCTGCATGCAAGCCATTTTTTTTCAAATCAAAACTTCAACCTGCATGCAACTGTAGTTGTAATTCAAGCATTAAAGTTTTCAAAGGAATTCAAGTTTTAAAACAAAGAAGTAAAAGCATTCATGTTTTGAAACCAGTTTTCAAAAGCTCTCTGCCTCTGTTTCATGCAATGTCAGGTGAGTAACATAAAAATTTAAATTTAAATAGCTTAAGTATATATTTATGTTGCTTGTTCATATCCAAAAATTATGTTTGTGATTGTATTTTTAAGCTAGCTATGTGTATATACATATAAGTACACTGGTATGCATGATGTATTTGGATTCTGTTTCTCTGATTCAAATTCCAGGCTAAATTTATATCCAAATTCTACTTGCTCTTGATCCCAGTTTTGTTAAGGCTTAAGTCCTGAAACAAATATGTTAGTTATACCATAGTTTTTAGTTTAAAAACTTATTAAGTAAAAACAATTTGGTGTTGTGTGTGTAAATTTAAAACATCAGAGCATATTAAATAAAGGTAAAAACTCAAACATAATAATTTATAAATTCAGTATTATAAATTTAAAACTTAAACAAAAAAATGATTTTTAAAACTAAAATCATGGTTTTTAGTTTGGAATTGAAGCTGCAGTTCTTGTTTGAACAGAAAATGGGTTATAGTAAAACTCTGGTGATCGAGTTGATTGGAATGTTTGAGATTCTTGCTGGTGGTAGTGGAGTGATCAAAGGGTGTGGCAAAAATGCCAGGAGGATGATCAAGGCTCGGTGGTGGCAATGGGAGGTTGATGAAGTCTGTTAACCTAGTTTTGGCTAGTCTGGGAATTGTGATCATCACGAAGTCTAGGGATGATCGAGTTTGACAAAACTCTAGGGAATGGAAGCTGGAGTATAGGAGAAGCCATGGTCGGTGGTGATGGTTCTCTGGTGATCGAAGAGGCGAGTTCGAGCCATTGACAGGTTTTGGGATCTGGTTGCAATATTGGTTCCAGGTTTTGGGTTTGGAGCTAAATCTCGATTTCGGGTTTCTTTGGTAAATCTGTTGGTCGATGTTTGGTCTGAGGTTGATCGCTGATGTGAGGAAGGTATGGGTGATGGCCGGAGTTGATCGGAGTCACGGTGCAAGTGCACCGTGCACTTTTGTATCTGGTGAACTTTTGGGTTGAGTTCTGGAGTGAGGCTCGAGTTTTCTCGAGTAAACTTCGAGTGAGACACGAAGCTAGGGGAGTTTTGACTAAATGCATTGTGAAGGTGCCTCGGGTCATATGTTGTTTACAGTTTTGAAAACCTGCTAGTTTTTGAAATTTTGAAACGTAAAGAAAAAATTGAAGCAAAGTTTAAATCAAAGTTTTAAAATCCGAATTCAAAATCTAATTTGTATATTAGTTTTGAATTAAATAAAGTTTTATAAATTAAATTGTTTTAATAACTTTAATTGTTTAAGTATATTTTAAAATGTTTGTTTCAGATTTTAAACTAGTAGAGTTTTAAAATTTTAAAACTGGGATTTAAAATGTGAAGTAGAGATTTAAACTAGATTTAATCAAAAGTTTAGTTTGGATTCAAATGTACTTTGAATCTCAGCTTTAAAAAAAATTAATTTTTTTTTTTAAAATTTTTTTAAATAGTTTAAACAACTTAAAAGGGTTAAATAGTTTGAATTTAAAATAAAAGAAGAGATTTAACCTAAGTTTAAATCTGAATTCAAATCCAAATTTGAATCATAGTTTTGTAATAAAGGAAGTTTTTTAAAATTAAATTGTTTTAAAACAACTTTCAATGTTTAAGGTGTAATTTAGAATATAGTTTGTATTTTAAAATGAATTTGGGTTTAAATTCCTTTAAACTTCTTTATAAATTAAGAAATTCTTTTACATAAGTTTTGTGAGGGTTTTTAAATTGTTTTTAAACTTTGTTAAAGTTAAGTTTGACTTCATTTTAAATCTAACATTTAAAATGAAATTTGAAACAAATTTAAAGTAAATTGTTTTAAATTGTTTTGTTAATGACAATGTAATCATTAATAAGAAATGTTTTTATTTTAAAGTAAATCAAAGCTTTAATGAATTGTGATTAATTAAATTAGTAAGGTAATTTAAATAAGATAATTAATTAATTTAATTAATTAATTAATTAAGGGTTTGAATAAATTAATTAAGGTTAAGTTAAGTAATTAAGATAATTAATTTGAATTAATAATGATTAATTTAAGTTAATTACTTAGAAAAAGTAATTAAAGAATTGTTGATAAGTTAATGAAGGTCATTAACTTGAGTTATTTAATAATTAATTAATGTGATTAATTTTGATAATTAATTGGATTAATTAAATTAGATAATCATTTATGGAATTTGGTTAAGTATGATTACTTTATGAAGGTAATTAAAGGTATTAATTACTCATTATGATTAATTAATTAATTTGATTAGTTTAAGTTAATTAATTAAGTTTAATTAATTTAGAATAATCATTTGATGGGTTGATAAGAAATCAATGAAGAATAATTGCTTAATGAAGTAATTAAGATAAGTAAATTACTGGAGGTAATTAATTAAAGTATGGAAGTGTTTTGGGATTAATTGCTTTGTGTAATTAGTATGAATGGTAATTACTTACTGAAAGTAATTAATAATTAATTACTTAGTGTAATTAATTTAAGAATTGATTAATTAAGACATTTGAAAATAATTAAGTAATGTAATTAAATAAGGGCAATTAATTACTAATGAGATTAATCAAGGGTAATTAATAAATATAATTAATTATTAAACACAATTGATTTAGGAGTAATTAATTTACTCAATGAAGTAATTAAGGGTAGTTAATTACTAAATATGATCAATCAAATGTGATTAATAGTTGTGGTTTAATTAAGGTTAATTACTTAATGTAGTTAATTAATTAAAATGTAATTAGGGATCATTAATTTATATAATTAATGATGTAATTAAGGTTGATTAATTAATCAATGATAAGTGATTAATGAAGTCATTAATTAATGTAATTAATTAAGAATTAATGTAATCAATTATAATTAATTAATTTATGAAGTAATTAAAGGTTAATTACTATATTTGGTTAAGTATAATTAATTTATGAAATTAATTAAAGGATAATTACTTGAATGTAATTAAAGGATAATTAATCAAGGGGATTAATTAGAGATTAATTAATTAATTGATTGATTTGTAATTAATTAATGGCTATATAAGCAGGAATTATAGAATGAAGAAATTAATTTAATTTACTTTAAATTAATTAGAGATCAAATAATTAATTTAATTCATTTTAAATTAATTATAAAGGGTGTGATTAGTAATCCTTGTTTATATATGGATTTCCTTGAATGGTTTGAATCTCGGATATGAGATAAATAATGTTGTGTGATATGGATGCTTTGGTTGCATTGTGATGATAATATGAATTATCTATTGGTGATGTAGATTATCTATTTGTGATGATAATATGGATTATCTATTTATGATGATAATGTTGATTATCTATTGTGATGATGTGAATTATCTACCTGTGTGTATATAGATAATTAAATTGAATTGTTTTAAACTTTAAAACAACTTGAACCTAAAAGATCGCGTTTTGGATTCGATGAGACCGGGATCGGATTTCGATATTTGGATATCCGAAAACCACATCGATCCAAATTAACAATAGGTCGTGAATCTTAAGTGATGATGAGGATTCAGAGTGCAAGGGTTATCGTCGTTAACTCTGAGGGTGATTCCAAAATGAGTGTAACGAGATAATGCCTTCGGTTTCGCTCGAACCTGGAACGAACTTGTATGGATTGAATGCTTTCAAAATATCGTCAGGCGGACGATGAGCATTCTAAGAGATGTGTTCTCTAAAGGTAATCGTAGCCTCAAGCCTCATCAACCGGGAATGGCTAAAACAGGGAAGGTGCAGCAAGGCTAAGTGGGTCATGCCCAAGTAGGACGAGATTTTCCCCTGTCTAGAAGTCCCGTTTTATTCGGCTGTGTGGGCAGTTGGGTCGCGGCCAACTGTGGGGTTGTCTTGTTCGGGACTGTCTAGTAAAGGGTGGTTCCGGCTTTGTGTTGTAGGGGATTGGGAGTAATCCTCGGTACAGTTATCTAGGCCCCGTACTGTGATGGACGGTACCCCGGTAGCCCTGCCATTGTATGGAATCCAAACTCCAATAAGTGCCATACGTATTGATTGTGCCCAACTATGTTGGAACGTGAGATGTCAGCATTCCAGCTATTTCTGTATTTTACTTGAAAACCCTAGACCTATTATAATATCACCGGATTTTCTATCAAATGTTTTGGTTATGGTAAGGTAAAAACTTTTCCAAGTTTATGTGTGGGAAGTCTTATGTGATACCTTTCCTTTCAATGGTTTTTCAAAAGTTAAGCAACTTTAACATGTTACTCACACCAGACCCATGTCTGACCCGAAGTTTCTCTTCTGTTTTCTTAAACTCTTGGGTACTTAAATTTATACGAGTAGCCAAGGGATTCAGGTTAGTTTTGACGAATTGTGGAGGAGCAATGGAGCAGGAGGCTTCTGCGTTGTAGATATTTATAGTGTTCCGCTGTGTTGGTTTCTCTGAGTAGTTTCCTTATATTGTATTGAGTTGTAATAATTGGACAGGTGTTTATAACTATCTAGTATGTGTTGCACAATATGTGTGACTCTGATAATGGTTGTATACTATGTAATACTTATGTTATTAATATAATTTATTTGTTCCGCTGTTGAGATTCTGTTGTGTTTTCTCTTCTTTCTTCTCTTTCTTTTGTATTATATATCCCTTTCTTTCTTAATTCATGATGCGTCTTTCTAGATAGTGAAAGACGGGTCGTGACATATATATATACACACACACACCTTTCGTACGTATAACAATTTTGATCTCTTATTCGAATACGCAACGTTGTTTTTCGAACTAGTGTTGGTAATCCGAACAGTCTAGTGCGGACTCTAATCCAACTTCTTGATTAGAAACTTCCATCCTCCTTGCATAGTGATAAACTATGATAGAGAACCTCAGATTCATATCAAAAATCCATATTAGTGTTCGTTGTCAAGAATCAAGCAAACAATCCTAAATCAGACAGGTAAGAATTACCCTAAAATTGTGTTTTTCAAATCTGAACCAAAAATATAAATACAATTAAAACGGTCTATATACAACTTACGTCTTTACTCTATTGGTTTCTTAATTTTGCCAGTAGATAACTCAAATGATTTTCATATTCAATTCTTAAATGTTTGAAAAAATTTCTTTGTTAAAAATTCTTTTATAATGAAATACTTTTATATCGAAAATACCATTGATAACTCGATGTTTCCACAAGTTTATCTTCGTTCTTACAGAATCTAGTAATAAGTTGATCAGCCGCAAGCTAGAAATCTGTAAGTACATAGTAAACCCATTTCAACACCCAGTGAAAATACTTGAAAAACTTTCAAAAACAGATATGGAAAATACAATCCAATCACCGAAATCAGATAAACGAGATCGTCATGGAACACAGTTTCTAAGGCCGCTCTCTTGCTATGTCAAGAGGACAGAGCGACGCGGCTTCAGGTGACTTTAGGCAGCCGCTGCTCCACGTCTTACACCATGACATCCAAAGCAACTATAGATCGTAGATACATAATGGTTTCTCCTAGGTCCTCTAGGAAACATATGTATCGGTGAGCAATCACTGCTCTACGAATTTCGCTATGCAAAATACTCGCATGGATCATAGTCTACTTAATAGTAACACTGGTGGTTACGTCGCTATCACCCATAAACCCAAGGTAATCATATGCCCGTCGAATTATGCCATGTGGACCGTAGATACACAATGGTTTTGCCTAGTTCCCCCAAGAGACATCCGTACCTCAGGGCAATCGCTCTACCTAGGCGGATTATGTAGAAAACAACCATAGATCACAGTTACACAATGGTTTCACCTAGTTTCCCCAGGAAACAGCCGTAACCATAAGATTTGATAGCCCTATGAATTTCGCTATGCAGCAGAGTCATAAGACCATAGGTTACGCTATGGAATTCGAAGGAACTCATGAGTTTGTATCCAGACGACCTAAATCAATCAATAGAATCAATAGAATGTATCCCTAATATGGCCATAAAGCAGATAATCAAGCAGAAGGTACTTTCCATATCTTCAGTTTCGAAATATTACCATACTATACATAATACCTTTTTAAATCGTCAATTTCGAATATATTATTGTTATATAATCCCATTATATGTAAGATCATCACTTTTCAAATCAACTACCTTTCAAAATCAATAGTTTTCAAAACAACTTCATACTTAAACAATTCATTTTATAAAAGTTCGAAAGCTTCCAAACCAACATTTTTTATATAGTTAAAGCTTCTCGGAATAAATCACTTTCAAATATCGGTCGAGCTTCAAATTCATATATGATTTCAACACTCATTTTTCAAATTGAATATTATTCAATATTCATATATTTTCAAAATGACAATCATCAGTTTTCAAAATTTACTTCAGTTTCATATTTACATAAAGTCATATCTATATAAAATCAACTTTCTTTCTAATTGTAAGTAACTAAGTTTGAAAAAAACAATTCTTTTCAAAATCAAATACTTTACAAAAATCCTTTATACATAACCGCCCCTATAAATTTTAATTTTATTCTATTATTTTACTTCATTATTATTATTATAAAAATAATTCATAAAAATTTATCAAACAAATTCATTATAAAACTTTTCAACACTAGATTTCATGTTTATACATAATTAAAATTTGCCTTCAAAATCATCCTGCAAAAAAATAAGAGTTTATAAATCAAAATTGCTTTTAAAATTTTTTTGTAAAATAAATAAGTTTTTTTATGAATCTTTTCATTATTCAAGAATATTTCTTAAAACAAAATTTTGTTTAAAACATTCCAAACAAATTTCATACTTAAATAATACAAAATAGGCATATACAGTTACTTGTCAAAATATTTAGCATTTTAGAACTTGTTCAACTTCCACTAGTTTTTTTATTTAAAATTTTCAAACCTGACTTTACATACTTTCCAAAAATTCTTAGATTTGAAAAATAATTCTCAATTTGGAAGTGTTCAACTATTCAGAATAGCCAGAAAAATCAAATTCCAATTCAAACTTGGAAATCGGCAATTAATCATTTCAACAGGATGCACATCAATTAATCAATCAATCTCAATGCATAGGGTAAAAGTTCATAATATCATCAATTTGAAAACTTGAGAATTGAACATAGGTTCATTTTAATAGACATATACGTATATCTTTCGAATATCGAATCATACTACAGGGATTTGAATTAAAATCAGACTTTTATTTTCTTTGAAATCATTTTGAAAACATTTCCTATTCGAAAAAATACCTTTCAAATAGTATATAATATATTATTATTTTTTCAAAACCTAAAATCAATTTCAAGTATCCGGAATTCATATTTTCAAACAGTTTGGATTTCCTTTTTATTTATTTATTAACCATATCTAGATAAACCATATTTCATATATCACTTTCAAAAGGTATTCATTGCTCTTTAAATTGATGTGGGGGGGGGGGGAGGGGAATTCAAATATGTATTCACCTCAAAATCCATGTTAAACATGTAGTTTCTCAATCGATTAAATATTTTTCAAAAACCCAAAATTTTCCAACCATAGTCAAATGCTCAAATCAACAGTCAATAGTCGATGCTCAAGAACTGGCTGAGCACGACTCATCGATCAATAAGCAATAATACGCACATCCATATCAAACAATCAATCAGCAAGAGATAACATCCAATTCTCCATCAACCTCATGAATGATTTTATCAATTTATAGAATTCATTTTTTAAATTCTTTATAAAATCCAAGTTAAAATCATTTCATTTATTAATATCAAAATATTTTTATATCACTAACAAATACGCTCTCTTTATGCGCATATAAACTCAAACTCATCTTAGGATACTGCTGACCCTATCTCTAATGAGTAATCCCCACCAAAGCCAAGGTTCTTGCTTTACCTTTAGCTCTGATACCACATGGAATGACCTGGGATTATCGACCTTCGAAAATCGACACTAATACATTCACTTTATTGCATGCAGTGCAATTGAGTGCCAGAAATACCAGATCATTATAGTTTAAGAAGAAAAGATAGAAGAAGAAACTAAATACACAACATAGTAATCTCACAATCGTAGCGGAATAAAACATAATATATAATAACAGATTTCTATACAAAAGAATCTATATCAGTTAATATACATACAAATTTTCAGAGTACAACCATCAACATAGAAATCTAGACAGTTATATTAACTTGTCCTTAAAATGCTGAATATACAGCCTACAATACACAGCGGAATATAATCAAGTGCGTACAATACATCTCTATCATACAGCTCGTCTCCAAAGCTTTAAAGCATTCTAATTTGAGTTAGTATTACTCGGTCTAACCCAAGCATTACAATAAAATAACACCCGAGTTAGGCTGGAAACCAACTTGAGTAAACACACTTAATTTAAATTACTTAAATTATCAAAATCCTTCGAAAATACAAGTATCGCTTAAGGCTACGTCACATATAAACACGATGGGTTTTTATCTTATGATGACCAAAAGCACTTTTATAGGAAATCCAGTGACATTATAATAGTGTCTAAGTATAAATTCTTATTTTAAATAGTCGAATTTGTTAAATTAATTAAATTCCAGCATATTAGACTTTATACTCAAAACTGTAAAGGTTCGTAGTGGTTATTTGATCGAAGTGGTTCTGGATAATGTAGATATCCGATCCTGGTCTCTTCGAATCCAAACGATAAAATTTAAAGGTCCAAGTCGTTTAAAATAACAATTTCAAAATCAAAGTGTCAATATTTACATATGGGAATTAATTACATATGTTACTTTAAATTAAAACTAGTCAACGGTTTTTTCAAACCATTTTAATTCATTTGGCCACTTAATTGCGCAGGCAAGAATAGTTGAAATAAATACCCAAGAGAATAAGCCAAAGTATAGATCATTAACTAAATTAACGATTAATAATTAATACTAAACAATTCATAAATCAGAATTTAACTAAATTCAATTAACTAAATCTATTTACATATTAATCCAAATTACTTATAGATTAAAGAAATTACAAATGGTTTATTATTAGTAAATTAAAATTGAACAATCCATTTAATAACTAATTTATTAATTATTATAAGCTTAAATCAATTAAGACTTTAATTATTTATTCTCTTAAATTATTATAAATAACTTAATTTTATAATACCGAAAATTAACAAATAAATTTAGATTATAAAACTAGGCGACAGGATTATAGTGTAAAAAAATTCATGTTGATTAGATCTTAGATAAAAGGGAATAATGTTTTTAAAGTTAAATGATTTTTAACATATAAACAAAAAAACTTATTCAATTTCTTCACAAAAAACGATTAAATACCCAGCCCATACTCAAGCTCTCCCGGCCTAAACCCAATAAGCCCAAAACGCCTTTCCACCTTCTTTCCCTCCAGTTCTCTTTCTTCCTCCCTTCCATTTGCAAGAAAATAAACCGTGCATATACGTGTGCGTACACGCCCACTCCGGTCGTTTACGCTCACCACCGACAACCCATCCAAGTTTGCCCACGCCTTACGTCCACGTCCACCACCTGAAAACACGATCAAGCTTCCAGTTCAAAAATTCAACTTCTAGACCCCAAACTTGGAATGCCCCCGATCCACCCATTCGCCTCGCCATGACCATCAACAACTGTAACAATCTGGATTTTGCGATTACCTGTTAATAGCAATAATAGTAAGATTATAATTTAATAATCAAGAAATAAATATATTTGGGGAAAGGTAATTTAAATATATTGTCCGAGTTTAATCCAAAATTTGGGTTTTTTGGAATTTACTTGGGGAAAATATGAGAAAAAGGGTTGTTCAATCATTTGAAAATGATTAAATATAGAGTTTGGAGAAAAATATATTTAGTTAGGAGTAAACTTGAGGAAAATAAATTTAAATGATGAGTTTTAGGTTAAATTTGAATTAAATGAAAGGTTGGGGATAAATTGAGCTTCAAATTCAATATTTGAATTTGAATAAAAATTTTAAAATGGGAAATATTTTTTTTAGAAAACTTGATAATGTGTAAAATTGTGATAAAATAGAAACTTATAAAATTCCTATGGGTTATATTGCAATAAATTGCAATAAAAGTGAAAATGGTGAATTTGGAGCAAAATAGTGTTTTTCTAAACATAATTGAGTTAAAAATAAATGTTAAACAAGTAAATATTGTTTGAAAAAATTTATTTGAGTGTCTAAATAATTTTATTATGGTTTTACATTTATTTGTGATAAACAAAAATAGTTTGGATAATTTTAATGTTGAAATTTGTTAGTTTTGTACAAATAAAATTCAAATTTAACAGTATTTGTAAAAATTGAAATTTATGATGTAAATATGTCAAAATGGTGTTAAAAATGATTAAAATAATTTTTAATATGATTGTGTAGTTTTCACAAAGCTCAAACATTTCAAAATTTGTTCATAAGTTGATAAAATAGTGTAATATGTAGACAAATTTGTACCAAGTGTTGTTTTTAGCCTAATTAATCAAACACCTCTTCATCACACTTAAGCTTAATGGACCATAATTAATCCCATAACTAAGCATTAGCTAAGAAAGGTCTGGAGAAAAATGTTTTGTACGTTCATTTGCTCAGAAACTTTGTCTTCTCCATTCCTAAAAACTAACAGTAAAAGAAAAACCCTAATTCCTCCCCAAAATCCTAATCTAAACCCTTGCAAACCTAATCAAAATTGATATGAAATTGATAGCTTTCAAGACTACAAGTAATCTCTACAAGATTCATGGAATTATTTCATCCAAAATCTTGGTTTTGTTGGTTATTCCCATCTTGTTGTTTGCATGTTACAGCAAACTAATTTACAGGCGATTTCTAAGCTTCTTGAGTGGAAAAGTTGTTGTTTTCTTCAAATTGCTTGCTGCAAATCGCTAATTTTTGCTGCTAATTCAAGTGAGGGTTCCCTCACACATTCTGGCTTGTTTCATGTTTCTTAGAGATGCATTAGTTTGTTTAATTTGCAAATTCATTTGCTGTAACGTTGATTCTGAGCTGCTGCAAACATGGTCTGAGTTCATATTTGAGACAACGTATCTCTTTCGTTTCCTACCGAAATTTGTTGGTTCTTTTTGCAGTTGAAAGATAAAGTGTTATACTATATGCCTGCCAATTTTCAACTTAATCTGAGCTCGTTTGGCCTTCTGTTTCTTGCCTGAAAGTTGAACCCGAGATGGGTTTCAGGCCTGTACATTTTCATATTTTTCAACTGCTGCAAACACTGTCTGGGTTCAATTTTGAGACCTCATAAATTCCTCATATTTTAGCCAAATTGCATGAAACTTTTTTTGTTTGAAAGATAAGGTTTCTACTATATCCATACCAAATTTCAAGTCATTTTTTCTTAGATAGATTATAGAAATATGTTACCAAAGTTTGACCTGGACCATGTTTTTTCCCAGAGTTTTACAGTCAAAACACTGTCTGGGTTCAACTTTGTGACATCATAACTTCCTCAAATTTTTTCCAAATTGCATGATTCTTTTTTTGTTTGAAATATGAAGTTTTTACTACATTCTCATCAATTTTGTGGTCAATCTGATGCAATATGGACCTCTGTTTCATGCCTGGAAGTTGAATCCATGAGGGTTTTCAGGCCTGTGCATTTTGGTTTTTGAACTGTTGCAAACATTGCCTGAGTGCATGTTTGAGACAGTGTAACTTTTTCATTTCCAGTCGGAATTCGATGATTTTTTTTTTAAAAGAAGAAGTTCTCTAGTTTGTGTACACCAATTTTTAGTTCAATCAAATATAGTTCGGCCACCTGTTTTATGTCCGCAATGTGAACCCAAAAAAGATTTTAGACCTGGGAATTATTTGACCAAGTGTTTTTATGTCCTTTTTTTGGTTCGATTTTTGACATTTACTTCTGTTTTTGTGATATTTTTGAAGTATTTTGAGGGTTATGATGCCTACCAATAGGTTAGCCCACTTTTGAAGAATTCAAAATTCAAATTTTGAATTATTTGAGTTTAATTTGAATTTGAATTTGAATTTCGGTTAGAGTGGAATTTTGCTTGTTTTTGGTCGTTTTCGAGCACGGTTTTCTCCAATTCTTTTTGAAATGATTTTTAAAAATTTGGGGGATTTAAAAATAATTATTATATAATATTTTAAAGTATTTTCAAGTATAAAACCTATTTATTCTTTATAATAAAGGAAATTTTCAAATATGGTTTCCAAATGGTTTTCGAAATCGGTTTTCAAAGCTTATTTTGAAGGTAAATTATTTTCTATAAAAATTACACATTTTTGCACTGTCGAGCGAATGAGAAAGAGAGTTAAACGATTGGGTAAAACGCGTAGTATGAGATACGTGCGTTTATCCTTTCGGTTAATTCCTAACTTGTCCGTTTGATCGTTTTGGCCTACGGGTCTAGTTTACCGATAATATGAGATGAACCTTTTACTGCTTTGAGTGTGAAATTTACTAGTGGTTAGTAAACCGTTTAGTGTGAACGGGTGGTATGGGACACACGTTAACACTTTTCGGGTTCCTTTCCGAGAGTTTGTGACACATTTGCCTGTTGGCGTGCCAGTGCTGGACCTTTGGGTCATTTGCCATTGCGGCGTATTTGTCTTCGGACGTTTGCCATTGTGGCGTATTTGTCTTCGGACATTTTCCATTGCGGCGTATTTGTCTTCGGACGTTTGCCATTGCGGCGTATTTGCCATTGCGGCGTATTTGTCTTTTGACGTTTGCCTTTGGGCGAGGTACCTATTATGTGAAACAGTACTCGGCAAAAAAATAGCACGTGCAAAACCTTTTTGAGATGATTTTTACCCTTGTGTGTCGTCATTTTGGAATCTGTCCTTTGAACCATTCGATGGAGATTACTTAGGGATTTTTGGACTCTTGGGAGTTCTTTTGAGATGTTCATTGCCTACACTGGCGTGTTGAGATTTTCCTTTTGGCGTATATATATTGAGATTGCCTATTGGCGCTATTTATGAGATTCTCCTTTTGGCGTTGTATGAGATTTTTATCTCTTTTTCGACATTTGCCTTATGGCTTATGTCGAGATGGTTTTTGCTTATGTTTTCCTTAGAGTTGCCGATATGGCGGGTTCGGGAATTACTCTTTTAGGAGTTTACATTTTACTATTCCCTAAACCATTCTTATTGATTTATGATTGCCGATGATATGAGGCATACTACATTTTAGCGATTCATGAGATTTTGTGTTTTATACTTATTGAAGCAATAGTGTTCTATCACCTAGTGTAACCATATATGTCATACATGTTTTGTATCCTCCATATGACTATAGTCTGCTTTCTTATGGTTTCTTCTTGTTTAAGAAGAATATCACTATGCTCTTATGCTCTGTTATTCTACTATCACCTTTTACCGATTCATTTAGCTAGACTGACCCGTGTATTTTATACTCGGGTCAGACCGAGGTGTTTCAGGTTAGGTACTTTTGGACTTAGCCTATTCTGCTTCTGCATGGACTATTCTGCTAGCTCTTTTTATTATATCTTTTTGTGTAGTCCTTTTTGGTTTGCTACTCTAATATGTATATTCTTTTGACTCGTGTTTGTACTGTGGTCGTCATACCACCTATGTGATGTATCATTTTGTATACTTTGTGATGTATCTGTGTATGTGTGTATCTATGGGATTATCTGTTGTTCTGTGATGTGTTTTACATTTGAGTTATTGTATTTTGTTCTGATAGATCCTATAGCCATCTATGGCTTTGTATTAAGTATTTATTGGATATGTCAATCCACTTGAATTAAGAAAAAAATGGCATTGTCGACGTATTCAATAGATATTTAAGACAAGGCTATAGATGGTCGCTCCTATCCAGCCCTAGTCTCTCATTAGCTGACAGTATTACCCAGTAATGCTCTTTGTTAATGTGGGTCTCAGGGTGGGGCGTTACTACTTGGTATCAGAGCTAAATTCAGAATAAAATATGATAAACACGGAACATAAACACATATTACGGTACATCTAAGTGTTATACAAGTGTTACGAATCCCTATATCATCGTGTCCTATACCTTTTCTTGTCCTTTGAGATAGAAGTTTTGGATATGTCTAGGAATATATTTTATTCCGTAGTATTCCATAATAGAATTTATAATATCTTATCTTAGGAGTAATCCTAATTGTGATTGTTTTATTCGAGTCCTCTTCAATACGGGTGCTTGACACCCATCCGTATCGGAGGAGTTTGTTGATGTTTTTGGATGTTCTTGTCTTATTCTTTTGTAAGGATTGTGAGTCCTATTAAGGGGATCCGCAATATTTGGCATGATGTATGAGGATTTAGAATTGTTGCTTATAATTTATCTTTTCGTGCGAATTAGCAAGCCATTTTCTGTTTGGAGTTTGGGGTTTTTAAGATGAAGTGGCTTGCCTATTGTCAAGCCATATTCTATGATTCTAAAAATTCTATATGAAGTATCCTTATTTGGATGATTGTTGCTTCTTGTCCTTTGGAATGTTAATGATGATTCCGAAGTTTCTGTATTCACTCTTGAGATTCAAGATGTTGATGATATATCTCGAATTCCAGTCATTGTGACTCTCTTGATTTCTGTGAGTCCGTTTCAGGTATGACACCCAATCGAGCAATCGAATATTATGTTGACTTCATTCCTGGTTCTTAGCTTCTCGATCATCCTCCCATGAGGATGTCCACTAAGGAATTGAGGTGATTCACTGAATTTAACTGATGTTATCGTTCTTGCCTCCTTTTGAGATATCCTCTTTGGATACTCAATTGTTGATACTTTGTAAAATTTCTTCACTCAAAGTAATGATATGTTATTAGTGATCTTCTTGTCATCCGAGAAGATAGCTTAACCTTGCTCTTATACCTCATTTCTCTCTTTTTAATCTATTATGTGGTGCTAAAGTCATTCCTCAGTTTGACCTTACACCGATTTTTCAAGAGCTACGAGTCACGGAGGATAGCGTTACTCTTACAGCATTCCACACTCGTTATGAGTCTTTTGAGTGGTTCATTATACCATTCGGAATAATGAACACTCCAGTCTATTCCATCAATCTTGAGGATCGAGTATTCTAGGAATATCTCGATGAGCTTTATTTGTATTCCTTGATTTTGAGAACAAGTACTAAATTGTGTTTTCAAAATTTCAAAAATTGAAGATATGTTTCTTAGAGAAATTGGTCTTTGTTTTTGGGAAAAACAAAGAATATTTTGAGTAATATATATGGGGTATTTCTTTTTAAAGAAAATGAATTTTCGTATTGGGTTGTCCTTCTAGTGCTTTAAGAATTGTGGTCGATGCATTTGGCCAATGTTATCGATAGGAATTTCCTAAACGCTATTATGAGACAGTCAGACACGGTAAATTTAGTTGTAATAAGTAAAAATTAAAAACAAATTAAATATGATTATGTTTTAATTGATTGTATAAGTACAACCTATTGGAATTTAAATAATGACATCTTATGATGATTTGATTAAGTAAAGTAAATTAATTCTAATTAAGTATATGTCTTAATTAGAAATCATATGATGCTTTGATTAATAACATGATGCATTCGAGATAAAATAATACATTGGTTAGAGAATATTGGAATAGCAATTAAATTTTTTTGTTCAAAGCTAAATTTGATGACTTTAAAATGTGTTTTGGTAATTGGTTGTTCGAAAAAAAATATATAGATAGTACGATTTAAAACTCTATCTTAAGAGAAAATAAAGAAGTGTTAGTTTAGAACATTTAGTATAAATTTGTGAGCTAGTTTTTGTTTTAAACTTAAATGGTATTAAAAACTTGTTGGTTTGAAATTGCAAAATTCTTATAAAAACAAGTTTGAATTGATTATCAATTTTAATTAGTTTTATGTTGATAATTAGATGTGAAGTTAATTTTTATGACAAGTGGAAATGTGAATTTGGATTGTTTTGATAAACGAACAATTTATGTAGTATAACCATTTCATATTTGAGAATAATTTCAACTTTATATATGTATATATCCCAAAAATTTATTTGGCGGATAATCAATAATAATCTCATGATAATGGAATAGATTAGTTATCTCTTTCAAAATGAGTTTTTGTAGTTAATTGTTTTAAAGCTAGATTTTGAAAAGTAATGAAAGTATTTCCACTTAATGAATTGTTGTTTGGTGATTACATAAAGTTAATCATAATTTTACATGTCTTAGATTTTTGGGGAAAAAGAAGATCATTTAATAAATGATATAGCTAAAAGCTTGTTTGAAAATGTAGTTTGAGATTAAAATGGTTTGGGAAAATTTCAAATTTTAAATTGATTTAAAAACTGAAATTTTGTTTGGAAAAATGATGTACTAAAACAACGATAACTTGGGATTTATACTCCAAATGAGTTCACTCATTTTGTAAATGAAAGAGCTTTCAGTAAGCTATAAAGTTTCTTTTTACCACTTTAAAAGATTTTTCCTTTTACTGAGTCTAAAATGGGATTGAAAGTGGATAGACATTTCTATCCTCTTAAGAATTTTTCTAAGATTTAAGCTGAAAGTAAAACTAGCATAACTTTCGAACCGTAAATCCAATTTTGATAAGCTTTATATCACCGGAAAGCATAGACTGAGTAGAACAACTTTCGTTTTATAAAGGTTTTCATATTTTGTTGTTTTCTATGTCAAAACTTGTTTTCTTTATAGCAGGTCTGAAATTATCTATTTTCCCGTAATAATTAATTGTAGTGCTTCTTATTATGGATATGAACTAATATCATCTATTTGAGCTAAGTACAGGTGAAAGAGGATAGTTAGACTATATTTTGAGCAAAATCAAATTCTCAATTTTCAACACTTGAAAATTTCCCAAACTTGAAAATTTCCCAAAGCTTCTTGCTTAGATTTTAATTTAAATTCATTACTCCTTATTTAGAGTAAATAATTTTTTTTGAGTAGTAAAAGAGAGTATAAAAACCCATTCTTTGTGTTAACTTTCATTTTTATAATCGTACAAGTTAGATGGTATTTGAAGAAACCACCTACTTCTTATTGGATTTTCTTTCTGTAATTATTGTCGATCTAATATCGGCACGATTTCCTTCATAGTGTTATATGGAAAGTGTATCGATTATCATCTTATGGGTTGGAGTCCGGGATAAAGTTGTGACTAAATCCCAACTCTAATCGCGAAGCTTTCGAGATATCGATCTCACCCGATTTATCTATTGTGTAGCCTCCAATTCGTTTTCTTGCTTCGAAGGTGTAATGCCTTTGAAATAAAAATATTCTGCTCGTAAAAATTCTATGGTCCGTTAATCACAATAACTACAATTGGGAAACCATATAATTTATTGAGCTATCTTTTCCAAGTTTTCTGTTTTCTTGTGTTGAGGGTGAGAAAGTTAAACTCTAGCATATCTATCTTCCTTTGCTTGATGAAATGAATCGTGTTGATTACTGCTCTTCCCTAGAAATTGCGAGGACACAATTTTTATAAGGGGGAGAGTCTGTAACAACCCGGATTTTGCGATTACCTATTAATAGCAATAGTAATAAATTATAATGAGATTATAATTTAATAATCAAGAAATAAATATATTTGGGGGAAGTTAATTTAAATATATTGTCTGAGTTTAATCTAAAATTTGGGTTTTTTGGAATTTACTTGGGGAAAATTTGAGAAAAAGGGTTGTTCAATCATTTGAAAATGATTAAATATAGAGTTTGGGGAAAAATATATTTAGTTGGGAGTAAACTTGAGGAAAATAAATTTAAATGATGAGTTTGAGGTTAAATTTGAATTAAATGAAAGGTTGGGGATAAATTGAGCTTCAAATTCAATATTTGAATTTGAATAAAAATTTTAAAATGGGAAATATTTTTTTTAGAAAACTTGATAATATGTAAAATTGTGATAAAATAGAAATTTATAAAATTCCTATAGGTTATATTGCAATAAATTGCAATAAAAGTGAAAACGGTGAATTTGGAGCAAAATAGTGTTTTTCTAAACATAATTGAGTTAAAAATAAATGTTAAACAAGTAAATATTGTTTGAAAAAATTTATTTGAGTGTCTAAATAATTTTATTATGGTTTTACATTTATTTGTGATAAACTAAAACAGTTTGGATAATTTTAATGTTGAAATTTGTTAGTTTTGTACAAATAAAATTCAAATTTAACAGTATTTGTAAAAATGGAAATTTATGATGTAAATATGTTAAAATGGTGTTAAAAATGATTAAAATAATTTTTAATATGATTGTGTAGTTTTTTCACATCTCAAACATTTCAAAATTTGTTCATAAGTTGATAAAATAGTGTAATATGTAGACAAATTTGTACCAAGTGTTGTTTTTAGCCTAATTAATCAAACACCTCTTCACACTTAAGATTAATGGATCATAATTAAGCTCATAACTAAGCATTAGCTAAGAAAGGTCTGGAGAAAAATGTTTTGTACGTTCATTTGCTCAGAAACTTTGTCTTCCCCATTCCTAAAAACTAACAGTAAAAGAAAAATCCTAATTCCTCCCCAAAATCCTAAGCTAAACCCTTGCAAACCTAATCAAAATTGATAGGAAATTGATAGCTTTCAAACCTACAAGTAATCTCTACAAGATTCATGGAATTATTTCATCCAAAATCATGTTTTTGTTGGTTATTCCCATCTTGTTGTTCGCATGTTACAACAAACTAATTTACAGGTGATTTCTAAGCTTCTTGAGTGGAAAAGTTGTCTTCTTCAAATTGCTTGCTGCAAATCGCTAATTTTTGCTGCTAATTCAAGGTGAGGGTTCCCTCACACATCCTAGCTTGTTTCATGTTTCTTAGAGATGAATTAGTTTGTTTAATTTGCAAATTCATTTGCTGTAACGTTGATTTTCTGAGCTGCTGCAAACATTGTCTGAGTCCATCTTTGAGACAGCGCATCTCTTTCGTTCCTATCGAAATTCATTGGTTCTTTTTGCAGTTGAAAGATAAAGTGTTACACTATATGCATGCCAATTTTCAACTTAATCTGAGCTCGTTTGGCCTTCTGTTTCATGCCTGAAAGTTGAACCCGAGATGGGTTTCAGGCCTGTACATTTTCTTATTTTTCAACTGCTGCAAACACTGTCTGGGTTCAATTTTGAGACCTCATAAATTCCTCATATTTTATCCAAATTGCAGGACACTTTTTTTGTTTGAAAGATAAGGTTTCTAATATACCCATACCAAATTTCAGGTCATTTTGACTTCGATGAATTATAGAAATATGTTACCAAAGTTTGACCTGGACCATGTTTTTGCCCAGAGTTTTACAGTCAAAACACTGTTTGGGTTCAAATTTGTGACATCATAACTTCCTCAATTTTTTTCCAAATTGCATGATTATTTTTTTGTTTGAAATATGAAGTTTTGTTCTACATTCTCACCAATTTTGTGGTCAATCTGATGCAATATGGACATCTCCTTCATGCCTGGAAGTTGAACCCATGAGGGTTTTCAGGCCTGTGCATTTTGGTCTTCGAACAGTTGCAAACATGGCCTGATTGCATGTTTGAGACAGTGTAACTTTTTCATTTCCAGTCGGAATTCGATGATTCTTTTTTGTTTAAAAGAAGAAGTTCTCTAGTTTGTGAACACCAATTTTTAGTTCAATCAAATATAGTTCGGCCATCTGTTTTATGTCCGCAATTTGAACCCGGAAAAGATTTTAGACCTGGGTATTATTTGACCAAGTGTTTTTATGTCCTTTTTTTGGTCCGATTTTTGACATTTACTTCTGTTTTTGTGATATTTTTGAAGTATTTTGAGGGTTATGATGTCTACCAATAGGTTAGCCCAGTTTTGATGAATTCAAAATTCAAAATTTGAATTATTTGAGTTTAATTTGAATTTGAATTTGAATTTGAGTTAGAGTGGAATTTTGCTTGTTTTTGGTCGTTCTCGAGCACGGTTTTCTCCAATTCTTTTTGAAATGATTTTTTAAAATTTATGGGATTTAAAAATAATTATTATATAATATTTTAAAGTATTTTCAAGTATAAAACCTATTTATTCTTTATAATAAGGGAAATTTCCAAATATGGTTTCCAAATGGTTTTCGAAATTGGTTTTCAAAGCTTATTTTGAAGGTAAATTATTTTCTATAAAAATTACACATTTTTGCACTGTCGAGCGAATGAGAAAGAGAGTTAAACGATTGGGTAAAACGCGTAGTATGGGATACGTGCGTTTATCCTTTCGGTTAATTCCTAACTTGTCCGTTTGATCGTTTTGGCCTACGGGTCTAGTTTACCGATGATATGAGGTGAACCTTTTACTGCTTTGAGTGTAAAATTTACTAGTGGTTAGTAAACCGTTTAGTGCGAACGGGTGGTATGGGGCACATGTTAACACTTTTTGGGTTCCTTTCCGAGAGTTTGTGACACATTTGCCTGTTGGCGTGCCAATACTGGACCTTTGGGTCATTTGCCATTGCGGTGTATTTGTCTTCGGACGTTTGCCATTGTGGCGTATTTGTCTTCGGACGTTTGCCGTTGCGGCGTATTTGTCTTCGGACGTTTTCCATTGCGGCGTTTTTGTCTTCGAACATTTGCCTTTGCGGCGTATTTGCCATTGCGGCGTATTTGTCTTTTGGCGTTTGCCTTTGGACGAGGTACCTATTATGTGAAACAGTACTCGGCAAAAAAATAGTACGTGCAAAACCCTTTTGAGATGATTTTTACCCTTGTGTGTCGTCATTTTGGAATCAGTCTTTTGAACCATTCAGTGGCGATTACTTAGGGATTTTTGGACTCTTGGGAGTTCTTTTGAGATTTTCATTGCCTACACTGGCATGTTGAGATTTTCCTTTTGGCGTATATATATTGAGATTGCCTATTGGCGCTATTTATGAGATTCGCCTTTTGGCGTTGTATGAGATCTTTTTCTCTTTTTCGACATTTGCCTTATGACTTATGTCGAGATGGCTTTTGCTTATGTTTTCCTTAGAGTTGCCGATATGGCGGGTTCGGGAATTACTCTTTTAGGAGTTTACATTTTACTATTCCCTAAACCATTCTTATTGATTTATGATTGCCGATGATATGAGGCATACTACATTTTAGCGACTCATGAGATTTTGTGTTTTATGCTTATTGAAGCAATAGTGTTCTATCACCTAGTGTAACCATATATGCCATACATGTTATATATCCTCCGTATGACTATAGTCTGCTTTCTTATGGTTTCTTCTTGTTTAAGAAGATTATCACTATGATCTTATGCTCTGTTATTCTACTATCACCTTTTACTGATTCGTTTAGCTAGACTGACCCGTGTATTTTATACTCGGGTCAGACCGAGGTGTTTCAGGTTAGGTACTTTTGGACTTAGCCTATTCTGCTTCTGCATGGACTATTCTGCTAGCTCTTTTTGTTATATCTTTTTGTGTAGTATTTTTTGGTTTGCTACTCTGATATGTATATTCTTTTGACTCGTGTTTGTACTGTGGTCGTCATACCATCTATGTGATGTATCATTTTGTATACTTTGTGACGTATCTGTGTATGTGTGTATCTATGGGATTATCTGTTGTTCTGTAATGTGTTTTACATTTGAGTTATTGTATTTTGTTTTGATAGATCCTATAGCCACCTATGACTTTGTATTAAGTATTTATTGGATATGTCAATCCACTTTAATTAAATAAATGGCATTGTCGACGTATTCAATAGATATTTAAGACAAGGCTATAGATGGTCGCTCCTATCCAGCCCTATTCTCTGCATTAGCAGACATTATTACCCAGTAATGCTCTTTGTTAATGTGGGTCTCGGGGTGGGGCGTTACAACAACCTCCATTCTCTACCAAACTTCGCCCATATGTTCAACATCTTCTCCTCCATCGATCCCCCCATGTGTGCACAACTCTGGTTGCCTCTGGTCGTAGCTATGACTCCATGTACGAAACAAGCCCGAAAACCCTAAAATGCCTTCACCTTGACACTACACGCTAATAGAAAATACCACCCCATTTTTCCTAGCTCCATCATTACCCAAGCCACCTCCACAACCAACGCAAAGCCCCCACGTCACCTCGGCCACCAAAAATCGACCAAAACTCATTTCTTGATCAACTTCGCTTATCTCACTCAAAAAACGACTCTCCAAAACAGTTTCAAAAATATTCATTTCCAATGACAAACACATTCGTTTGATCGAAAGATTTAATTGTGATATTTGATTTGTGGTCATTTATAAGTTACTGTAAAATGTATTTTTCTTCGTCTATACTTCATAGTATCAAATGAAACTAATTTTAAATAATCTACACTTTAAAACGACTAACTCCTCTTTTGGAATCATTGTCTAAAGTTTAATGGATTCTGAGATGAAGATTTTTAAAGTTGAAAGATCCTAACTTTCTTAAGGAAACAGAGGTACTGCATATGCTTTTTGAGTTTAAAGGGTGTTCAGCATGATTTGACATATATACAGACAACATAGAAAAACTCATTAACACATGAATACTCGACAAATAAAAGAATTCATTCAAATCTACATGCATATAGATGCATACATGATTTACAGTAAGAAAAAGTTTTAAGTTTACTCATTGTTTTTATAAAAAAAATGAAGTACTGCTATTTTGTTTTTGTTCTCTTTCCTGAGCTTTAAGTGCTTACCTTCTTTAAGGTTTGGAATGGCAGTGTTCTTGTTGTTTTTTTTTTCCTTTTTTTAATGCAAGAATGATAGAATGTTAAACGGGAACAAAAAAGGCAGTGGTATCAATATAGATGGAGAGAACAAGGTTGAAGCTTATTATCATACACATTACTCTCCTTTTTTCCTTCTATTATATTCTTTATTTTGATTAAAAAATTTGTCAACTTGATTTGAAAATTGTGTTCATTTGATTTCCTGTTTGATTTGAAAACTTGAGTGATTTGATTTATTTTGTGCTTGAATAGATATACATTATAGCTTTCCCTTGTTTATATACATACTTCATATAAATATATATAGAGAATTTCCAATACACTTTGACCATATGTAAATATTTTGCCCACTTACACAATATGCAACATGCTAAAGTTTGTATCCTTTGTATAAATTATTTCATACACACTATATTTAACAAACAACCATAATTAGCTACTTACAAGTGTTTATCTCATTATTATTATTTTTTATTTTATAACATAAGTTATATATATATATTATCCTATATTTGAAATGTGAAGTTTATTTAGTTATTTTCAGAAATTTAAATTTAAATTTTAAATATGTTCTCTAGAATATATATATTGTGATGACCCAGAATTTTTAACAATTTAAATTGGAATATTTAACTGATTTTAAATATTTAAAGTTAATTTTTAACTTGAATTCAAATATTATTATTATTTAGCAATTAAGTTATTGGATTTAATGGTGGAATTTATATACATATTTCTATTAATTATTTTCCTTATTCATAATTTTGCATTTCAAAATTTCATATAATTTAATCAATTTATAGATTCAGATATTTCAATATTAGAAAATCCATCTATTCGACTTACAAAAAATAATATTCCGATATCTAAAATTAGTTAACTTTTTTCTCATATCGAATTTTGTTATTTAAAATTTTATCTAATTTTATATAAATAAATTACACTAATAAATCATTAAATTTTATTTTTTACCATTTTAAAATTATATTAAATTTAATAATGTAAAATAGTTAAATTTTTTGGACGTTACAGATCCTCTTTATATTCCTATGCAATTTGATTACCTAAGGAATTCTCTAGCACTTTTAAATATAGGATGTTTTTTGTCTTCCTCATGTCTTCAAAAAGCTCCTTTATAGAAGTTCCTTATACCATTCTTTTAGCATTTTTTTCACAGGTTCAATTTTATATTGGAAAATATATAACAGGTTGCCCTTGCCTTAGTGTTAACCAAGATTTTTTTATGTCTTTATAGCCGTGAAGATTGATCTAAGCATTATTGTATCTAAATGGTATATTTTTGAATTGCTTATTGCAAGTTATCATATTTATCAATATGAGACAATGTTATCCAGTGAATGACTCATTATTTGTGTATATTAGTCTGAAAATTTTGATAAAAATTCATAATTTGTACAAGTTTTGTCTATTTTACTACGATTAGCATAGTTTCTCCTCCCTCTCCATGCAAACTTATTTCCAATGTATTGCATCTCTTAACCTAGTTAGTTGAGTGGTGTTGAAAATATCTTCGTATACATTTCCTGAATTGTTTAAGGGGCAAATATTATTCGTGTTATACATAAACATAATTGATATCACTTGTTACTAACCAAAGATAAAGGAATTGCTAGAAATTTTCTTAACATGCTCCCAAAGTATGCACTTTCCACTTTGTTTGTGTAGCCCATTGACTATTATTAATGCTAGATTGAGTCCTCCACTGTTTTGAAATAACAAAAAATAACTTGGCTATCAGTAAGAAATTTTTTCCTTTTCCACACATTGAGATTCCAAAAGACTAATATATTCTTTTTACTGTCTTCTATCACATTATGAACATAATCCCAATCTAGTCTAAACTTTAAATTAATGCATGAATGTTTTCACTTTGAAGTCTATATTCTAACAAAACAACCATTGTAGGGTTTATTCTATTTATGTGCTATGTTACATCAAATTTCTAGTGAGGGAGTTAGCCCTCCTTGCGTTCCAGATTAGGAATAACACAATAATTGTCAAATGAGATGATCCCTCATTTTTAGAGGATACGGAGGTGAACTCATTTTGCTATGCTTGCTTTTTGAGCTTTATTTTGGACTTTTGTAAACAAATTTTCCTAGGTCAGATTATCAATGGCCTCCATGGTAGTAGTTAATTTGAATTTGAATGGAATTCATTGTTTTTCAGCTTCATTGTCTACCTCTAGAAGGTACTTGATTGAATTCTTATGTTATTGCCCAAGTTGATTCAACCCAAGTTCTCTTATTGACTAACTTCAGTTTTGTCAGACATTGTTTCATCAAATTAAAAAAGGTCAATTCCTCCCACTCTTCCAACAGTCAAGTGGGAGGAATCAGCCCTTTTTTTATAATTAAAATAGACCTATAAATGGTTGTTAGATAATCGTTTATAGGGGAAATGGTTTTTAGAAAACCGTTTAGCCTATAAAAGATTTGTGAAAACCGTTTATAGAAGTAATGAGCTTCCATGTAAAAAAATTCTTGAGACATTTCTTCTTTCCTCCCAATTTAATCCATATCGATCCCAACCCATGAAGACCGTGGGATTGGAGCCCCTAACATCTTGAAAAGCAACACCCGACTAACCACTGAGCTTAAAGATCTTTGTGTAAAATTTTCAAAAAAGATGTTAAAGACTGCCCCCTTGAAGAGCATAATGTCCTCGTTGGTTCATCACCACACACCACCCAGGCGTTGTGCATATAACCCGCATTAGTTGCACACCAACTGACATCCGCAGCATTATAAACACAATTCTAGCCGGGTATAGGGCTTTGATACGAAATGTGACGACCGTGGAATTCGAACCCTACCATTTCAAAAAGCAACACCATGCACTAAGCACAGTGCTAAATGAATTTTGTGTTATCTTTCCAGAATGGATGTTACACCACCCCGCCTTAACCTCCCTTCAATTTTTTTCCTCAAATTTCCATAATTGCCAAAGAAAAGCAAAATTGAAACATATACTCTAATCAATCTACAAAATTCCCTCTTTTCTTCATTTAATTGAAGTCTATAAACCCTCTATCCTTAATTTCTAGGTTTTGTAAATAAATTCTTTTAACAATTTTGATGATGGACAACGCACAACAAGAAGGATCTAGCTCCATCACTCTTGTATGAAGGAGGAGAACACCTGGAAAGTGTAAAAAAAAAACTTTCATTGTCGATGACTATGGATATTGAATAGGCGTTTCAAATGTAATTTCACAAACATTTCTGTTTTGATCGGTTGCAATGCTTCGATAAAGAGTTCATCATTTTCATAGATGGGAAAGAGTTTATGGTATATTGCTTATTATCGTTACAATTTATATATTTGTTAATATCTTTAATATTGAAATAGAGGAAAAAATTACATATGCATCCCATATTAGATTAGAATCATGATAGAATGAGATGTCATGGAGCATACAAACAATATTGAAATAGAGGAAAAAATTACATTTGCATCCCATATTAGAGATCGGCTCATTAATATATTTGGTATATTCATGGATACACACTTAAAAATTAAGATAATAGGTGAATTCATGCTATAGTAGAGCAATGGTGGCAAACAACGCATCCAATTTTATTTCCTAATGCGGAGGTTAGTTTTGCACTGTTGGATTTCATGTTGACATTTGTATCCATTGGGTTGAACACACTTAGTACTCAATATGATGAGAGTTGGAGTCGGTATGGTAATGCTATTCAATTTTGATCGCTACTTGTTGAGTCCGTTATCAAGGTCGGAAATGTTGCTCTATCCCATCTTGTAAAATATTTTGATGAGAACTATCTAATGCAACATTTGGAGAACTATAATCACATTGCTAGAATATTTATGTTGTATACGATGGAGACTCTTATTTCATGATGACAAATGACACAACTAGTCTTAGGTATATAGAGTCGGTTCTTGATTTGGAATTCTCTCAGTAATTTGATTATAGTTCAGCTATTCATGGATATTTATATCAAATTCTAGATGTAGCTACTGTTGGAATTGGTCCGGTCATAGTGGAAAATATAGGTGAATTTAAAAAAAATCCCTTATTGGATCTATATTAGGCCTATGAAGTTTAATTTATTTAGAACATTTCTAAATTTAATTTAAATAAATTTACTCAATTTTATAATTTATAAGTATAATTTAATGTAATTTAAATTGAATTTAATATAAAAGAAATTTTATATGTCATATACATAACTATATGTGTATGCGTATGTAATATAATAATCCATGCAAGGTATAACATAACCGTATATAAATGTTGGGATTTAGATTGCAATGACCATATTAACTCGTCCTATATGTATTAAATGTTATCCAAATATATGTATGTATTGGACTTTTTATTTATATAAATATTAAAAACTATGTATATACGTGTGTGTATGTGTGTGTATATGTATATGTATGCATGTATGTATATTATGTAACTTATATGTAAAATATTAATGATTTATATCTATATACTATTGCATTAAATTTTAAACATATGTATGTATATATATACACGCACATAATATAATTTTTTTGAATCATTTAACTTATATACGTATATATGTATGAATTACGGTAACAAAATTATTATTAGTATATTTAAACATGTATATATACACATAAATAAGTATATTTATAATATCCAAATATGTATATATATGTATGTATATAGTATATTAATTATGTGTGTGTGTTTGTGTATCTAAACCCTTCCAGTTTGAATGCATAGCAAACAAAAAATATTTATATTTTATTGCACTAATATATATATATATATATATATAAATTATTTATATGAAATATAATAAAATAATAATAAAAATATTTTCGTGTGTATTATTTAAATTTTTAGAAATTGAAGCATGATATTTTAAATTTACGAAATTTTTTCTAGAATTTTCTCGATCAAAATAATACTTTTAATTATTTACTTAATTTTGGTCGTTTATTAAATTGATCTATTTTAAAATATCAAGAATTATTTTAAATTTTGATTTTTAGACCGAGAGTTTATGTAATAATAAAAATTTTATAAAATTTAATTTTTAAAACATATCTAATTTTATATGATTTATTTAATTATTATATTAATTTAAGTAATATTAAATGATAGTAAATAAATATTAAAAGTTAATTTGCATCAGTGAAAAGGATAATTTGTGTGGATATGCATTTATAAAATATAAGTTCAACTATTAACATGATATGATGATACAATTAAATACAAGTCCTATAATATCTCTTCTTTTTAAATCTATACGAAAAGACAGAAAAAATGGCATCTTCCTCCTTCTTATCAAATTCATTCTCGTTCAGTCATCTTCCATTCGTCTTCTCCTCGCATAATTTGTCTACAGATGATCTACCTTCTTACTTTATTCCTTCCTCTGTTCGAATCGCTTTTCCTAATTTGGGTTCATCGTCTTTTTTCCACCCATTTTCTCTCAAGAAAGCATACGTACGCTCAAGTGGCTAAAGATACTTTGACGTTACCTTCTTTGAATAATCGATCTATATATGAGAGGAATTGGATCGATGTCATAAAGGGGAAAAAGTTTTGTTTTAGATGTGGAGATGTTTTACATCTAGCAAATGTTTGCAGAGACCCCATTAGGTTCTTTAAATGTGGTTATTTCGGTCATAAAAAGGTTAATTGTCGGAAGTTTGATGTTGATTCAAAGAAAGATTCAATTTCAGAACATGGCTTTTTATTTGTTTTGAAATGCATGAAGTTAAAGAGAATTCTTCTTGACCATTTATGGACCCAAAGAGAAGAAGGTATTGAATTTCTAGAGGATCTAATTAAACATTTTGATAGGATTAACTCGGTTAATATAGGTCAAAATTTTCACAAGAAATTTGGGATCTCTGGTGATGATAGCCATATTAAATTGAATTCGAAAAATCGAATGATCGTAGGGTCATCGAAGAGGCTTTGATATGATTTCGGATGGGATTAGGGTAACGGTTGGTAGTAAGTCAAATTCTTCTGCATCTTTGAAGAATTCGAGAGGATCTGTTGTGGGTAATGCTTTAGTTCTTCCTGATTTATATTTGGAGATACAAAAGTTGGATTTCTTTGATCCTATGCTACTCGATCGTATTATTACACAATTCAGTTCATCTACTCAGCCTTTGGAATCAGACGTTACTATTCGTCTAATCAGATCCTTAAAATTCTGTCTTCAAACCTTGCAGAAAAGTCAAAGGAAAAAATAGTTTCTAGAATAATTTTGGGATTGAAACCTCAAACCCATTCGAATGTTTAAAGGATTCAGTGGATTTTGGTGATTATTCCGATGTTTCTTAAATGAAAAATGACAAGATTCTGGTTGAAGGTAAGAAGATAGAAATGATTGATTGTGTTATTGTTGATAATTGTGTTGGTGAATTTGTTATAGATTCAGGCCATGATATGGTTGAAGTCTCAAGGGTTGAATCTGTCAGTTTGATTGGGGTTTTTTTGAATGAAATTGAGCTTATTGATCTTGATAAGGATTTCCCTATTGATAGTCTATTTCAGGTTGGAGTTTAGGAGCACTATAATCGTATTAGTGAATATATAAATACGGATATTTATAACTCCATAGTCGTAGATGTTGTGGAAGTCAATTACATGGATGGGATTAGTGTTGATGAGGCGGTCAATGATGTTTGTATGGTGAACATGATAAGAAATTTTGAGAATACGAATAATATTCAAATTATTCTATTTATTGATTGGAAGAAGTGGTTGGATAATATTCTTTATGGGGTTAGAGTTTCAGTTTCAGCTTGTTCATTTTAATAATGGTGACAGTAAATGGAAGAATGCAAATTCAGCTGAAGCTTCTAGCCTGAATTCTTGGTATTCTTTACAATCTGGAGATGATAGCAAGAAAATAGAAAGGGGAAAAGGGTTTCTAAATACAGTGCAGTTGCTTTTTCTTGTGAGCCAAAAACTATTAGAAGAATTGCACATCTTGTTAGAGTGGATTCTAGAGCTACAAATAGCTATAGCTGAGGTATGAACTTTTCTTTGGGTAGTACTTATTGTGCTTGTGCATTGAATAATTTTTCTACTAATGATATGCATTTCCTAGCTAAAAATTATAGTTTGATTTGTAATGATAGTCAACTAGATATTAAATATATCAAAAATAAAGAACTAAAACGGGTTAGACCACTTAATAAATGAAATTGATTAGTTGGAATATTGGAGGATTACATGATTTAGAGAAATGTTGAAAAATTAAATCAATATTTAAAGATAATAATATTGATATAGTTTTACTTCAAGAAACTAAAATAGAGATTTTGGACTATCGTATTTTTAAAAGTATAAGGTGTCATATTTTTTATCATTGGGGTTATCTTCCTGCTAGAGGTAGTGTTGGAGGCCTTATGATAGCTTGAAAAGATAGTCGTGTTAGACTTCTACAATCTATTATTAAAGAACAATCAATGCATACAATTTTTCTGACATTAATGATGCTTCTATTCTTAACATTTCTAATGTGTATAGACCTAATTCTAAAATAGATCGTAGGGACTTATGGTCATAGTGTTTAGATCATTGGCTCCTGGTCCATCGATTTTAGGAGGTGATTTTAAAGTTACTATATTTTTAGGTTAAAGAACCCTAGGGAAGGTGATCAAGAAGCCATGGAAAAATTTTCTGATTTTATTATTAATTCTAATTTAATTGAAATAAAATTAAATAATAGACAATTTACTTGGTCTAATAATAGAGAGGTACCTTCTATGGCTTTGTTCGATAGGTTTTTATTAGTGATGAAATTAAGGACAAATATCCTTCTTGTAAGGTCTTTGGGCTTCCATGTATTTTTTCGAACCATTGTCCAGTTGTATTATTTTGTTCCAATGCGAATTTTGGAAATAAAATTTTTAGATTTGAAAAAATGTGGTTATTGCAAAATAGCTTTAAGGACTTAGTGGCTAATAAGTGGTTTTCTATGAATAATTACAATTTCAAATTTCCTGGTAATATTGCTAAGGTTTGGGTTAGAAAGCATAGAGATTTAAGATCATTTCTTAGAAAATGGAATATAGAAGTTTTTGGTAACATTAGAATCAAAAAGGTTAAGCTTATGAATGATATTCTAAATCAAAATAAAATTAAAGAAATAAGAAATTTATATATTTTAGAAAAAATGTTCTTCATGATTTAAAAGAAGAATTAAATAAAATAGTTGTTTAAGAAGAAATAATATAGAAAAAGATCCAGAATTCACTAGATGGATAAAGGTGATATGAATACCAATTCTTTTCATAAAATAGCTAATGGTTGAAAACGAAGCAATTCCATTAATTCTATTTTTATTAATGATGTAGAGATTTTAAACAAGTTAAACTTAATAAGGAATTTAGTAATTATTTTAAAAATATTTTTAGTACTAATAATAAAATTAAAGTTGATTGGGATTTGCTTTACAAAGAAGATTCTAGAGTAGATTTAGTAGGCTTAGATGATCCTTTTAAGAAGGAGGAAATTTTAAGGCTATTAGAGATATGCCTAAAGATAAAGCTCCTGGATCGGACGATTTTCCTATTTTATTTTATGAGACTTTTTGGAATGTGCTTAAAGATGATTTAACTAAAATAATTAATGAATTTTATATAGGTTCTTTATAGCTGGGGAGACTTAATTACGCAAATGTAATTTTATTACACAAAAAATTAGGAGCCAACCAATTAAAAGATTTTCGGCCGATTTCTTTATTAAATTGTTCTTTTAAAATTATATCTAACGCTTTAGCTAACAGATTAAATACTAAAATGAATTCATTAATTGACAACACTCAGACTACATTCATTAAGGGTAGGAATATCACAGATGGTATCGCTCTGGTCCAAGAATATATTAATTACTGTTGCAAGAATAATATCACTTGTACTCTTTTAAAACTTGATTTTGCTAAAGTATTTGATTCTATTGATTGGGATTTTCTTAAAGATGTTTGAATAGCTAGGGGATTCAGTAATAGATGGATAAATTGGATTTTGTCATTGCTTTACATGGGTAACTTTAGTATTATGGTTAATGGAATACTAGGAGACAAAATTCAATCTAAGAGGGGACTCAGGCAAGGGGACCCTCTTTTGCCGCTATTAATTAACCTATCTGCTGATGTTTTTCCAGAATCATTAAACCAGCTACTAATAATAAAATTTTAGATTGTATTGGTAATGATATTACTAGTTCAGTCTTTCTGCTTTACTATTTGTAGATGATAGCATGATTTTCATGTCTCATGTACCAAAATATATCATTGTGCTAAAATTTATTTTATATAGTTTTGAACTTCTTTCGAGATTAAAGATTAATTTTGACAAAAGTTCGGTTTTAGTTTTAAATGATATAGCTAATTTTGAGAATCAAATTGAACTCACTTCAAATTGTAATACAATGAAATTTCCTATTGAATTTTGGTTACTTAATTAGGCCACAAAAACTTAAACATGATGACTGGAATACCATTATTGATAAAATTAATAAAAGATTATCCAATTGGAATAGTTAATTCTTATCAAGAGCGGGTAGAATTGTTCTTATTAATTTAGTTTTATTTGCATTACCAATTTATTATACGTCGTTTTATCGTTTTCCTAATTGGGTATTTGATAAAATTAATAAATTAAGAAGAGATTTTTTATGGGGTTGTGATAATCTAAATAGTAATTCTAAATGTCTTGTAAATGGGAAATGGTTTGTAAATCTAAAAATGAAGGAGGTTTAGGGATTATTAACGTGCATAATTTAAATATTTTATTTTTAGGAAAATGGATGGAATTTGAAGAATTATATGATATTAGTAATTTTAAATATTTTCTAATTTTTGATATTTATAGACCCGATTTAACTTTTCCTTCGGTGTTTAATTTTAATCATACATTAACTGGCAGTACTTTTGTTTAATTTGCAATATTGTATGCTAATTTAGAACTATATAATATAGATAAGGATAAAGATATTATAACTTGGTGTTGGGATAATAGTAAGAAATACACATCTAATTCTTTTTACTAGTTTATTAATTTTTCTGGAATTAAAATGATTTTTTTAAATACATTTGGAAAACTAATGCTCCACATAAAAAGGAAGTACATATGTGGTTAATATTACATAAAAAGCTGAATACTATTAAACAACTAAAAAAGAAAAATATTTTTAATGATAAAAATTGTTATTTTTGTAATGATCAAAAGGAGGATATATTTCATTTATATTTTAAATCTAAGTACACTTTATATATTCTTATAGAACTTCAAGCTTATTCAATTTTAATGTAATTTTTTATTATATTTCAAGTGAATTATATTGGAATAATATTAGATTTCTTTATAAGGGCTTGAATAGATTTTTACGAGATTCCATTTACACTATTACTTGGTATATTTGGTTTGATAGAAATCAACGTATTTTTAACAATACTAACTTAAGCTTAGATCTCTTAATATATGCCATTTCTATATTTATTTTAAATTGGATTTCAAATCCTTATAAATTATACAAAAATTTAAATTTTAAGATTTTTCTTAGAAAAACTAAATTTCGTATAGATTCTTTTAGGAATTCTATTTTCACTAGTTATAATAAGAATAATATATGCCTAAATTTAGATTATTTAAATATTCATTCTAGGAATACACTTTATACTTCCTTATTAGAATATAAATTTTGTTTAATATTTCTATTCATTTTATTTCCTGTTTCATGGTTTTTATTGTGATGCCCCACCTCTATACCCATACTAGCCAAGAACACCATGGAGTAATGTCATCAATTAGCACGGAGAATAAGGCTGTTGAGGAGCGACCACCTGTATAATTGGTTTGTGCGAGTACCGATATGCCAGATAAAAATATAACTTTTCATCCCAAGAGGAAATCCGACATACCGATGCAAAACTCAAAGCTACTACACAGTGACAATAATATCTTCGGAAACAAATATAGAAATAAGCATAACATAAATCAGTCACAGAAGTTCATATCTCAAAAGCGGAAGCAGATATGAATATTACACATAAAAGTGTATATCAGAGTAGTGGTCAAACAAGATCCACAATATCACAAAAGAATAGTTACAAGTGCTACACAAAAGAATAAGCATACATCAATAGTCTATATCTCAAATGTATACAACCAAAAACTACTAATCTAAGTAGTTAGCCAAAAGTCAGAATAATAATCCCAGATGAGGAGTCAAGCAGAAGCACCTGTAACATCTCGGTCTGACCCGAGTATTATTTAATAAGAAAATAATAAACGGATCAGTCTAACTATAAATATCAGATGAAATGATATAGAATAAGAGATATGACAAAAACGTATGATAATAATAAAGCCATACTGTGATAAGTATGTAGTTGAAAATCAACTAGAGATTAATCAATATCACAAGAATCTTCTCAAAGATCAAAAAGAATGTCATACTCTTTATTTTTATTCACCAAACCATAAATATTGACAATTATATCAATGCCAATCACAAAAGTTAATGACACACAAATTCACCATACCATAAATATTGACAATTATATCAATGCCAATCACAAAAGTTAATGACACACAAATTCACCAATACACAAATATTGATAAAACTTATCAATGTAAATCAGGAAAATTGGTGAAAACACAAATTCTAGAAATCATCAATGGAAATCTAGAAATCACAAAAAGGGAGGGGGGAAGGCCTATCAAAAAACGGGTGCATGAAAGCTCGCCAACACGTGTATCACAAAACGGAACGCTATTCCATGGTTGCTAACCATTTATTTTGAGCTAAGGCTCCATTAAACGGCCCGAAGGCCATGGGTCGCTACCCCACCAATTTGAGTCGAAATTCCACAAAAGCGGGGTTTATTCTCCCTCGCAGACAAAGAGACATCGCACATTGCTAGTCTAAATCACAAAAATGATCATCATCGATCACAAGAAGTGTCAATTACACTAAGCTAGTAAATATGTGAGTTTAGCATCATGTCTCATAACCTCTAGCTTAACTTAAATATTTACGAACAAATTGTAGATCTCCACTAGAAAATTATCACAAGAGATTCAATCGAACAAGTCCAAGAATTAACCGACGAAGTAAACACAAGCGTTTCATACCACTTGTTCTACTAAGCCGTTTAATTAGATTTCTCATGCGAGTGAGGTAAAGGTTTGTATATACTAGTAGATTTGGAAAACGGTTATAAGAAAAACGAGCTTTGTAATAAAATAGTATTGAAATCGTTTGGACGAAAGAATTTTGATATTTACTACTAGTGTTAAAACCTTTGTATTTTTAAAGTGACAAATCACAAAATGATTGTAAGAACAATCAATCACCAAAATTCACATTCGTAGACATGAATAAAATCCAAAGAAGTCGATACCAAATCCATTGAAATGGATATTCCCAAAAATTCCGAAAATAGAAGTTATCAAAGGCAACTAAAGTGATAACAACTAATTGGAGAAAAATAATGGATTAAAAATTGGATATTCCAACAGAATAGTCAAAATAGGCAAAACTGGGCATTTCTAGACGTCTGAGGGTTGTTCCAGACATCTGGAATTGGCTTCTGGAAATACTCGGGAAAACCCAACCAGACGTCTAAAGCTCTAAACCAGACGTCTGAAACCAAATCAGACGTCTGGGGGATAGTCCAGACGTCTGAAATTAGTCACTGCCTCGTTTATCATTCCGCCGTGTGTAATTTTTCTCCAGGAGTAAAAACCAGACGTCTGACATTGGTCTCCAGACGTCTGAACCCTGGTAAAGGCAACAGTTTGCCTAGGCCACAATGGCCAAATCAATTAGGGAGCGATCGAGAGAGCAACGACGACTAAGGATTTATGTCAAGCGACAACCCGACCATATAAGCTCTTTGATACACCCCAAACAACATATCCAAACATCCATTGAAGGATTTTCACAAAAATTGGACTTAAAAACCAAAATTTGGTAATTCAACCATACCAATTCAAATCAAAAGCAAATGATCATGAATAGATGTTAGGAATTCATACCTAACAACAGAGATAAGTATAGACAAAGATGATAGATAAAAATCTCAGCTTTTCACAAAAATAAGGAAGGAGAAGCTTGAAAGCAAAGGAAGAATCAACCACACTTCAGCACAACCCAAATGAGCTGAATCTAAGCTCAAAAGAAGAACATTCCCAAAGTTAGGTTTAGGAATTTCTGAAATTGAAAGGAGAATGAGTTGGAGAAGAAGAAGATGATGCTTACCAATAGCTTCTTCTTGAATTTGAAGCTAGAGCTCGAGTTTTGCAAAGAACATAGGGCTTAGGATTTTAGTTTCCACTCTCTTCCTCCATTTTTGATGAAGCTTGAATGTATTAGGAAATTATGAAGGAATGAAGAGAAGAGGGGGTGAAGCTTGGGTCTAATAGGCTAAAACTAAACCAAAGCCCTAAGTGAAAAAGTAGCAAATTTCCACTAACTCTATACATATCAAAGTTTATACTCAAAAAGGTCGCAAACGTCATTTTGAACTCAATGGAGGTAGTCTCGAGTCCTAATTCGAATGTTTGCAAAAAGTATCTTTTTTGGACACTAATCCGACTAACGATGAATATTTAAAATAAGATATTTAAATTTTTAATCGTAAAATATGCGGGTTGTAAAAGACTCCCCTCCTTAAAGAAATTGCGTCCTCGCAATCTTAAGAAATAAATGAATCAAAAAGTAACAACCATAAAAGCATATCAACACAAAAGAAGAAATTCGGAATAAGAAGTTCACCTCAAAGAGCATGAGAAAGTAAGTCCGGATGTGCTCGCTCGATGAATTCTCAGGATTCCCAAGAACAATCATTAGGATTTGAGGACCATTGAACTTTCATTAGAGGAACATCTTTATTTCGAAGGCGTTTAATCTCCGGAGTAATGATACGAATAGGATGTTGCTCATAAGTCAAATTCGGTGAAACTTCAATTTCTTTCACAACACCCGGCTCAATAATAGAATCGGAATCACGAAGGCATTTTCGTAATTGAGAAACGTGAAATACGTCATGAATAGCAGAAAACTGAGCCGGTAATAAGAGGAGATAAGCCACGGAACCAATACGTTCGGTGATAGGAAATGGACCAATATATCGTGGTGCTAACTTTCCCGATCGACTAAAACGTACAACACCCTTCATAGGTGAAACACGAATAAACACAAAATCTCCCACAGAAAATTCTAATTTCCTTCTTCGGTTATCGGCATAGGATTTTTGTCTACTTTGGGCTTCTTTCATCCTAAGACGAATAAGGTCAATCTTTTCTGTGGAATCACGAATAAAATCTGGACCTAAAACCAGCTTCTCACCGGCCTCAAGCCAACAAGAAGTGATCGGCATGGCCTTCCATAAAGAGCCTCAAAAGGTGCCATACCAATAGTAAATTGGAAGCTATTATTATAGGAAAACTCAACAAGAGAAATATGATCATCCCAACTTCCACCAAAATCAAAAACACATGAACGGAGAAGATCTTCAAGAGTTTGATTCACACGCTCGTTTTGTCCATCGGACTGAGGATGATAAGCGGTGCTAAAATTAAGCTTCGTTCCTAAAGCTTTTTGAAGACTCTTCCAAAATCCACTAGTAAACAGTGGATCACGATCACTAACAATAGAAGAAGGAGCTCCATGCAATTTTACAATTTCTTTAACGAAGAGTTTGGCCAAGAGAGGAACGGTTCCATTGGACCGAACGAGAATAAAATGGAAGGATTTAGTAAGTCTATCAACTATCACCCATAAGCTATCATGACCCGAACGAGAACGGGGAAGGCCGTCAATAAAATCCATGGAAATTTGATCCCACTTCCAAATTGGAATTTCTAAAGGTTACAATAACCCACCGGGCCTTTGGTGCTTGGCCTTGATAAGTTGGCAAGTCATGCAACACTTAACAAAGTTAGCAATATCAGATTTCATTCCCTCCCAATAATAAAGTCGCTTCATATCCGCGTACATTTTACTACTACCGGGATGAATGGTAAATTTAGAACGATGCGAATCTTCTAAAATGTCTTTACGAAGATCACTAATATTTGGCACGATAAGTCTACCAAATTTTCGAATACCGCCACGAGAATCAATATCAAAGTCTTTCAAACTTTCATTACAAATTTTATCCCTAAAATTTTGGCTAAGAAGAGACAATTCGGGATCTAGCTTTTGAGCTTCAAGAATGCGGTTTAAAAGAGAAGGATGAGCCTCAAGGCTACATAAAACAAGAGATGAACATAAATCGAAAACACGATCTCGAATCTCACAAGTGGATAAAACCCCAAGATCATTCCATTCGGATATCATCATAGAAACAACCGCTTGTTGCTTGCGACTAAGTGCATCGGCAATACGATTTCCCTTTCCGGGAGTATAAAGAATACCAAGATCATAAGATGCAAGGAATTCGAGCCAACGTTGTTGACGCAAATTAAGTTCCTTTTGAGAAAATAGATACTTAAAAGATTTATGATCGGTGTAAAGAATAAATTTTTCTCCCAAAAGATAATGACGCCAAATTTTAAGGGTGAAAACAATAGCCGCGAGCTCTAAATCATGAGTGACATATCTAGTCTTGGCTGACTTCAATTTCCTAGAAGCATAAGCAATAGCACGTTCTCTTTGCATAAGAACGACACCTAAACCAACGCGACTAGCATCGGTATAAACAATAAAATCTTGGTTTTCCTCGGGAATCATAAGAATAGGAGCATCGAAAAGGAGTTCTTTTAATTTCTGAAAAGAAGCTTCACATTTGTCCGACCAAATGTATTTAACTCCCTTCTTTGTCAAGCTAGTAAAAGGCATGGCAATTTAAGAAAAGTCTTTAATAAAACGACGGTAATAACCCGCTAACCCGAGAAAACTACGAATTTCTGTTACACTCTCCGGTCTCCTCCAATTTTGAATCGCTTCAATCTTGGAAGGATCTACGGAAATTCCGGATTCGGAAATGATATGACCGAGAAACTTCACCCAAGATTGCCAAAAGTGGCATTTAGATAATTTTGCTTTAAATTGATTGCTCCTAAAAGTTTCTAACACAATCTGAAGATGCTTTTCATGTTTTAGAATACACAAGAATATCATCAATAAAGATGAGAACAAATCGATCTAGGAAGTCTTTGAAAACTCTATTCATAAGTTCAACGAAATAAGCCGAAGCATTTGTTAAACCAAATGGCATAACAACCCATTCATAAGATCCATAGCGAGCATGGAACGATGTCAAAGGAATGCTATCCTCCGCAATACGAAGCTGATGAAAACCGGTTGCTAAGTCTAATTGTGAAAAGACTCTAGCACCACTTAGCTGATCAAAAAAATCATCAATCCGAGGTAACAGATATTTATTCTTGATGGCGAGATCGTTAAGCTTGTGGTAGTCAACGCAAAGCCTAAGTGTACCATCGGATTTCTTTACAAAAATAGCCGAAGCTCCCCAAGGAGAGGAACTAGAGCGAATAAATTGCTTCGTCTCCAATTCAGTTAATTGTTTACGTATCTCCTCATTTTCTTTATTGGACATACGATAAGGCGGACGAGTGATAGGTTGGGCTCCAGGAATGAGATTAATTCTGAATTCAATTGCTCGCTTAGGTGGCAATCCTAAAACGGGCTCAAATATGACAGAAAATTCACAAACAACGTGAATAAGAGAAATGGTATCTTCCTCATCATCATGAGGATTCAAAGAATATAAAGATGCTGCAAAGCTGGAATCCAAATCTTTAAGATTAATAGAAATCTGCTTAACAGATTAAGGATGTCGAAGATGAATGGTACGCTCAGGACATAGGATTTGAGCTTCATAGCGGTTAAGCCAATCCATTCCCAAAATCATTCCAAAGCCTAAGTAGCGTATAACATGCAAATCGGCTTGGAAAGAAAAATCACACAAAATAATCTCGACATCTTTACAAAGCAAACTAATTGTTGCGGATCCACCAACCGGATTCGCAATTCTCAAAGAAGTCATTAAAGCAACAACACTTAAAGAAAAAGTATCAACAAGTTCTTTTGATATAAAAGAATGGGATGCACCCGTATCAAAAAGAACTCGAATAGGTTGATCACGAAATAAAATAATGCCATCAAGGATAGAATGAGAAATACCTTGACCGCGAGAAGTGTTGCTAGGGGCTTGTGCCACATTAAGCTTTCCCTCCTTCTTGCCTTGAAGTTTGGGACAAGAAGATAAATAATGATCCGGGCTTTTGCAATAGCGACATGCACGGGGCTTTGAATACTTATTAGCATAATGGTCTTTAGAACCACAATTATAGCATTGCCCACTACCAGAGGCAGAAGTCTTTGCCACCGGAGTTGCTTGCTTCCCTTTCTTATTGGGATAAGGACCTTTGAACTTACCAGGCCTTTTCTTGTTGTTGAAGTTTGGTTTGGCACCTACAACTTCAACATCACTCTCCCTATCCGCCTCTTCAAGTCGAAGAGCGATATCAACGAGTTGATCAAAAGAAACTTCTAATTTTAGAAATAATGGCTTCTTGAGATTTTTGTTCAAGCCATAGACAAATATTTGGTTCTTCTTCAATGTGGTGTTTATGTATTCGACCCCGTATTTAGAAAGTGACTCGAAGGATGCGACATAATCTGCCACAGAGGATTCACCTTGAAAAAGGTCAATGAAACGACGAGCCAATGTCACCTTCTCAGCTTCTGGCACAAACTTTAATTCGAATCGTTCTCGGAATTTCTCCCAAGTAAGATCCGCTTCATTTATTTCAGAAATCAGAAGCTCATACCAGTTTAATGCTCTTTCTGGGAGCATACTAGAGGCCACCTGAACTCGGTGAAGATCAACAAGATTCATGCGAGAAAAGATTCGATCGCATGTTCTTAGCCAAGCCTGGACTTCAATAATGGTTTCAGAACCTTTGAATGGCTTCCCACCCAAGTTGGTATAATCGTTGCACAAGCGTGCAAATCCAGACTTAGGGTGAGTAGGTTCTGGATTAGCACCGGCTGCTTGAGCATTCTTTATTAGATCAAGAAGCTGCTGGGTAGACATAAATACTCCATCTTGGGGAGTAGCACTAGATTGACCTGCGTTGGGACGACCAGGTCTAACCATTTCTCTTCATTAAGAAAGAAAGAAGAAGAAGAAAAAGATTATTCACAAAATGAATATCGAACAATAATGATTGATAAAACAAGGAATCACAAAAGAAAATAGGATAGGACGGTTCGAAGACCCGAATAAAATCCTGAGGCATGACTCCTAAGATGGACTTAGGACGATGATCCTTGTTAAATTATTCTACGTTGTTCCGAAGTTTGGCTCTGATACCAAGCTGTGACGCCCCACCTCAATACCCATGCTAGCCAAGAACACCACGGAGTAATGTCGTCAACTAGCACGGAGAATAAGGCTGTTGAGGAGCGACCACTTATATAATTGCTTTGTGCGAGTACCGATATGCCAAATAAAAATATAACTTTTCATCCCAAGAGGAAATCCGACATACCGATGCAAAACTCAAAGCTACTGCACAGTGGCAATAATATCTTCGGAAACAAATATAGAAATAAGCACAACATAAATCAGTCATAGAAGTTCATATCTCAAAGGCGGAAGCAGATATGAATATTACACATAAAAGTGTATATCAGAGTAGTGGTCAAACAAGATCCACAATATCACAAAAGAATAGTTACAAGTGGTACGCAAAAGAATAAGTATACATCAATGAGTCTATATCTCAAATGTATACAACCAAAAACTACTAATCTAAGTAGTTAGCCAAAAGTCAGGATAATAATCCCAGATGAGGAGTCAAGCAGAAACACCTATAACATCTCGGTCTGACCCGAGTATTATTTAATAAGAAAATAATAAACGGATCAGTCTAACTATAAATATCAGATGAAATGATATAGAATAAGAGATATGACAAAAACGTATGATAACAATAAAGCCATACTGTGATAAGTATGTAATTGAAAATCAACTAGAGATTAATCAATATCACAAGAATCTTCTCAAAGATCAAAAAGAATGTCATACTCTTTATTTTTATTCGCCAAACCATAAATATTGACAATTATATCAATGCCAATCACAAAAGTTAATGACACACAAATTCACCAAACCATAAATATTGACAATTATATCAAAGCCAATCACAAAAGTTAATGACACACAAATTCACCAATACACAAATATTGATAAAACTTATCAATGTAAATCACGAAAATTAGCGAAAACACAAATTCTAGAAATCATCAATGGAAATCCAAAAATCACAAAAGGGGGGAAGGCCTATCACAAAACGGGAGCATGAAAGCTCACCAACACGTGTATCACAAAACGGAACGCTATTGCATGGTTGCTAACCATTTATTTTGAGCCGAGGCTCCACAAAACGGCCCAAAGACCATGGGTCGCTACCCCACCAATTTGAGTCGAAACTCCACAAAAGCGGGGTTTAGTCTCCCTCGTAGACAAAGAGACATCGCACATTGCTAGTCTAAATCACAAAAATGATCATCATCGATCACAAGAAGTGTCAATTACACTAAGCTAGTAAATATGTGAGTTTAGCATCATGTCTCATAACCACTAGCTTAACATATATATTTTGGAACAAATTGTAGATCTCCACTAGAAAATTGTCACAAGAGATTCAATCGAACAAGTCCAAGAATTAACCGACGAAGTAAACGCAAGCGTTTCATACCACTTGTTTTACTAAGCCGTTTAATTAGATTTCTCGTGCGAGTGAGGTAAAGGTTTGTATATACTAGTAGATTTGGAAAACGGTTTTAAGAAAAACGAGCTTTGTAATAAATAGTGTTGAAATCGTTTGGACGAAAGAATTTTGATCTTTACCACTAGTGTTAAAACCTTTGTATTTTTAAAGTGAAAAATCACAAAAATGATTGTAGGAACAATCAATCACCAAAATTCACATTCGTAGACACGAATAAAATCCAAAGAAATCGGTACCAAATCCATTGAAATGGATATTCCCAAAAATTCCGAAAATAGAAGTTATCAAAGGCAACTAAAGTGATAACAACTAATTGGAGAAAAATAATCGATTATAAATTGGATATTCCAACAGAATAGTCAAAATAGGCATTTCCAGACGTCAGAGGGTTGTTCCAAACGTCTGGAATTGGCTTCTGGAAATAGAAGTTATCAAAGGCAACTAAAAATGGTGTATGGGGATAGTCCAGACGTCTGAAGCACTAAACCAGACGTCTGAAGCTCTAAAACAGACGTCTGAAATCAAATCAGATGTCTGGGGGATAGTCCAGACGTCTGAAATTAGTCACTGCCTTGTTTATCATTCTGCCGTGTGTAATTTTTCTCCAGGGGGCAAAACCAGACGTCTGGCATTGGTCTCCAAACGTCTGAACCCTGGTAAAGGCAACAGTTTGCCTAGGCCATAATGGCCAAATCAATTAGGGAGCGATCGAGAGAGCAACGACGACTAAGAATTTATGTCAAGCGACAACCCGGCCATATAAGCTCTTCGATACACCCTAAACAACATATTCAAACATCCATTAAAGGATTTTCACAAAAATTGGACTTAAAAACCAAAATTTGGTAATTCAACCATACCAATTCAAATCAAAAGCAAATGATCATGAATAGATGTTAGGAACTCATACCTAACAACAGAGATAAGTATAGACAAAGATGTGAGATAAAAATCTCACCTTTTCACAAAAATAAGGAAGGAGAAGCTTGAAAGCAAAGGAAGAATCAACCACACTTCAACACAACCCAAATAAGCTCGAATCTAAGCTCAAAAGAAGAAGATTCCCAAAGTTAGGTTTAGGAATTTCTGAAATTGAAAGGTGAATGAGTTGGGGAAGAAGAAGATGATGCTTACCAATAGCTTCTTCTTGAATTTGAAGCTAGAGCTCGAGTTTTGCAAAGAACCTAGGGCTTAGGATTTTAGTTTCCACTCTCTTCCTCCATTTTTGATGAAGCTTGAATGTATTAGGAAATTATGAAGGAATGAAGAGAAGAGGGGGTGAAGCTTGGGTCTAATAGGCTAAAACTAAACCAAAGCCCTAAGTGAAAAAGTAGCAAATTTCCACTAACTCCAAACATATCAAAGTTTATACTCAAAAAGGTCGCAAACGTCATTTTGAACTCAACGGGGGTGGTCCCGAGTCCTAATTCGACTGTTTGCAAAAAGTAGCTTTTTGGACACTAATCCGACTAACGATGAATATTTAAAATAAAATATTTAAATATTCAATCGTAAAGTGTGCGGGTTGTTACATTTATACTCTATAATTCTTGTATATTTTATTATTTAAGCTTCATGGTTTTTTGATTTTAACACGTAGTAAATAATTATATGATATTATTTTAAAAGTTTGATGATTATGTTCCTTTTAGTACCATTTTGTTATCTAGTTTTTATTTTTATCATGTTGCATAAATTTTTAACTTATGGTAATTTGATATTAGTATAATCTTTTCAAGGTTTGTAAAAAATTTATTCCATATTTTAGAGATGAAATATGTGAAAATTGGTGTCCTTAAGATTATTCTTGTTTTTCTTTTGTTTTCTGTTAAATAATTGTAACGACCCAGCATTTTAGATTATACGAAATTGGAATATTTAATTGCTTTTAAATATTTAAAAGTTAATTTTGTAGATTTTATAATTTGAATTTCAAATATAATGATAATTGGCTAAAATAATTGTTAAATTTAATATTGGAAATTGGTAAACAATGGAATCTTGGGATTTAAGTTAACCAAAAATGATTATTAGGGCTTATTAAATTTATATTAATAAGAATGTAGGTAATTGAAATTTTAAGTTGGATGTAAAAGTGGTTTACTCGAGTTTAAAATTTTAAACGTTTAAATTAACATATAAAAATAGCCTTCAGGGGCACAACCTCCATTGGATCCGTAACAATGTATTATTATTGCATTCCAAATTTCATAGCATTTGGAGTTATCATTTGATCATACGAGATAGAAACGCGTTGAATTTAATATCGAAAATTCAATATAATAATTGGCTCAAAAAGCTATCTTCTCCATATGATCGAATTAGGAATCGAAACTTGTTCCATTGCGTTCGGAATAGAGGTATAACATTATGAACGCCTGATAGCACGCCTCGATCGGGATTTGAAATTTTATATGTAAACATTTCAATTTACAATGATATATTGACTTATCCCCCCTTCACATCAGCCCTCATCCTTTCACCTCAGCCAAAAAATAAATTAAAAAAATATTGTTTCTAACAAGAATATCTCTTATGTGCTCGAATTAGAGGTCGTGGCATAAATTTAGGAACTCCGACAGTAAAGGCGAATGGTGTTTTTGTTAAGGCTTCATATAGTTTCCAATTGAAACCGTATCTCATGAAATGATAGGGCACGACCATTGTCAGAGGAAAGCAGCTCAATCTTGAGTTGGGAAGCATCGGATGTAGTGGCAATTATGGCTAGGGATAGCTGGAAGCATGGGGGTTCTTCAGTGGGGTTTGGGTGAGGCTGATGGCATGTGGTGGCGGCAGCAGGGAGAAGAACGCGGTTGTGATCATGGAACATTAGGCGTGCTCTATTGCAGAGGAGGAGATCGCAGAGGGGAAAGAAGCGACCTAGAATGGGCTTCGCGTTACTGGGTGGTTGGTCGGCAATGGCGGCCGGAGGTGAATGTGAAGTGTGGTCAATGGTGGTTGCTGCTGCTCAACTCAATGATTGGGGAAGAGGGATTAGGCGGCTTTTAATTTAAAGAAAAGGTAATTAAATTAATTATAGGATTAGGGATGATTAATTTTTTTAATTTCAATAGGCTTATAAATTTTACAACTTGCTCGTTTTAGGCCCAAATCAAACACGGTTTGTCGCGTTTGGTTCATATTGAAAAGCTCTTCGAAATGGAATTGTTTCGGTGACAATCGAAGCAAGCAGGAATTGTAACATCTCGCCTTTTTGTATGCTTTAAATTGACGGTAAACCACACATGTCAGACTCAAACCATACAGAATGGCGGATTATTATTGGGGTGAATAAGAAAAAGCAGAGAAAGAAAAAACAAAACAGAATCTTGCAGTGAAACGACAAAATATAATAATCAAATGAACAGTTCATGAAGATATTTTACAAAAAAATTGATTATACTTATACAACACAGAATTAGAGTTACACATACCAAAGAGTAATAAATAAAAATGCAGTGGAACAATGTGATGCAGTGGAACAATATAGTAAATAATAATAATACAATCTTCATCTTCGTTCTCTAGAAGTAAGGTCTTCAAATCCTGAAACGCTCAGACTAACAGTAGCTAATTGAAAAGACAAAACACTCGAGTCAGAACTAAAAGATCTTATGTGGGTTAAATCAATAGAAAAATATATGAGTAGAACGGCGTCAGAGATATTTAAGGGATTTGACATCTCCTTTCCAGTGTCTAACGTGAGTGCAGTAACTTAAGAGATCCTCGGGATTCACATCACCTAAGGATCCGTTAAACTATTTGCTATGTAGTAACATTTCGCTATTATAATAATGCCTATAGTAAAATAAACTTACTTTTAAACAGTGTTAATGAGTTACCTAATCTCCCCCTTTACACAATAATAGTCCCAGTAATCCATCCAGTATCAACGTATCTCCAGATCGGGAGACTACCCTAAATACTTCACGGGCTACGGGAAAAATCCAAACTCGTACAAGGCGCGATATGGTATGTGACACGGCACAACTAGGCAATGCCAGGGTAGATATACCAATTACGCTTCCGGACCGGTGGTAACGCGTAGCAGCTACTACCGCTCACCTTGTGCCACACCCCCAAAATCGAAAAGGCCCCAATCAATCACAAAGTAATAGAATGGTATCGAAAGAGTGTGTCCGAGAAAAGGTGCTACCTTCTTAGCTCGTCGATCGCTCCTGTTTTAGCCACCTTATGCCAACTCACGGGAGTTGGGTCCACGTATATACCTTAATAGAATGTCACCACCATCCTACTTCATTCTAGAATCTCCACCGCGTACACGGTTGTTAAAGTGGTTTTCGGAGTTGGCAGAGAGTATGATAACTTCCGATCCTGGTCTCTTTAACAACCAAACGTTATTATAACACTGCGGTCATTTTCAAAATAATTTATACTTCAAAACCAGAATATAATATCAATTTCAAAACCACATAAATACGATATCATTTCCATTTCAAAAACCAAATCAATATGATATCATTTTTATTTCAAATATATCCTTTTCCAAAATCATAGCACTTTCAACGTTATAACACTTCGAAATCAAAACACTTGAAATATAACACCTTCAAATTATAATAGTTCGAAACTCATAATTTTGAAACATAACTTCCACCACTTAAATGGTTTAAATATTAAAATACATTATATAATAAAATAGCTTCTTCAATTTCACAAATCAATTCCAAAACAACTCGAATTTCTACATTCTAAATTTAACTAAATCCCAAATCATAAATTTCAATTCAATCCAGTTTCCAAATGAACTATTCCAAATTATATTGATTTCAAATGTATTTGATCCACATAATAAACCATTTCAAATTCAATATATTTCAAAATTTAAGTATTCCACAATTTTAAAACTAAGTTTGGTATTTAAATACTTAACCGTATTATCTTCAATAAAAATCAAACTTATTGTTAAGCTTATTCTATATTAAAACAAATTATACATAGCTTAAAATCAAGGATAAAATAACATTTATATAATATATAAAATCAATATTTATCTAAAACCATATATTTCTTTACAAAACCATAGAAATCATTTCAAAATATTTTTATATATAGACCGTTCAATCCGTAATTTAAAATATAAATACGGTTATATATCATTTTAAACCGCAATCCGGAGTGAAATAAGAATCCATAACAAACTTGCAGTTTATAACAATATAAAATACAGCATCCATTCATCCAATATCAATCATCAAACACTCATCACAATCATCATCCATTTAATCAATAACATCAATATAGAACAGATAATAAGCAACAGGTATTTACTAGCAGTTTATATTCAATAATAAATTAAATAACTATATTATTCAAATAAATTCAAATAAACTAAGATGATGGTTCAAAATATGCCAAGCAGTCGTAAATAAATATCTAATCATATCATAAATCAGTTTAACAAACATATGAAATTTTAGAAGTTGCGAGCGGATTAAAACACTCACCTTTTGAATTTAAATTGAATTTAAATCCAATTTAAACCCAAAATTTGAATTGTCTTAAAATCCATCCAAACCAGTGCCAAAATGACCGAAATTTTGATACGATCCTAGCGGAGAAAACCGCGTGTGAAACGAACCTCGTATGAGAAAGTTATGCACGTTAGAACGATTGGAATCAAAATTAAAATAAAATAAAATAAACTGAACGAACCATACAGAAACAGCCACATCATCACCACTGCTCAGGCGCATACGAACCTCGCCCTATGCCAGTGACGTACGCATCTCCAAATCTCATCGTGGCCTGCCTGACACCGCCGTCGACCATAGGCGTCCCGCACGACCACGCGACCACCCTTGTCCTCCCATGAATGCAGCCGCCGCCGCCACAAAAGCAAGCCCTAGTTCAAATTTGAACGCCAGATCCATCCGTCGATTTGACGCATCAACCACATAGATGAGGTCCCATCGGTCCACTCTACAATACCACAAATTGATTCGAGGAACGGACAAGTTTGGTCGAGACGCGACGGACAGTCGTGAACAGCTAATCGATTTTCGGCCACACCGAAACCTAGATTGAAAAATGAATCATATGTTTGACTTGCACTCGTCGAGAGCTTCAAATCCATATATAATTCGATGTAGTTTGTGGAGTTTGATTTTTGAAGTTGTATTTCGAATTGAAATTGGATTGGGAAGATTGTGGTTTTCAGCCATTGAGGAAGAGGAGCAACAGAAGTTTTTGTACGTACAAAAATGAGAGTTAGAAAGGCTGCTAGGGTTAATAACAGGGTATTAATAGACACAGCTGAAAATAGAATAGATGAACAAGTTCGATTTACACTTGAACGATGAATGGCCCGAAGAGCCCATTCTGACTCCGGAACGAAATTGGATCAACCCATATATCAAAATAGATGTTTTTGAACATTTTAAAATCAATGGAACAGGTTTCAAGTCCAAATTCAATCGTATGAAGAAGTTACATTAAAATCAACATATCTCAAATTGATTTCAATTAGTTTCAATTAAATTGATTTCAAGGCGTTTCGAGTCCGTACGATCAAATGACAAGTCCGATCGCTATGAAACTTGAAATCCTACTATAATTCACTGTTGCGGATCCGATGAAACTAGTTTCATCAAAATCCGAGTCAGTGGCCAATATGGCTATTTTTACATTAATTAAATAAATTAATAATTAATAAATTAAATCAAATTTTAAATTTCAGTTCTATAATTGACCATTTTTATCGTTTTTTAAATTTCTTAACCATTTTCACTAATTTACACAAATTTAGATGTCAATTTAGAGTTGATTAATTTATCAACTTCAGTATTAAACCAATTTTCATTAAATTCAGAAATTATAAATTTAATTTCCAATAATTCCATTTAATTTACTTTTCATTCTATTATTCAACTCATTGTTGTCAAATGGATGAAATTAACCTTGGATTCAAGATCTATTACATTACTATTCTCAAATTCCATGTTAATTTCATTTAACGTAATATTCAGATATTTAATTTCATTTAATTGCAATTAATCCAATTATTATAGTTCAAATCCCAATAAATTGATAAATCTTTATTTCCATTCTTTCAATTCAACAAATTGTCCTATTATGAATAACATTAACATTATTTCCAAATATTAGCTTAATTAACATAAATGTAATATTTTATTTAGATTTATTGCAATTGATTCCAATTCAATTTAATGGATTAAAAATATATCGGTAACGTATAATAATTGTTGCCACTAACTCTCAATCATACTTTTATAAGTTATCATTCCCAAACAATGTTATAATTACTTATAGAACATTGATTTTATTCAATTACTATTTATTATATTAATTCATTAATTAATTCAATATTTACGTTTGTTTTCTTATGTTAAATTTATTACCAAGTATACATTTACCTTATTTCAACTAATTGGAATTCCATTCAAGTTGTAAATAATTAACTATAAATAACATTGTTACATTTCACTTTAGTTATTATTTCATTATTACCATACAACTTTTTATTTCTTCCAATATTAAATAACATGATTCATCAAATTAAGAAATTAAATTATCGAAAATTTATAGGTTGTTACACTCTCCCCCACTCAAAACTTTTCGTCCCCGAAAAGGAAAGGAAGGGAAAAGAAAGAATTAAATAATCAATACATCTTATTCAAAAATACTAACTTTATAAACAAATAAATTTACAAAATTAATTAATTTAAATAAAATATACCAATTTATAACCGTTAAATCTTTTTATACTCAAATTAATAACATTTGGAAAACATTTTTCAAAAATTTTCTAAGTCCAAAATTTATGGAAAGTCTCCGCAAAGTCTCCTTTGTATGGATAGGCGTGGGAGAAAATATAATATCAAATATAACCAAATATCACATATATTTTCCAAAATAATATATCCCAACACGGGAAAACATATAATGACGCTATAAAACCGTAATCCGTAAACATACCTATTTGTTGGCAATTTACGCCTATTTTATGAAACCGAAAGCAGTAGCAATTGCTTCTATAACCTGTATTTCACTTATATAATCTAAAAGGAGTTAATAATTATATAAAATGAAACATTTAAAGTTGTTTCAATCAATAACAAACAAATCAATACAACATAGCAGCCATTATACAATCATCATATAAAATCAACACAAATCAATTATCCATTCTTATCAAACAAAACAAATAGTTGTTCGGGTTTAGAACTTTAAATTGTACGGAATGAAAAAAAAATTACCAGGCGCACCGTCTACTCAATAGTCTTAGGTGAAACTAAATAGATTATTCATTCTTCCAAACGTTTTTTAAAGTATCCTTGCCCAAACAACCATAAACCAATAAACAATGACCACAAACATAAATTAAGTTCATACTTATAAATTTCATTTCACATTGCTTCACTTCTTTTTCATTCATATATTGATTTATCTTTTTAATTTATATTTTTTTCCTTACATTTTTCATTTATTCATTTATTTATAGTATTCATGTGCAATTCAATTACTTAGCATATCAATACATTAACTTAAGTCTATAATCATACATTTACTGCATTCATCTTTTCTACTTATTTATTTATAAATAGCTTTAACCATTCACTATAACATCAAATTACTATTTATAAAAGTAATTCATTAAACCTTTTTATTACATAAGTTTTACTTGTAAATTTTTCCATTACATTTTCTTATCATACATTTCAACTTTAAAATTGGTAAGTTATATATATGCTTTTTAAGAATGCACGTGAAAATTATTCAAGTTCATCTTATTTCTTTTAACAAATTAAATGTTCAATAATCATATCCTTTGTTTTTATAGGTTACATATTTCAACTTTCTAAATCTTCTTTTTTTAATTAGAGGTTCCAATTATTAATTAGTTAAATTCCATTTCACTACAATAATTGAACAAATAATTAACGGAAACTTAAGAACTAAATACCGGGTTAAATTTCAAATCATTTTAAAATAATAGATAGATATATACACTTACAATTTATATATCCGATTGTATTTAGAACAATTTGAAATTTATATTTGTTTATCAAAATAAATCTGTAGTAAACTTACTACAGTGGCCTTCCCACTTCGAAACTCGAAAATGAATGTCGATGATGTGTGTCACGTATCACCGAAATTATTTTCCATTGATAGAGAAGGGAGTATAGAACTTATTTCTTTCCAAAATTTTCATTAAAAATAATTCTTTCAAATCTTATTAGAATATTTATGTCAGAAAATACTTCTAAATAATATTATTATATTCCAAATCATTCAAAAGAAATTTTCCAAAATCCCAGAACTCAAGTTCTAAGTTTCCAATCTTTCATTTATTTTATTTCAAATCCTATTTTCAACTAATATCTAAAAATTTCACTACCTAACAAACAAATATATTACAACCAAATATACCATTTATAAAATATATTATTTTATATATATAAAAATAGACAATAGGCAAAATTATTTCATTCACCTATGTTTCAAAACAAATATTGTGTCGGTCTGTCTTATTAAGTGTTTAGAAATCCCTATTGATGTCATAGCGTCCTATGTACCAACCGGAATTTATAATACGAAATGGGACAAATTAACACAATATAAAAACCTTTCTATAACACTAACAAATACGCTCTCCTATATATATATACTCACAGTGACTCATCATAGGGTATTACTACGCTATTAATAAAGAGTCAGACCCCACAAAGCTAAGGTTTATCGCAGAACCAAAGCTCTGATATGAAATGTAACATCCCACCTTTTTGTATGCTTTAAATCGACGATAAACAACACATGTCAGACTCAAACCAGTCAGAAGGGTGGATTGTTATCGTGGTGAAGAAGAAAAAGTAGAGAAAGAAAACAAAAAACCGAATCTTGCAGAAGAATGACAAAATATAATAATAAAATAAACAGTTCATGAAGCTGTTTTACAAAACATTTGATTATACTTATATAACACAGAATCAGAGTTACACACAATAAAGAATAGTAAATAAAAATGCAGTGGAACAATGTGAAGCAGTGGAACAATATAGTAAATAATAGTAATACAATCTTCGTCTTCGTCCTCTAGAAGTAAGGTCTTCAATTCCTGAAATGCTCAGGCTGACCCGAGTGAATTGGAAAGACAAAACACTCGAGTCAAAATTAAAAGATCTTATGTGAGTTAAATCAATAGAAATAAATATGAGTGGAACAGCGTCAGAGATGTTTATGGGATTTGACATCTCCTGTCTAGTGTCTAGCGTGAGTGCAGTAACTTAAGAGATGCTCGGGATTCACATCTCCTAAGGATCCGTTAAACTATTTACTATGTAGAAATATTATGATATTACAATAATGCCTATAGTAAAATAAACTTACTTTTAAATAGCGTTAAGGAGTTACCCAATCTCCCCCTTAACACCATAATAGTTTCAGTAGTCCATCCAGTGTCAGCGTATCTCCAGATCGAGAGACTACCCTAAATACTCCATGGGCAACGGGAGAAATCCAAACTCGTACAAGGCGCGATAGGGTAGGTGACACGGCACAACTAGGCAATGCCAGGGTAGATATACCAATTATGCTTCCGGACCGGTGGTAACGCGTAGCAGCTACTACCGCCCACCTCGAGCCACACCCCCAAAATCAAAAGGGCCCCAATCAATCACAAAGTAATAGAAGGGTATCGAAGGAGTGTGTCCGATAAAAGGTGCTACCTTCTTAGCCCGTCGATCGCTCCTGTTTTAGCCACTTATGCCAACTCACGGGAGTCGGGTCCACGTATAAACCTCAATAGAACGTCGTCACCATCCTACTTTATTCTGGAATCTCCACCGCATACACGGTTGTTAAAGTGGTTATCGGTGTTGGCAGAGAGTATGACAACTTTCGATCTTGGTCTCTTTAACAACCAAACGTTATTATAATACCGCGGTCATTTTAAAAATATATGCTTTAAAACCAAAATATAATATCCATTTCAAAACCATATAAATATGATATCATTTCCATTTCAAAAACCAAATCAATATGATATCATTTTTATTTCAAATAAAACCTTTTCCAAAATCATAGCACTTTCAACGTTATAACACTTCGAAATCAAAATACTTCAAATATAACGCCTTCAAATCATAATAGTTTGAAACTCATAACTTTGAAACATAACCTCCACCACTTAAATGGTTTAAATATTAAAATACTTTATACAATAAAATAGCTTCTTCAATTTCATAAATCAATTCCAAAACAGCTCGAATTTCTAGGTTTTAAATTTAACTAAATCCCAAATCATAAATTTCAATTCAATCCAGTTTCCAAATAAACTATTCCAAATTATATCGATTTCAAACAGATTTGGTCCACATAATAAACCATTTCAAATTCAATATATTTCAAACTTTAAGTATTTCACGATTTCAAAACAAAGTTTGGTAATTTCATATATATATATATATATATATATATATATATATATATATGTATGTATATATCAAATCCAATTTTCTATTATTTAATTTCGAAATATTTTACTTAATAAATCCATTATCATTTAAATAAAACTCAAATTACAAATAACTAAATATTTCCTTCAATCTATTTACTTGAAAAATTCATTTAATTCGCCTTAAACAAAAATCAAATAATAAAAATCATACCTTCTAAAATTTCAAATTTTACGAATTTCACATCAAATTATTTGAGTTTAATTCATAAATAACTTCAATTTCAAATAAATCTTAAATTTATCTTCCAAACTTAATTTATTTAAGTCTTTATAAACTCTATATTGAAATATAATTTAAATACTTTAACGACCCGACTTCCTATCTCCAGGAAATCGCATCATCTTGAAGAAAGAAAGAGATAGAAGAAGAAAGAAAGAGAAAGAAGAAAGACAACAATATCAGAGAACTCACAACGGAACGAATAAAATATAATATATCACATAAAATATTACATAGTATCTTATTACATCAGAGTACACAACTTATTCAATCACATATTAAACAGTTATAAACATATGTCTAACCATACAACTCAAGTACAACAGATACAGATACCAAACAACACAGTAGAACCATAATATATCTACACGTGGAATCCTCCTGCTCCATATCTCCTCCAGAATTCGTCAAGCTAACCTGAATCACTTGACTACTCATACATAATATGAGTACCCAAGAGTTTAATAAAACAGAAAATAAACACTCGGGTCAGACAGGGGTCTGGTGTGTGTAAACGGTTTAAATTGCTTAACTTTAGAAGAAAAAAAACTTTCAAAAGAAAAGGTATCACGTAAGACTTCCCACACATAAACATGGAAATGTTTTTACCTTACGCTAACCAAAACGTTTGATAGGAAATCCAGTGATATTATAATAGTGTCTAGGGTTTTCAAGTAAATAAGAAATAGCCAAAATTGTTACATTTATTAAATTCCAGCTACTAGCCACAAAAGTGGGTAATACAATCAAAACCGTAGGGTTTCGTAGGAAGAATGGGTTTCCATCAATGGCAGGGCTACTGGGGTACCGCCCGTCACAGTACGCGGCCTCGATCACCGTACCGAGGAGTACGCCCGCTCCCTTGCAACACAAGGCCGGGACCATTCCTTACTGAACAGTCCCGAACAAGACAACCCCGGCGGTTGTCCGGAATTCAACCGCCCCACACAGCCGAATAAAAAGGGACTTCTAGACAGGGGTAAATCTTGCTCTCCAGTGGGAGCTACCCACGAAGCCTTGCTGCACCTCCCCTGTTTTAGCCATTCCCGGTTGATGAGGCTTGAGGCTGCGATTACCTTTATAGAACACATCTATCTTAGAATGCTCATCGTCCACCTGACGATGTTCTGAAAGCATTCAATCCATATGAGTTCGTTCCTGGTTCGAACGAAATCGAAGGCACTATCTCGTTGCACTCATTTTAGAATCACCCTCAGAGTCAACGACCATAGCCCTTGCACTCTAAATCACCATCTCGAACCTATAAGTACTATTCCGTCAAACTCATTACGGAATCACCCACAGAGTTATACTGACGTATAGCCCTTACACCTCGAGTCTTCACTTGCTCCACTTGGATTCACGACCTAACGTTTAATTGGAATCGATGTGGTTTTCGGATTCCAAATATGGAAACCCGATCCCGGTCTCACCGAAACCAACGCCATTTTAATGTCCAAGTTGTACTTAAGGTTTTATTTAAACATTTAACTTATATTTAGGATGACATATAACAGATAGATGAATCACATTATCACAATAGGTAATTCCTAACAACATTCATCTCACAACAGCATATCACATAATAGAGATATCCAGTATCAACCAAACACTCAATATCAATCGTCCAATATTAATCGTTAAATATTGATCATCCAATATCATTCAATCAACCAATATTAATCAATCAACCCATATTGATCAATCATCCAAATAGAATTGATTATCTCTTAATCAATTGGATTACCATAATCCTTCTTTATTAATTATTATTCCAAATAAATAAATTAATCATCTCTAATGATCTTCCTTAATTAATCTTCCTTGATTAATTACACTTTTACATTCAAGTAATTATCCTTATCCATATTCAGTAATTAACCTTTAATTACTATCATTAATTATAAAAATTAACGATCCTTCATTTACTTCCATTTATTAATTAACTATAATTAATTATATTAAACCTTAATTAATTACAATTAATTAATCACACTTCAATTAAATCACTTATATTAATCAACCTTGATTAATATCATTAATTACATTAATTAATGGTCCTCATTAATTAATAATTACTTTAAATTAACTAATTAACTTGTAATTAATCAACTCATTAATCATAATCAGTAATTAACAATTTGTAATTACTTATCTTAATTAATTAAATTCTTAATTAATTATATTAACCCTTGATTAATTAATCTAATTAATCAATCTTTAATTACTTCATTAAGTAATTATTAATCAATTTAAATTAACAAATAATCCTTAATTATTACCTTATTAATTAATTACATTTTAATTAATTACCCTTAGTAATTAATCTTAAATTAATTACATTGATTTATTAATTAATCACATTCATTAATTATCTAAAATAATTAAGTAATTAACTCTTAATTACTTACATAAGGAATTATCTTCTAATTACTTTATTAATAAATCTTGATTACTTCTTAATTAATTACTTTATAAATAATTATTTTCAATCCTTAATTCTTAAATTAATTAATTACTTCATAATTAATTAACTTCAAACAAGTAAATTAATCAATTTCCTTAATTGATAACATTTAGTGATTATCCATTAATCATTTCCATTAATTATTCTCATGAGAAAATTCTATTAATTACTTCCATAAGTAATTATCATTCTTAATTACATTCAAAAATTAACCATTAATTACTTCATTAAGTAATTACACTTAATTGATCCATAATTAAGTGATTATTTAAAAATTAAATAAACAATTAACTAATTTTTTTAAAATTAATTAAACAATTAATTAATTAACTTATTATATTTCAAAATCTTTAGTTAATTAAGAAAACATCATTCTTAATTAAAGTTTTACTTATTAATTAATTACATTTTAATTAAGTACCTTTAAATTCATATCAAAATAAATTAATCATAATTATCTATATAGATAAGTTATTTGAAAACTAATCCAAATTTAATAACTTAAAGATAAACCATTTCTATTGGTTTACAAAATTTATACGAATAACTTAATTGGAAAATAACGTTTGGAAATAAATTCTAAAACTTAAAACATCTAATTTGAACTTATAAATTTCTAATAGAAATTTATACTTAATCTTTAAATCATTACTTAATAACTTGATTTAATATTTTAAAATGAAACATTCCTTTGAATTAAAATTCAAAACACTTTTTTTAAAAAAAAAATTGAAATTCAAACTTTACTTAAACTATTAATTTCAAATTCAAACCTCTCAACATTTTAAATTTGAAATTGAATTCAATCAATATATATATATATATTTAAGTTGATTAGCTTCCTATTTACACAGAACAAGTTTTAACAACTTATTTCCTTTTTAATCAAACACAAGTATTATCTGCAACTAATCACTTCAGAACCAAGTCAAACAACTCGAGTACGATCCCAGGATTCACTTGCGTCAACCCCGAAGCAAACACACCCCACATCAACTCCGAGTCGAACCCGAGCAATACGCGATAACCCTCCCGAGACTTCATCTCGTCTTCCCCAACATAACTTCCCAGTGCACATGCACTTGCACGGTGCACGTGTTCAACCTCTTCCGGCCACCCACGATCATTGCGCCTATCGCCGACCATCTCACTAACCCACACGAGCTCGACACCACACCCAGGTCCAAAAATATGCGCTCGATTCGAAATTTGAACTTTCGAACCCAAAAAGTTCGAACAACATCTGCTGCCACCATCCAAAAATCTACCACGTTTATCACCACGTCGCCGTTAAACCTCGCCGACACCCACATCGATGCGTCACGACCTCCAGCACAAAACTACACCATCGCGATAGCCTCCGGACCATTTCCCCATGTCGCAATTCAACTCGACAGCAAACCGAACCTCAAACAAGCTTAAACCCTAATTCAATCAAATTCGAACAAATCATACATAGGAAAAGTTATTCAACATTTTTCCTTAATTCTACACTTCAAATGCTACCTTCGATCCAAATTTCAACTCGAATCATCGAGTAGTTCAACGGCAATCACCAAAAACTCAGAAAAGTTCAGACCCAAAATTCACGATAAATACCCAATTAAAATTTACAATTTATATATCTAAATTCGTGATTTACCATCACGATTACATGCATGAAACTCATTTTCAAATTTAAGACAGTAGATTTTTTTACAAAAACTTAGTTTTATTGTAAAACTTTTGTTTATACTTATCTGTTGTTCTAAAAATTATGGAACTATCTTTAAAATCTTCATTTTTCATTTACAAACAGATTTTGTTCATGCATTCAAAACTAATATGGATCAAATTGGAAAAAATTTGGATTTCTTGAAATAAAAGACACGGTTTTCTTCTTAATCAAATAGAGCACAACATCACATATATAGTCTAAGTTGTATATAGATATAACTATAAATTTAATTATAAAAACTAAATCAATTCACATGCAATAAGATCAGTATTCAACTTGACTGCTTTTAAAATCAATTTACTCACCTTGATTATATTGCAGAACAGATTTTAATTCTTTTCTCCAGGCTCTTGAATAAATCTGAAAATTGCTTCTGATATGCTTGCTGAAGAAAAACTTTGCATGTCATCAATTTGTTGTTTTAAACTTGCTTTTGATTTTTGCAGATTTGTATATGCAGATGAACATCCCATAATTGCAGATTGAGATTTGAAGCTCTACTTGCATTTGCAGGTTTAAATTTTCTTGCAGATTTCAGGTTTTAATTTACTTCAGATTGATTTACTTTTGGGTTTTCATTATCAGGTTTTGAGATAATTTTCTGTGTTAACCATTAATTTGTAAAATGAAGAAAGGAAAAAGAAATGAGAGCAAGAAGGAAAACAATTTTCTTTCTATGTTTATTAAAGTTAAAGAAAGAATAAATTTTTTAAAATAAAGACACATGTTATTTAATTTTTTTTACACTTGTCACTTAACTAGCTTAATTTCTTTACATGTGTTTTAGAGATGCCTTAACATGTTTACATTTGTACTTAAGCATTTTTAAATTAATTTTTATCTAATTTAAATGAAAACATAAACTAACATATTTATTTACTAAGTAAATAAATACTTACGTATATGTAAATAAATTTACTTTTTAAAGGAAATATTCTAAAACTAATTATAATACAAATATAATTATACATCTTATGCATACATTTATAACCATTTAAATCTAAGCATTTTAAAACAAAACAAAGCTTGTTTAAATTCTTTTTAAACTATCATATTTTAAATACTTTAAAAGAAAGACAAAACAAAACTTAGTTTAAAACCTTTTTAAACTATCCTATTAAAAATAAATAACAATCTTATATTTGAAAATAAATGAATTAGTCTTTAGATTGGCTTTTGAAGAATATTAATTAAACCAAAGTTCTAATTACATACATATGTAGATTATCAATAGATCTAAATTAAATTTTCAAAACAATATCAAATTATAACATATACATACATATATATTACAATTTGAAAATTCATCTTTAATTTAAAACAAAAGATCTTCTATTCCCAATACATATCCAATGTATATATTATAAACAGAATAAAATTTGATTAGCTTTGAAAAAAAAATCTTATCCATTTTAAATTGTTAAAGAGATATTGATCACAATTATCAGATTAAATATTTTTTATCCTTTAAAAGATTAATTTAACCAATTTAAATTAAAATTATAAAGAAAATTATCAAATCAATTAAATTATTATTGCAGATTATTAAATTGATATTGCCTCAAATTCCGGGTCGTTACAATCCTCCTCACTTAAAAGAATTTCATCCCCGAAATTTAGAAGCAAAGGTAATTTAATAACCCAGCAAAGATTTTAATTCAATCAGCAAAGCATACCTATCAATCAGTTACTAACAACCAAAGCAATCAATCACACAAACAAACTTAACTAATTATCCTGACATGCGTCAGAATAAAACTCTAATACTATCTCGAGTTTCCCAAATATAAATCACTGGGAGACTCGCTCTACAGAAGTTAAACTAACAAACTACACCACCAAAATCTAGAGCTCCTCTCTTCTCTAGATCCATCAATCTGAACAGAACATCAGACTATACCCAAGTCTAACACAACTTCCAAATCCAACTGAATGCAGATTCCACAACCAATGATGAATCATACATGTACTCTCTCAGAGATACGTGAAATTCAATGAATTCCAGCTACCCAAACTGGCAATTCAATTTTATCCTATCAAAACACAAATAAGAAATCCCAAATGCCTCAGAACTAGCTATCCAGTCTTACCCAACTACTACTCTCAAACTAGAGAAATCTTAACAACAATGAAGTCTCCAACTTCGAATTCCAAACTTCTTATCTCATATCTGTATAACTCAACAGACAATCCTGGGTTGCCAATTCGTTCCCTGATTAGCTCAAACTATGCTAATATTTCCAGAAACAACTAGACCAAAGCAAACTAGTTTCTGGATTCTATCCAACAGAAAAATCTTCCTAAATCCATCGAAATCCAGAACACAAGCTCTACTTCCCAAGCAAAAGCAAACTGAACTTATTTCCTTCCTTGTACAGCTGCTACCTCACTTCCGTTGCACAACTCTGATTCGAAAATAGATAAGAATACTGTTGATGAACACGAATACAAACTTATCCACTAAATCCGGGAAGCTTTGTTCATCAAATCCATAAAAATTTGAGTGACTCATCTGACTTGGTCACATAACCTTACTATAGAATCCAATTCAAAAACTTGATTTGACCAATCCAAACTCCAAAGATATCTGAGCTGCTACATCAACTCTTCCTCTCCAGGAACCATTCTACTACCAGGCTAACCACCAATATCGCTTCTGGAACCAAAACAATATGGAACTCAACTCCAGATGCAGACAAATTTCTGATTACTCCAACGGCTCCTACTTCCACATGAGAATCCTCAGTCTCAAACAAAAGAATGCTCAAGAAAATTCCAAACCAATCGCAAGTCACTTTTGCGATCCAACCTAATTCGAATTCCAAAGAAACTGTCCTCTCTTTACCAATTAGAACAGCTTTAAGCTTTTCCAAACAAGGTTAACCTTCAAAAATATTCACCAAGTGCCTGGGCTACTGATAGAAGAACCACTAAGATTCCCGAACCATTGGAGAAATGAGCACACTGCCACTTCCCAACACTACTTCGATGATACTGCAAAGCCAAATGACCTTCTCGTCAGCACACCGAACACTTCAAGTTGCACTACTATCATAGCTAACCAAAAACTTCTAATTCAAAGGCTTCTCGAAAACCAAAACCATCAACAAACCACACAACGGACTTTCGAGATGGAAAACAATCCAAAAGAAACTCGAGCTCCAAACCAAGCATCAACATCTCACTCTCCATAAGATACGACAAATGAGACATGCCGAAGCGAAGCAACTCATAGACCTTAGTCTCATATTCCATAAAAGCAAACCTCCATACTGAAGATCCAGATAACTTCTACACAGACGAGTCTTCCCTGAGGCAGGTAAAGACTGCTCCTCAACCACCCCTAAAACTACTTCAAGAGAAAACACCTTTTGAAAATATCCGTGGATACTGCATCTCATCACGCAGTTACCAAGATATCATTACTTACTTCTGCACTTCCGACAGATCCAATACTCAAGAAAAATTCGCTCACACGAGCAAAATCCAAACTTACACTTCAAAGATAAACTCTGAATCTTTTAAAAAAAATTCCTTCGGATCTCAGAGAAATCCTTACTCCAAACTACAAATCTCACTCGAGATGGTACTAGATCTACAGTCTCGACAAAAATATCCAACCTCAACATATGGACCTCTTCCACCAGTGGTAGTCATGTTACACACACACCACTACTCCATCTACCTCTATAACTTATGTTGGAAAATCCAAACAGATAACCCAACAAATCAGGTAGATATATATATATATATATATATATATATATATATATATATATATATATATATACAGTTATATATAAAAATTACAAGTACGCTCTATCAAGAAAGACACCACTACAGAGCCTAGGTATTCACTCAACCTAATGCTCTGATACCAACTTTAACGACCCGACTTCCTATCTCCAGGAAATCGCATCATCTTGAAGAAAGAAAGGGATAGAAGAAGAAAGAAAGAGAAAGAAGAAAGACAACAATATCAGAGAACTCACAGCGGAACGAATAAAATATAATATATCACATAAAATATTACATAGTATCTTATTACATCAGAGTACACAACTTATTCAATCACATATTAGACAGTTATAAACATCTGTCTAACCATACAACTCAAGTACAACAGATACAGATATCAAACAACACAGCGGAACCATAATATATCTACACGTGGAAGCCTCCTGCTCCATATCTCCTCCAGAATTCGTCAAGCTAACCTGAATCACTTGACTACTCATACATAATATGAGTACCCAAGAATTTAATAAAACAGAAAATAAACAATCGGGTCAGACAGGGGTCTGGTGTGAGTAAACGGTTTAAATTGCTTAACTTTAGAAAAAAAAACTTTGAAAAGAAAAGGTATCACGTAAGACTTCCCACACATAAACATTGAAATGTTTTTACCTTACGCTAACCAAAACATTTGATAGGAAATCCAATGATATTATAATAGTGTCTAGGGTTTTCAAGTGAATAAGAAATAGCAGAAATTATTACATTTATTAAATTCCAGCTACTAGCCACAAAAGTGGGTAATACAATCAAAACCGTAAGGTCTCGTAGGAAGAATGGGTTTCCATCAATGGCAGGGCTACTAGGGTACCGCCCGTCACAGTACGTGGCCTAGATCACCGTACCGAGGAGTACGCCCGCTCCCCTGCAACACAAGGCCGGGACCACTCCTTACTGAACAGTCCTGAACAAGACAACCCGGGCGGCTGTCCGGAATTCAACCGCCCCACACAGCCGAATAAAAAGGGACTTCTAGACAGGGTAAATCTTGCTCTCCAGTGGGAGCTACCCATGAAGCCTTGCTGCACCTCCCCTGTTTTAGCCATTCCCGGTTGATGAGGCTTGAGGCTGCGATTACCTTTATAGAACACATCTATCTTAGAATGCTCATCATCCACCTGACGATGTTCTGAAAGCATTCAATCCATACAAGTTCGTTCAGGGTTCGAACGAAACCGAAGGCACTATCTCGTTGCACTCATTTTGGAATCACCCTTAGAGTCAACGACCATAGCCCTTGCACTCTAAATCACCATCTCGAACCTATAAGTACTATTCCGTCAAACTCATTACGGAATCACCCAAAGAGTTATACTGACGTATAGCCCTTACACCTCGAGTCTTCACTTGGTCCACTTGAATTCACGACCTAACCTTTAATTGGAATCGATGTGGTTTTCGGATTCCAAATATGGAAACCCGATCCCAGTCTCACCGAAACCAACGCCATTTTAATGTCCAAGTTGTACTTTAGGGTTTATTTAAACATTTAACTTATATTTAGGATGACATATAACAGATAGATGAATCACATTATCACATTAGATAATTCCTAACAACATTCATCTCACAACAGCATATCACATAACAGAGATATCCAGTATCAACCCGTATCAACCAACCACTCAATATCAATCATCCAATATTAATCATCAAATATTGATTATCCAATATCATTCAATCAACCAATATTAATCAATCAACCCATATTAATCAATCATCCAAACAGAATTGATTATCTCTTAATCAATTGGATTACCATAATCCTTCTTCATTAATTATTATTCCAATAAATAAATTAATCATCTCTAATGATCCTCCTTAATTAATCTTCCTTGATTAATTATACTTTAATTACATTCAAGTAATTATCCTTATCCATATTCAGTAATTAACCTTTAATTACTATCATTAATTATAAAAATTAATGATCCTTCATTTACTTCCATTTATTAATTAACTATAATATTAAACCTTAATTAATTACAATTAATTAATCACATTTCAATTAAATCACTTATAATAATCAGCCTCGATTAATATCATTAATTACATTAATTAATGGTCCTTATTAACTAATAATTACTTTAAATTAACTAATTAACTTGTAATTAATCAACTCATTAATCATAATCAGTAATTAACAATTTGTAATTACTTATCTTAATTAATTAAATTCTTAATTAATTATATTAACCCTTGATTAATTAATCTAATTAATCAATCTTTAATTACTTCATTAAGTAATTATTAATCAATTTAAATTAATAAATAATCCTTAATTATTACCTTATTAATTAATTACATTTTAATTAATTACCCTTAGTAATTAATCTTAAATTAATTACATTCATTTATTAATTAATCACATTCATTAATTATCTAAAATAATAAATTAATTAACTCTTAATTACTTACATAAGTAATTATCTTCTAATTACTTTATTAATAAATCTTGATTACTTCTTAATTAATTACTTTACAAATAATTATTTTCAATCCTTAATTCTTAAATTAATTAATTACTTCATAATTAATTAACTTCAAACAAATAAATTAATCAATTTCCTTAATTGATAACATTTAGTGATTATCCATTAGTCATTTCCATTAATTACTCTCACGAAAAAATTCTATTAATTACTTCCATAAGTAATTATCATTCTTAATTACATTAAAAAATTAACCATTAATTACTTCGTTAAGTAATTACACTTAATTGATCCATAATTAAGTGATTATTTAAAAATTAAATAAACAATTAACTAATTTTTTTAAAATTAATTAAAAAATTAATTAATTAACTTATTATATTTCAAAATCTTTAATTAATTAAGAAAACACCATTCTTAATTAAAGTTTTACTTATTAATGAATTACATTTAGTTAAGTACCTTTAAGTTCATATCAAAATAAATTAATCATAATTATCTACATAGATAAGTTATTTGAAAACTAATCCAAATTTAATAACTTAAAGATAAACCATTTCTATTGGTTTACAAAATTTATATTAATAACTTAATTGGAAAATAACAATTGGAAATAAATTCTAAAATTTAAAAAATCCAATTTGAACTTATAAATTTCCAATAGAAATTTATACTTAATCTTTAAATCATTACTTAATAAATTGATTTAATATTTTAAAATGAAAATTCCTTTGAATTAAAATTCAAAACACTTTTTTTAAAAAAAAATTGAAATTCAAAATTCACTTAAATAATTAATTTCAAATTCAAATCTCTCGACATTTTAAATTTGGAATTGAATTCAATCAATATATTTTTTTAAGTTGATTAGCTTCTTATTTACACAGAACAAATTTTAACAACTTATTTCCTTTTTAATCAAACATAAGTATTATCTGCAACTAATCACTACAGGACCAAGTCAAACAACTCGAGTACGATCCCAGGATTCACTCGCGTCAACCCCGAAGCAAACACACCCCACATCAACTCCGAGTCGAACCCGAGCAATATGCGATAACCCTCCCGAGACTTCATCTCGTCTTCCCAACATAACTTCCCAGTGCACACGCACTTGCACGGCGCACGTGTCCAACCTCTTCCGGCCACCCACGATCATCGCGCCTATCACCGACCATCTCACTAACCCACACGAGCTCGACACCACACCCAGATCCAAAAATATGCGCTCGAATCAGAATTTGAACTTTCGAACCCAAAAAGTTAGAACAACATCCGCTGCCACCATCCAAAAATCCACCACGTTCATCACCACGTCACCGTTAAACCTCGCCGACACCCACATCGATGCGTCATGACCTCCAGCACAAAACTACACCATCGCGATAGCCTCCGGACCATTTCCCCATGTCGCAATTCAACTCGACAGCAAATCGAACCTCAAACAAGCTTAAACCCTAATTCACTCAAATTCGAACAAATCATACATAGGAAAAAGTATTCAACATTTTTCCCTAATTCTACACTTCAAATTTTACCTTCGATCCAAATTTCAACTCGAATCATCGAGTAGTTCGACGGCAATCACCAAAAACTCAGAAAAGTTCAAACCCAAAATTCACGATAAATACCCAATTAAAATTTACGATTTATATATCTAAATTCGTGATTTACCATCACGATTACATGCATGAAACTCATTTTCGAATTTAAGACAGTAGATTTTTTTACAAAAACTTAGTTTTACTGTAAAACTTTTGTTTATACTTATCTGTTGTTCTAAAACTTATGGAACTATCTTTAAAATCTTCATTTTTCATTTACAAACAGATTTTGTTCATGCATTCAAAACTAATATGGATCAAATGTATATATTATAAACAGAATAAAATTTGATTAGCTTTGAAAAAAAAAATCTTATCCATTTTAAATTGTTAAAGAGATATTGATCACAATTATCAGATTAAATATTTGTTATCCTTTAAAAGATTAATTTCACCAATTTAAATTAAAATTATAAAGGAAATTATCAAATCAATTAAATTATTATTGCAGATTATTAAATTGATATTGCCTCAAATTCCGGGCCGTTACAAATACTTAACTATATTATCTTCAATAAAAATCAAACTTATTGTTAAGCTTATTCTATATTAAAACAAACTATACATACCTTAAAATCAGGGATAAAATAATATTTATATAATATCTAAAATCAATATTTCTCTAAAACTATATATTTCTTTACAAAACCAGAGAAATCATTTCAAAATATTTTTATATATAGACCACGGTGTCTGTATATAATTTTCTATCCTATGGTCAAGCGATACAGATATTTATCATTTCAACCCGTAATTTAAAATATAAATACGGTTATATATCATTTCAAACCGTAATCCCGAATGAAATAAAAATCCATAACAAACTTGCAGTCTATAACAATATAAAATACAACATCCATTCATCCAATATCAGTCATCAAACACTTATCACAATCATCATCCAATTAAATCAATAACGTCAATATAGAACAGATAATAAATAACAGGTATTTACTAGCAGTTTATATTCAAATAAACTGAGATGATGATTCAAAATATGCCAAGCAGTCATAAATAAATTTCTAATCACATCATAAATCAATTTAACAAACATAAGAAAATGTAGAAGTTGTGAGTTGGTTAAAACACTCAACTTTTGAATTTAAATTGAATTTAAATCCAATTTAAACCCAAAATTTGAACAGTCTCAGAATCCATCAAAAACTGCGCTAAAATGTCCGAAATTTTGATACGATCCTAGCGTAGAAAATTACGCATGAAACAGACCTCGTATGAGAAAGTTATGCATGTTGGAACGATTGGAATGAAAATTAAAATAAAATAAAATAAACCGAACGAACCATAGAGAAATACACGTCATCACCACTACTCAGGCATGCGACCTCAAATAGCTACCTTGATCGAACTCAGGCACACATGATCCTCGCCCTACGCCAGCGACGTACGCATCTCCAAATCTCGTCATGGCCTGCCTGACACCACCGTCGACCATAGCTGTCCCCCAGGACCACGCGACCACACTCGTCCTCCCATGAACGCAGCCGCCACCACTACAAAAGCAAACCTCAGTCTGAATTTTAACGCCAGATCCAACAGTCGATTCGACGCATAAACCCCATGGATAAAGTCCCCTTGGTCCACTCTACAATATCCATAAATTGATTCGAAGATCGGACAAGTTTGGCCGAGACGCGTTGGATGGCCGTGAACAGTTCATCGATTTTCGGCCACACCGAAACCCAGATTGAAAAACAAATCATATATTTTACTTGTGTTTCTCGAGGGCTTCAAATCCATATATAATTCGATATAGTTTGTGGAGTTTGATTTCTGATATTGTATTTTGAATTGAAATTGGATTGGAAAGATTAGGGTTTTCAGCCATTGAGGAAAAGGAGCAACAGAAGTTTCTATACGTACAGAAATGAGAATTAGAAAGGCTGCTAGGGTTTATAACAAGGTATCAATAGACATAGCTGAAAATAGAATAGATGAACAAGATCAATTTACACGTTGAATGATGAATGGCTCGAAGAGCCCGTTCTGACTCCGGAACGAAATTGGGTAAACCCATATATCAAAATAGATGTTTTTTAACATTTTAAAATCAACGGATCAGGTTTTAAGTCCAAATTCCATCGTATCAAGAAGTTACATTAAAATCAACATATTTCAAATTGATTTCAATTAGTTTCAATTAAATTGATTTCAAGGCGTTTTGAAGCCGTACGATCAAATGACAAGTCTGATCGCTATGAAACTTGAAATCCTACTATAATTCACCATTACGGATCCGATGAAACAAGTTTCGTTGAAATCCGAGTCAGTGGACAAAAAGGCTATTTTTACATTAATTAAATAAATTAATAATAATTAAATCAAATTTTAAATTTCAGTTCCATAATTGACCATTTTTATCATTCTTTAAATGTCGTAATCATTTACACTAATTTAAACAAATTTAGATGTCAATTTAGAGTTGATTAATTTAACAATTTCAGTGTTAACCTCAATTTCATTAAATTCAGAAATTATAAAATTAATTTCCAATAATTCCATTTAATTTACTTTTCATTCTATTATTCAATTTGTCAAATGGATGAGATTAACCTTGGATTCATGATCTATTACATTAATATTCTCAAATTCCATCTTAATTTCAATTAACGTAATATTCATTTAATTGCAATTAATCCAATGATAATAGTTCAAACCTCAATAAATTGATAAATCTTTATTTCCATTCTTTCAATTCAATAAATTGTCCTATTACGAATAATATTAACATTAATTCCAAATATTACCTTAATTAACATAAATGTAATATTTTATTTAGATTTATTGCAATTGATTCCAATTCAATTTAATGGATTAAAAATATATCGGTAACTTATAATAATTGTTGCCACTAACTCTTAATCATACTTTTATAAGTTATCATTTCCAAACAATATTATAATTACTTACAAAACATTGATGTAACAGCCCAAATTTTTAACAAGTATTTTTCACTTGTACTTTTAAAACTTTGGGGTTTATTATATAAAAATCTAAATTTTAAATTGATTTAGAACATTGCCTAATTTTTTTTTAAAATAAAAAAATATGATCTTTGAAATTTTGACGTTGGTTAAAGGATTAACTTTAATTGAAAAATTGGTTTATTTTGTTGAAAATGGTAAATAACTTAATTTTAAGCAAAATCATGTTTTAATCAAGAAATAAAATTTGAAAAAAAAAATTGTAAAAAAAAACTGTTTAATTACGCATTTAAAAGACATGTTATTTGATGGGATAAATAACGTATATGTAAGAAACGTATAAAATTTAAATCCGTTATTTTCGTTATATTTTGGGCATAAAATTTCGCATCTGTTATACGCATTCTTAATATATTCACTTTCCTTTTGCTCTTCTGATTTAATAGAAGCGTTATTCACAAATTCCATAACCGTTCACATTTTATTTCTTGCCATGGTTCCCTAAAAATCAACGCAAGTTTTATTTCAAAACACATTTCTTTTTTTTAAACCATTTAAATGGGGTATGAAATCTTTGATTTAGCAATAGCCTTCCAAATCCAATCATTCAAGAAATTTTATTTCTTTCCTTCACCTCAATCAACGCATTTACTTCCAAATTTTTTTAAAAACGTGTACAAATGTTGCCAAGTATTCCTGGCCGTTTCTTTGTATAAATCAACGCAACCGTGCAAATTAATTTAAATTTTATTTCCTTCCTATATTCATTCACCTTAAATCATGCATCCCTGATTTTATAAAGGGGATTTTTACTTCAAGGGCTAATTTGTGTAGGACAATTAGTTTTAAGGACACTACTTCTGAAAAATTAGTTTTAAGGACATTTTACAGGAAAAAAGATAAAAGAATTTATCATTTTCAGTTACACAGAAATAATGATAAAATGATTTATCATTTTCCTGTATAACTTAAAAAGATAAATGAATTTATCATTATGCTGTAAATTGTCCTTAAAACTAATTATTCGAAAGTGTTGTCCTTAAAACTTATTACCTTTCAAATAGAAGCCCTTCAACCAAATTTCCACTTTTATAAACCCGTACACAATCAGTTTCATTTGCATTGCAACATTCCCGTCATTTCTTCTCACGTGTTCATCAGGTAATGGCTACTGTTTCTCTTCTTCTTTTATTTTCTTTAATTTCATACTTTGTTTCCTTCCATCGACAAATATACTTTGTGATCGGTTGCTCCATTACCCACACAGATGCTCGGCCTGCACCCTACCCTCTCCACCACCTCGGCACTACCCGCCTCCAGTACAAACTCCCTCTCCTTACATCACCTCTGGCCGAGTTTGCTTTGATGTTTTTTGCCTGGGAGAAAAACCAATGCATGCGTTGCAGAGCTTTGTGTTGCTCCACCATCAAGTGTGGTCACCCTTAGCCGAAACTCCTTCCAGTGCAACGCTGTCCCGCTTTGCCTCACCACCAATCTCTGATGGCCGAACCATGCTCTTGCCAATCCTGATGGTAGAACTCTTCGCAGAAACCCATATCAGTGTGCACTGAGCAGTGTTTTCAACACACAATCTTGCACGCATGCATGCATATCAGGTAGTACCTCTTTTGCTCTGGCCAGCGGAGAAAAAAGAAAAGAAAGAAGAGTGCATGCGAAGTGGTTAGAATGGCCACCCGTACAAGTTATATCACGGCCTATAGGGGAAGTGCATCAATTTTGCATTGTTGAAAAATATAAATATATAGTGTGCGTACATACATTCATATATATAAAAATTTGGCAGACCGAGCTTTCGTTTTGTTATGGTTGAGTCGGGTAGTGGAGTGATCGAGCAAATTGGAGCCAAGTGTCCTTTTATTTTAATCTTGTTCTCGGGTGATTTATATAAATTTTGCACATAATTTGTTTTATTTATTTTGTTTCAAGATCGAAACCAGTTTGGCTCATCTTCCAATATTTGATCGTGCTGTCTATACGTTGTTTCTGGTGTGGGTGCCATAGTTTTGAATCAAAATCTTCAGCTTCGTAAAGTGAGTATTCTCACCTGACAAAACATGCATATATATTTGTAAATTAATAACAAGTGTAATCATAGAATGATTTTTATTTCATTTTTATTTGACTGTGATATAAATTGATGATGTTAAAAATCCTGTTATTTAACATACACTTCATCAGTTATATTATATACTGTTTTATTTCTGTTGTTACACTATCTATTTATTTACTATTTATCACACTGCCAGTTCCCTGTAAAATAGAATCGTTTTGGGCTGAAATGATAGGCCTGAACGATATTTATTTGTTTATTTATTTATTCAGTTATTTATTTAACTTGGGATTGTGGGTTTGAAATGATAGAACCCGGTTTTCTTTGTAAATTACGGATTGAAATGATATATCATCTTTATCACTTGACCTAGGTAAGAAAATACTATACAAACCCGTGGTTATATATATATTTTGGAAATATTGAATATTTTAGTATGATTCTTTGTTTAAGATTGGATTAAATATGATTTTTATATGTATAGTGATATTATACTAGTTAAATATGTGAATAAATGTTAGGAATTTAAAATTATAAATTTAACTTGAAAATTTGGATTTGTAAAATAAATGGAATTTAAGTTAAGAAATAAAATATGAAATTGGTATAACTTGAATATAAAGCGAATTAATAAAGGTTAAGTTTTCTATGAATAAATTAGGTAAATTAGTTGAAAGATATGGAAGTTGAAATATAACTTGATTTAGAAATGGGAGGTTGGTTTTGAATTAAAGGAAAGTTAAGAAATTAAATGGGAAATATAATTTATTTTTATTTTTTGAAATGGTAATTAACTTAATTGTTAAGCAAATTCTTAGGAAATCTAGCACTTGATTTTTTGAAGTAAAAGAAGTTAGATATATATTTGAAGAATTTACTTTATAAAAATCATAAATTATTGAGTAATTTAAATGACTATTAAAGGTGGAAATTATGATTTTTATAAGTTAAATTTGTTTAAATAAAGGTTTAAATTTTTGGTGTAAGTATATTGAAGTCTAAAATTTTAATTTACTCCAATCTATTACCGCACTTTGCAAGTGCCGTAGTTAATACAAATGGACTAAGGCTAAACCATTGGGATTTTTATATTTGATTTTGGAAGAATAATAACTTCACTTTTAATAGTTTTAAAAAAGGGAAGTATTTGATTTAAATATAAACTATTTTGGATTCTTTATAACCACGTGTAATAATAACGTTGGTTGTTAAAGAGACCGGGATCGGATATGGGCATACTCTCTGTCGATACCGAAACCACTTTGACAACCATGTATGCGGTGGAGATTCCAGAATGAAGTAAGATGGTGGTGACGTTTCCTTTGAGGTAAATACATGGACCCGACTCCCCTAAGGTGACTAAAACAGTAGCGATTCTCGGATTAATGAGGTAGCACCTTTGATCGAATGCACTTCTTCGTATGCCATTCTATTACTTTGTGATTGTTTGGTGTGCACCTTTGATATTGGGAGTGTTGTTCGAGGTGGGCGGTAGTAGCAGCTACGCATTTCCACCGGTCCGGATGCGTAATTGGTATATCTACCCTGGCATTGCCTAGTTGTGCCGTGTCACCTACCATAGCGAGCCATATAAGATTTGGTTTTGTACCATACCTATGGAGTGCCCTCTGACGACGCCCATTCCGGGGAAGATTACGGTGCTGTATAGACTATGGGAATATATTTTGTGTTAAGATGGAAAATGTAAAGTCTTAACGCTATTTAAAAGTAAGTTTATTTTATTAATAGACACTATTATAATAGCGAAGTATTACTACATAGTAAATAGTTTAACAGATCCTTAGAGGATGGGCGGTCACAAGCATCCTTTAAGTTACTAGCTTTATATTACAGTTCACTTGAATTAGCTTACAGTGTATAAGTATGTACGTCCTGGCTCGAGTGTTTGTGTTTTTTTCTTACGCTCGGGTCAGCCTGAGTTTCAGTTCAGACTTTTCCTCTGGTGCTAGGATTTGAGCAGATCATCTCTTTTCAAGCTGCCGTCAAGTTTTGTTCGGTTTATTTCAGCCTTTGTAATCAACACAATTTAGTATTTAGAATTTCTGTGGAGATTTCGAACTATATTTGGTTTCAGACTATGTACTTTACATTTATTTTGAGACTATTGATAGTGGCCTCATGAACCACTAAGTTATGTTTAAATTCTTCTGCGAGTATTCTGATTCCTGTGTCTGTAATTCTATGATTTGATTTCATTTGCTCCAAATTTTATTTACAATCTATTGTTTTGAACTATTCAAGTTTGACAAGTTTTAATTTATTGTCGAATATTGAATGGTACAAAATAGTGGGTCGTTACAGTTGGTATCAGAGCTTTGGTTTAACCATAGCCTAAGGAGCATAAAAACTCATTAGAGATAGGGTAGAAATACCCTAGAATGAGTGAAGTCAAGTCTTAGAATCCTTCCTTTGTGAGAGAACGTATTTTTTTAAAAAAAAGTATAAAATGATTTTTAAAAGGATTTTCGAAGAAGTATTTTTGATATAAAAATTTCTTGTTTTAAAGTAAAATTTTACAACTACTTCTATTCCTTTCTCCATCTTTTATAATTAGGTCCTTTGTTGAATAACTTTCTAATAAACTTTATCTTATCTAATCTTGACCTTTATATTTTCCTCTGTCCTTAAATTCATACTTTATTTATCAGGATGAATCGAGGAAATACCAGAGGTAGGGGACAAGCTGATGCCCCAACTCCTCCACCCGCTGCCTCAGTTAGATTTACTAAGCTATGCAAAGATTATACCGAGCTTGGTGGCACCAAGTTCATGGGGTCCGAAACCATAATAGAAGCTCAACAATGGTTGAGAGACTTGGAGAGAATCTTCTCTTATCTCGAAATCACTAATGCCCAGCAGCGGCAATTGGCGGCCTGGTATATGAAAGGAGCCGCTTTAAATTGGTGGCTGTCAGTTACTGCTCACACCGATGAGGCTGACATCACCTGGGAGCAATTTAGGTATCTTCTTCGGTTGTCCCAATTTAGGTTCAATTTCCTCCATTTTGAAATCTGTCTTATATCTCTTATTGTGCTTTAGGGAGGCCTTTATGGTATAATGGATGCCAGAAGCGTGTAAGCCTCAGCTATATCAAGACTTTATGGATTTGAAGCAAGGCGATATGTCCTTTACCGAATACGAGAGGAAATTTAATGAGCTCTCGCAGTATGGCCTAAATCTGATAGACACCCCGCTGAAGAAGAACGAGAAATTTATTGCTGGAGCACGACCCTAGTATTACGATCAACTCATTACCCACGTGCTTGGGACGTTCACTGCTCTGATGGACATGGCTATCAGGTATGAGAACCCTGCCTCCAGGGCCCCTCCATCTGCCCAGTCTGTACCATCTCAGTCTTCTGGAAATTCTAAGAAAAGGAAGTCCAACTTCTACCGTCATAAGAAGAATAGGACTCAGGGGCTAGGATCTTCGTCTTCTGCATCCCAGAGGCAGCCGGTAGACCTTTCTACCATCACTTGCCATAGATGCCACTAGAAGGGACACTACACAAATCGATGTCCTACTTTGGGTGCTGCTATTCCACCTCCTTCTCAGTTTGCTAGACGAGACCTCTGCCACATCTGCCTTCAGTCGGGACACTTCAAGAAGGACTGCCCTACTCAGAAGAAGGGCACGACATCAGGGATTTTTGCGGTGACTTTTGCATCCTCCCCAGCCCCTCAGCCTGCACCTGCTCCCAATCCTAGCGATTCTCAAGGTACACTTTAGGGTTCCATTACTTTATTTAAATCACTTGTTCGTGTTTTATTCGATACCGGAGCTTCACATAGATTTATTTCTTTGGATCTTTGTAATAAATTTGAGCATCATCTTTTGACCGAATTTGCTTCGGTGCCTTTGTGTGTTTCGAATCCCATCGGTGGCCCTGCAAATCTTAGTAGGATTTGTAAGCAAGTGAGGCTTATATATCTCGATCACCGTTTTACTGGTGATTTCTATGTTTTGGGGTTTGACGCTTTCGATCTTCTGCTTGAGGGTGATTGGTTAGATAGGCATGATGCACGAATCTCTTGTAGTTCTCGAACTGTTGCCCTTAAAGATGACTTTGGAAATCCATTAGAGATCCAGTGTAGTTTGCCTCAGGAGTTCGCTGGTAGCTTCATTTATTCTCTCGATACTTTCCATGTTGATATTGAGTCCACCCCTGTAGTTAGACTATTTCCCAACGTATTTGGTGAAGTCACTTCTCTACCTCCGAAGCGGGAAACTGACTTCCGGATCGATCTCATTCTTGGAGCACGGCCTGTAGTTCTTCCACCCAGAAGAATGGCACCCCGAGAGAGGATCTAATTAAGGAATCAAATTCAAGACTTGTCCTCTAAAGGCCTGATCGGACTTAGCTTCTCGGAATGGGGAGCAGCTGTAGTTTTCGTCATCAAATCGGATGGTTCCCTCCGAATGTGTGTTGATTATATGGAGCTGAACAAGCTCACTATGAATATCAGATATCCTATGCCCCGCATCAATGATATGTTCGATCAACTCTATGGAGCGACTGTTTTCTCTCAGCTTGATTTAGCCACAGGTTTCCACCAGCATAGAGTTGCTGAGGAGAGCATTCCCAAAACTGCTTTCCGTACTGAGAACGGCTTCTTTGAATGGCTAGTTATGCCTTTTGGTTTGACTAAAGCCCCTGCCTTCTTCGTCGACTTGATGAATAGTGCCTTTCACGATGTGGTCGATAAATTTGTTCTAGTTTTTATTAATGGTATCCTTGTGTTCTCCAAGTCTGAGGAAGAGCATAAATCCAACTTGGGCTTTGTGTTGGGGACCCTTAGGAGTCATCAATTAAAAGCCCAATTCTCGAAATGCCATTTCTGGGAAGAGGAAGTCCGATTCCTCGGACATATTGTCTCTAGTGAAGGAGTTTCTGTTGATCCAGTCAAGATTGCTGCGATCAATGATTGGGAAGAACCTAAGACTCCAACTGATATTCGCAGTTTTCTGGGCCTTGCCGGTTACTATCGGAGGTTCATTGAGAACTTTGCTCAGATTTCTGCACCACTCATGGCTCTAACTCGAAAGAATGCTAAATTCATATGGAGCGATAAGTGTAAAGCGGCATTCAAGAGTTAAAGAATAAACTTACCTCCGCACCAGTGCTTACTGTTCCGAATGGAAATGAGAGATTTACGGTATGCACCGATGCTTGTCGAGATGGTTTGGGAGCAGTATTAATGCAAGACGGGAAGGTAATTGCATATGCTAGTCGTTAGTTGAAGACCCATGAGGCTAATTATGCTGCTCATGACTTGGAATTGCTGGCTATTGTCTTTGCTTTGAAGCTTTGGAAACACCATCTTTTGGGTGCTAAATTTGACCTCTTCACCGATCATCAGTCTTTGAAATATATCTTCGCCCAGAAGGATTTGAATCAGAGACAAGTTTGGTGGCTCAAGTTTCTTTCTTCTTATGATCTCGACATCAACTATACTCCTAGGAAAGCAAATGTGGTGGCGGATGCGTTGAGTAGGAAGAAATCTTTGTTGTGCCAGCTTATTGTTTCTTCTCCTCTCGTGGATCGTATCAAGGATAAGCAGGATGAGGATAGGATCATCAGATTGATTAAGGAGAATGTTCGCAGCAGGGTTGGTGATAGTAGTCTAGATGGTAGCGGAGCTCAGAATGATGATAGGGGAATTTTAAGGATTAATAATCGGATTTGTGTCCCGAATGTTGGTGGTTTGAGACAGGAGTTACTTTGGGAACATCATCAATCCAGACTTTCCATTCATCCTGGTGTAGCGAAGATGAATCGGGATTTGAAGAAACTTTATTGGTGGAGGGGTATGAAGCACGATGTCTCTATCTTTGTTAGTAGGTGTGCGACTTATCAGCAAGTCAAGGCGGATCATCAAAAGATGCTGGGTTTGTTGCAGCCTCTGGAGATTCCCGATTGGAAGTGAGAGCAAGTTTCTATGGATTTTATCGATAGTTTACCGAGATCTAGAAGGGGAAATGAGAGCATATGGGTTCTCGTGGATAGACTGACCAAGGCCGCTCATTTTATTCTGGTCAAGTCTACCCGTACAACTTCGAGCTTATCTGAGATTTATATGAGGGAGATCGTTCGCCTCCATGCTGTTCCCGTTAGCATTGTTTGTGATCGAGACCCTATCTTCACTAGCCAGTTTTGGAAAGCTTTCCAAGAATCCTTGGGTACTCGTCTGAATCTGAGCACTATTTACCATCCACAGACTGACGGTCAAACGGAAAGGGTGAATCAGATTCTAGAAGATCTTCTTCGGGCTTGCATTTTGGATTATAGGGGATCTTGGGAAGATCATCTCCATCCTATGGAATTCACCTATAACAATAGTTATCAGGTACAAATTCCAATCCTCTATTCTTATCTTAATCCCCTATCTGTCCCATTCTATATTTTTCAGGCTAGTCTTCAAATGTCCCCTTTTGCTGCTCTTTACGGGCAACACTGTAGATCTCCATCCTGCTGGATTGAATTCGGTAATCGCTTAGTTCTTGGGCCCGATATGATTTTGAAGGCTTCGAAGAAAGTCGAAGAGATTAAGAGAGGGTTAAGGATTGCTCAGGATAGGCAGAAGAAGTATGCTGATCGTTTGCAGTAGGTGATTTGGTTTTTCTTAAGGTTTCTCCTTTAAGAAGTGTGGTTCGGTTTGGGCGTAGAGGGAAGCTTGCTCCTAGTTTCATCAGTCCATTCCGCATCTTGAAAAGGATTGGATTCTTGCTTATCGACTGGATTTTCCTGAGAAATTCGCTGGAATACACAATGTATTCCATATATCCCACCTTCGTCGCTGTCTGCATGATCCATCTCTTATTATCCAGCCTTCTGCTCTTGATAGTTTGGACATCGAGCCTGACCTAACTATTGAAAGGAAGCTGCTTCGTATCGTCGATCGAGGTACGAAACAGCTAAGAAGAAAATCTGTTCGCCTAGTCAAAGTGCAATGGAGCACTGATGAACGGGATTTCACCTGAGTGACGGAAGAGAGCACTCGTGCTTCGAATTCAGAATTATTCGTTTAAGGTACTTTTTTCTTTTATGTTATCTTCCCTTGTTTTCCTTCGTTCCTTTTCGAGGACGAAAAGTTCTGAGTGGGGGAGAGTGTAACAGCCCAAATTTTTAACAAGTATTTTTCACTTGTATTTTTAAAACTTTGGGGTTTATTATATAAAAATCTAAATTTTAAATTGATTTAGAACATTGCCCAATTTTTTTTAAAAATAAAAAAATATGATTTATGAAATTTTGACGTTGGTTAAAATTAACTTTAAGTAGAAAATTGGTTTATTTTGTTGAAAATGGTAAATAACTTAATTTTAAGCAAAATTATGTTTTAATTAAGAAATAAATTTTGAAAAAAAAATTCGTAAAAAAAAACTGTTTAATTATGCATTTAAAAGATGTATTATTTGATGGGATAAATAACGTATATATAAGACATGTATAAAATTTTAAATCCGTTATTTTCGTTATATTTTGGGAATAAAATTTTGCGTCAGTTGTACGCATTCTAAATATATTCACTTTCCTTTTGCTCTTCTGATTTAATAGAAGCGTTATTCACAAATTCCATAACCGTTCACATTTTAATTCTTGCCATGGTTCCCTAAAAATCAACGCAAGTTTTATTTCAAAACACTTTTCTTTTTTTTAACCATTTAAATGGGGTATGAAATCTTTGATTTAACAATAGCCTTCCAAGTTCAATCATTCAAGATATAAAATTTTATTTCTTTCCTTCACCTTAATCAACGCATTTACTTCCAAATTTTTTTAAAAACGTGTACAAATGTTGCCAAGTATTCCTGGCCGTTTCTTTGTACAAATCAACGCAACGTGCAAATTAATTTAAATTTTATTTCCTTCCTATATTCATTCACCTTAAATCACGTATCCCTGATTTTATAAACCCATACACAATCAGTTTCATTTGCATTGCAACATTCCCGTCATTTCTTATCGCGTGTTCATCTGGTAATGGCTACTGTTTCTCTTCTTCTTTTATTTTCTTTACCTTCATACTTTGTTTCCTTCCATCGGCAAATATACTTTGTGATCGGTTGCTCCACTACCCACACAAATGCTCAGCTTGCACCCTACCCTCTCCACCACCTCGGCACTACCCGCCTCCAGTACAAACTCCCTCTCCTTACATCACCTCTGGCCGAGTTTGCTTTGATGTTTTTCACCTGAGAGAAAAACCAATGCATGCATTGCAGAGTTTGTGTGTTGTTCCACCATCAAGTGCGGTCACCCTTAGCCGAAACTCCTTCCAGTGCAACGCTGTCTCGCTTCACCTCACCTCCAATCTTTGACGACCGAACCATGCTCTTGCCAATCCTGATGGTAGAATTCTTCACAGAAACCCATATCAGTGTGCACTAAGCAGTGTTTTCAACACACAATCTTGCACGCACGCATGCATATTAGGTAGTACCTCTTTTGCTCTGGCCAACGGAGAAAAAGAAAAGAAAGAAGAGTGCATACGAAGTGGTTAGAATGGCCACCCGTACAAGTTATATTACGACATATAGGGGAAGTGCATCACTTTTGTATTGTTGAAAAATATAAATATATAGTGTGCGTACATACATTCATATATATAAAAATTTGGCAGGCCGAGCTTTCGTTTTGTTTTGGTTGAGTCGGGTAGTGGAGTGATCGAGCAAATTGGAGCCAAGTGTCCTTTTATTTTAATCTCGTTCCCGGGTGATTTATATAAATTTTGCGCATAATTTTATTTATTTATTTTGTTTCAAGATCGAAACCAGTTTGGCTCATCTTCCAATATTTGATCGTGCTGTCTATACATTGTTTCTGGTGTGGGTACCATAGTTTTGAATCAAAATCTTCAGCTTCGTAAAGTGGGTATTCTCACCTGATAAAACGTGCTTATATATTTGTAAATTAATAAAAAGTGTAATTGTAGAATGATTTTTATTTCATTTTTATTTGACTGTGATATAAATTGATGATGTTAAAAATCCTGTTATTTAACCCACACATCATTAGTTATATTATATACTGTTTTATTTCTGCTGTTACACTATCTATTTATTTACTGCTTATCACATTGCCAGTTCCCTGTAAAATAGAATCGTTTCGGGCTGAAATGATAGGCCTGAACGATATTTATTTATTTATTCAGTTATTTATTTAACTTGGGATTGCGGGTTTGAAATGATAGAACCCGGTTTTCTTTGTAAATTACTGATTGAAATGATATATCATCCACATCACTTGACCCAGGTTAGAAAATATTTTAATATGATTCTTTGTTTAAGATTGGATTAAAAATGATTTTTATATGTATAGTGATATTATACTAGTTAAATATGTGAATAAATGTTAGGAATTTAAAAGTATAAATTTATCTTGAAATTTGGATTTGTAAAAACAAATGGAATTTAAGTTAAGAAATAAAATATGAAATTGGTATAACTTGAATATAAAGCGAATTAATAAAAGTTAAGTCTTCTATGAATAAAATAGGTAAATTAGTGGAAAGATATGGAAGTTGAAATATAACTTGATTTAGAAATGGGAGGTTGGTTTTGAATTAAAGGTAAGTTAGAAATTAAATGGGAAATATAATTTATTTTTATTTTTTGAAATGGTAATTAACTTAATTGTTAAGCAAATTCATAGGAAACCTAGAACTTGATTTTTTTAAGTAAAAGAAGTTAGATATATATTTGAGGAATTTACTTAGAAAAATCATAAATTATTGAGTAATTTAAATGACTATTAAAGGTGGAAATTATGATTTTTATAAGTTAAATTTGTTTAAATAAAGGTTTAAATTTTTGTTGAAAGTATATTGAAGTCCAAAAATTTAATTCACTCCACTCTATTACCGCACTTTGCAAGTGCTGTAGTTAATACAAATGAACTAAGGCTAAACCTTTGGGATTTTTATATTTGATTTTGGAAGAATAACAACTTCACTTTTAATAGTTTTAAAAAAGGGAAGTATTTGATTTAAATATAAACTATTTTGGATTCTTTATAACCACGGATAATAATAACGTTGGTTGTTAAAGAGACCGAGATCGGATATGGGCATACTCTCTGTCGATACCGAAACCACTTTGACAACCGTGCATGCGGTGGAGATTCCAGAATGAAGTAGGATGGTGGTGACGTTTCCTTTAAGGTAAATACGTGGACCCGACTCCCGTGAGTTGGCATAAGGTGGCTAAAACAGGAGCGATTCTTAGATTAATGAGGTAGCACCTTTGATCGAATGCACTTCTTCGTATGCCATTCTATTACTTTGTGATTGTTTGGTGCGCACCTTTGATATTGGGAGTGTTGTTCGAGGTGGGCGGTAGTAGCAGCTACGCGTTTCCACCAGTCCGGATGCGTAATTAGTATATCTACCCTGGCATTACCTAGATGTGCTGTGTCACCTACCATAGCGAGCCATATACGATTTTGGTTTTGTACCATACCTATGGAGTGCCCTCTGACGACGCCCATTCCGTGGGAGATTACGGTACTGTATAGACTATGGGAATATATTTTGTGTTAAGATGGAAAATGTAAAGTCTTAACGCTATTTAAAGGTAAGTTTATTTTACTAATAGACACTATTATAATAGCGAAGTATTACTACATAGTAAATAGTTTAACGGATCCTTAGAGGATGGGCGGTCCCAAGCATCCTTTAAGTTACTAGCTTTATATTACAGTTCACTTGAATTAGCTTACACTGTATAAGTATGTACGTCCTGACTCGAGTGTTTGTGTTTATTTCTTACGCTCGGGTCAGCCTGAGTTTCAGTTCAGACTTCACCTCCGGAGCTAGGATTTCAGCAGATCAACTCTTTTCAAGTTGCCATCAAGTTTTGTTCATTTTATTTTAGCCTTTGTAATCAACACAATTTGTTATTGAGAATTTATGTGGAGATTTCCAACTATATTTGGTTTAAGACTATGTACATTATATTTATTTTGAGACTATTGATAGTGGCCTCATGAACCACTAAGTTATGCTTAAATTCCGCTGCGAGTATTCTGATTCCTGTGTCTGTGATTCTGTGATTTGATTTCATTTGCTCCAAAATTTATATACAATCTATTGTTTTGAACTATTCAAGTTTGAAAAGTTTTAATTTATTGTCGAATATTGAATGGTGCAAAATAGTGGGTCGTTACAATTGATTTTATTCAATTACTATTTATTATATTAATTCATTAATTAATTCAATATTTACGTTCGTTTTCTTATGTTACATTTATTACCATGTATACATTTACCTTATTTCGACTAATTGGAATTCCATTCAAGTTGTAAATAATTAACTATAAATAAGATTGTTACATTTCACTTTAGTTATTATTTAATTATTACCTTACAACTTTTTATTTCTTCTAATATTAAATAACACGATTCATTAAATTAATAAATTAAATTATCAATAATTTACGGGTTGTTACAGAAACGTCCGTTTAATTTTAATTTAGAAAGAATGCTCCAACGACAACTGTAATCAATGTGAGTAAATCTCACTCATTTGGATTACTGCAATTAATTTTGAATGCTTAAAATTAATTTTGGATGATTACTCGAATTTATAAATTAACATCAGTTGGATGCTATATTATTTATATGGGTATATAGATTAATAGTTGGATATATTTTCCCGCCGTTGGAGCTGATGAGACCCTATGCGCCCCGCATAATAGTAGATGACCCTATATACCGCGATATCCCCCTCGAAGTGGGATTGGTATCTTTTTTTATGTTGTATTAACATATGTGGATGCAGAGAAACATGTTGACGGGATCCAACTGAATTCCTCAAATTTATATTGGTTGTTTTTTTCATATATAGTAATATATGATGTCTTAGAATAATCTGTTATAGATTATTGTTGTGATGTGAATTATGGGTTGCTATAGTAGTACTGGCCTGATGAATTATTTGTTGCTATAGTAGTACTGGCCTGAATTTTGGTATTTTAGATACAATAGATATTATTTTTGAGTTTAAAGAAATTAAAAGGATATTTTGAATATAAAAATATGAATATCGAAGTATCGATTATTTTAAAAGAAATTGATTTGGATGAAACGATAAATTAATTTTTGGGTTATACTTAACTATTCGAGAAAAATATATTTTTAATAGAGATTTAAAAATAATCTATATAGAAGATTTTCAAATGATGGATTTTTAAATGATATTTCTGGAAGAAATATGAAGAGGAGTTGAAATCGATATTAAAAATAGATTTGTGGAGTAAGTGGAATCTATTAATAAATGGATTTATAAAATGGAATTTTATATTTATAAATGAAATTTGTTTTGTACACAAGTGAAAATTCAAAGGAGTTTATAAATTTATAAACGATGTTTATAAATAAGGGTAAAACGATATCAATTGATAAATTAGGGGATGAATTTATATCAGAATATGGAATCGGTTTGAGGAAGAATTATGGTTTCTATTTTTGAATTGTGAGAATGGTTAAGGAAACGAAAAAGAAATCAACGTGTAGTGAATCAAGAGGGATTTATAAATTGAAATTGAACATTAGAATTTTAAAAATATATTTTTATCGAGAAGTTAAATTTGTTTTAAGAAGGAAAATGTTATTTATTAAATTATGTAATTTAAAAATTAGTTTAGTACTGAAATACGTCGAAAGCGAATTTTCAAATATATAACATTTATTGAAAATAAAATCCTATCTTTTATAATCGGCTTGTAAATCATTTGTTTATCCAAAAATGAGTTATTAATGTTTAAAAAAAGTGTTTCGATATTTTAAATAATTACTTGAACATGTTTAAAAAAAATAATTTAAAAAAAATATATTTATTAGGTAAGTGACTGAAGTGATTTATGAATATCCTCGAGATTTGTAAATCAAGTTAGTAAATGGAGATGGTTTTGTAAGAAGAATGTTATAATGGGTTTCTGGAAACTTGAGAAATTTCCAAAATGATGAGAGACGAGAACTTCGAAAATGAATCTGAATTCATAAAAGAAGCTATATATTATTAGATGGGATTATAAATAAGTATAATCAGATTTCCAAAATTGTTAAAAATAATTTCAAAAATTTCCTGAGATTTGTGAGATAAGTTATAAAATATTTCGTAAGTGTCGATATTAGAAATGATTTGGAAAAATAGACTTGCAATATTTTCCTAAACATTGAAATAGAAGATTTTGGAAATATTTTAGCAACGAGATGATTTGTTTAGAAATATCTTCCTAAGAAATGAATTATAAAGGGAATTTTGAATATTTCTAAGTGCAAGGATGGTTTGAAAAATATCCCGTTATGGATATAGGTATTTGAGTTGTTTCAAATATTGAAATATTGGAAGAAATTTGAATATATATATATATATATATATATATATATATCTTATAAAGATATTTGAAAACTAATTATAGTATGGGCCTAGTGACTGTTTATTGATGTTATTTGATAGTTAAATAACCGACTATCAAATTTGGCCAAATTCGTTAATCGTTTCGAAGAGACTGGGATCGGATTTAATTATCCAAAAACCACTTCGATCTAGTTTGTGCGTTATGAATTGTGAAATCAAGAAGCTAATGGAGGCAGTAATTTAGTGATTCGGTTTGTTCAAAGCCAAAATATCTTGTATGGATAAATGCAATCAACACATTGTCATTGGAGGGCAGTGAACATTCTAAGTATAAATTCTTTGAAAGGCAATCGTAGCCTCAAGCTTTATAAACCTGGAATGACTAAAATAGGATAGATGCAGTAGGGCTAGTTGGGTCACACCCAATTAGGGTATGTTTATCACCTTTCGAGATACCTTGGATATATTATAAATTATGGATATGGGTGTGCATGGAAAAAAAAGCTCTTGATAAGGGTGGGAACACCTGGGGTGACAACATATTCGGTACTATCCAGGTTAGAGGTAGAATCGGTCCTGTGTTGCAAGGGATCCTGACGTGGTTCTCGGTACAATTTTCTAGAGGTGTACTGTGACGGGCGGTACTCTAGTGGCCCAGCCATTGTATGGAATCATTCTCCAATATGAGCCTTTACGATTTTGTTGGTAGAGCCTAGTATGCTGGAATTTAGTTAATGTAACAATTTCGGCTATTTGAATAAGTATTTGTACTTAGAAACTATTCTAATATCACTGTATCTTCTCTAAAATGTTTTGGTTATCGTAAGGGAAAAACGCGTCGTGTTTATATGCGAAGCGATCTTTCGAGATACCTTTGTTTTTCAAAGGATTTTGATAATTTTAATAATTAAAATTGAGTATGTTTTCTCACGTTGGTTTTTCAGACTAATTCGGGTGTTATTTTATTATAATACTCAAGTTAGGCCGAGTATTACAGATTCAGGTTAGGATGCTATGTAGGTCAAGTGACGAGCTGGATGACGAAGACGTATTACACGTGCTTCATTATATTCCACTATGTTTTGTATGTTGTATATTCAGCACTGGTGAGGACAAGTTATTATGACTGTCCATTATTGGTTTGTGACTATTGTACTCTGATGATTTGTATGTATATTAATAGTTATAGTTTTTCTTTGTAAAAGATCTGTTGATATATATTATATTTTGTTCCGCTATGATTGTGTGATTTTGTATTATTGTTTCTGTTCTTCTTCTATCCTTCGTTTTCTTTTCCCTTACAATCGAGTTTTCCAGCATTCCATTTCTCGGCATGAGATATAAAGGACGTATTAATGTCGATTTTTGAGGGTTGAAAATCCTGTTTGTTACAATAATAGTACAGCAAATTAGGCATTGAGGTATTTGCTTAACAACTATTGATTTTATTTAATTCTTTTCTATCATTTAGATGGAATGCTTAATGGATTCTATGATAGATATTAATTAATTGTTCTTTATTTTTTTGTATGTCATTTTGCTGATTACTTTTTTTTCTTTTTTTGGGTTTTTTATGGTTAATAGGTTTTTAGTTTATAATATTGTACTATACAATGCTAATCCTATAAGGAATTTTTTGTTTGCTGTAATTGTTTAAATTCAAATTAAGTTTTTGGAATTATGGTGTGTAATTTATACTAGTTTGTATTAATTATATTCTTGTCTATTATTATTGGTATAGGCTAGCATAATTCATATAATTTTTGTTCATTATGGTTTTTATTTTGGTCTAAAGCATTTTTAGCTTGCTATAGGGATATAATAGTTGCTGTAGGGATTTATATGGTTATTCGGTTTTTTATTTTATAACATTATAGTTTGTTTTTCCTTTTTTGTAGGATTATATTAATTGCTATGAATGAGTATTTTCAAATTTTACTATTAATACTATGTTTCATTTATGGCATATAAGCCTTTAATTTATGTCTTCGATTGTTTTATGATATTCAGCATCTTTTAATAAACTGTTTAAGTTTTTTAAAATCCCTTGATCATTAGACTTATTTTATTTTGTTAATCTGTTGGTATACATGCCTTTATGGGTTATAAACAGTTTCAGATTTGGATAAAATTTGTCTTGTGTAATAGGCACAACCTGTTTATTGTTTCATGCTATATTCAACGGTTATTATTTTGTTTTTAAATTCTTTTAATACATGAGTTCTATACAGTTTTATATTGTGTAACACTGTAATTTGTTATTCCTTTGATGTAGGTTTATATTGCTTGTTGTGAATGTGTAATTTTACATGAGTTTTCTTTTTCTTGTTACTACCGAGTTCCATTTTTGGTATATCTGTCTCTAGTTCATGTCTTTGACTCATTTATGTTATTCAGCTTCTTTTCATAAACTGTTTTAGTTTTTTAAACTATTTCGCACTTTAGACTTACTTCCTTTTTAATCTATTGATTTGCAGACCTTTAAAACTTAAATGCAGTTCAGATTTAGATATTATTAGTTAAATGCAGTTCAGTTTACTCACATATGCTTGAAAATACTTGTGTTAATTCTACCAACCCATGCTATTATCCCCCTTAATTTATTGACATAGTGAGATTTCAATTTCTATGCTGATGATATCATAAATTTCCAATGCATTTACATAGGACTTCTTATTACTTACTTATAGGTTCTTTTTTAGTCTATTGATTTGCAAGCCTTTAAGAGCTTTAAGAAGTTCAGTAATTGATATTATTAGTTTGTGCAATAGGTGTTATTGGTTCTCTATTTTAGGCTTCTTAACAGTTATTACATTGATTTTTTTACTTCTTTTGTTGTTTACTGCATTTTATGCAGGTGCCTTCTTGTTTTCGACATTTTGTTTAGGTTAGCTTAGTTTTTATATGCCTAAAACACGCTCTTGACATGTAAGGAGTTGCAGTAGCTTTTTTATCACTTTTGTGACATTACATTTGATAATATTTCCAATCTATGGTGTTCTCCCCTTGTATTTTCGACACAGTTTGTCTCCGATTTTTGAGATGATGTCATCTCAAATTTCCAATGTAGTGGCAGAGATTTATTTATTATCTTCTTGCTTATAGGTTCCTATATATTTCTTATCTATTCGTTTTTTGTGAGTATGATTTCCAGTACAAATTTTTAAGATAATTATCAACTTTATGGCATTCTGACCCTTTATATATAATTCTCTTTTACATAGTATTGTTCTCGTTTGTTTCGCATACATATATATATATATATATATATATATATATATATATATATATGATTAATGTATATACCTGTGTTCTCATATATACATATATATTCATATGTTTTTCTATTTATAGCCTCTGTTTAGTTTTTTCTTAGCAGCTACAGGTGTTGGTGTTGCTATTGGATTAGTATTTACTGTTGAGTTAGAAGTTTTGAATTTTTGTTTTTTGTATTTTTTACACTTCATTTTGGACATTAGTTATATAGGTTTTTGTGTGGGTTTTTTATTTTATTTTATCTTATTTTGTAAGAGGGTTTCAGCTATCTTTCAGGCTTGTTGGCAGCTCTTCCATAATATAAAATAAAATTAGATAAGTGCTCTCCTCCTTGTGAGGATCATTCATTTTTCTCAAAAAAAAAATTAAATACAAGTCATGTAATTAAAATGTCACATCCCACCATTTTGGGCCATTCAAATCGACAATAAAACCATACATATTTGACTTGGATAATTCAAAACAACAAATTGTTAATAAAATTTGGAGTAAATAAAACCAATCACAAAATCACAGACACATAATATTAGAATGACTCGCAGCAGAAAAAATAAACATAGTAGTTCATGAAGCTACTAGACACACAGTCTCAAAACAGATACATAATACCAGAGTCTAAAAAACAAATACAACTGAAATCCAAATACATAAGTCCACAAATATATATACAAAGATAAATGGAAATAACTGAGATAGAAATATATATATATAGATAGCTAAATCTCCAGCAGATCTCTAGCTCCAAAGATGAATCCAAGGCTATGATACTCAGGCTGATATGAGCGTAAAGCAAAACACTCGAGTCAGGACATACATACTTATAAAATGTAAATCAACTCAAGTGAACTTTATAAAAATGCATCAGTAACTTAAAGGATGCTTGGGATCGCCTATCCTTTAAGGATCCGTTAAACTATCCACTATGTAGTAATATACGCTTTTATAATAATGTCTAAAGTAATGTAAACTATTAAAATAGCGTTAATGCATTACCCATATCCCCCTTAACACATTTTATAATGCCATATTCTATACAGTACCGTAATACCTCCTGCCGGGAGGCTATCAGAGGACACTCCATAGGTATGACATAAAATAAACTCGTAGTGGTCTCGATATGGTAGGTGACATGGCACAACTAGATAATGGCAGGGTAGATATACCAATTACACTTCCGGGCTGGTGGTAACGCATAGTCACAGCTAGCGCCCATCTCGATCCATACTCCCAAATCAAAGGTGCGCACCAAATCAATCACAAGGTAATAGAATGGCAATCGAAGAAGTGTGTTCGATCGAAGGAGCTACTTCACTTGACCCGTCAATTTCTCCTGTTTTAGCCACCTTATGCCAACTAACGGGAGTCGGGTCCACGTATATACCTCATATAGAACATCGCCAACTACCTATTTCATTCTGGAATCTCCACCATGTATACAATTGTAAAGTAGTTTTCGATATTGGCAGTGAGTATGAAAATATCCGATCTCAGTCTCTTCAACAACTAAACGTTATTATAACCCATGGTTATTCATTTTCAAATGGTTTATATTTCATATCAAACATATTCATTTCGAAACCATTTAAATCCAACACCATTATTCTTTTAAAATAATGTTCAATTCCAAAGTCATAACACTTTCAAATTTACACACTTAACACTTTAAAACCATAACATTAAGAAACCATAACACTTTGAAAAGGTGACCTTCAAAATCATACCATTTCTAAAACATTACCTTTTAGAAATCATAGTATTTTAAAAACATTATCTTTACCACTTTTATAGTTTATATAAAATCATAATTTTATAAATACTTAAAATTTTAGCATAGTTATTATACAAAATCTATTTGTTATAATAAATTATTTCTTTGGATATTAACTAAACTATGAATTTAGTTAAATAAAATTTATTATGATAATATCCAATTAAAACAACATTTCTTATATTAAGTTAAAATACATTATTAACTTAAAATTTTCTGTTTTAATTATTTAAAACATACTATTTCATTAATTAAAATTTATATTACTAGGTTAGATTAAAAATATTATTATTAAGTCAAATTGGATTATTAATTAAATTAAAATTTAATATTATAAATTAAATTCCAAAAATTACATTTTAAACCACTACTTACTTATAAAAAAATTATCACACAAATAAATATATTAATTTTATAAAAATCATTAAATTATATTTAAGTCAAAATTCATATATTTAAAATCCAAAATACTTAATAATTTTTGAAAATTAATTTAAAACCAATCATGGGTATGTATAAAATTTTCTAACCTATGGTCAAATGATATGGATATGTATCATTTCAATCCGTAATTTATTTAATCCCCGGGTATATATCAGTTCAACCCACAATCACAAGTCAAAAAATCGCTCGAGCCTATCATTCAGCTCATAACGATTTTTCCTATTCTAAAGATCGTTCGGGTATGTATCATTTCAACCCATAGTGAGGGAACTTGTAGTGTGAGAACATAAAATAGAATAAATAGAATAACATATATCATATCATGGCGTGTGATCATAATAGGTATAACATAATGTGATAACATAACATATATATGAAACTGCTGACATGCACATGCATTTCATACAATTCAAATGTCTTCAGTTCACTAGATTATAAGCATGTGTGTCGAGAGTGATAAACTCACCTTCTTTGGCTAGAGAAGATGATTCAAACAACAAAAGCAACTTCGAATAAGCATGACAATCATAAACAACTCAAGTGAAAGGAGAATCCAAACCCAAATCTTGAAAAACATAAATGAAACATATGTAAATAATTAACTCACACAAAATAAAATAGAATATACAAAATATAATTTATAAAACACATGAATGGTTAGCCTAAAGGCTAATATGCTTGGCCACTTAAATGCACTGGCTCGACCACATGGCCATGAGTTCGGCCACTTGGTGTTTGGGCTCGGTCAACATGTAATTTGGTTTAGCTGCATGATGTTCTACACGGCTACAAGGAAATGGTTTCGGCCACAATGGTTTCTGGTCAAGGCAAGGTGATGGTGATGACATGAAGGCTTGGCTAGGCTAGGCAGGAGGAAGGCAAAGGGTTTGGGGAGGCAACATGTCACGGCCTGGCAAGGTGATGGGTCATGAAAGCTCGGCCATGATGGAGTTTTTTGTTCACGGCAAAGATAATGGGTTCAGCCTGGAGATGGTGATGGTGATAAAGGTTTTGGCCATGATTTTGTCAAGTGGTGATGGTGGAGTGGTTCGGCCTGGAGATGATGATTTTTAGGCAAGGCGAAAGGTGGTTCGACCATTGGAATTTTTGGTGGTTTCGGCTAGAGTTTTGGTGAGGAGGTTTGGCCATGGTTGATGGACAATAGAGATGGTTGCTGAGCATGGTTAGGCAAAAAGGAGGGTTCGGTCATGGCTGATGTTGTAGAGGAGCAGCCGATCATGGTGAAGGTGATAAGGGGTTTGGCTATGATTTTAGTGAGGAGAAGAGGTATCCGATCATAAGGAAGTGGTAGGGTTTGACCTTGTTGATGATGAGGTGTTGGAGATGATGATGATGGTGCCGATAATGGAGAGGAGTGATGGCAAATAATGATGATGGCCGAACTAAAGAAAGAAAGAAGAAAAAGAAATTAGAGAAAAATGGAGAAGAGGAGAAGAACTTACTATGTAATTTTGTGCAATAGAAGAAAGAAAATGAGAACGAGAAGAGAAGTGAATGAGAAGAAGTCAGGCAATATAAAAATGAACGCAAGAAGAAACAAGAAAGAAATAGGAGGTTAGGTAAATAAAAATGAACATAAATGAGCAGCCCAAAAGTTTTGAACGTGAAAAGGAATGAGAACCCAAAAGTTTGAGCGTGCATGTCATATTAAAGAGATGCCTTCTCACCTTCCAATTTTTGTGACTTATAGAATGGAAAGCCTATTATCCTACCCATAAAATAAATAAGCTAAATAAAAAAAATCAAATTCTAGACCAAAACCAAAAATAAAAATAGGAGAATAAAATACGAAAAATAACCGCGCATAATACGCTGAAAAATTAAAATTTTGAAAAGTATAAATAATATTTTAACAAAAAAAAGTAGAGAAAATATTGGAATCAAATAAAGATTCATAAAAAAAGAATAAAGATTTAAAATTGGAATTTAAAATTTTCAACATGAAGTCAAACGTTGGCCAGATTTGACCAAAATTTGAAATTTCAAAAAAGTTGTTACTTTATTTTATTTGGAAAAATAATTCACAACAAATCCCAACAATAAATATCAAAATTCCAAATTTATCAATTTTAAATAATTTAAATTCAAAGTTTTCAAATAAAATTCCCATAAAATATTTACTGAAATTGCGGATTGTTACATAAAATTAGGTAGTATAATAATACATATATTAATTAATAAAATGATAATAGTTAAAATAAAATTTATTCGACTGTGTACTTTAGATCTATATATAGAAATGTGTTTCTTAATAAATTAAAACATATATATACCAATCTAATATGTGACGATATTGATGATACATACAAGAATCTCACCTAACTAGCAATATAATAATGATATATATATAGTATTATCTATAAATTATAATTTATACAGTATAGTAAATACATACCTAATAATAGTGCCTTAGAGCACTCCTTATAATGATGAATTCTTCCTCATTGGAAATCTTCTCGATTCGCCAATTTGCTAATCCTTGAACCTTAGACCTTTAGCTATCCAATAGTTATCGCCTTTTGAATTGATCTGAGATGAATAAGTTGGAGCTTCTTATTGATGAGATCAGTGAGCGAAGATGTGGATAAGGTAGCCAAAAAGTTCTTTTTACATCAGGGTTAGGGGTCCTTTTATATTAGAAGAAATAGAAATAAATATGGATCACATCTTATACCATTTCCCATCAAATCTCAACCATCCATCTCCAAACCCCTCTAGCTTTTTTAGACATATACTACAAGTCCTATTGCTACAAAAATTATGATCTTATTCATGGGCTAATTTCCCATTTAAGCCTAAATAAATATTATTAATTAAATCTAATTTAGTTGCATGTCGATATCGCATATCGATCAATAGATTTATAAGTATCTAAATATATACAATAATATTTATTCCTCATATCGTATTCAAAAAATTTATAATTAATATTTCATAAAATATTAATTAATTTACTTTATTTATAACAAATATAAACTAATTATACATTTGGTCTTTTAATTTCCTACCTCTTTAACCCTCAAAAGTCAATACTAATATATATACGGCATTCACATGTGGAGCATCCAAGTGCCAGAAAGACAGATTGTTAGGGTGCAAGAAAGAAAAGATAGAACACATTCTCACATTGTGATGAGTAATATATAATATACATCAGATCTTTATAAAAGAAACTGTAATACACATACATCAATCAGCGTAAACTAACCGTTCATCATCTTAGACAGCTATAATAGTCCGTCCTCACAATGCTGAAAAATATAAGCAAGAAAAGAAATGGAAATAAAGATACATGAATATGTCTTGGAGGCATCCAACTCATATCCTAAATCTCTAAAGCATCCACAACTAAATCTGGTAATATGCTCAGTTTGACTCGAGCATTATAAGAAAATAACGCCTGAATCAGTTTGGTAAACCAGCATGAGAAACACGGATCAAATGGATTTTTAATGTTATAAAACCATTACAAATAAAGATATCTTATAAGACCATGTCGCACATAAACATGGACAGGCTTTTACCTTACGATAATCAAAACATTTCCAATAGAATATCCAGTGATATTATAATAATGGCTAAGGTTTAAAGTAAATGTTTAACATAGCTAAAATGCTTGCATCTCACATTCCAGCGTAGTTGGGCATAACTAAGTTCGTAAAGCATTTATTGGAGAATGGATTCCATCAATGATAAGGCTACTGGGGTGTTGCTTGCCAAAGTACTTGTAACAACCCAACTTTTCGACCCTCGAATGTCGATATTAATACATCCACGGTATTTGTGTGCTGAACACCCAAGTGTCTAAAAGATAGAAAATTAGGGTAAATAAAAAGGATAAGAACAAGAAAGGATGAACACAACATCGGAATCTCAAAGCGGAACGACAATTACAATATTAAAAGAATAGCACAAAGGGTTACTCCGATTATAGGAATTTCAGAGTTACAAAATCTAAGTACTATCGTCAACTTGGACAGTTATAACCGCCGTTCCTTATAACATTGATATATACATGGCTAATGTAGAATAACAGAAATAGAAACAGATGGGTAATGGAAGCCTCCAACTCGTCCTATGAACTCTAAAGCGTCCAAGTTAAAACCCGCTATACTCAGGCTATTCGAAAGAATACACAAGGAATTTAGGAATATAAAAACCAAGAGTCGAACATAAGTCTGGTGTGAGAAAACTCTAAATACATGAATACATGTAACAGTAACTATTGAGACCATATGGATTCTTGTAACAATTTTCCCTTTACAAGAACCAACTATTTATTAGGTTTCATATAGTGATATGATAGATAATGCCTAGAGTGTAGAATACAAATAATATTAAATAGCTGTGGTGCATACATTCATCACACTACAACATATTTAGGGTACAATCAAACCGCTAAGGTTTGTTCGCATATGGGTTTTTTATGGAGATCTCTTCGGTCGACGTCGAATCCAATCTCTTGCACAAGGGTTAAAAACTACCTCCTAGCAACGTATATCTCTAAATAAAATATACCATTAGGTAAACATATCTGGTCCACGCTAGAATACATGATCCCAAATATCATCAACTCCTACTAGCAACACTATAAGTATACTCTAGATATGGAGTTGATATATCCTATCACGGGTTAGCCAAATCCCAGGCAATTAGGCCAACTCTATTTTTAGTCATTTCTGATGTTGAGGTTACGTTCGGCATCCTTTACAAGAGTCTTCATCACTTGAGTAGTACACAAATCCCTAAATGGATTTCTGTATCTTGAGTTAGATCATGGATATCTACATGGATTCAAGCATCTAGAACAAATCTTGAATCCGCACACGGATTCCTTTTCTCAACTGTTTCCAAAACTTAGAATCCATATACTACTTTTGAAGTGGTGTTCAGTAAGTAAAACAATTACTAATCCTGGACTCTTCAAAACTCATTGATGTATTTTTGGTTAGCTTAATCCTGGTTCTTCCAAAAGTAAGCAAAAGTTAGAGGCGTTTCATACTAATACTCCACCTAGGGGTTCTTATTGGTATAAAATCATGAAGGCTTTCAATAATTTCTTAAGTCAATATTACGTCAAGTTCGATAATCGACTAATCGATTATCTAGTCAAAACAATTGCTTATACAAATCAATATTCGTATGCTTAACTCGTTGCCGACATTTCAACTTGACTATTCCTCATCCAAGAGTGAAGCCGGGTAATGTAGAGCACAGTTTACATCAAAGCCTTATCTGGACACTTCATTCTTGAATCTTTCACATAGATAACCTCATGGCTTTTAGTGTTAAGTATAGTATTAATGATTTCTATAAACAAGTAAGAAATCAACATGATTAACACATTTCTTACATTTTTAGACATATTGTTCCTCAACCAAGAGGAAAACCGGTAGGTTAGAGCTCTATTGTTCCATCCCTACTCGGAAATAATCTTAACTCTCACAAATAGATAGGCCTTACTTCATCGTCTATTAGTGTTAAGCATAGTCAATTACTTTTCAACAAGTAATTAAACAATTAACCATTTAGCCACTAAGCAATTCTTAACCCCTTTTTGAAAACATTTGTATATACTTTTAAAATACTTATAATTGATTTTGGAACATTTATCCAAAATGTCTCTTTAAAATAACAAGTTTGTAAATCTATAAAACTTGGAAAATAACATGTTTTATCATAAAAAACTCTTCTTTAAAAATTCACATTTAATTCTTAAAAATTTACAAAGACCTCAAACCACTTTTAAAATACTTTAACAATAGTTAGTAAACACTTGTAAAAATAATGAAACAAAACACATAAACTTAAATATCTTTTCAAACCATTTAGATCCAAAAATTAAGTGCAAACGGGACTTTTTTGCACAAGTGAAGTTTTGGTCACTTTTGAGAAGTTACTTTACCTTTTGCTATCCAAGATTTTAACAGCAACAAACACACATATAAAAAATTATATATATGATGAGAAACTCCTAAGAATCTCTTTACAAAATTCCATAGAAATCTCCAAAAACAAGGCAATTCACAAGTGCATCTATAACAACTATAGCTATAGCGCACTTTCAAATCCGATTTATATTCAAACCTATGTTGAACTACAACCTATGTGCATTCCAAGACCTTTATATATTGCATACAAGACCATTCAACTCCCTTCAAGTTTTTTAAAATCCATACATATGTCACTTGCTTTCAAAGCAAGAATTAAAATAAATGTTTTCACATATGTCCATATTAGTTCAACAACATTAATACACTCAAACATCATCATATATATGTGATATTCTCTAATGAAAATGGTGAGTTAGCTCACCTTTTATCCAACAAACAACTAAAATCTAAGAATCCAAGTTAAAATCCAAGCTAGCACCCTCCTTTCCATCTCTTCCTTTCCTTGTTTCACTTGTTTTCTACCCTCCAAACCTCTTAGGTTGCTCGCGGCCCTCAAGTAGTGGAGGAGGATGGCCTTTCATTTTCAACTTCTAATTAGGAAAAAGGTTTTTTTATGTGGTGGTAAAGCTTCACTCCATGTTTGAATTGATTTGGATTTGATTTGCAAATATTTTTCTTCAGTAAATTATGAAGAGGAAGAAGAAGAAGACATGGATTTTTTAACTCAAAGTGTGCAAATTTGTGAATGATAACTGAGTGTATGCACTTCTTATATAGGCTCCATTTGGTGTTGCTTAAGCTTTCCTTTATCCCTGCTTCATGTTGAAAGTTGATATGCACCGAATCAATGATGTCCAAATATATAGGTACATAATTGATGCACACTAATCACAGCAGTAGTAATATAAATATAATAGCAATGGGAATAAATAGTAAAGCAAAGCAAGAAGCAATCACACCAGAGTTTTTATACTAGTTTGAACATCCCATTCGACATCCAGTTCAAACTTCTTCTGAATTTAACTAACAAAAATTCTCATTGAACCTATAGTTTTTACAAACCGCCTGAGCTGCCGAATAGGACTTCTATATTACAAACCACCTAAGCTGTAGAAAAAGATTTTCATGCTCGAAAAAATCCAACAGAACTTCGACTACAAATGGCAGCAAGTTTCTTGATTGATTATGTTCTAGATTACACGAATAAGTCAATTAAGTACACCCATCCTATAATCTCCTTAATATGATGATTTGAACGTGTAATTGTAGGAAGTAAATTGCTGAGAATATTTATAATTCACAAATATGTATAAATTAGAAAGATAGAAAGAATTGATTCTTTGTTGTTAAAAAATAAAATTGAATTCTCAACTCTATTTGTAGATTTGAAAAGTTCTAATTTAGTTGTAGTAACCATTGGAGACAACTATTCAAAGTAGGAGACGCAACTGTTAAAGAAGAGGGACATGTCTTTTCAGAAATTCAAATAAAAAACCCCACTACAGGCATCTAGACATTTGGATATTTTGTACCCGATGTCTAGATTCAATATAGACGTCTATTATGAAAAATTCAAGGGCCTGGATTTGGTCTAAAAAGTATATTTTTATTTCAATATGACCAGATATCTATTATGAAAAATCCAAACGGTTGATGTTGAAGTAAAATGTACCTTAGAAGTCTATGATGATGTAACGACCCACCTTTCTAGACGGTTTAAATCGACAATAAATCACACATATCAGACTTAAACCATTCAGAAGAGAGGATAGTTAAGGGATAAATAAGAAAAAGAAGAGAAAAGAAAGAAACAAACAGCGAATCTCACAGCGAAATGACAAAATAAAATAATCAATTACACAGTTTATGAAGCTATTTTACAAATACAATTGATTACACTTTACAATACATATTAGAGTTATACATACAGCATGAAAAATACATAAAGCAGCGGAACGACATGATGCAGTGGAATAAATATAATAAATTGAAATAATATACTAAATCTTTGTCTTCGTCCTCCAGAAAGATAGTCTTTAACATGAAATGCTCATGTTGACCCGAGCGTAATGAAAAGATAAAACACTCGAGTCAGAAATAAAAGATCTTATAATAGTTAAATCAAAATAAGTAAATATGAGTGTAATGGATTCAGAGATATTTATAGGATTTTATATCTCCTATCCATTGTCTAACGTGCATGCAACAACTTAAGAGATGTTCGGGATTTCATCTCCTAAGGATCCATTAAACTATCCACATACATAGTACAATATGCTATTATTATATGTCTACAGTAAAGTAAAGTATTAAAATAGTGCTAAGGCATAACCCATATTTCCCTTAACACATTTTTATATAAATGTTGTAGTCTCTACACTACCGTAATTCCTCCATAAACTAGAGGGCTATCAGAGGGCACTCCATAGTGAATGACACAGACCAAACTCGTAGTGGGAGTGATCAAGATAAATTTGACGAGGCACGCGAAGCAATGCCCAGGGTAGGATACTACTGTTTTGGGGATCTGAACTGTTGGTAACGCATTGCAGCTTCTATCGTTAACATCAAAACACGCACCCATAATCAAATCGATTGTGGCCACCAAATCAATCACAAAGTAATAAATATGGTATCGAAGAAATGTGTCCGATAGAGGGAGCGACCACACTTGGCCTGACGTGGCTCCTATTTTAATCATTTTAGTTATGACCCGAAGGTCAAGGCTATCAATTACCATTCTCTTACTTCATTCCAATAGCGTTCACCGAACCATCCTACTTCATTCTGGATTCTCCACCACGTGCGCAGTTGTTAAAGTGCTTTTCGGTATTGGTAGAGAGTATGACTATAATCGATCCTGGTATCTTTAACAACCAAACCCTTATTACACACCGGTTGGTTCTTTTACATTTCCAAAAGAAATTCATAATTGATATCAAAATATCATATTTAATTCAAATCATATTAATTCGAAATCATTATTTACTTCAAAATCATATTCACTTTCGAAATCATTATCCACTCCATAATCATATCGCTTTTAAAAATCATAACCACAAAATAGGTTAAACCATTATGTCAAAATATTCGCCTTTAAATCAATTAAATCTAAATCATAACAGTTCCAACTTTTAACAGTTTGAATATTGAAAGCAGTTTATAAATTGAATAGTTATGCATTAAAAATAGTTTATCTTTTAAAAATAGGTTGTACACTAAAATAGTTTATATGTTAGAAATAGTTTATATTAAAATAGGTTATATATTAAAATATATATACATTAAAAGTTGTTTATAAATTTAAATAATATATATTAAAATAATTTATAATTTAAAAATAGGTTACAGATTAAATAGTTTATATATTAGAAATAGTTTATATATTAAAATAGGTTATATATTAAAAAAGTTAACATATTATAAAAGTTTATAATAGGTTAAAATAGTTTAATAGTTTATAATAGTTTTAATAGTTTAAAATAGTTTAATAGTTCAAATAGTTTAAGGAATTTAAACAGTTAAGATAGTTTAATATAAAATGTTTTGATTATTGGAAATAGTTTATATCATAAATAGTTTGAAAATCTAAATAATCTAAAATTTTAAATAGTATATTTTTAAACATTTTATATTAAAATAATGAATTTGAAAATAATATCAAATTAAACTATTTCTTCCTTTTCAACAAATCTAGACCATATCCAGATTTCAAATCAATTAAACTCAATTCTAATCTTTCAAATCATATTCTCATTAAAACCATTTCCATATCAAATTCATAATCGTTTTGTCTACTCTTTGAGTCCTGACAACAAGGTCTACCTTGTACGGAACTCAATCGAAAATTTTCTATATCTCTAAAGGACAACTTCATTAAGCCTACAATACAGATATTCTAGTTGGTCTGTCCCTTTTCTCATCGTGGCTATATCCCCACGCAACCACCCCTCGACTAATCGAAAGATCTCTAAAGAGTTAATTCGTCGTGCCCTACTGTAAACAATCTAACATCCAATCGGCGGTGCCCTTCCATCCAATATCTCGATAATGAAAGAATCATTGGCCTGTTGGTTTTACTCTAGTCTTTCCCGAAATCGCTCTTGGTCTTGACGTTGGTCGTTATCCACGTGCGACTATCCTTAACCTTACTTGTAAGTACTGGACATATGAATACCCTACTCCAAACTTCGAATCCTTCTGACTGCCTATAAAGGCCCGCTTTGTTAGGCCTATAATGCAAATGCAGTCAAGGCATACTCTCCTGATGGAACACCTACAGACCTGCCTCCGGGGGTGCAGCTTCGTTAGGCCTACCCAGAGGGCCATCCTAGAGTATCCTCATGTCCCGTTAAAATCTCGTACTTCCTTGAAACCTAAACTTGAAACATAAACAAACTAATTTGGATGTGCTTCTCCAGTTTTGAAATCCATGATGAACTGCTTCGTTAGGCACTTCATCCTTTGGGCTGCTCCAAATGCATCTCAATTCTTTTATTAGACTCTAAATCTAATCTTTTAAGTTGTGTGTAGTTTACTTTTCTTGTTATGTTGGCTTCTTATTTACCCTAATTATCATATTCTTGCCCTCATCTCACCTCTAACTATTGTGAGATCACCATTTACCTACTAGGGAATGGTGTTGGTATGAGCCATATTCATTATCTTGCTTATTTAACATAATATGTAAATCTTAAGTTCATTAAAATAAGCCTCTTTATCATTCCTATTTATTTGCTTATTGACTTAATATAAATTATTTAGATAAGCTTGTACTATTATCATTGCTTATTAATTCATTCAAAGTCTCAAAATAAGCTTTTCCGTTCTTATTACTTAATTATAACCTATGTTATAATTCTACTTGTAATTGTCGCTTTCTCTTCTTTTGTAGTCCGTACATAATTACAAGCGTTTCTTTTCTATTCTAGTCTGCCCATTTTAATATGATATAGAATTTTCTTTATTTCTCTTATATCATATAATTCTATTATCATAATAACCGTCTTATTAAATAGTCTACGCAGTAAATGCAGACCTAGGTTTATTATTGTTTATAGTTTCTAATTCTTATCTAATAATTTACTTGATTCATGTCATACTTTGCTTTGTTATCTTCTATTCTAGAAAGTAATTCTATTTTATTTGGTTGGTTATGAAAACTATATTAAAAATCCATTTCCATATTTTAATATCAAATAATACTACAAGAAATAATTTGTAACTAGAAGATATTTCGTTTATTATTTTGGAATAGTGTAAAATATAGTGGTTTCTCTATTTTACACTAATTCTCTTTTTCTTACTTTTATTCTTGTAGTTACGTTTATTGTGGTCTTTTTAAATATTAAATTATAGAAATGTATCATATTTCCATAACCAACCAATTAATCTATTAGTTACTCCTAAATCAAGTTATTAGATTTATTAATTTTTTCCATTTTAGCATAGTGCATTGCAATAATTTCATTCCTCTATCTTTTATTACTTTACATCTAATTTCCTTCATTATAGTATTCTTAATTATTTAATTCATATTCACGTTTAATCTATTTTAATTCATACGCGAAGAAAAGGAGAAAAATAAGAAAACTGACGCTTGCATGAAAATTCAAAACGTAGAAAAAGATGTAAAAAACCATAAATTATCTAAGCGAGAATCTAACGATAATACATCATAAACTTATAAGATATATAAATAAATCCACTCACATGTCGTCCTTAGCTTCAATCTCTATCCCTTTTAATTTGCTACACTTTCCTCCATTTTTCCCTTGTTTTCTTTCGCTGTAAACTCTCTGATTTTCTTGTGCAATTCTCTAATTGCTTGTTTGTATTTCCTTGCTTAATTTTATTTTTTAAATTTGAGGAAAGATTTGATTGACAGAGGAGGAAAAGGGAGAAGAGAAAAAAAGTTTGCTGTAAATGGTAGCAGCTGATTCAGAGAAAATAGTGTGGGCTAGAGTTAAGTTACATTTAATTTATAGGTGTAGTGAACAACTATGAACCATCTGATTAACCCTAAAAACAATGCTCATCATCATTTATTGATTTGTTTACGTTAGCTTATAATGTATAAATCTCCAATTCATTCATTTATTCCTTTGTTATATGCCCCTATTAATTCATGTTTCCCTTTAAATAAGATTCTCCAATTAATTATCCAATTAATTAGATCATACATACATTAGATCATACATATATATGTATATCCAATATTAAATGATTCTTATACGTTATAATTTCTTACCTATTTGAACACGTAAATTAGTACCCTATTAATTGAATGCATATGAAAGTTATATTTTTTTAATCTATTCTTATTAACTTACCTTCATCATAAACCTAATTGCTCCATTTGATGTTTGTACGTATTTAAATCGCCAATTCATTACCTAATTAATTGACATGTAAGTTTCGCTCTTTTGTTAATTGACGCTTATTTAATGTCTTTAATTAATTTCTTAATTAATTGCATCAATTATAATGTTATTATTTAATTTATTCTCTACATGCATTTCCCTTTATTAGAAGATCCCTTAATTAATTAATGTTATAACAATGACATATTCTGTAACTAATTGATACCTTTATGTCTCTTAATTAATTCCTCATTTAATTTATTGATGTGTGAATTAATCACACACTCATTGGTTGCATATATCTAAGCAACCTCTTGATTTTTAAATGCACATATTTATAAACGTTAACTTTTAATCGTTATAAATCATAAACGTTTAACTTTTTTAATGCTTGTTTATTCTAATTAATCACCATCAGTTGGTTGATTAGTTTCCTAATATAAAACTTGTCTATTTCGAATTTCACATGTGACCAATTAATGTAAATTAATTTTCTTTATGATGGCAATGTTAATTACTTGCGTTTATGATGTACATCTATTTTGAAATTCAAATGCGCAATATTTCCAGAATTTCATATGCATATATATTTATTTATAACAAATATATTTACGTACACTTACATGCATAATTATTTCTCAATACAAAACTTTAAACATCAATAACTTTTCCATACGAACTCCGTTCGAGACATATTATATATATAAACTGAGTATAAGATAGTCACGAACACAATGATATAAGTTTCAAGGCCATAATATGACAATTACAAAAATATTTATTTTCATTATTCATCGTTATTTGATTATTTAATTATATAACAATGCAAAGTGTTACATTCTCCCACCCTTTAGCAAAATTTCATCCTTGAAATTTAACAATGATAAAATTATGTAATTTCTCAAATTAATCACATTCATTTTGTGTCCATCCAATTTTGCAACAACCCGTGTATAGTGCAAAGTGCAATACATCATAAAATATATGCATTTACAAGAATTTTTAAGCGGTACCTCCTATATGAATGTTTTTCTTTTAGAAATTCCTTTTAAAACATGATGCACACATACTAAATATACTTGCAAGTTCTACATGAATGCAATCTTTTGAAAACTCAAAACATTTTTCATCCAATTTTTTCCCACACTCCTACTGAATAGGAGCATAGTTCAACAAATTTTACATCCAAACGTACTACACAACTTTTAATTTTTGAATTTTTAAGAAAATTCTAATTTTTCAAATTCGATTTCTTATGTTATAAAGAAGGTGGAAAACGGAAAAACTCACATTTTCCATTTTACTTTTGTGCACCTTTTTCTATATACTTGGGACTTATGCCACTATTCTACAAAAATCCTTATTTTCTTTCCTAAGCGCGGTGTACATTACAAAAAAATAACTTTTAATTTTTTTTCATTTACAGTTCTCATTTCTTTTAGTTGTTGTAACAACCCTAGATCATATAATTTAAATTTGACTTTATTTTATTTTTAAATTATTTTAAACTTCTTTTATTTCAAACATTTCATTTCTAAATATAAATTTTGATTATTATATGAATTAGAATTTCAAACTGGTATAAATTGAATATTTTCCTGAAAAATGGATTTGTGGTCAAAACTGGTCAAACTTTGACTTTTAAATTTAAAATTTTAAAATTTTGAATTCTTGAATTTTATCTTTTATTATGAAAATAGATTTAATATCATGAATATTGCTTTTTGTTTCGTTGAAATTGGATTTAAATTGTGAAAGTTATACCCATTACAATATTGTGTGTATATAGGGTTATTTAACAATATTCTTTGTTTTAATTTATATAAATGATATTTTTACTTGATATATCATATTCTAATTTGTATATTTATGTTATATTATGTTTATTTTGACTTTTAAATATTTTTAAAGTGATGTATGAATCTTTCCAAAGCTTATTGAATTTATTTCCAAATTTTAAAGCCTAGTTTCCATTTTTCTGCTATTTACTTTATTTAAATTATATTTAATTAAAATGTATTTATTCGTTTTTGTGACGGAATTTTTATTTATTTTATTATCTTTATTTTTAAATATTTTCCAAGTCCATATAATTTTTCAAAAATTTATTATGCTTATTTTCAAATTTTCTCGACTTGTTTGCATTTTTTGAGCTATTCTCTTATTTTTACCTTATATAATTATTATTTATTTATTTATATTTTATATTTTGTTGCATTTTCGAAATTTTACTGAAATTATTATTATTCTCAGTAATTTAAACTTATATAAATAAATTAAGGGTAATTTGAAAAGGTTTTGACTTTTGGTTTCCAGTGGCTCTTTATTTTCCACCTTTTCACATTTAAACCTTACTTTTCATTCAATTGGCCATATCTCTTCATTTCCTTCAGCCGACCACTTCTCCCTACCATTTTTCATGTGAATAAACTTCTCATTTCTAAAAAAAATTCGGCCTTCATCATCTCCAAGAGTTTGGTAAATTCTTTTACTTCTTTTCCCTTGTTTTCTACTTGTTTATGTTGATTTTTACTTGCCTTCTCTTCTACTTCAGGTTCGGCCCCACCACTCCAGCCACCATGGCCACCTCCTCCACCACCTGAACCACCCACCATCTCCTCTCTAGCCCCAAGTCACTGGCTGTGCCCAATAGTTGATCAAACTCCACATAAATCTACAGAAACTTCACCTATATGCACCATAGCCAACACCTATGCCTTCATCACCTTCAACCTTCCTTTGGCCGCCACCAACTCCACCTCCACCACCCATGAATGACCTGAAACCCTCTGCCACACCATCCTCCAGCCCACTACAGAGATGGCTGTGCCTGGTCTTGCTTGGGCCGAGCCAATGTTGCCTTGAATTCATGATATTTTGCCTTGTAGTTGTAATCCTTGCACATATCTCATGCAGCATCACTTTTGCTCCATCCCATACATGTTTGGCCGACCTCTTATGAACCCAAACTAGATCGTTGTCCTTGCTTTAGCCGTACCTTTCTGACCTATATCTGAAGCATTGGTGGTAGAAGGCAAGTGCAAAGACTTTGGAGATGATTTTGCATTTATCTCTAACATTGTTTAATCGTATTTTTAGTTAAAAACTTATGTTGTTTGTATTGTCTTGTTTGAATGTGTTCAAGGCAATTAATCTTTGGCTCTCACAAACTCCAATCTTTGTCATGCTATCATGCCTCTGAAGATCTCAGTTTATGCTTTTGATCGTTGTCTCCAGCTTATACAAGTGAGTTATTCTCACTAGACAATTTTATACTTATATAACTAGTAAATCGATCACGTGTGAATCTGTAAAATGCATCACCATATTATATCTGCCATATTATGATCATATGATGTTTACCCATGCTTAAAAACCTGTTATATCATATGTTACTGTTATATTATGATGTTCTGTTGTTTATATCAGTTTATCACACTGAAAGTTCTCTTTAGATTAGAGTCACTATGGGTTGAAATGATACATACCCGAACGGACTTTAGAATAGGGAAAAATTATTTTGGGCTAAAAGATAGGCCTGAACGGTTTTTGTTTATTTTATTTTAACTTGGGATTACGGGTTTGAAATGATATAACCTGGATTTTTCTTTTTAAACTGCGGATTGAAATGATATATATCCATATCACTTGACCTAGGTTAGAAAACTATATAGAGGCCCGTGGTTATTTTATAAAGTATTTTGAATATTTTAAATATGTTTAAAAGTGTAAATTATGAAATTTGATTTAAATTGAGTTTTAAATGTTTAAATAAAGAAATTTTTATTTTTGTAAGTTAAAAATGTAATTTAAATAAATGGTAAAAGTGGATTTTTGGAAATATAACTTAAGTTGGCAAAATTTGGAATTTTGGTTTGAAATGATATTTTAAGCTATATGGATAAAATATAAATTTTATTTTATTTGGAAATTGGTAAATATGATAATTTGATTTAAATTTGAATTTAAATGATTTTTACAAAGTATTATTGATTTTCTAGAAATTTATATGTTAAATAAATTATGGAAAAGTTAGAAAATATGAATGTAAGTTATTTTAGGAATTTTGATTTAATTATAATTGGAAATTAAATTAAATATGAAATTATGATAAATTTACGATAATTTGAATATAAAGTGATTTTATAATATATTATTAATTTTTGAATAAAGTTAAAATATGGAATGAATGATTATTTAAGTTGAAATTTTGAAATATAACCAAAACGGGAATTTGTGAATTTGGCTTAAAAGTGAATTTTAAGTTAAATAAATAAAATTTAAATTAAGTTATATTTTAAAATTTTAAACTTAAGTGTTAAGTTGAAGTTTAATTCAATGAATTTAAAATTTAATGTTGAAATTTAATAAGTGAATTATTATTAAATCTTGATTTTTGAATGGAAATTTAACGTTATAAAATCATGAACTTAAGGAAAATTAATTGATGTTTATAAATGTGAAAATGTATAATTTTATAAGTTAAAAATGTTTTAAATAAAAATATAATTGTTTGTGAAATTATATTGAATATTTGAAGTTAATTGACTGCATTTTTGAAATGATATTAATTGTAATGTAAATGATATTACAGCATTTGTAAATGCTATAGTTGATGATAATGAACTAAAAAGCTAAATTGAATTAAAGGCTATTATAGCATTTTTGTAAGTGCTAAAATTATTGAATTTAACTAAGTTTATTTGAAATTTAAGTAAACCCTATTACAGCATTTTTAAAATGTTGTCTTTTGTTAAATTGAACTGTTTTGAATGCAACTTTCCGTAGCGTTTTCTAAATGTTGCGAAAAGTAAATTTTCACTGTTTTGATAAACTTGAGTGAATAAATGAACTTTGAAAGTTGAAAATTTTGGAAATTTAATAATTTAATTATTAAATGTAATAACTTTATTTTTGATTTAAATGAAGTAATTTGATTTGCAATATAAGCTATTTTGAAATGTGAATTGAAATGGTATTTTAAATTGAATAAAATGAATAATGATTTGAAATGAATGTAGTTTTGTAAAGATATGATATTTTGATATATTGAAATGATTGGAAATGAGGTTTTGTAAAGATATGATATTTTGATATATTAAAATGATTGGAAATGAAGTTTTGTAAAGATATGATATTTTGATATATTGAAATGATTTGACCGGAAGTTTTGGAAAGATATGATGTTTTGAAATGGTTTGGAATTAATTTAATCTTTATTTTGAAAAAGATTTGGATTTGAAATGATATTCTATTTTGAAGTATAAATATTATTTAAAAAGTTATAACCGCGGGTTATAATAACGATTGGTTGGCAAAGAGACCGGGATCGGATATCTGGCATACTCTCTATCGATACCGGAAACCACATTGACAACCGTGTACGCGGTGGAGATTTCAGAATGAAGTAGGATGGTGGCGACGTTCTTGAGGTATATTACGTGGACCCGACTCCCATGAGTTGGCTTAAGGTGGCTAAAACAGGAGCGATCTCGGGCCAAAAGGGGTAGCTCCTCTGGTCGGACACATTCCTTCGATGCTATACTCTTACTTGTGGTTGATTTGATGGCCATCATCCGATTTTGATATGGGAGTGTATTCCGAGGTGGGCGTATGTGGCTGTTGCGCTACCACCAGCCCGTGTGCGTAATTGGTATATCTACCCTGGCATTGCCTTGTGTGCCATGTCACCTACCATATCGAGCCTTTACTATGAGTTTGGTTTTCTCCCGTAGCCCATGCGTATCTTCTTGTAACGATCCCAATTTTGAATTAACTTTAAATTTGATAGTTAATGTAAATTTTGAATAAATTTTGGAATAAAATTTGACTTCGACCTTAGAATTTGAATTTGAATATTTAATTTGTATTTGAATTTAAACTTAAATAAATGACTTAGGAAAAAATATGTGATAATATAAAAGCAATATATGTTAGCACACATTTACATCATTTCAGCTGAGACAAAGTAATGAGACAGTAATGGGAACAAATAAATTACATTCAAGTATGATAATATGAAAACAAACAAAGCAAATATATACGTTAGCTTGTAAAAGGAAAAAACAAATACATAAGTAATATGACAAAGTAAGAAATATACATTCAAACATGTACAAGCAAATGAAAAAGCCAAAGGCAAAGGTTCAGGTCAAAACAAATACATGCAAGTGTAGGCAAGAGGATAAAATAAATATCTATAAACAAAATAAAGTAAGAAATATATATTCATGTGTATAAGATTATAAAACAAGACAAGAAATTTATGCAAGTATCTTCAGCCACTTAAGTAAGTAGAGAAAATCATCAGCCAGTAATACAAAATCTTCATATATAAAAAAATCAAGTAAGATAATGAGCATGTAAACCAATTAAGAAACATATGTACTTACTGGAAATCATTTCAACCAAAAACAAGAAAAGAAAGATCATCTCAGCCACCAAAGTAGGAAAAAAAATCTTTAGTCAAACATAACAAGATATATGTAAACTTTAAAAGAAATGAAATACACTAACTGATATCATCTTGATTCATGTAAGCTGGAGTAGAAACATTTGTACTTACCCCATATCATCTCAGCCGAAATAACAAAGATCACTTCAGCCTCCATCCAAAGAAAAAACCTCTGATCAAATCAAATAAAAAAAATGGAAGTAGGACAAAGGTACATACGCATTACAGGTTTCCATCTCAGCCCATAATGCACAGATGTTGAGCCGTGCTTGTTGTACAAACAAAATAGTATTACTTTGTACAAATAACATCACCTGTATAAATATATAACCCCTGTACACATCTCCTTTGTATCATCCTTCTCCTCTCATTTTAATTCGAGCATCATCACTGAGTAAAATCTAAAATGAACACCCTTTCAAACTTAAAACATATTCAACATAAAAATCAAACCAAAGGATTAAAGAAGAAGGACTCCAACTTACAGTTCAAAAGCCTGTTTCATCATAGACTCTGTTCATTCTGGAAAATAAAGTGAGTAACATCACTTTTAGATGTTTAAGTATATAAATCTGTTGCATGATTCATCTTTGAAATAAGTATGTAGTGTATGTGTGTGTATATATATATATGAAATTCTGTTGAATACATATGAATGTATGGAATGCATGTGAGATTTATCAGAGAACTCTCTGTTTATAGGTCCTAGAATTCAAGACTAGATTTTAATCAAAATTCATTACCCCTTGAATTAACCTTTGTTAGGTCTTGATTTCAAAAGTAAATATGCTTGTTTAAGTATCAGTTATTGTTTAAAAATAGTTTCAAGTAAACTCTAAACATACAGGTTGGAAAAAAAACTTGACTTTACAGAACAAACTCAAAGTGTGATATACTCGAACATGATTGTTTGTGAATTCCGTTATATAATGTGAATTGTTATACAAAAACAAGATTTTTAAAACAAAAATGGTAATTTTTCATTGTGTATGTTGAGAGCAGTTTAAGGTTGATCGAAAATTAGGTTTCGATCAAATTCACGCGATCGAAGGATTTATGAAGGTCAGGGCTTCGCGTGGAGGTGGAAGGGAGTATGGCGAGGTTGGCAAAAATGGTAGCTCGTGACCTAGTTCGCCGTGGCGTCGACTGGAGGGAGGAGTAGGGTTTAAGGCCTGTGAAACTGACGTCGAAGTTTTGGGGTTCGTTCTCACTCCTCGTTACATCGAGTGTGGCCGGACTTAGAGAGGGTGCGCTTGGGACGTAGACGAAGGTTTGGACGGAGGTGCGGCGATGCTGGTGGACGGAGGCGCGGCGACGAGACATTTTTTTTGGTCGTTATTTTGGGTCGTGGTGGCTTGAGCTATGCTCGAATTTGATTGAGAGTAGGTTTTGGTTTTTGGGTCGATTTGGGTCGAGGGTGTGATCGATCGTGACTTGCCGAAGCAAGTGAGGATCGCCAGAAGTTGGTCGAGGTCCGGTGCATGTGCATGGTGCACGAGTGGTGATCAGGAAGTTCTGATAACTTGGGTAGTTTGGGAAGAAAGAGTTAGAGGGAAAACTCGAAGTGGAGCCCGTGTTTTTTTGGTTTCGACTCGAAGCATTTTTTGTCTTGCCTCGGGTTGATTTCTTGATTTCAGGTTTTACAGGAAACCTGTTATTCTGTTTTAAAATTTTAAAGATAGAATTGATAAACAAAGTTTTAACTAAGTTTAAAATCAAAGTTAAAATATAAATTCAAGTTCAGTTTTGAAACTTAATTGGGAAATAAGTTTTAAAAATTCAAATTGTTTTAGTAACTTAAAGGTTTAAGCAATTAAGTAGAATTAAAAGAATTTGAAAATTAAAAATAGAATTCAAAATTGTAAAGTAAGAAATTTAAACAAAGTTTAAATCAAATTGTAAACTTGAGTTTAAATCTATCTTTAAAATTCCAGATTTTGAAATTAAATAAAGTTTTATAACTTTAAATGTTTACATAAGTTAAATTTTTAAAGTATATCTTTAAAAATGTTGAATTTAAAAGGAATTTGATTTTAAACTCTTTTAAAATTCTTTCATAACAAAATATTGCTTTAACAGTGAATTTAAAATGGATAATTTAATCATTTAATTAATTAATGACTTGGAATAATTAAATAAGTAATTAAAGGTTTAAATCATTAATTAAAGTAATTAATTTGAGAAGAATTTATTTATTAAAGGTTGATTAATTAATGAAAGTGGTTAAGAAATGATTTTAAGGATTAATCACTTATTGAAATTAATGTTGGATATTTTGATTAATTAAAGTTAATTAATTGTGTAATTGGTTTAAAGGTTGATTTAATTAATATGATTAATTAAGAATAATTTAATTAATTAAAGTGTTTGATAAATTTATTTATATCAAATGATTTATAATTAATAAATCAGAATTGGATAATAAATTCATAAGTAAATAAATTTGATTGGAAATAAATTGAATTGATTAGGTTAAACGATTAATAAATCCTACTTATAAATGACTATTGAATGCTTGACCTTAATACTTATGAATGATTGTATTGTATGAGATGCCTTGAATCGATTGTCCTATCTGATCTATGATATCTTGTTATGTGGATTGAACTGAGTATTTTATTCATTTGTTGATGATACATCTGCATATTATCTGTGAATTTGTGAATGGATGATAAGCGTTATAGTTTATATCACTTATCAACTATATTTCTGTGTTTTAATCTGTGATGATTGAATGATGTTGCACTATTGTGTTAAACCCCTGGACCACACTTATACACACACCAATATGGATTTCACGAGGAAATCGATTAAGTCACAGATTATGAAATAGTTTAAAAGTTGAATATTTAAATTTAAATGTTTTGATTTAAATTTGAATACAATATTTGAAATTGAATTCTATAAGTAAGAAACTAGGGATTAAAAAGGCTATTCAACTTATAAATGAGTTTATATGGGTTAAACCATTTTTAAATATATTGATTTGGGAATTTGAATTTAAATTCAAAGGCTTTAACTCGTGTATATAAAATATGGATCTTTCTGAAATAAAACTGTTCGTTTTCAAATAATAAAAGCTTTCATATAAGAAGTGAACTTCCAAATTGTGTTAAAAGGAATTTTAAGATTGAAATGAAAATAATTTTTGAAGTTATGGAAACGGTTTGAAAGCTATAAGTTAAATCTTTAATTTAAAGATTTTAAACGAGTTAATCCAATTGAAATGGAAGTTGTTTTGAAATCCGTAAATGGATCTTTGTGAAATGAATCTTTTTGTTTAAAAGATTGGAAATGGTAACTTGTTTAAACCATTTGAAAGAAAGTTTTGAATTATTAAGTTGTGACTCAATTGAAATCCCATATCCATATGTTTTAAATGTTGCGCTCACTATTCGGTTTAGCTGGGAGAAGACCTTTGTGTCGTATAACCTATTCCGAATATGTGATTCGATGTTACAGATAACATTTGAAGACCGGTGGTGAAGACCGGGTATTTGCGAGAACGATAGGATGACCTATCGATTGTCTCTGCACCGAGTAGCTACGGTATAGAGATTTCCTAAGTGATGGGAAGTCCGATCGGGATTGTGAATACCCGGATAGCAAGGACTTCTTTGGAAGTGCCTTCGGTTCTGTTCAAACCCAGAATAGACTTGTATGGATGGTATGTCTGACATTACATTTGAGAAATAAAGCAGATTTCTTTCAAATACATCTCTGTTGGTGGCGGAGAATTAATTCTCTTAGCTTAACACCCTTCTCTGAGACGTACAAGCTCAAAGGTTATGTAGTTGAAGGTTATCAGCGATATATTCCCAACTTGGTAATATGGCATGCTGAGTGCTGCTGATCATTTGTTGATCAAAGCGTGGCTTTTGTGAAAAGTGTAGCTTTGTGGACGAGACTTCGTCGAGCCTCACAAATCGGTAATGGTCGAAACAGGAAAGATGTGGCAAGGTTTCAGGGGTAGCTCCCCTAGGGTATGGCCATTCTTTCTGGAAAATGGTAGTATCATGGTATGGAGCCCAGATACTTACTCATGTGGACATTGCAGTATATTTATTACTTTGTGATGTTGTTGGATTGAGGCGCCTCGTATAAAGGTCCCGAAGGACCGCGGGTGGCATATCTGAGGTTTTTTATTCCCCGGGAAGGGGGGTAGCCGGCCTTGTTCGGCAAAGAGCTGGGTGAGTTCTCGGGGCGTCCCGCCAGAGGCGTTCCCATGTGGCAATAGGAAGTTCCTTAGCCTGACCATTTGTTGGAAATCCATTCATCCAATATGAAACCCTGTACGGTTTTAGTTGTAGAACCTGCCATTTACTTATGGTGGTCACCACTGTTTAGATGGTAGCTATAGTAGGCATAAGTGCGAAATGTCTATGCTGGCTAAGATTTATATTATACTTTCGAAATGCTTTTCTGCACTTTGCACTTATAGTAATAATATCAAAGAAATTCGCGTATTAAGCATGTTTGACTATCACAAGGAGAAATCTCCTCCAGTTTTGCGTTTGCATTGTGTGTGTGGCGGGAGGTCTTATGGTAGTTTCATTTCCAAATAGCATTGCAGATATATTTTAAAATATTTCTTTGTTTGTTTTTAAAGATAAACTGTTTTTGTTACTCATACCAGTCCCATGACTGACCCGGAGTTTATTGTTTCTTTCCTAAAATCTGGGTGCTCATAAGTTTCCACACGGGCAGTCTAGAGTTGAGATTTTCAGATAGTTAGGTTCAGTAGATTATCTGGAGCTAGTTCAATCTTTGGATACGGACGAGACTTGCTTGTCTTAGTGAATCGTGATGTTGGTTCGAGCTGCTGCTGGAGTTCTTTCTTGAAGACTCTATTAGAGTTATTTGTTCCGCTGCTAATGTTGTCTATTTTTCTTTTCCGCTGCTATTTTCGTGTATCATATCTCTGATGAATATTGATATCTATTGTATCATCTGTTGTATCAGATATTGTATCAATACTGTATATCAATGTATTATTCTTTTTCTTCCGTTGTGTTGTTATACTTAATTGTGTTATAAGCTCCGGCCACTCGGATTTGAACGGTCGGATCTGCGGCATTCGAGTACGATGTAAAGTATGGATGTCGATTTTCGAACGCGAAAAATCCTGAGCGTCACACTTCTTGTAGTCTCCCGATCAGGAGATATGCAGATATTGGATGGACTACTGGAACTATTATGTGTGACGGGTGATATGGGTAAGCACGGAACGCTATTTTAAAGTAAGTTTATTTTAATGTAGACATTATTATAATAGCGCAATATATAATAGCGCAATATTACTACATAGTAAATAGTTTAACGGATCCTTAGAGGATGGGCGGTCCCAGGCATCCTTTAAGTTACTTGTACCTTATTACAGTTCACTTAAGTTGGTTTACATTATATAAGTATATATTATCATGACTCGAGTGTTTGTATTTTTATTTAGGCTTGGGTCAGCCTGAGTTATTCACAGATTTGGATTCCACTTTCTGGAGATTGGAATCGCTGGAGATTATCTGCTTATCTAGTTTTATCTATTCTTGTTCTGTTGTTCTATTCAGCTTGTACTCGGTTATCATCTAGAGACTTCTGTTGTACTTTATTTCTTCTGTTGTATTTTATTTAACTCTGATATATTTATATAGTAGCTTCATGAACTACTATTTCTTTTACTTCCGCTGCACTATTATTACTCTGTGTCTGTGACCTGTGATTTTATTTACTGTATATTCTGATATTTGCCAAATTTTATTTACGACGCGGTATTTTGAGCAATTCAATTCCGGCATGTGTGTCTACCTATACACTTATAATGGATGCGAATGGTTGAAAATAACGGGTTGTTACAGTTGTCCTCTTTGATTGCTTTCTTTAAATTTGCTGTTTTCCTTTTAGTTACACTCTCTTCTTTTATTTTCTTATTTTATCAGTCACTTTATTATTTCAAAACAACTTTTCTTTCATGTAACCACCTAGAATTTTGGATATTTAAAATTTGAATATTTAATTTATTTTAAATATTTAAAAGTTAAATTTTAACTTGAATTTCAAATATAACTATTTATTTGATGATTTAATTATTGAATTTAATAATTAGAAATTGGTTAAAATGTGGAACCTTGAGTTTTAAGCTTGTTAAAAATAATTTAAAGGCTTATAAAATTTATATTGATAACAATGGAGATAATAAAAGTTTTAAAATTGAATTTAAAGTGATTTGTTGAGTTTTAAAAAAAAATATCGTTTATATTGACATATAAATATAGCTTTTCGAGGCACAGCCTCGGATTTCGAAGAAATTGGTTCCACCGGATCCATAATAGTGTATTATTACTAAGTTTCAAATTTTGTAACATTTGAAGGTATTGTTTGGTTATACTAGATATAAATACGCTAAAACTTATATCATAAATTCAATATAATAATTGGGTCCTAAAAGCTATTTTCTCCATACGATCGAATTAGGACTCAAAACCTTTTCCAGTACGTTTGGAACCCCTAGTGGCAGCCTCGATAGGATGTCCAGATTTTAAGCTACGAAATCGATACGTTTTGTAATTTAAATAATATATATTTATATTGATTGACTTGACCTATATAATTACATCAGCTGTTTTCTTTCAAAATCAAGTCACTGTACATATTCACCAACATGCATCCCTTCTCTTCTATCACTTCCCTCTCTTCATTGTTAAAATACAGCCGATCAAAACAAAAAAAAGATCATAATAAAAAAAAAATCTATAAAAATGGGAAGTCTTTATCTTTGTCTTGCGAGGGGATGGATCTATGTTTGGTAGGAGATTGTTAAGGTGTGGCTTCATTTCTTTGAGCAACAGCAGAGTAGCAGAAAAAAAGATTTTTTTTATATAAATTACATTTAAACTTATAAAATGCGTATCTCATTCGGACGATTCAAGTTCACTGGGATCGTGATGTCATCATCTACGCATAGGAAGTGGTTTGGATGAATTTAGGGCTTGTGAATTTTTCATATAATTTCAAACGCCTTCAAATTAATCATAACGGAACGCTAAAGCGACAACAAAAATCAAGGCGAGTTAATCTCACTCAATTTTGGGTTACTGCAATTTATTTTAAATAGTTAAAATGAATTATTGATTGACTGGTTGAATTGATATATTTTTATCAGTTGAATGCAATGTTATATATAGTAGTATACATATACATATATATATATATATATATATTGGGGTGACTGATATTCCTACATATATATATATATATATAGTGGATGAGACCCTATGCGCCCCGCATAATAGCGAATGACCCTGTATACCGCGATATCCCCCTCGAAGTGGGATTGATATTTTTATATTAAATTAACATCTATGGATGTAGGGAAACAGGTTGGAGGGATCCATCTAGATTTCTCAAAAATGTTGAAATTATTTTCATATTCAGTGAAACAATTTGTTTGAATAATCTGTGATGGATTATAGTGATAGATTATAGCGCAATTCGAATTTATTAGATGTTATGGTATTACCGGTTAGATTTTGGTATTTTAAAATACCATAAAGATGAATATTGAATTTTTAAAAGAAAATAAAAAATGGAAATTGAAAGTAAAATATTTATAGTGAAATTTGGATTTTATTAAAGGAAATGAATTTGGGAAAATAAATAGCTTGATTTCAAAATTTGTACTTAATAATTTCGAAATATGAAAAAATAGAGATTTTTGAATAATGTAAATAAAAGGTTCTAAATAGTTGAACCTAAGCGATATTGTTTAAGTATAAAAGGGATTTATTTTAAAAACAAGATTTAAATAGTTGGGAAAATAAAAAGGGAATTTTGAAAATTAAATATGAAATTTCTAGAAGAGATTACAAATAAGATTTTAAATTATGAAATGGAAGTTGAATCGGAATTTAGTAGGTTTGGAATATAATTGGATTATTTAAGAAATTAATTTAAAAATGCAGTTTAGTTAGAAATCGATTTGAAATCGATTAAGTATTATGGAACCATTATAAATGAGACTATGGAATTTATAAATTAGATTTATAAATAAAGTGAGGTAATTATTAGTGGACAAAATTTAAGGTATAAATTCACGGTGAGAATTTATAACAAGATGGGTAATTCGGTTTAAAAGAAAAGATAGATTTATCGTTTGAAATGTGAAAAGGGAGTTTACAAAATTGGGACATAAATCAAAGTAGGAATAAATAGAGAGAGATTTATAAATGTTAGACTGGTTATGTTGGAATTGGAAAATATATTTTATCAAGAAATTGAACTGTTTTTAAAAGAAGGATTTTAAATTTTTAACTGGGTAATTTTAAAAGGTGTTTAAAGACTATTTTATAAAATTTATTATTTAGTTATTTTACAAATTGTTTTAAGTATATTTATTATTAATTAAGTTAGTTTATATTAAATTAATTTTTACTTAAGAAGTAATCAATATTATTATTTTAAAAGGATAAAATATTCAACATTAATATATTTTATATAACAACTTTTATTTAAAAAGTATTTTCCCAAATTAAAACTTGGAAATTTGTATAGGAATTTTGTAAGTATTATTTTGAAAAAAAATTAATAAAATTTTCGAAAAGTAATGGTATGCTTTCATGGCAAAATCGAAGGAAGTGAGTGTCTGTAGTTAAGTTTTAGATTTCTTTGAGATAGAGACGTAACAATTGAGCTGTGAATCCATAGTTGATACCGCAGTGTTACTTTCCATACTATATTAAAAATATTTTCAATTTTTTTGAAAAGGATAGTATGTGAATATACTAAATTCGGTAAGACAAGCATATATTTTGGACAATGATATTTAAGTAATTGAAAATATAAATTGAAAGAAGGCTTAGTGTTTTTCAGTGGAAAAGAAAATATATAGTTGAATGATTGTTTATTTGATAGTTAAATAACCGACTATCAATCTGGGCCCAAAATATAACTTTGGGAATATCTAGAAGGTACACGAGAATTATATGGTACAGCTACCGTTCAAGGTGCTATACTGTATGTATAAACTCATTTCTCGGAAATTAGTCCACAAACGATTAGGAGGTGATCTCCAATCTTGTATTCATTTGTTTATTTTCTAAAGAACCAAGGTTGAGTTTACCAAAAAATATCAAACGTTGTTTCGAAGAGACTGGGATTGGATAAATTTTTTGATATCAACTTTGATCTAACGAATACGTTTTCAAAGTGAAAACAAGAGCACGAAGTCGAAGAAGGAGTAGTGAAGTGCAAGGGCTAATCACTACTAATCCCAGGATGATTCCAAAATGGATGTGGTAGGAATAGTGCCTTCGGTTTCGTTCGGACCCAGAATGGACTTATATGGATGAATGCTATAAGTACATTGTCACTGGAGAACAATTAGCATTCTAAGTGAAATTTTATTGAAAAGGTGATCCTAGCCTCTATCTTCAACAACCGGGAATGAATGAAAAGTAGAGAAAATGCAGCAAGGCTAAGTGGGTCGCACCCAATTATGGTATGTTTATCACCTTTCTAGATACCCTTAGATATTATTACTACGATACATGGTAGGAGTTTAGAAAAGGTGTGAACCCCCGGGGTGATAGAATTTTCGGTCTATCCAGTTTAGGGATAGTCCGGTCTTGTGTTATAGGGGATCCTAGCGTGGTTATCGGTACATTTTTCTATACGTGTACTGTGACAGGTGATACCCCAGTGCATAGTCATTCGTATGGAATAAATTCTCCACTACGTGCCTTTACGGTTTTGGTTGTAGAGCCTGGTATGCTGAAATTTAATTAATGTAACAATTTCAGTTATTTGAATAAGTACTTGTACTTAGACACTATTATAATATCAGAGGATATGATATGGAATATTATTGTAAGGTAAAAACCCGTCGTGTTTATGTATGGTGTGGTCTTACGAGATACCTTTGATTTACAAAGGATTTTGGTAACTTTAATAATTCAAATTGAGTTTGTTTTCTCACGCTGGTTTTCTAGACTAACTTGAGTGTTATTTTGTTACAATGCTCGGGTCAGACCGAGTATTATAGATACATGATAGGATGCTATGGAGCTCGGGAGACAAGTTGGATGACGAAGACATATTTCACCTATCTGATTATATTTCTCTATGTATTCTAGGTTTTATATTCAGCATTTGTGAGGACAAGTTATTGTAACTGTCCAGTATTGTGTTATTGATGTGTTGTACTCTAATGATGAAATGTGTAAATAACAGTTACAGTTTTTTATAAAGGCGTGTTATTATCTATTGTATATTGTTCCGCTACGATTGTGAGATTCTGTATTGTTGTTTTCTGCTTCTTCTGCAATCACTTTCTTCTTTTTTCCCTAGTATTTCCGGCATTCGATTGCTCGGCATGTAATACAGTGGACGTATTGATGCTGATTTTTCAAGGGTCGAAAATCCAAGACGTCACACTTGGTATCAGAGCCGAAGGTTAAGTGAGAACCTTGGCTTTGGTGGGGATTACTCATTAGAGATAGCGTCCGTAATATCCTAGAATGAATTTGAGCTTATTAATAGATATGAATGTGTATTTATTAGTGAATATAAAACTGTTTTATATTCTGTTGACTGATTTGTTGAGTGGCTTATGGATTCTGGTTCATACGAGTAATTAACGTTATTGATAGGGATCTCTAAACACTACGATATAACAAAACAATTCGCCACGGTATTGTTTTGAAATGGGTAAATGAAATAATTTTACCCAAATTACTTTTATATGTAAAAGAATAATTTTTGTAAATTATTACAATTGTATATGTTGTGCTTGTTATTTAGAAAATGATAATATTAAACTATTATCATTTGTTGTTATATTGATTGGAAAAAAAAGTTGATATTATAATCAAAAGTTAAGAAATAATTTTATATAATCAAAATGTGATTTTATAAATATGAGTTTATAAATGTGATTTATAATTTGAAATGGAATGAAATCCTTAGGGAAATATTTAAATACAGATTTAAAAGGATTTAAAAGTTGGAAATTTGGGAATTTAATTTTTCTTTGGATTTGAAAATCATTTTCAAAGGCTTTGGAAAAATAATAGTGATATTATTTGGAAACATTTTTGAATTGGAAAAGGAATCTATTGAGATTCGGAATAAAAAATTTAAATATGGCTTTTAAAGAAAATAAAAGAACTGAACTCACTTCGTTCGTTGGAAAATAATTTCGGTTATGACTACAGCATCATTGACTTTCATTTTCGAGTTTCCAAGGGAAGAATTGCTACCTTAATGATTTACCAATGGAGTTTTGTAACAACCCGCATATTTATCGATTTTATATTTAAATATTTTATTTAAATATTTTGTCGTTAATCGGATATTGGTCCGAAAAGCTACTTTTTGCAAACGGTCAAATTAGGACTCGAGACCACTTCCATTGAGTTCGAAATGCCGTTTACAATTTTTTTAAGTATAAACATTGATAAGTTTGGAGTTAGTGGAATTTCATTTACTTTTCCCGCTTTGGACTTTGGGTTAGTTTAGCCATTATAACTCAAACTCACTTCTCTCCTTCTCCTCACTCTTCATAAATTTCCTAACAACCAAGCTTTAGCATTAATGGTGAGTGGAAGGGGAAATTAATAATCCAAGCTCAAATTCTCTTGCAAATCCAACATTCAATTCCAAATTCAAGAAGAAGATATTGGATTCAAGCTTGTGATTACTTCTCCATTGCTTTCAAGCTTTTCTTCATAAATTTGGTGCAAAGGTGAGATTTTTATCTCACAATTCTAGCCTATAACTATATTGGACTGTTGGGAATGATTCCCTATCATTTTTGCATGCATATTAGCATTTGGTTTGGATTGGATCGGCGAAAAACTCCAATTTTTAGTGTTTTTGGTGATTTTCTGCACTTAGGTCGCACTGGCTCAAATTGTGGTTCGGAGTTAGGTCGCTAGGTCGTAGGTCGTGGGGAGTTGGGTCGTAGGTCATGGGGAGTTAGGTCGTAGGTCGCTTGCCTATATCCTCTGGCCATTTCGTCCCTAGGTCGCGGGTACCCTTAGGTCGCTCGGCCTTGTTTATTGCTAGGTCGTTGGACCATTTAGGTCGTTCGACACTTAGGTCGCGGGTCTTTAGGTCGCATGACCTTAGGTCGTTGGACCTCCTTAAGTACCGATAGGTCGCTGGACCTTAGGTCGTCCCACATTAGGTCATTGCTGGCCTTAGGTCGCGTGACCTTGTTTAGACCATAGGTCGTAAGACCTTAGGTCGTATACCCCTAGGCCGCTCTCCTATTTTAAACCGTTAGGTCGTTGGACCGCGTACCTCACCAGGTCGTGTGATCTCTTCTCCCTATAGATCGTTGACCACATTAGGTCGCGCACTTAGGTCGCGAATAGTTAGGTCGTTAGGCCTTGGTTGCCTGTTCCCCTTAACTCGTTAACACCTTAGGTCGCATGACCTTATAACCTTTAGGTCGCACGGCCTTGTCACCCGTTTGGTCGTTGGGCCTTAAAACTCCTAGGTCGTTCGCCTATTTTAAGTCGCTCGATCCCAACCTCCCTTTGGTCTTCACTAGGTCGTACCGTTTTGGATGGGGCGTTGCCCCCGCACCCCCACCTTGGGGGGTTGTCACCCCCCTGGACCCCCCCTCCGTAGGGGATCTTATCTGAAAAACATTCAATAGAACTTGCTGAGCTGATTTTCTTGGATTCTTATCACATCTTCGAATGTGATCTTTGTGATTGATTGTTTCTACAATCGCTTCTGTGATTTGTCACTTAAAAATATGAAGGTTTCAATACTAGTAGTAAATATCAAAACTCTTTCAACAAAATGATTTCAACTCTATTTTCAATAACAAAGCCCTTTTCTTAAACCGTTTTCCAATCTACTAGTATGTACAAACCTTTACCTCACTCGGATGAGAAATCTAATTAAAGGGCTTAGTAAAACAAGTGGAATGAAACGCTTGCGTTCACTTCGTCGGTTAATTCTTGGACTTGTTCGATTGAACCTCTTGTGATAATTTTCTAGTGAAGATTTACAGTTTGTTCGTAAACATTTAAGTTAAGCAAGTGGTTATGGGACACGAAGCTAAACTTTTATATTTACTAGCTTAGTGTAATTGACACTTCTCGTTGATCATGATGATCATTTTTATAGACTAGCAATTGTGCGATGTCTCTTTGTTTGCAAGGTTAGACTAGACCTCATTGGTGTGATTCCGACTCACACATATCTCTTTGTCCGTAAGGTTAGTCTAGGCACCATTTTTGTGATTCCACTCACACATACCTTTTTGTTGCGAGGTTAGGCTAGACACCACTTGTGTGATTCCACTCACACATACCTTTTTGCTTTTTGGTTAGCCTAGACCTCATCTGGGTGATTCCGACTCACCCATATGGGGTAGCTCCCCATGGTCTTCGGACCGTCATGTGATAGGCCTCTTTCTCTTTTCCTGTGATTTTTGGATTTCTTGTGTTGATTTCTGGAATTTATGTCATTGACTTGTTATGAGTACAAGTTTAGGGTATGATGCCCTCTTTGGATCTTTGAGAAGATTCTTGTGATATTGATTGATCTTCTGTCGATCATTATTTGCATACTTATAGTAGTATGTCAGTATGGATATTTTATGTTAATGCCATATATTTTATTTTTATATCATGTCATCTGATATTTATAGCTAGACTGATCCGTTTATTATTTTCTTAAATAATATTCGGGTCAGACCGAGATGTTACAGGTGCTTCTGCTTGACTTCCTCCCAGGATTTGCTACTCTGACTTTTGGCTAACTATTTAGATTAGCAGTTTTTGTTGTATACACTTGAGATATAGACTCATAGTTGTATTCTTTTGTTTAGCACGTGTTGCTATTCTTTTGTATTATTGTGGATCTTTTTGACCACTACTCTGATGTACACTTTCATGTGTTAGTTATATATTCATATCTTCTTCCGCCTTTGTGATATGGATGTATGTGACTGATTTGCGTTATGCTTATTTCTATGTTTGTTTCCGAAGATTATTTATAGCCACCGTGTGATAAGCAATTACATGGATGGTCGCTCCTCAACAGCCTTATTCTCCGTGCTAGTTGACAGCACTACACCGTAGTGTTCTTGGCTAGCGTGGGTATAGAGGTGGAGCGTCACAAGTTTTGTTTCGGAAAAACTGGTTTTGGTTTGAAATGCAAACGAATAATTGATATACAAATGGATTATGTGTATGTATTTGATTTCAAAAATGGTTTGAAATAGATTGGGGATAAGGAGTTAAACTCTTGGATTTTCATTTAAAATGTTATTTGGGGAAATATGATAAAATAATTCGATAACTTATAAGAATTTGAACATTTTTTGGAAAGAAATTGAACTTATAATGAGTTAAATGGTAGTAAGTGTGATAATGGAATAAATTAGTAAAGTAAACCAATTAAATGAATTGAATTGGAAGAAATTAGTGAATGGAATATAAAAAATTTTGAAAACTCATAAAATTTGAAATTTGATATGGAATGGTTATTGAAATAGAATTTATAAAGTTTGGAAATAAAATTTATGGAGACTTGAAATGAGTAAGTAGATGGAACTAATTACAATAAATTAGTGAATGGAACTAATTAAAGTAAGTAGTTAATTAAATATGGTAGGGTATATGGTCGATAAAATTCAATATTTAAGATCTGGAGATAAATTGGGTTAAATAGGAATTGGAATTGAATTTTAATATAAATGGATATAGTATCAAAGTGTGAAGTAGTAATAAGCATAAGAACTTTTGTATAAAAAGTTTATCATTCAATTAAAAAATATAAAGAAGAAAGTCTAAAGTTGAATTGATACTTAAGATATATACTAAGTAAATATTTGAATATAGATTGAATAAGGAATGTGAATAATGGTTTGAGAATAATTGAATAGAAATGAAAGTAAATGAGAATAAAAGAATTGGCATAGCTAATAACCAATTGAAATAAACACGTAAGTTATATGTATATTATTTTATTCGTATAATGATTTGATCTAAATTCGAGCATAGGATTTCGAGCTAATTTTTATCGATCCGAGTTAGTATTTTTCACTCGATTTTCGATGGTGAACACTGGATATGGATCTTTGATTGAATTTGGGATTCTCTATCATAGTATATGGCTATTCAAGGAGAATGACGGTTTCTGATCAAGGAACCAGATCTGAGTCCGCACTAGAGAGTCATGGGAACGATACTACTTCGGAAGTGAGATTGTGTGATCGAGTGAGCAATCAGAGTTGATATTGCATACGGATGGTATATGTACGTCGTGCGGATCTTGGTGAAATAAATACTTGAAATTGAAAATGCTGAATAAAATGATTTTTAATTGTATGTTGGATATTATTGTAAGTAAGATGTAGGTATTTAAAACAAATGCTAAATTGATGTCTTCGATTTTAGAAGAAAATTTCGATTGCCTAACAAAAAGGTACATGTTTAAATTGTGTTTGAAATTAATGATTTTCTAATTAGGTTGCTTGGCTTTTGCTTTCTTTTGATGGTTTGTGGCCCGTAGTGGTGTTTGGTAGTTTTTCGGATCTAGCCGTGCAAAGGAGACATTGGCGAAATTTTTTGAAAATTTAAAGAGTTAGAAAATTTTGAAGAAATTTTTTAATAACTGAGATTTGATTTTGGATTATAACTTGAAATGGTTGAGTAAATAATATTATTGTAATCTATAGATGAATTTGGAAAGTAGTAAAAGTGATAATGTGTTTTCAATAAATAGATTTGGGAAAGTTGTTTAAACTGACCGGTTTTGGAAAAGTAAATGTGTTCTGCACCATTCTTCTTATGTGGCAATTTCGGGGATGAAATTCTTTTAAGGGCAAGGAATGTAACGACCCAGAATTTTGGATATTTGAAATAGGAATATTTGATTTATTTTAAATATTTAAAAGTTAAATTTTAACTTGAATTTCAAATTTAACTATTTATTTAATAATTTAGTTATTGAATTTAATAATTGGAAATTTGTTAAAATATGGAATCTTGAGTTTTAACCTTGTTAAAATAATTTAAAGGCTTATAAAATTTGTATTGAAAATAATGAAGATAATAAAAAATTTAAAATTGAATATAAAAGTGATTTGTTCAGTTTTAAAAAGTATATCGCTTAAATTGACTTTTAAAAATAGCTTTTCGAGGCACGGTCTCGGATTTCGACAAAATCAATTCCATTGGATCCGTAATAGTGTATTGGATTTCAAATTTCATAACGAGCTATCGTTTGGTTGTATGGGATATAATTGCGCTGAAACTTATATCATAAATTCAATATAATAATTGGGTCCATAAAGCTATCTTCTCCATACGATCGAATTAGGACTTGAAACATTTTCCATTGCGTTCGGAATATGGGCATAACATCATAAATGCCTAGTGATATGCCTCGATAGGAGGTCGAGATTTTAAGCTACGAAATCAAGACATTTTGTAATTTAAATAGTATATAGTTATATTGATTGACTTGAACTCTATAATTACATCAGTCGTTTTCTTTCAAATTCAAGTCACTGTACATATTCACTAACACGCCTCCCTTCTCTTTTATCACTTCCCTCTCTTCCTTTATAAAATATAGCCGATCAAAACAAAAAAAAGATCATAACAAACAAAAACTTAAAATCTATAAAAATGGGAAGTTTTATCTTTGTCTTGCAAGGGGTTGGATCTATCTTTGGCAGGAGAATGTTAAAGTGCGGCTTAACTTCATTGAGCAACAACAGAGTAGCAGAAAAAGAATAAAAAAGAACTTTTTTTTATATAAACTACATTTGAACTTATAAAATGAGTGTCTCATGCATACGAGGTCTGATTCGGATGATTCATGTTCATTGGAAATATCATCATCTACGCATAGGAAATGGTTTGGACACATTTGGGGCTTCTAAATTTTTTAGATAATTTCAAATGCCTTTAAATTAATCAGAACGAAAGCGATAATAAAAATCAAGGCGAGTTAATCTCACTCAATTTTGGATTACTGCAATTAATTTTAAATAGCTAAAATGAATTATTGATTGATTGGTTGACTTGATATATTTTTATCAGTTGAATGCAATGTTGTATATAGTAGTGCGCACGCGTGTGTGTATATATTGGGGTGATTGATATTCTTGCATGCATATATAGCGGATGTGACCTATGCGCCCCGATAATAGTGGATGACCCTATATACCATGATATCCCTTTCGAAGTGGGATTGGTATTTGTATATTGTATTAAAATCTATGGATGCTAGGAAATAGGTTGGAGGGATCCAACTGGATTCTTCAAAAATGTTGAAATTATTTTCATATTCAGTGATATGATTTGTTTGAATTATCTGTGATAGATTATAGTGGAATTTGAAGGATGCTATGGTATTACTGGTTAGATTTTGGTATTTTTAAATACCGTAAATATGAATATTGAATGTTTAAAAGAAAATAAACATAGAAATTGAAAGTAAAAATTTATATTGAAATTTGGATTTTATTAAAGGAAATGAATTTGAAAAAACAAATAGCTTGATTTTAAATTCTGTACTTATCAATTTCGAAATATGAAAAAACAAAGATTTTTAAATAATGTAAATAAAAGAATTTAGATAATAGAACTTGAGCGATATTATTTAAGTATAAAACGGATTTATTTTTAAAATCGAGATTTAAATAGTTGGGAAAATAAAAATGGAATTTTGAAAATAAATATAAAATTGATAGACTGAATTACAAATAAGATTTTAAATATGAAATGGAAGTGGATTCGAAATTCAGTGTGTTTCGGAATATAGTTAGGTTATTTAAGAATTTAATTTAAAAATGGAGTTTAGTTTAGAAATCGATTTAAAATCGATTAAGTAATGTGAAACCGTTATAAACAGGAAATGAGACTATGGAATTTATAAACTAGATTTATAATTAAAGTGAAGTGATTATCAGTGGATAAAATTTAAGATATAAATTCACGGTGAGAATTTATAATGAGATAGGTAATTTGGTTTAAAAGAAAAGATAGATTTATCTTTTGGAATGAGAAAAGGGAGTTCACAAAATTGGCATGTAAATCAAAGTGGGGCTAAATCGAGAGAGATTTATAGATTTTAGACGGTTAAATTGAAATTGGAAAATATATTTAACGAGAAATCAAATTGTTTTCAAAAGAAGGATTTTTAATTTTTAACTGGGTAATTTTAAAAGATGTTTAAAGTATATTTCAAAAAATTTATTATTTAGTAATTTACAAATTGTTTTAAGTATATTTAATTATTAATTAAGTTAGTTTATATTAAATTAATTATTATTTAAGAAGCAATTAATATTATTATTTAAAAGGAAAAAATATTCAACATTAATATATTTTATATAATAACTTTTATTGGAAAAGTATTTACCGAGATTAAAACATGGAAATTTGAATAGGAATTTTATATGTATTATTTTGAATAAAAATAAATACATTTTTTGGAAAGTAATTGTGACGTCCTCCCTCTATACCCACGCTAGCTAAGAACACTACGAGGTAATGTCGTCAACTAACACGGAGAATAAGGCTGGTTAGGAGTGACCATCTATAGCCTTGCTTTAACTATCTATTGAATACATCGACGGTTGTCATACCATGGAGATCGACATATCCAATGAATACTTAAAACGAAACCATAGGTGGCTAGAGGATCTATCAAAACAGAATATAACAACTCACGTGTAATATACATCACAGAACAATAGATCATCATACACACATACACTGATACATAACAGAGTATACAAACTGATACATGTCAAGTGGTATAGCAAACCACAATATACAGGCGAATCCAAAAGAATACATATCAGAGTTACAACAAAAAGGACTACACAAAAGCTATAACAAAAAGAAGCTAGCGAAGTAGTCCATGCGGAAGCAAAATAGGCTAAGTCCAAAAGCACCTAACCTGAAACATCTCGGTCTGACCCGAGTATAAATACACGGATCAGTCTAGCTAAACAAATCAGTTAAATAAACTGAACAACAATAACCTGCAAGGTCATAAAGTGTAACAAATTTCTCTAAAGGAGATAACACAATCATCTAACAAAAGATGAATCATAACAAGACAAGCCTCATATCATCGGCAACTCAAATAAACAAAAGATATGAATATCCCAAAACAAGCCAAAAAGGCAAATAACAAGTACCAATGAAGGTAACACAAGTTCCACAAGGTAACCGCTGTACAACGTGTGGCTCAAAAAGACCAACACCGAAGATCGATACCTAGGGTATCTACATATCAATGAAACAACAGAAAATTTGCACATGCTCCGTACTGTATAAACAAGGATCCATGAGCCCGAAGACTCCAAACCCAATGTCACTCGAGCGGTGACGAATGACCAACTCCAAAAGCGATACAATAGGGCAACAAATCCGAAGGCACAAACTTGAAAGCACATACCCGAAGGCAACATACCTGAAGGCAACATACGCGAAGGCAACAAACCTGAAGGAGACAGTCCGAAGACACTATCCCAAAGGCAACAAACCGTAGTGGTCAAGGTCCGGAGGCCCAGTACTGGACACCACTAACTGGCAGAATGTGTCACAACTCTCGAAAAGGAATCCGAAAAGTGGTAACGTGAGTCCCATAACCACCCATTCGCACTAAACTGTTAACTATCCGTCAGTTAATTTCACACTCAAAGCAGTACAAAGTTTACCACATCTCATTGGTAAACCAGACCAAAAGGTCAAAACAGTCAATCGAATAGGTCGGGATTAATCGGAAAAATAAACGCACGGATTCATGGTCCGTGTTTTACTTAACCATTTAATCTCCTTTCCACTCCGCTCGAAGTGCGAAATTGCATGTGTGTTTTAAATAGAATTTATAAATTAGAGAAGTGAGCTTTTAATACGATTTGAAGAGATCATTTTATAAAAACTCGTGTATGAAATCAAAAAGGAATCATCTAAGTCAAATATGCATAAATAGCTAATTGGAATCAACACGCGTCGATTAAATTTGGAAAACCAAGCAAAATAGGCAAATAGGCAAAAGACAGCAGATTCGGACGTCTGAAATAGGTGGTTCAGACGTCTGAATCTGGAAAATTAGAAATTTTCCAGAACGTAATTCAGACGTCTAAACCAAATGTTTCAGACGTCTGAAATAGGCGTTTTTAGCCTATTTCCTTTCTGTTTGAAATCGAGCCAATTCAGATGTCTAGGGACTTTAATTCAGACGTCTGAATACTAGGGAATAAAATTTCCCAGTGTAATATTCAGACGTCTGAAAATGAGGATTCAGATGTCTGAATCCTGTTGTTCGGGCATTTCCTGAACCTAGGCCATAGATGGCCAAAACAAATCGAAAGCGATGATTACGGGCTTACGTCAACGACTGCCCAACCTTAACGACTCACCCAAACACTTCGAACAGCATAAACATCAACTTATAAGGACCTCGTAGATTTGGCTTCAAAAATCATAAATTGGCAATTTCATCAAATCAATCCAAATCGAAAGCGAACAAAATTGTAAATATGTTAGGAACTCATTCCTAACAATCCAACATAGTTGTAAGCATAGACGTGAGATAAAAATCTCACCTTTTAACTCAAAAACAAGGATGAGAAGCCCAATTGCAAAGAAAAGACCAACCACTCTCCACTTCAACTCTACAAGCTTCAATCTAAGATCAAAACAAGTATTTCCTAAGTTAGGTTTAGGAAACTTTCTGAAATTGGAGGAAGAAAGAGTTGGAGAAGATGAAGAGAGGGATTACTAATAGCTTCTCTTTGATTTTAGAGCAAGAAATTGAGCTTGCAAGAAGAAACTAGGGCTTGGAATTTCTAATTCTTCTTCCTTTCCCCCATTTTCAGTTGAGCTGGAGTATAAGAAATGAAAAATGAGTGAGTGGAGAGGAGAGGGGGCTGAGTTAGGGTATTAAGCTAGCAAGTGGGCTGAACCCAAACCCAAAACCCAAAATAGAAAAAGTAGTAAAATTCTACTTACTCCAAACATATCAAAGTGTATACTCAAAAAGATCGCAAATGCCATTTTGGACTCAATGTAAGTGGTTTCGAGTCCTAAATCAACCGTTTGCAAAAAGTAACATTTCGGACCTAAATCTGACTAACGACGCTATATTTAAATAAAATATTTAAATATATAATCGTTAAATATGCGGGTTATTACAGATCTCCCCTCCTAACAAAATTGCATCCATGCAATTCCTAGAGACGATATTTGCAACAACTACATACATACATCATCCAAAAGGAAAAGAAAATAAGCATGAGATAAAGAGATATTCTCACCGTTGCCAAGTAAAGATAGAAAACCCGGATAGGATCGCTCGATAAACTCTCTGGTTTCCCAAGTATAGTCATTGGGATATGCGGACCATTGAACTTTAATGAGCGACATGTCCTTGTTTCGAAGGTGTCGCACCTCCATGGCAAGCAGGCGAATAGGTTGCTGTATAATAGATAAGTCCGGCGAGATCTCAAGCTCTTGCAAATCAGGAGAATCGATAACAGAATCCGACTCCCGAAGACACTTTCGAAGTTGAGAGACGTGAAACACATCGTAAATGCCAGATAAATGAGCAGGAAGTGAAACTCTATAAGCCACAGGGCCAATATGTTCAGTAATAGAAAATGGTCCTATAAAACGAGGAGCCAATTTCCTAGTCGTACTGAAGCGCATAACCTCCTTTAACGGAGAAACACGAATAAAGACCAGATCACCAATCGAGAACTCGAGAGGCTTCCTACGGTTGTCCGCGTAGGATTTCTGGCGGCTTTGTGCCTCTTTCATTCTCTGACGAATAAGATCAATCTTCTCAGAAGAATCACGAACAAAATCTGGGCTAAGAATAAGCTTCTCCCCAGATTCCAACCAACAAGAAGGTGATCGACATGGCCATCCATATAAAGCATCGAAAGGAGCCATACCGATACTAAACTGAAAACTATTATTGTAGGAGAACTCTACAAGAGGTAGGTGATCCTCCCAACAACCACCGAAATCAAAAATACAAATACGGAGGAGATCTTCCAAGATACGATTCACCCGTTCAGTCTGTCCGTCAGACTGTGGATGATAAGCTGTGCTAAAATTAAGCTTTGTTCCCAAAGCTTGCTGAATACTCTGCCAAAAATGACTCGTGAATAAAGGATCACAGTCACTCACAATAAAACTAGGAACACCGTGAAGTCTCAAGATTTCCTTGACATAAAACTTAGCCAAACGCGAAGCAGTCCTATTAGACTTAATAGGAATAAAATGAGCAGACTTGGTGAGGCGATCAACAATAACCCAGATGCTAGAATGGCCCGACCTCGAACGAGGTAGGCCGTCAATGAAATCCATGGAAATCTGATCCCATTTCCACAGTGGAATCTCTAGAGGCTGAAGAAGACCTGAAGGGCGCTGATGTTCGGCCTTAATACGCTGACAGGTTATGCAATTACTCACATAACTCGCCACATCACGCTTCATGCCTTCCCAGTAATAAAGACGATGCATATCGGCATACATCTTACTACTACCAGGATGAGTGGTATACTTAGAACGGTGACAGTCATCAAGAATGTCATGCCTAAGTACAAAATCAGAAGGCACAAAAAGACAGTTCTTCTTGCGAAGACACCCATGAGAATCAATGCTGAGATCCTGCAACGCCTCATCATAGGATCCAGACTCACAAAGCTGAATAAGATGCAACAGCTCAGGATCACGCCGCTGAGCATCGGCAATACAATCCAGTAAAATGGGTCGAGCTCCCAAACTAAATTATAGAATAGGAGAATCAGAAGATGAAGCTCGATCGCGAACTTCACAAAAAGATAGAGTCTCAAGAATACGCATTCGGCAAGCATCATAGAAACTACGGCCGAATGTTTGCGACTAAGCGCATCAGCAACACGATTACCCTTACCCGCGGTATACTGGATATCAAAGTCATAGGAGGCAAGAAACTTGAGCCAACGCTGTTGCCTCATATTGAGTTCCTTATGAGTGAACACAAGGATTTATGATCGGTATAAAGAATGAAGCGCTCACGCAATAAACAGTGTCGCCAAATCTTCAAGGCAAAGACAATGGCGGCTACCTCAAGATCATGAGTGGCATAGCGAACTTCATTCGAACGCAGTTGCCTAGAAGCATAAGCAACTACCCGATCCTTCTGCATAAGAAAAGCACCGAGACCACTACCATAAGCATCGGTGTAGACAACAAGATCATGATTCCCTTCGGGAACCACAAGAATAGGAGCATTAGTGAGAAGTTCCTTTAATGTCAGAAAGGAAGCTTCACACTTGTCGGACCAAATGTAGCGAATTCCTTTCCGAGTAAGGCTGGTGAGAGGAAGCACCACATGGGAAAAATCCTTAATGAACCGATGGTAATACCCCGCCAATCCAAGGAAACTACGAATCTCATGCACATTCTCAGGCCTCTTCCAATTCTGGATGGCTTCGATCTTTGAGGGATCGACTGAAATGCCGTCGGAAGATACAACATGGCCTAAGAACTTAACCATATTCTCCCAAAAATGGCACTTGGAGAATTTGGCTCTAAGATGATGATGACGGAGGGTACTCAAGACAATTCTCAAGTGATTAGCATGCTTGGCTTCAGACTTAGAATAAACAAGGATATCATCAATAAACACAAGGACGAACTAATCGAGATATTTCAGGAATACTCGATTCTTGAGATCGATAAAGAAAGAAGGAGCGTTCGTCAAACCGAAAGGCATAACGAGTCACTCAAAAGAACCATATCGAGTGCGGAATGCTGTAAGAGGTATGCTATCCTCCGCGACTCGTAACTGATGAAAACCTGTGGTAAGTTTGAGCTGAGAAAAGACCTTAGAACCACTCAATAGATTGAACATATCATCGATCCTAGGCAATGGATACCTATTCCTTATGGTTAACTCGTTAAGCTTGCGATAGTCAATGCAAAGCCTAAGAGTTCCATCAGATTTCTTCATGAAAACGACCGCGGATCCCCATGGTGAAAAACTAGACTGAATCAACTGCTTGGACTCAAGCTCAAAAAGCTGCTTCTTGAGTTCGTCATTTTCCTTTGTAGACATCCTCGTGGGAGGACGACTAACTGACTACGCGTTTGGAATGAGATCAATGCGGAACTCAATTTCTCGCTTGGGTGGCAAACCCGAAACTGGCTCAAAAACATCAAGAAAGTCACAAGCAATAGGAATACGAGATATATCATCGTCATCTCGCGAGTCAAGAGAATGTAAAGCCATTTCGGAATTATCCACATTCCGAAGAACAAGTGATAGCTGAGCAAATGAATCTGGATGTCGAAGATATAAAATCCTCTCAGAACAAATAATCCTGGCATCGTATCTCACTAGCCAGTCCATTCCCAAAATCATATCAAATCCCAGACAAGAAATAACGTGCAGATTCGCATGAAAGGAAAAGCCACATAAAACAATCTCAACTTCATCACAAAGCATGCTAAGGGTCATGGATCCCCCAATAGGATTCGCAATCCTTAAAGAAGTAACCAAACAAGAAATATCCAAAGATAAATCATCAATGAGCTTTTTCGATATGAAAGAATGTGAAGCACCCGTATCGAAAATAACTCGTATACTATGGTCATGAAATAAAATAGAACCTTCCAAAATAGATGGAGATATACCTTTGGGTTGAGAAGAACCTTCAAAAGCCTTAGCAGTATAAAGCTTGCTAGACTTGGCACCAGCAGGAACAGTAGGGTAGGTGGAAACATGATGACCTTTCTTCTTGCAATAACGGCAGAAGAGAGGCTTACGACAAGCTCGAATCGTATGATCAGGAGAACCACAATTGAAACACTTCCGAATGAAAGGTGTTCTAGCAGACTGATGCTGAGAATTAGAACCACCAGTCTTCTTCTTCTTGGAAGGAAAAGACCTGGACTTCTGAAATGGAAACTGCCTCTTGTTGGGGTTCTTGGAAACCTCAACATCATCACCACTATCACACTCCTTCTCGATGGCTTCAAGATGAAGCGCAGAATCTACTAACTCCTCAAAAGAAAGCTTAAGCTGGAGCAATAAATACTTCTTAAGATATTTCTTAAGACCAGAGACAAACTTCAGATTCTTCTTATAAGAAGTTCTAATGAATTCAAGACCATACTTAGATAAAGCCTCGAATGATGCAACATACTCAGAAACAGAAGACTTCCCTTGCTTTAACTCAAGGAAGCGACGGGTAAATAAAACCTTTTCAGATTCAGGAACGAACTTGAGTTCGAATCGTCCCCGAAACCGAGTCCAAGAAAGAGTAGACTCATCAATTTCGGCAATAAGAAGCTCGTACCAATCAAGGGCATGCTCTTGCAATAAGCTAGGAGTTACAAGAACTCTATCATGATCAGAAAGATCCATGCGAGAGAAGATACGCTCACATGTGCGAAGCCAAACTTGGACTTCAAGAACAGACTCGGAGCCTTTAAACGGCTTTCCCCCAAGATGAGAGAAATCACTGCAAAGACGTGCAAAGGCAGACTTACGAGGTGGAGATACTCGAGGAGGAACTAGAGGCTGAGTGCTCCAAAACAACTCCAAAAACTGATCGGTAGACATGTAAACGCTATCCGGATGTGAGCCACTGGATTGCCCAACATCCGAACATCATCCCCTGCCTCTTCCAGCCATACGCTGAAAGTAAGATAAGAACAAGATTATTCACAAGGTAGATGTCATTAATTCAAATGTGGAATACTACGGAACAAAATGCATTCCTAGACGTATTCCCACATTTTATCTACCACCAAGGCACAGAAGGAATATAGAGGCACGATGGTTCAAAGATCTGTAACACTTATACACTTTGATGTACCTCAATATGTGCTTCTATTCTATGTTTATCATATTTTGTTCTGAACTCAGCTTTGATACCAAGCTGTGATGCCCCACCTCTATACCCACGCTAGCCAAGAACACTATGAGTTAATGCCGTCAACTAACGCGGAGAATAAGGCTGGTTAGGAGCGACCATCTATAGCCTTGCTTTAACTATTTATTGAATACATTGACAGTTGTCATACCATGCAGATCGACATATCCAATGAATACTTAAAACGAAATCATAGGTGGCTAGAGGATCTATCAAAACAGAATATAACAACTCACGTGTAATATACATCACAGAACAGTAGATCATCATATACACATATACTGATACATAAAAGAGTATACAAACTAATACATGTCAAGTGGTATAGCAAACCACAATATACAGGCGAACCCAAAAGAATACATATCAGAGTTACAACAAAAAGGACTACACAAAAGCTATAACAAAAAGAAGCTAGCGGAGTAGTCCATGCAGAAGTAAAATAGGCTAAGTCCAAAAGCACCTAACCTGAAATATCTAGGTCCGACCCGAGTATAAATACACGGATCAGTCTAGCTAAACAAATCAGTTAGATAAACTGAACAACAATAACCTGCAAGGTCATAAAGTGTAACAAATATCTCTAAAAAAGATAACACAATCATCTAACAAAAGATGAATCATAACAAGACAAGCCTCATATCATCAGCAACTCAAATAAACAAAGGATATGAATATCCCAAAACAAGCCTAAAAGGAAAATAACAAGTACCAATGAAGGTAAAACAAGTTCCACAAGGTAACCGCTGTACAACGTGTGGCTCAAAAAGACCAACACCGAAGAGCGATACCTAGGGTATATACTATCAATGAAACAACATAAAATTTGCACATGCTCCGTACTGTATAAACAAGGATCCATGAGCCCGAAGACTCCAAACCTAATGTCACTCGAGCGGTGACGAATGACCAACTCCAAAAGCGATACAATAGGGCAACAAATCCGAAGGCACAAACTTGAAAGCACATACCCGAAGGCAACATAACCGAAGGCAACATACCCGAAGGCAACAAACCTGAAGGAGACAGTCCGAAGACACTATCCCAAAGGCAACAAACCATAGTGGTCAAGGTCCGGAGGCCCAGTGCTGGACACCACTAACTGGCAGAATGTGTCACAACTCTCGAAAAGGAATCCGAAAAGTGGTAACGTGAGTCCCATAACCACCCATTCGCACTAAACTGTTAACTATCCGTCAGTTAATTTCACACTCAAAGCAGTACAAAGTTTACCACATCTCATTGGTAAACCAGACCAAAAGGTCAAAACAGTCAATCGAATAGGTCGGGATTAATCGGAAAGATAAACGCACGGATTCATGGTCCGTGTTTTACTTAACCATTTAATCTCCTTTCCACTCCGCTCGAAGTGCGAAATTGCGTGTGTGTTTTAAATAGAATTTATAAATTAGAGAAGTGAGCTTTTAATACGATTTGAAGAGATCATTTTATAAAAACTCGTGTATGAAATCAAAAAGGAATCATCTAAGTCAAATATGCATAAATAGCTAATTGGAATCAACACGCGTCGATTAAATTTGGAAAACCAAGCAAAATAGGCAAATAGGCAAAAGACAGCAGATTCAGACGTCTGAAATAGGTGGTTCAGACGTCTGAATCTGGAAAATTAGAAATTTTCCAGAACGTAATTCAGACGTCTGAACCAAATGTTTCAGACGTCTGAAATAGGCGTTTTTAGCCTATTTCCTTTCTGTTTGAAATCGAGCCAATTCAGACGTCTGGGGGCTTTATTTCAGACATCTGAATACTGGGGAATAAAATTTTCCATTGTAATATTCAGACGTCTGAAAATGAGGATTCAGACGTTTGAATCCTGTTGTTCAGGCATTTCCTGACCCTAGGCCATAGATGGCCAAAACAAATCGAAAGCGATCGGATGAGCGATGATTATGGGCTTACGTCAACGACTGCCCAACCTTAACGACTCATCCAAACACTCCAAACAACATAAACATCAATCATATAACGACTTCATAGATTTGGCTTCAAAAATCATAAATTGGCAATTTCATCAAATCAATCCAAATTGAAAGCAAACGAACATGTAAATATGTTAGGAACTCATTCCTAAAAATCCAACATAGTTGTAATCATAGATATGAGATAAAAATCTCACCTTTTAACTCAAAAACAAGGATGAGAAGCCCAATTGCAAAGAAAAGACCAACCACTCTCCACTTCAACTCTACAAGCTTCAATCTAAGATCAAAACAAGTATTTCCTAAGTTAGGTTTAGGAAACTTTCTGAAATTGGAGGAAGAATGAGTTGGAGAAGATGAAGAGATGGCTTACTAATAGCTTCTCTTTGATTTTAGAGCAATAATTTGAGTTTGCAAGAAGAAACTAGGGCTTGGAATTTCTAATTCTTCTTCCTTTCCCCCATTTTCAGTTGAACTAGAGTTTAAGAAATGAAAAATGAGTGAGTGGAGAGGAGAGGGGGCTGAGTTAGGGTATTAAGCAAGCAAGTGGGCTGAACCCAAACCCAAAACCCAAAATAGAAAAAGTAGAAAAATTCTACTTACTCCAAACATATCAAAGTGTATACTCAAAAAGATCACAAACGCCATTTTGGACTCAATGGAATTGGTTTCGAGTCCTAAATCGACCGTTTGCAAAAAGTAACATTTCAGACCTAAATCCAACTAACGACGCTATATTTAAATAAAAATTTAAATATATAATCATTAAATATGCGGGTTGTTACAGTAATGGTATTCTTTCATGGCGAAATCGGAGGTAGTGAGTGCCTGTAGTTAAGTTTTGGATTTCTTTAGGATAGAGATGTTATTATTGAACTGTGAATCCATGGTTGATACCGCAGTGGTTCTTTCCATATTATTTTAAAAAGTTTTTCAAATATTTTTGGAAAGGATAGTTTGTGAATATACTAAATTCGATAAGATAAGTATATATTTTGGACAAAGAGATCGAAGTAGTTGAAAATATAAATTAAAAGAAGACTACGTGTTTTTCAGTGGAAAAGAAAATATTTAGTTAAATGATTGTTTATTGGATAGTTGAATAACCGACTATCAAATCTGGACCCCAAATATACCTTTGGGAATATCTAGGAGAAACATGGGAATTATACGGATAAACTCGTTTCGTTCTTCTAGGACGGTTATATGGAAATCTATCCACAAACATTTAGGAGGTAATCTCTGATCTTGTCTTCGTCTGTTTATTTCCTAAAGAACCAGGGTTGAGTTTACCGAAAAATATTGAACGTTGGTTTGAAGAGACCTAGATCGGATAAGTTATCTAAAAACCACTTCGATGAGTACATTTTCGAAGGGAAAACAGGAGCACAGAGTCGAAGATGGAGTAGTGAAGTGCAAGGGCTAATCGCTACTAATCCTGAGGATGATTCCAAAATGGATGCATTAGGAATGGTGCCTTTGGTTCCGTTCGGACCCAGAACAGACTTTTATGGATGAATGCTATTAGTACATTGTCACTGGAGGACAATGAGCATTCTAATTGAAATTTCCTTAAAAAGGTAATCGTAGCCTCTAGCCCCATCAACCTAGAATGAATGAAAAGCAGAGGAGATGCAGCAAGGCTAAGTGGGTCGCACCCAATTAGGTATGTTTATCACCTTTCTAGATACCCTCGGATATTATTACTACGGTACATGGAAGGAGCTCGGAAAGGGTGGGAACACCTAGGGTGATAGCATGTTCGGTCTATCCAGGTTAGGGATTGTCCGGTCTTGTATTGCAGGGGATCCCAATGTGGTCCTCTGTATATTTTTCTAGACGTGTACTATGATAGGTAATACCCCAGCGCCCAGTCATTCGTATGGAATCTATTCTCCAATACGTGCCTTTACAGTTTTGGTTGTAGAGCCTAGTATGCTGGAATTTAATTAATGTTACAATTTCAGCTATTTGAATAAGTATTTGTACTTAGACACTATTATAATATCGGAGGATATGATATGAAATGTTTTGGTTATCGTAAGGTAAAATCCCATCATATTTATGTGTGACGTGGTCTTACGAGGTACCTTTGGTTTTCAAAGGATTTTAGTAACTTTAATGATCCAAATTGAGTGTTTTTTTTTACGTTCGTTTTCTAGACTGACTCCGGTGTTATTTTATTATAATGCTCGGTCAGGCCGAGTATAACAAATACAGAATAGGATGCTATGGAGCTCAGGAGACGAGTTGGATGATGAAGACGTAGTTCATGTATCTGATTATGTTCCAATGTGTATTGTAGGTTGTATATTCGTCATTTGTGAGGGCAAGTTATTATAACTGTCAAGTATTGTGTTATTGATGTGTTGTACTCTGTTGATGTAATGTGTAAATAACAGTTATAGTTATTTTTTATAAGGGCGTGTTATTATCTATTTTACATTGTTCCACTGCAATTGTGAGATTTTTAATGTTATTTTCATCTTCTTCTTTTACCGTTTTCTTCTTTTTCCCTAAAGATCTAGTATTTTCGACATTCGATTGTCCGGCATGTAATACAGTGGACGTATTGATGTTGATTTTTCGAGGGTCGAAAATCCGGGCCGTCGCATTTCATAATTTCAAATCATAAAAACTAGAGTAGATAAGAATAACTATTCCTCTATTATCTTCATAGCGGCTCATACTCTTCGTTTTAGGTGGGTTTTCTTAAGACACGCAATTAATTGCACATAACAAAGGAAAACATTTATTTTCCCTTGCTTAGCCTCTCTAATGATATTGTCGATGGTATAACTATTATAACCCAATAATATGGTCTCTTATTACTGCACTTTCTACCTATAGATTTCTCACTTTAATGCATTGGAACTATTTCTCCTAAGAGAAGTTGTCAACGATAAAATTTTGTATGAATACTATAAAAGAGGATGTGCATTCTGTGTGAAATAACATGGAGTTTTTTTTTACTTGTTATTTCAACAAAACGTCTTCATTCATAATGTGGCTGATTCATAGAAACTGATATCATTAAAGCATGTCAAATTTACATTTTATCCCTAATGATTCTTATCTCTGTTTAATTTATTGAGTTCTCACTACACTAGTTTAGTCACATACTATTAGATGTTAATTACTAAACTTCCTTCAAATATCTACTCCATATCTAATATTTTAACAACTTATTTTGTCCAACCACCAAATTATTTATATCAAAAATAGTTTCGAGCTATATTTCTCTTTTTTTCAAAAGAATTTAGTTTTACGAAATTTTCCTTACTGAAAATTTTAGTTTCCTACAAAAATTTAATCTTAACTGGGTTTTCATATTTACTTCTTTCCAACTTTGCAACCCCATAACGAGCAAGCTATACAAGCTCCTCTATAAATAAATTGTGTGAAAGAATTTTTTTAAAATTTTCAAATCTCAAAAATGTCTCTTTTTCTTTCAAAAATTGTTTTCACACAATTTCCCATGTTTAAATCAGTACATATTTAAAACTGTAAACTTTTATGCTTAAAACTTGAAAACTCTCTAAATCTCCTTTTTCAAATTCTTAAAAGTTTAATTATTGGGCTAGACTCAAAGTGGGTTCTTAATTTCCTTATACTTTCCCAAGTATTCCCATGAAATCATTCTTCTCAATCCAATTATATATGTTCCTAATCCATTTCCTCTCTTATGCTTCTATTTGTTCAAAGGCACTACTGCCCTACCCAATAACCTGAAACAACCGTCAATTTCTAGAAATTAATATATGAATTTCCATTTTTTATACTGAGTCTATTGTACATCTTAACTTTTCCACTCTAGGATCCATAAATCTTAGATTATCACAATTCTAATATTGATGTACAAAACTATTACTCAAAGTCTTCTCTTATGTCATTTCTCTTAAAAGTGGGTTTTTCTATGGATCTACATATATAATACAATATATTTATATTTTAAAAATAAAATAAACTTCATTCACTCTCTATTTATTTAGGAACCCTAAAACTAGGCTTTGAAACCAAATGTAATAGCTCGAATTCCAGTGGTCCGAATTTTTCGCAAAAATGCTAAAAACCAAGCATATTGTAGCTCGAGTTGGGTATCTAGTATCCTGTAAATAGGAAAATATAAATATATATCAGAGCTCAATTAATTATCTCATAATGGAATTGACTAAAATATAACACTAAGTAAATACTCATCTAGACAATAACACTTTCTAATCAAGTGTCTAAAGCTAGAAGTCTCTGCCCTCCTCCTCCTAAATGGATCGTTCCCGGACGACCGGGTGGTAGTCCGGGCACCCTCCTCCCCCGACCCACCCATCCAAGCTGTTCGTTTATCCAGTTGGAGCGATCGTGACTCGGGACTGTCTCGGTCTCCGAAAGGAGGATTGAACCCGGAATTTCTATGCAGCATCTGCAGCTCTGAGAGCCTCCGAAAGCACACGGAATGCGAGGTGGATCGTTACGGGATGACCGGGTAGTCCCACGGAGGAAGTTAAGTTAAGTTCAATTTATAGGTATAGTGATCAACCATGAACCATCCGATTATCCCTAAAAACAATCTTCACCATCATTTATTGATTTGTTTATGTTAGCTTATAATATATAATTCTCCAATGTTATTCATTTATTTCATTGTTAACGCCTCTATTAATTCACATTGCCTCTAAATAAGATTCTCCCATTAATTATTCAATTAATTAGATCATACATATATGTGTATATCTATTTTTAATTTATTCTTATACGTTATAATTTCTTACCTTTTTGAACTTGTCAATTAATACCTCTATTAATTGAATGTATATGAAAGTTATATATTTAAATTTATTCTTATTAACTTAACTTCATCATAGACTTAATTACTCTGTTTAATGTTTGTATGCATTCAAATCGCCAATTTATTACACAATTAATTGACATATAAGTTTTCCTCTTTTATTAATTGATTCTTACTTAATGTCTATAATTAATTTCTTAATTAATTGATTGCGTCAATTATAAATTAATCTATGTATGTTATTATTTAATGTATTCCCCACATACGTTTCCCTTTATTAGAAGTTCCCTTAATTAATTAATGTTATAAAAGTGACATATTCTCTGACTAATTGACGCCTTTATGTCTCTTAATTAATTCCTCTTTTAATTGATTGATGCGTCAATTAATCACACACACTCATTGGTTGCATACATCTATGTAACCTCTTAATTTTTAAATGCATATATTTATAAAGTTAACTTTTAACCGTTATAAATCATAAATGTTTAACATTTTTAATGTTGCTTGTTTATTCTAATTAATCTCCATCGATTGCTTGATTAATTTCATAACATAAAACTTGTCTATTTTGAATTTCATATGTGACCAGTTAATGTAAATTAATTTTCTTTATGATGGCAAAGATAATTAATTGCGTTTATGATGCGCATCTATTTTAAAATTCAAATGCATATTATTTTTAGAATTTCATATGCACATATATTTATTTATAACAAATATATTTACGTATATTTACATGTGTAATTATTTCTCGATGTAAAACTTTGAATGTCAATAACTTTTTCATACGAACTCCGTTCGATGCATATTATATATGTAAATTGATTAGAAAATCACCATAAACACAATGATATAAGTTTTGAGGCCATATTCTAAGAAAACTAAAAAAATATTTATTTTCACTATTCATCGTTATTTGATTATTTAATTATATAAAAATGCGGGGTGTTACGAAGGAATTAATATATTTTATTCGAAGTGTTCAACTAATAAACAATTAATTTACATAACTGAGTATTTTATATATGTATATATATATATATAAACAACTAAATCCTTTACATACAAGTGTAATAAAGGTTTGAAAATATTTCACTTTCGTAAAAAAAATTCCAAGTCCCAAATTCTCAAAAATATTCGACAGTCTCCTTTGCGCAGATAGGTCCAGAAAATAATAATATCAATAATTACAATATATATATATATATAAGTATATCATATTTTAAAAATAAAACGTCCCAAACTATGGGAAAACAAATAAATATTGCCATAAAACCATAATACAAAAACTACCTATTTTTCAAGCAACAACCCTTTATTTATGAAACGAAAAGCAGTAGCTATTGCTTCCACAAATCTGCATTTCACTTATATAATCCAAAGAGTGAGAACTATGTAAAAGGGAAAATATTTATTTGTTCAATTAATAGCACAACAAACAACAATATGAAATAATCATATGCAGATAAAACAATACAACCAATCCATCATACATCCATAGCAACCAAAACAAAGGTTTTTGAGGTTCAAAAATTTCTCATCGTACAAGAGTGATGAATGAACTACCAAGTGTACCTTACGCTCAATAGTCTTAGATAATTACTTAATAGATTATTCATACAATCTTAAAAAATTAGAAATATCCTTTCCCAAACATCCCATAAGTCAAATAACAAAGAATTTTATATTATATTTAAGTTTATTTTATTGGTTTCTTCTCACATTATTCACTTTTCATTTATTTTAAATTCTTTTTCATTCATACAGAATCATCTTTTATTTATTTACATTCATTTCCTTACATAAATAATTTTCCATTCAATATTTAAAATAGCCAATGAATTCATTTTATAAGTATTACATACATTTCATTTATTTCTAATTTATTTGTACATGGTTATTTCTTATTAATTTATATTCATTTCATTGCAGTTTTATTCCCATTTAATATATGTGTGTGTGTGTGTGTGTGTATGCATGCATGCATGTATGTATGTATCTATGTATATACATATACTTGATTTCAATCTAGTATAAGTATTCATTAAGGAATCATTCAACTTAAGTCTCTTAACTTCTTAATTGACATTCATCCTTTCTTATAACTTGTTATTGAATATTAGATCTATTTCTAAATCATTTCAACATTTGTGAAGTATAATCTTTTACTTAATATAGTATTCACTTTTAATATTAAATCTAATTATTAGCATCTCAAAACATTAACTTATGCTTATAACATTTCTTGTACATCAAAATTCTTATTTATTACAATAATTCAATCTGAACACTTCCATTACTAAAATTTGTATAATATTCACTACATATTCCTATCTAACATTACAACTTTTTAAACATTTCTGGTAAGTTATATATTTTTTAAGAATATAATTGAACGTTTATCTTATTCACTTTAGTTAACAAAATGTTCAATAATTACATCTTCTAAATTTTCATATCTTTTGATTTACAAGTTACAATTTCCAATTTCTTATATATTTCATTTATCATTTAGCATCTAATTTTTTATTTTTCATTTTAAAATCATCCGATTATAAAAATAATTATGATTTCATTTTATTACAATAAATTAAAACTACTAATTATCAGAAAGTTTTAAGAACTAAATTCTTTGTTTCCTTTCAAATTAATAATATATATAAATTCATATACATACATATATATATATATATATATATATATATATATATATAGACATACACACACACATATCAAATCGTACTTGGAAATTTTAGATCGAAATCTGTTTATTGAACCAAATGTGTGGCAAAGGTACTAAGTGGCCTCCTTACTTTGAGACTTGATAATTAATGTCGATGATTTTGTGTAGCCATTACTGAAATTATTTTCCAACGACAAGACAGGAGGGTACAGGACTTATTTCCATTTAAAATTATTTTATAAAATTTCTTTTAAATCACTTTGAAAATATTTATATTCGAAAATACTTTGAAACAATACTAATGTTATACTCCAAAACCTTTTGAAAACAAATTTCAAACCCTGGAACTTAAGTTCTCAAATTTTCAATTCTTATTTACTTCATTTGAAAATTTTATTTTACAACCAATATTTATAAAATTTCACTTCCTAACGAACATATATATCACATATAGCTATATCATTTAATAAAATTTATTCTTTTATATATAAAATATAATACTAGGTAAAATTATTTCATTTACCTATATTTCAAGAACAATATTATATCGGTCTGCACTATTAAGAGTTCAGAAATCCCTATCAATGCTATAGCATCCTCTGTACCGACCAGTATTTATAAATACCAAACAGAAAAAATTAACACAATATAAAAGCATTTTATAACACTAATAAGTATGCTCTCTCATATATGTACACTTAGACAGACTCATTCTAGGGTATTACTATCCTTTCTCTAATGAGTCAAACCCTACAGAGCAAAGGTGATCGCTAAACCAAAGCTCTAATACCAAATGTAACAACATGCCCTTTTGGACTGTTTAAATCAATAATAAACCACACATGTCAGACTCAAACCATTCAAAAGGAAGGATTTTTACGGGGTAAATACGAAAAAGAAGAGAAAAGAAAGAAACAAACACAAAATCTCACAGTAGAACAATAAAATATAATAATTAAATAAACAGTTCATGAAGCTGTTTTATAAATACATTTGATTACACTTTACAATACATATCAGAGTTATACATACGGTAGGAAAAATAAATAATGCAGCGGAACAACATGATGCAATGGAATAAATACAATAAATAGAAATAATATACTAAATCTTCATCTTCATCCTCCAAAAAAATTAGTATTCAACACTGAAATGCTCAGGCTGATCCGAGCGTGATGAAAAGACAAAACACTCGAGTTAGAACTAAAAGATCTTATGTAAGTTAAATCAAAATAAGTAAATATGAGTGTAATAGCTTTAGAGATGTTTAAAGGATTTTACATCTCATATCCAGTGTCTAACATGCGTGCAATACTTAAGAGATGTTCGAGATTCCGTCTCCTAAGCATCCATTAAACTATCTACATACATATTACAATACGCTATTATAATATGTCTATAATAAAGTAAAGTATTAAAATAGCATTAAGACGTTACCCATACCCCCCCTTAACACATTTTTATATAAATGTTGTATTATATACAGTACCGTAATTCCTCCAAAAACTGGAGGGCTTCAAAGGGCACTCCATAGCGTATGACACAAACCAAACTCATAGTGGGCACGATCAGAATAAATATGACAAGGCATGTGAGGCAATGCCAGGGTAGGACACTACCGTTTTTGCGGATCTGGACTGGTGGTAACACATAGCAGCTACTACCGCCTACCTCGAAACATACTCCCATAATCAAATCGAGGGTGGCCACCAAATCAATCACAAAGTAATAAATATGGTATCAAAGAAATGTGTCCGATATGACGAGCGACCCCACCTGGCCCGGTGTGTCTCCTATTTTAGTCATTTTAATTATGACCCAAAGGTCAAGTCTATCCATCATCATTTTCTTACTTCATTCCAGTAGCGTTCACCAAACCATCCTACTTCATTTTGGATTCTCCACTACATGCATAGTTGTTAAAGTGGTTTCCAGTATTGATAGAGAGTATGACAATATCCGATCCCGGCCTCTTTAACAACAAAACTCTTATTTCATACTGGTTGTGTAACTACCAATCGTTTTTGACCCTTGAAAATCGACACTAATACATTCACTGTATAGAGTGCCATGCAATCGAGTGTCGGAAATATAAGTTGTTAGAGTTTAAGAAGAAAAGAGATAGAAGAAGAAAATAGAATAAAAATACAGAATCTTACCATTGCAGCAGAACAAAGAGTAATATACAATAACAACATTATACAAAGGAAAGTTGTAACTATCAATGTACATACAAGTTATCCGAGTACAATCATCACCTATATAATCTAGACGGTTATGATAACTTGTCCTTAAATGCTGAATATACATCGTACAATACACAGCGGAATACAATCAAATACGTCTGTGCCATCCAACTTGCCTCCTAAGCTCCAAAGCGTCCTAACCTGAAAACTTTAATGCTCGGTCTTACCCGAGCATTACAATAAAGTAACACCCGAGTCAGGTGGGAACTAGCATGAGTAAAACACACTTAAATTGAAATACTTAAATTATCAAAATCCTTTGAAAAACCAAGGTAACTCATACCACACCACGAGTTTTTAACTCGTAAAATCAGAAGATTTTTACAAAAATCCATCGATATTATAATAGTGTCTTTTAAACGATCGAGTTTGTTAAATTTTAGAATTTCAGGCTCTATAATTGTAATGACCTGCCTTTTGAACGTTTAAGCAGACACACATGTCGGACTCAAACCATTCAAAAGGGCAGATTGTTATGGGGTAAATAAGAAAAAGAGAAGGAAATAAACAAATATAGAACCACACAGCGGAATAATATAATATAATAATCAAATAACAGTTAATGAAGCTGTTTTATAAATACATTTGATTATCCTTTACAACATAAATATCAGAGTTACATAAACATGATTAAATAAATAATTGCAGTAGAACAACATGATGCAATTGAATAAATATAATAATAATAATAATCATAACAACAACAACAATAATAATACAAGTCTTCGTCTTCATCCTCCAAAGATAAGGTTTTCAACCCTAAAATGCTCAGGCTGACCTAAACGAATTTGTAACGACCAACCTTTTTGGATGGTTTAAATCGACAATAAACCACACATGTCTAATTCAAACCACTCAAAAGGAAGGATTATTAATGGGGTAAATAAGAAAAAACAGACAAAGAAAAACAAAACACAGAATCTCGTAGTGGAATGACAAAATATAATAATCAAATAATAGTTCATGAAGCTGTTTTACAAATAACATTTAGTTCACTTTTAGAAAATCAAATCAGAGTTATACATACATCATAAATAAATAAATATTGCAACGGAACACTGAATGTGGTGGAACAATAAAAAGTAATAATATATTGAATCTTCGTCTTCGTCCTCTAGAAAATAGTCTTCAATACACTAAAAAGCTCAGACTGACTCGAGCAAATTGAAAACAAAACACTCGAGTCAAAATTAAAAGATCTTATGTAGGTCAAATTATTCTAAAATAGAAATATGAATGCAATGGTTTCAGAGATGTTACGGGATTTTTCATCTCCCATCAAGTGTACAACGTTAATATATTTATTTAAAAGGTTTCAAATAATTCAAAATATCAATCTCAATCATCTAATTAAAACAAATCCAAAGCTTGAATTAACTTAAACCCTTCACATAATTCAGTTCCAAATAAAATCCAAATTCAAGAAACTATATGGGTATACGTCATTTCAACCAGTACCAAAAATCAACATTTTCAAATCAATGAAAACCGTGCGGGTTTATCATTTCAACCAATAATGATTTTCCCTTAATGTATAAGATCATTCGGGTCAGTGTCATTTCAACCCATAGTGAACTTGCAGTATTATAACGATATAAAATATAACATCCATTCATACAATATCAATAATCAACCATCCATCATAATCATCATCCAAATTAATCAACAAACATCAATAGATAATTGAAAATCAACAACATGTATTTAACTAGCCATTTAAACTCAATAATAAATTAAATAACGATTTAACTCAAATAAATTCAAATTAACTGAGATGATGATTTAAGTATACTAAATTGTAACGACCCGCTATTTTGTATCATTCAAATCGACAATAAAACCGTACATGTCCGACTTGAAAAATTCAAAATACCGAATTGTTAATTTAATTTGGCAAAACTTAGCATATACTGTAAATAAATCAAACACAGATCACAGACACAGAGTAATATAATGCAGCGGAATAGAAAAATAGTAGTTCATGAAGCTACTATATACATCAGAGTTTAAAATAAAATACATCAGAATCTCTGGAATACAGAAAGGTCTTCAGTACGAGCCGATGACTTCTCTGAACCAGTCAACTAGAAAACTGAAAGCTGAAACGATAGTTGGATCTCCAAATGAAGCTCCAATCTCATAAGGTGAGTCTCGAATGCTGGATTACTCGGTCTGACCCGAGCGTAAAGCAAAACACAAAACACTCGAGTCAGGATTAACATTCGTATATCAATAAATCCAACTCAAGTGAAATATCAACTGAAATACAAATAACTTAAAGGATGTTTGGGATGACCATCCTCTAAGGGTCCATAGAACTATCTACAGGGTAGAAATATACACTATTACATCGTGGTCATTCACTTAATTTATACTTCAAACCCAAATGTCAAATTCACTTCGAATAATTATATTTCCCAAATAGTATTTATATATATTAAATGCTGTATATGGTAAAGCACTTGCAATTTCCTTAACTTAACAAATCGTTCACATCAACCTGACCTTTCCATTTAAATTAAATTCAATCTCAATTATAAATCTCAAATCTGGATTTGATATCCTAATTACCCTTTCCATTTCAATATGTTTCCATACTTTAAGTATTTAATATTTCCCCTAAATTTCCCAATCTAGTTCTCTAAATACAAATTTCCAGACTTCGTTCAACCTCAATTTCCATTAAATTCAATTAGTTATCTACATAACAAATTCAACTATCTTGGTCCCAAATACATACCAAATTTCTAAACCATTTAATTTCAATACAGTTCATGGCTTAAATACTTAGATGTTAAATTTAACAGTTTCATATAGATTCTTGGTTTTTACATCATTATTATTTAGTTTGAACCTTCCCTTATTCAATACCATTTTAGTGACTTTAAATTACATCTTTCTCAAGATTTCTCAAATTTTATTAAACGTGAAATATCTCATTCGATAAATTTCAAATTGATTTAAATAAATAAATCCTTATCTAAACATCATTTTACAATAACCCAAATTTATTTCTCAACCTTAATTTTTCAATATTATTGCAACATTTATCCGAATAAAATTTACATAAATTATTTATCATAATTTATGTATTTAATCAAATCTTGATTAACTAGATATAATTAACTCTATATTTATCATTACCCTTTATAGATGTATTTAAGAATTTACATTTAATAAGACCATAGATTTTTTTTTCATATGGTCAAAGTGTTATGGCTATTATCATTTCAATACGTACACTAAATGTATACGGGTGGATAGCATTTCAACCCGTAATCCCAAATTTAATTAAACGAAACCCGCTTGGGCCTATTTTTCAACCCATTTTAATTCAAAAATCAAACATAACAAAGGGAACTTGCAGTGTGATGACAGGGATAGTGTCAAAGTAAGTAAACAAGCAATAACAACAATCAATAACAATTCAATAGATTAAATCAAATAACTCCGAAATGATCTTATTAATTCGCATTGTTATTTTTATAATTATTTCTAAAATCTACACTATCATTTCATGTAGATTACAGATTATTACATTTCAGTTTTTCAATTGTCGTTCCATTTCAATTTCAGTTTAGTATTACAACAGTTAAACCAAACTATGTTCAAAGCTTTAAAGTATAACTTATCAATTCCTACGACAATTAATGGGTCAAATTAAACTAATCAAATTTACATATGGCGGGGTCAGGTTTAATCAATCAAGGTCCATCGTATATAATCCGTTTTCTTTGTAAACTATACCACCTCAAATCTTACTAGCAAACTAGTTATCATTTAACAATAGTAATTAACATCCAATTTAAACGACAATCAATCAATCAGTAAATTTTCAACCAATCTGTATTATTATCACATAAATAATTAACCGATAATGGTGTCAGGTGTCATAGGTGAACAGATACAGATGATAGCAGTCGTAACAGTAAACAACTAACAGCAGCATATTTCAATTGACGTTTCAATTGAATCAAATTTAATAAATAAAAGAACGTTAATCGTGAGTGATTGCTCACCTTTCAAGGCTAGAGATGAACGAGAATACAGAAGGTGATACGGATATGCACACTGCTACGGATACTGAAATTAAATTTCAAATCCAAGCAAAACAAAATCGGCACGAATTCGATCAAAGCTAATTGAAACGGATCAGATCAGAACTGAAACGATGAAGATAAATGGTATAAGCGAACTTTTATAATTCATGTACTGAACAAATCTGATATGCAGACACGACCTAAATACTTAATAACTTAAGGACATATTCTATAAAATGTAACTCAATGTATATACACAAATACACTTACAGTAACCTAACTTATTATAACATCAACCATATTATATTACTTATTGTTATACCATATATGAACTAACAGCCGATACTCACACATATAAACTAATGTAAACTTAGTTTATAAAATATGTATTTATACAAAATACTTACAATTTTAAAAATACTTACATTTTTTTAAAAAAATACTTACATACGTAAATAACATATTTATAAAACAAAACTATATAACAACTTATAAAATAATCCATAAAATTTTTGTTATTATAATGCACTGCAAGTCTGTACTCCACCTATATGAACATACTTAAATTATATGCGTACTAACAAAATAGACACAGACTTCTTCAAATGAACACATGTACTGTCCTTTCCTCCATTTTTAAAAACTGTGACATATATAAACGGCAAAACAATATATTATAAATAAATAAATCACCTTTACTAACCATGCGTATAAACAGACCATACCACTTTTAAAATTTTATATGCGTAAATAAAGTCATATATATATAACTTAACTTATACATCTTAAAACCTATAAATTACGTGAACATCAACATGTATAAAATTTAATCAGAACGAAAATTTACTAAAAAAAAAAAATCTATATAAAATACCACTTTAAAATATAACAGCTGTGCGTATATGTATAATGTATACTTTAAAATTATTTAAGTAAAATATGCAAACAATTTACTACACAAATATATGCAGACATTCTATACTCATATATATAAGACTAACGTGACCTAAACCCAAACTAATCATATGTTATCCTAACTAAGCACGCATACGTTCAAATAATTGCATTTAAAAAGATTGTGCATACAAATAAAGGTGGCTACTCACCAGTTGAAGTGGGAGATGCAGTGGTACCCGAGGCGGAGGTGAGAGTGCGGAGGTGATGAACGAGAGAGGATAGAGGGATGGAAGGCGGCTGCTGCCTGTTATTTTATGCGTTTCTTATGTGTGTGTGTTTTTTTTTTTTTTGTAGGAGAAGAACAGATCTGAGAGGCTTCAGGTAAGGGAAAAATATGTTTATAGAATGAAGAAAGAAAGTAGGAATGTAGAGATGCTGTGATATATATATATATATATATATATTTTTTTTTTTTTTTTTTTTTGCAGAAGTCTTTAGAATCATGATGGAAGAAAGAAATTAAGGAGAGAAAAGTGCAGCTTATCAAATTATATAAGAAACATAGTGAAACGTACATAAATAAATGTCCTGTAGTGGTGTAAAGTAACGCACTAAAATTAAGGGAATAACAAAGGAAAGGACATTTTGAAAGCAAGAAAATGAACAGAGAAAGGAATAAATAAATTATATAGACACATACGTTTCTGACAAAGTTATAAATAGAAATAAAGAAGAGAGAGAGAAAAAGAAATGAAGAGTTATATTAAAACAGAGAAGGAAAGGTGCGTGAATCCATAGAGTTATATATATATATGTCGAGTAATAAATGGATTTGTTTGCATGGGAGAGTTCTGGAAAGAAGATGGTGGAAATTTGAGAGCAAAATAAAAGGAGGCGGAAGGAAAAAATATATGAACAGATCTAGAAAGATGATGGTAGATTTTTACACATGCAAAAGAAACGGTTTCTCCCGAAATAAATGGTCACTCGTTTGAAACCAGATAAACAAATAAAGTAATCTATTGTTTCTTGCAAGTTATACGTTTTCTTAATTTTATTTATTTCCTAGGTCCCAATACGTAGGCAATTATACTATGGAGATTAATTATTATCAAACGTTACAAAATTCAAAAGCAAAAGAAACGTTTCGATTTCTAAATGATAAAAGCAAAAGATTAGAACGTATGCCATAAATTAAGCAACAAACGTTGATTCTAAATTTACTAATAATTAGGAGTAGAAACGTTTGATGATGAAATCAGGAAACAAATACTAATAGCAAAACGGCGATGAGTTGAATGAACAGAGAATTCAAAAGTTCAATTGAGCTGTTTGAAATAAAGCACATAACGTTAGCATTGAATTGGGAGTTATAAAACAATGTATTATAAATAGGAAATTATAAAAGTAACGTATGCTATTGGAATAGAAGCCAAAAGAGAAATGAACTTAGAGCTACCGGAAACGTATCTCTTAAGTGAAATGAATGTAAGAGAAACGGTCAAATAATGTTTATAGCTGTAAATTTAAAGTAATAAATTTATATTGGGTAGCACGGTTTAAATCGAAACGAAATAAGGAGAAGCTAAGGAGGCACAATTTATGGTGTCATTAAAACGAACAAATTTATTGCTTCCGTTGTACACCGGGTTCCGAAATACAGAAATAAATATACTTTTGAGATCAGCACGACGAGGCGCTCACAATGGTATACAGTTATCAGTGGTATGATTGAGTTATAAAAATTCGAATTTTTCACTAGTAGAAAAAAAATGCAGTAGAATGCAGAAAATAAGAACGACGAAGCTATAGAAGTCCGGATTTTGAAAAACTAGAGATGACGCCTTTCTCAGATGAGGATTTAGAATTTTTCTATGTAAAATATTCTGCATTAGAAATTTTTTTTTTTATTATCAACAATTATTAGCTAGCTTGAATTTAATAGAATTACATAATAAATAAATTTTCATAAAATAAATTGAAATTTTGCCATCTGCTATGTTTAATTGGACGTAATCCATATATTAACTTTTTATTTGCAAATTAATTTATTTAAAAATTTCACCATAATCCAATTAAATACGTTAATAAAACGATAAAGTTTATTAAAATCTTACAGGTCGTTACATAAATAGCCTTAAATAAATTTTCAATCACATCATAAATTTAATTTAACAAACATAAGAAGTTTTAGAAGTTGTGAGCGGGTTAAAACACTCACCTTTGAATTTAAATTGAATCTAAATCCAATTTAAGTCTAAAATTCAAACAGTCTCCGAATTCGTCCAAGCCAAAGTCAAAACGTCCGAAATTATGATACGATCCCAATGGATCAAATGCGCGTGAATCAGACCTCGTATGCAAAAGTTATATGCATTAGAAGATTTGAAATCAAAATTTTGAAATAAAATAATTATAAAATTAGCAGCCTACCAGAACTTGTCACGTCACATATGTTGACCTCTCTCCCAAACCCTAATGCGTTCATTCCTGTATCGAGCAAATGACCGCCACCGAACGATCAAATTACGGCATTGCCAAGCAAGCCATTGGCCAGATCAGATGTCAACCCCGCACTCTTCGCCTCGAGCGACCCCAAGTCGAGCCTAAGCGATCGATCCCGACGTCGCCTAGGCGTGGGAACCGCCACCGACTTCATGGCATAGTTCTGGCGAATTCTTGCCACCAGCGACCACCAATCGACTTGCCTCGACAATATCCACCAGACCCCACCCCCCAACGACCACAAGTTGAAGATCCATCGTCCACTCGGAAACCCTAGCTACGAACGACCGGGCCTCATCGCCATTTATGAACAAACGATAATTCGAATTGAAAAAAGAATTTTAGATCTGAAATGCACTCGTCGAGAGCTTCGAATCGATATATAATTTGATATATTTTGAGGAGTTTAAATTTTGAATTTGGTTTTGAAATTGAATTTTGTAATAGAATTAGAGGGTTTGGAGTTTGAATCTGTTTCAGCCATTGGGGAGGAGAGGAGCAGAAAGAATTGTACGCATTGTCAATGAGAAATAAGAAATAATTAAGGTTTATAATGAGGTATTTATAGGAAGAACAGAAAAATAGAATGAATGGACGAGATTGGTTTGGATTGCAACGATAAATGACCCAAAAAGCCCGTTCTGCCTCCGGAATGAAAATGGGTCAACCCATATATCAAAATATGTGTTTTTGATAATTTTAAACTCATGGAATAGGTTTCAAGTCCAAATCCCATCATATGAAGAAGTTATGGTAAAATTAGCTCATTTCAAATTGATTTCAATTGAATTTAATTAATTTGATTTCTAGGCGTTTTGAGCTCGTACGATCAAACGATAAGTCCGATCGCTACAAAACTTGAAATCTTACAATAATTCATTTTTACGGATCCGATGAAACTGGTTTCGTCGAAATACGAGTCAATGGCCAAAATGGCTATTTTCACGTTAATTAAATAAATTAATATAAAATGGATTAATCTTTTTTTAATTCAAGTTTTATAAACCAACCAATTTCATCATTTTTAATCACTTAGACACTTATAATAATTCAAATAAAGTTTACATATCAATTCAATGTTAATTATTTCAATAATTACATTGTTCAATTTCTATTGTAATCAAATCCAATTAATTATAATTAATCTCAATAAATGGATTTTGACTCAATTCCAATCTATTTGTTAAATCCATTATTACCCAATGAACATAGTTAACATTTGTTTTACATTTCATTACATTAATATACTCAATTCCCATCTTATTGTCATTTCATCAATTTTACACAATAATTAAAATTGAAATCCCAATTAAATTTATTTATCTTGATTCTGATCTTTTATTAAATCAATCATTTCCTTATGAACAATAATTTACATTGATATGTTTAATTACATTATAAATTGCAGTTATTGTCTAAATTCTCTTTAAAGGAATGTTTAATTACATTTAATTGCAATAAATCTATTTATTATAGCTTAAATTCTAATAAATAAATCAGCATTGATTTCAATTCTTCTTATTTACTCCATTATCATATTATGAATAGAATTTACATTGGTTACATTATGTTGAATCAACCTTTTTACCATTATCAATTAAACCTACATTAACTGCATTATTTAAGTGAATTAATTGCAACTGATTTCAAATTAAATTTAACGAACTAAATAAATATGTAACTTACAACAATTTTTTTACCATTACTTCTAATCACACTTAATTTTTATATTTACAAGCAAATGTTACAATAACTCTAGTTTTATTCATTTACCATTTATTACACCATTTCATTACATAATTAAACATTTACATTGGTTTTCTTATATTAGCTTATAACCAAGTTATAACATTTACATAAATTCAATTAGTCAGAATTCCTTTCAAGATATTAATAATTAACTTTAGTTGACATTGTTACATTTCATTTTAGTTATTAGTTCTTTAATACATCACAAATTAATATTTCTCTCGATATTAAATTACCAAAATCTATTAAATTAACAAATTTAATTATCGAAAATTTATGGGTCGTTGCGCTCTCCCCCACTCAAAACTTTTCGTCGCCAAAAAGGAAAAAGGAGGGAAAAGAAGAAATTAAATAGTCAATATCCTATTCAAAATATTAAATCTATAAACAATTTATTTACATAATAAATAACTAAAGTAAAAAATATTAATTTAAAACAATTAAATCCTTTTATACTCAAGTTAACAAAAATTTGGAAAACATTTCATAAAATTTTCTAGGTCCAAAATTCACAAAAAAATTCGGTAGAGTATCTTTTGTACGGAGATGCTCGGGAGAAATCATGGTATCAAAATATAACAATATGTACCATAATTTTCAAAATAATATATATCCTAACATGGGAAAAAAATATAATATTGCTAGAAAACCATAATCCGAGAACGTACCAATTTGTCGGGATAATAACGCTTATTTTATGAAACCAAAAGCCATAGCAATTGCTTCCATAACCTGTATTACACTTATATAATCAAAAGAGGTTAATTTATATAGAAGTGAAATGATTATATTATTATAAATTAATAGCAAACAATCAATATAACATAACAATAATCACTTTCAACCAAAAGCATTGCACATCACATAAAATCAAAATAAATCAATACAACATAACAATAATCTTTGACAAATAAGCATATAATCTTCATAAGGGATCAAAGTAATCAATCATTTCTGAAGCTACAATCATTAAATTTAATATAGTATTCATTTTATTATTTACCTTAATTATCAATAGCTTCAAACATTCTTAAGTTCATAATTCTTTGCTTGCAATATTCACTTTCTATTTCATTTTATTTAGTAGCACTACAATTACAACTCAGGTTTATAACTCTTTTCATATCAAATTTCTTATTTATAAAAGTAGATTTCATTGAACACTTTCATTATTTAAGTTTTTCTTGTACTATATTCAATTACATATCCTTAATTAACATTACAACTTTTAATATTTTGGTAAGTTATAGATATGTTTCTAAGAATGTAATTGAAAGTTACACAAGTTTATCTTATTTCATTTTAGTAAATAAATGTTCAGTAGTTATCATTTCTTATTTTCATATCTTTTGTTGACAAGCTATAAATTTCAAATTCCTTTTATATTTCATTTATGTAACAACCCGCATATTTATCGAGTTTGTATTTAAATATTATTTAAATATTAACTCGTTAATCGGGTTTTGGTCCGAAAAGCTACTTTTTGCAAACGGTCAAATTAGGACTCGAGACCACTTCCATTGAGTTCGAAATGTCGTTTACAATTTTTTAAGTATAAACATCGATAGGTTTGGAGTTATAGCAATTTCACTAACTTTTCCCGCTTTGGACTTTGGGTTAGTTTAGCCTATTAAGCCCAAGTTCCAACCCCCTTCTCCTCACTCTTCATAAATTTCCTAACTAACTCAAGTTTTGGCATTAATGGTGAAGAGAATGGGAAATTAAAACTCCAAGCTCAAATTCAATTGCAAATCCAACATTCAACTCCAAATTCAAGTAGAAGATATTGGATTCAAGCTTTGGATTGCTTCTCCTTGCTTTCAAGCTTCATCTTCATAAACTTTAGTGCAAAGGTGAGATTTTTATCTCACAATTCTAGTCTATAACTATATTGGACTGTTAGGAATGATTCCCCTTCACTTTAGCATGTACATTTGCATTTGATTTGGATTGGATTGGCGAAAAACTCCATTTTTTAGTTGTTTGGTGAATTTCCTGAGCTTAGGTCGCTCTGCCTAGGTTAGGTCGCTCGGAATCATTAGCTCGCGTGCGTGGAAAAGTCACGGCCTGCATATTTTGTTCGCCTCGGATTTAGGTCGTAGGTCGTTGGACTTTAGGTCGTTCGCGTATAGGTCGCTCGCGACCTAACCCTTAGGTCGCTCGCGTGTTATCGCGCTAGGTCGCACTGCCTTGAATCTTCACTTCGGAGTTAGGTCGTTTCACTTTAGGTCGTAGGTCGTTTCTGGCCTTAAATCCCCCCTGCAGCGTTAGGTCGTTAGCCTCGGAATTAGGTCGTTTTCGACCTTATATCACAAGGCGGCTCTAGGTCGCTCGATCCTGCTAGGTCGTAGGTCGCGCATCACTTTAGGTCGTTCGCGTGTTAAAACATTAAGTCGCTCGTGTGTTAAAACCTTAAGTCGCTCGCGTGTTAAACCCTTACGTCGCTCGACCGATGCACGCGCTAGGTCGCGAGTATTTAAGTCCTTAGGTCGCTTGGCATTGTGACCACTTAGGTCGCACGACCTTGTTAGGTCGCTCACCCTTAGCTCGCGTACCTTCTTAGGTCGCGCATCCCACTAGGTCGCTCGACCCTGTTGTATTTTTAGTTCGCAACCATTAAGTCGGTCGACCTTGCCTAGGTCGTTAGGTCGGTCGGTCCTATCCCTTAAGTCGCGTGACCGTGATAGGTCGCTTACCTTTAGGTCGCATGACCTATGGCCACTTGCTCGAGTTAGGTCGCTCGGCCACTTTGTTAAGTCGCCCACCTTTTTAAACTTAGGTCGCATGACCTATGGCCACTTGCCCCCGCACCCCCACCTAGGGGGGTTGCCACCCCCCCTGGACCCCCCCTCCGTAGGGGATCTTATCTGAAAAACATTGAGCTGATTTCCTTGGATTTTATTCACATCTCCGTATGCGATTTTTGTGACTGATTGTTTCTACAATTGCTTCTGTGTTTTGTCACTTTATAATATAAAGGTTTCAATACTAGTAGTAAATATCAAAACTCTTTTAGCAAACAATTTCAACTCTATTTTTAATAACAAAGCTCTTTTCTTAAACCGTTTTCCAATCTATTAGTATATACAAGCCTTTACCTCACTCGGATGAGAAATCTAATTAAACGACTTAGTAAAACAAGTGGTACGAAACGCTTGCGTTCACTTCGTCGGTTAATTCTTGGACTTGTTCGATTGAACCTCTTGTGACAATTTTATTAGTGAAGATTTACAGTTTGTTCGTAAATATTTAAGTTAAGCAAGTGGTTATGGGACATGAAGCTAAACTTCTATATTTACTAGCTTAGTGTAATTGACACTTCTCATTGATCTTGATGATCGCTTTATGAATTAGACTAGCAATTGCGCGATGTCTCTTTCATTGCAAGGTTAGACTAGACACCACTTGTGTGATTCCATTCACACATACCTTTCTGCTTTTTGGTTAGTCTTGACCTCAATCTGTGTGATTCCATTCACACATGCGGGGTAGCTCCCCATGGTCTTCGGACCGTCATGTGATAGGCCTCTTTCCCTTTTTATGATTTCTGGATTTCTCGTGTTGATTTCTGGAATTTATGTCATTGACTTGTTATGAGTACAAGTTTAGGGTATGATGCCCTCTTCGAATCTTTGAGAAGATTCTTGTGATATTGATTATCTCTTATTGATTGATCTTCTGTTGATCACTATTTACATACTTATAGTGGTATGTCGTTATGGATGTTTATGTTTATGCCATATCTTTTATGTTATATCATGTCATCTGATATTTATAGCTAGACTGATCCGTTTATTATTTTCTTAAATAATACTTGGGTCAGACCGAGATGTTACAGGTGCTTCTGCTTGACTTCTTCCCAGGGATTCATCACTCTGACTTTTGGCTAACTGTTTAGATTAGCAGTTTTTGTTGTATACACTTGAGATATAGACTCATAGTTGTATTCTTTTGTATAGCACGTGTTGCTATTCTTTTGTATTATCGTGGATCTTAATGACCACTACTCTGATGTACACTTTTATGTGTTAGTTATATATTCATATCTTCTTCCGCCTTTGTGATATGGATATCTGTGACTGATTTGTGATATGATTATTTCTATGTTTGTTTCCGAAGATTATTTATAGCCACCGTGTGATAAGCAATTACATGGATGGTCGCTCCTCAACAGCCTTATTCTCCGTGCTAGTTGACAGCACTACTCCAGAGTGTTCTTGGCTAGCGTGGGTATAGAGGTGGGGCGTCACAATTTATAACTTTGCGTTTAATTTCTTACTTTCAACTTTAGAAGTTCCAATTATTAAATAATTAAAATTTTATTCCATTATAATAATTGAAATTATAATTAAATTTACTTTAGTTTATTCTGCTGGTTTTTTCCTTCGTGTTATTTATTTTTATATTCGTTTATTTATATAAAGATCAATCACTTACATCATTTGTTTTTAAGGATTTAAGTCATTAATGAATCAATAAAAAAATTACTTAAGCTTTTACTGCTTTGCTTAAGTTTATAACTTAATTCGGTTATTGAATAAAAATTTATGTTTTTAGTATTCGCCCTTGAAGAGAAAAGAAATATTTCAATATATCAAAAAAATTCAATTAAAACATTTAACCTCATTCACTTAGTAAAAATATAAAATATATTTAAAACATCCTCATAGCATTGTGTAAAGATTTTTCAAAAGTCTAAAACAATGTTAGAAATTTATATCAAAACATTATAATAAGCTTTAAAATAAAGTTCCTTAAATCCAAAAATTTATTAGACTCGTTATTTTTAAAATAAGCATAAATTCAAGATTACTAAACTAAAACTAATAGTATATTCAAATCTTACATTCAATTTCTAAATCAAAGTACGAAATTTCATATCTTCATAATTAATTTTACATTATTTAAAAATGAATATTCAAATCATGGAAAACATTTATTATGGTTTAATACAAAAATTCAAACAATAAACAAACCAATAAATTTACTATTGGTACTTTGAAATCGTGTAAATATTCCAAACAATGCTTCCAAAGAAGAGATTAAAATTTATTTGTCAAGTATATTACTATGAATAAACTTGGCAAATCAAATTGTTTTTTCTATTTATAAAATATCTTTAAATTATACATTCAAAGAAACTTACAAAAATTTTACTTGAAATATTCATTTGAAAGTTTCATTTGCAAATCAACCAATTTTAATACTTCAATACTTTTCAAAAATTCATTTATAAAGTTCTTTGCTTCATTTATAAATACCATTTAAATATTTAAATAACACCTTTATAAATATATGTAAACTATTTGAAAACAATTATATTCATCATTACTTATATTTAAAAAGAAGTTATTGAAAACCTTAAATCCATTATTTATAAATTTATTAGTTTTATCTCAAGAAACTTTTCAAACATTATTAATAAATCAATAATCATTTACTTTAAATATGTTTTATTGAATTAATAATTTCTCACGATATTTATAACACTAATAATTTACTATTAAACTATGTTGTATGTAAATGACAATATTTTAAACATTTTAAATTATTTAGAAAGGAAAAAATTGATCAAAATATCTTTTATAATACTTTATCAAAATATTTTTATAACTCGATGTCCGAACAAGTTTATCCTCGTTCTTGTAGGCTCTGGTCGTACGTTAATCAAGTGTAAGACTAGAAATCTCTAAGTACTTAGTAGATCTGTTTCAACACCCAGTGAAATGTACTTAAAAATAGATATGAAAAGTACCGCTCAAAATCCAGTGTCAAATGATGATAATACGATAGCAGTGGCCCGCTTCTTGTCCAGTATTTATGCAATGGACACAATTTTTTTCCAAAAGATCCTTCTACCTTTCGGATTCCAGAAAATATATCGTAGCCATTTCGTAAACAAGGGACCATCGACCCCTGCTGCAGTAGTACGCTGCTGATTTAATGATTTATGCAATGGATGCACTTCCTTTCTACAAGATCCATAAACAACAGATCCCAGGATCGAAAGCGCCTCCATTGGGTAAACTAAAGAACCATTTACCCTGAAAAAAATTCAAAGAACTCATGAGTTTAAGTTCGGACAACAATATCAATTCGGATTCATTCCTGAATTCACTCAAGTCCATTAGGGTTTATCGGTCGAATCGATTCCTAGATTCCCCAAGTCCATCTGGGTCGAAGCATATCATACTATACTTCTTCGCGGAGGGTACTTCCCCATACCTATTACCTTAAAATATAACATACCATATATAGTTCCCTTTCAAAACCATAGCTTCAAATATCGCACTTATATAAATTCCATTATATATAAGATTTCATTTTCAGATAAAGTACTTTCCAAAATCAATAATCTCGAATATATTAAATTGTTCTTATATAAATTCCTTTATATATAAGATTTATCTCTTCAGATCGAATACCTTTCAAAATCAATAGTTTAAACTCACTTGTACTCATATAAGTTCCATCTTATACAAGAATCAAAAATTTCCAAAATCAATTTCACTGTATCGAAAGCCATATGGGATTGAACATCTTTGCTTTATAAAACGATTTGAATTTAGAATAGTTTCGTATATGAAATCGTTTTATGAAATAGTTTTGTATATAAAATGCTTGTGTAAAATAGTTTGTAAATAAAATAGTTTGTGAATAAAATATCTTGTAAAATAGTTTTGTAAATAAATTTTTTATAAAATAATTTGTAAATAAATAGAATAAGATAGTTTGTAGAAGAAAATAAAAGAAAATAGTCTATATAAGAAATATAAAAGAAAATAGTTTTGAGAAATGGTTTTAAATTAATAGTAGTTTGGCATAAAAGAAAATTCCAATTTAAATTTCAAAGATATCCAACCCAACAACTTTGAATTTCAGCATCAAAGCATATAAATAATATTAGAACATAAGATCTACATATGCCATCATTTTGCAAAATCACATTTGATCGCTCGCTCTATCACACTAGTTAGCTTTCGAACTAGTATTGCTCATTCAACTTCCTTATTGCGGACTTCGATATGGTTTCTTGACTAGAAACCATCATTCTCCCTGCATAGCTATATACTATGATAGAGAATTTAAGAACCAAACCAAAAATTCCTGTCAAATATTCATCGTCAAGAATCGAATGAAAAATCCTAACGCGAAGTGGTGTAATTCACCTTAAACTTATATACTCAAATCCATATCAAATTAATTATGCGAATAAAATAATATGCGCACAACTTACGTATTTATTCTAATTTGATTCAGCACAATTACATTTCAATTAAATTCATTTTTATTCTCATTGATTAATACAAATATCACTTCATACTTTAATATTTGTTTCACAGAATTTCTCTATTTAATGTAAAATGTTAGTATATTCATTCTTATAGTATTGCTTATATTTCTCTTCAATTTAAGTTACATTCTTTTCACATGTCATATTTCTCATTTAATACTATATTTATTTGCAAATCATTTCATAAGGAATTTTCTTAAGTTCATAACCAATTTATAAAGGCTTAAATTCTTTTACAAACATTATTCGAGCTTAAAATTATCACAACTTTAATTATAACTATTTATTGCAACTTCCATTTATTTCATAAACAATTTTACAAGGCATGACTTTATTTATATTCATTTCTTTTTAGTTCACCTTTACCTTTCAGTTTATTTGTGACACATTTCATAAATGTTAACTAAGTTCATAATTTCAATTTTCAAATATTATTACATTACAAGCCAATAATGTATATAATAACTCTACTCAACTATAACAAATTAACTTTGTTTCACTTGCTTTCAAATTAAGGTTATCAAATTCAGCTGCATAATTCAACACAATTATTAAGTTTCAACTCATATATTAATTCTGAAGTTTTGACTATCCAAATATCCAAATATTCCATTTTATTTTAATAGTTGACACTACCAATCAACAAACATTAAGTTACACAACAAAACATTTCAATTCCAAAAACAAATTTCCAAATTATTCATTTTATTCTCTTTAATACACCATTATTAAACTACTGTTAAGTATGTTAATTCAATCAACAATAACTAGCCAATGTTTATAATTTGATAAAATACAACAAGTCAACAATGACAATAAATAGATATTACCATTTCATAAAACAAATACATTACAAATAACTATATTAGTTATAGTAATGTATTCCTTTATATGTAACATATAATATTCGGAAAAATAATTTCATTTCAAAACTTACATAAAAATTTTTATAACACTAACGAATATGCGCCTCGTATATTCATTTAGACAACTCATTCTAGGGTGTTACTACCCTTTCTCTAAAGAGTTAACCCCAACAGGCTAAGGTATGTCTAAATCAAAGATCTGATACCAACTGTAACGACCCACCTTTTTGGACGGTTTAAATCGACAATAAACCACAAATGTCTAATTCAAACCCTTCAAAAGGGAGGATTGTTAATGGGGTAAATAAGAAAAAACAGAGAAAGAAAAACAAAACACATAACCCCGCAGCGTAACGACAAAATATAATTATCAAATAACAGTTCATGAAGCTGTTTTACAAATAACATTTGATTACGCTTTTACAAATTCTAATCAGAGTTATACATACATCATAAATAAACAAATATTGCAGTGGAACACTGAATGTAATGGAATAATAAATAGCAATAATATATTGAAACTTCATCTTTGTCCTCCAGAAAATAGTCTTCAATACACTAAAAAGCTCATACTAACCCGAGCGAATTGAAAATAAAACACTCGAGTCAGAACTAAAAGATCTCATGTAAGTCAAACTATTCAAAAATAGAAATATGAATGCAGTGGCTTCAAAAATGTTATGGGATTTTTCATCTCCTATCAAGTGTACAAGGTAATATATTTATTTAAAAGGCTTCAAATAATTCAAAATATCAATCTTAATCATCTAATTAAAACAAATCTAAAGCTTGAATTAACTTAAACCCTTCACATAATTCAGTTACACATAAAATCCAAATTCAAGAAACTATAAGGGTATATGTCATTTCAACCAGTACCAAAAATCAGCATTTTCAAATTAATGAAAACCGTTCGGGTTTACCATTTCAACCCACAACGATTTTCCCCTAATCTATAAGACCGTTTGGGTACGTATCATTTCAATCCATGGAGAACTTCCAGCATTATAACGATATAAGGCACAGCATCCATTCATCAAATATCAACAATCAATCGTCCATCACAATCATCATCCAAATTAATCAATAAACATCAATAGATAATTGAAAATCAATAACATGTATTTAACTGGCCATTTTAGTTCAATAACAAATTAAGTAATGATTTAATTCAAATAAATTAAAATTAACTGAGATGACGGTTCAAATATACCAAACAGCCTTAAATAAATTTTTAATCACATCAAAAATTTAATAATAAACATAAGAAGTTTTAGAAGTTGTGAGTGGGTTAAAATACTCACTTTTGAATTTAAATTGAATTTAAATCAAGTTTACGCCCAAAATTCAAACATTCTTTGAATTCGTCCAAACTTACGTCAAAATGTCCTACGATCCCAATGGATTAAACCGTGCATGAATCGGACCTCGTATGCAAAAGTTATACACATTAGAAGATTTGAAATCAATATTTTAAAATAAAATAATTTTAAAATTAGCAGCCTACTGTAACAACCCGAAATATTCGAAGCCGAAAATTCCAAATAGTTATGAAAAAGAAGAAAGAGATAGAAGAAGAAGAACAGAAACACCAAACATCTCACATTCGCAGCGGATAAAATATAATAAATAATAACAGTTTACAAAAGAATATTATATCTATCGATTACATTCTAATACATCAGAGTTTCACATTATATACAGTCATTGAATATTTACAATTATCATGTCTCAGATTAACAATAATATAAATACAGCAGATATACTTTATACGATATTGCCATCCAGCTCGCCTCCTGAGCTCCAGAACGTACCTACCTAGAAATATGTAATACTCGGTCTGACCCGAGCATTACATCAAAGTAACACCCGGGTCAGGCTGGAAACCAGCATGAGTAAACCCATTCAACTTGGAAAACAAAGCATACAACTTAAATAAAACCCGGGGTAACTTATATCAATTTAACCAATTCACAATCTGCCATAGACAACATTTATTTCCCATATAATCTCTAAGTACCAAACTTAGATAAAATAGTCCAATTCACTTAAATCATTTTATTTCATCGTATTGATTTCACCAATCAATTTAAAAAAATTTCGAAGTGGTTTCGGGTATTTCCTAATACCCGATCCCGGCCTCTTCGAGTCTCATGTTATCACATCCCACATTATTCAAATGAAATACACAACATTTCATATCAGAGATATCAACACATTCAAACATCCAATGCCATTCAAATATCCATAATAAAACTTAATCACATACAAATCAATTCAATTGACTCTAATTGAATTTCAAACCTCAATCACCTAGATTACTCATTTAACATTAATTAATTCCAAATCAATTAATTAGTCAACCCATCATTATTCATCTTAATTAATCACCCTGGATTATTTTCCAATTAAATTCAAGTGAATATCTTTAATTAATTTCACTACATTATTTATTCTTACCAAATTAATGAGTAATCTTCAATTATTTCACAAATTGATTAACCATAATCAATTACTCTAATTCTTAATTACTTGTATTAATTCATTTCTCATGGTCACTTTGATTAATTCATCTCAATTAATCAATCCTTACTTACAACGTTGATTGTATAAATTAGTGATTTCCAATTATGTTTGGTTTATTCTAGTCTAAATTATTGCTTTAATTCAGTCCCAATATTAATCATTCTCGATTAAACACCATCTGTAATTAACTATTCTTTTATTTACTTCATTAATAAATTAATTACTCCATAATTAATTATCTCAATTAATCTCTTGATAAATTTCATAAAGTAATTATATTTTTATTAATTACATTAAGTAATTATTTATCACACCATTAAAGGATTGTTCTGAATTACTAATATTAAGTTAATTAATTTACAACTTAATTTATTATTTATTCAAACCTTTAATTACTGAATTAAATAACCCAAATCATTAATTAATTGGATTAATTAATTATCCATTTTTAATTACTTTAATAATTTAATAAATCACAATCATCAAGCCCTTATTACTTTAAAACGAAACCATTACCAGTGCACAACCAATCAATTTACCAATTCAACCAATTATTTAAACTCAACCATTTAAATTTAAATAATAAATCCAACAGAGTGAGATTTACTCACATTTGCTTCACAATTGGAAATCCTCTTCATTCAATTAATCACATTCAGTGAATTATAAATTTATTACTTTCCCAAGAGATTTAAATCCATTACTACCTAGCAATTAATTATTAACCTGCATTGTTAATTTCTAAAACCTAATTCCCATTTGTAACTCACTATTACAAATTACTCAATCAAAAATTGCAAATCAATTAATTAATTAATCTTCAACTTATTTCATAAATTATAAATCTGAATTATACTTAAGGTCAACATCTTCTTTGTTAAATGCTAAATCATAAAACATTTAACGTTATTTGTAAACTAATTAAGTCTCAAATATCTTTATGTATTTAACCTACTTAGTTTAACAATAAATCAACTGTCTTGATTTAAGTTTGAAAGGCACTTAATTTGAGGGTTTATAAATGACTAAACAATTCCATTTTCCTTTATTTACCTTCTTTTTTTTTCAGTCTAGGGTTTTAAAACAACTAAGCTGAAATAATTAAAAATAAAGAAAATAGAATGTACTCACAGAACATGATCGTGGAGCACCCTAACCACTGCACGAGCGATCGCCACGCTCGAATCCGAGCTCCAAACAATCGAGGTTGAACACATCGAGCTCCATCGCCCTCAACGTCACCCTTCCAACTTGACGAACCCCTTCGCTTGTTGCGGCCTTCACTCGGCAATCGTGCTCGAGCTCGCGACTGCGTCGCCACCTCACACGTTCAAAAACCCTAATCGACCTCGCCTCTATCGCGCGTGTAACAACCCGCATATTTATCGATTTTATATTTAAATATTTTATTTAAATATTTTATCGTTAGTCGGATTTTAGTCCGAAAAGCTACTTTTTGCATACAGGTCGAATTAGGACTCGGGACCACTCCCATTGAGTTTAAAATATCGTTTGCGACCTTTTTGAGTATAAGCTCCGATATGTTTGGAGAAAGTTGATTTTTGCTACTTTTCACTTTGGGTTTGGTTTGGGCTCAGCCCTAGGTTAACTTATGCTCAAATCTGAGCCACTCTTTCCCACTCACCCTCATTCTCTTCTCATTTCAGTCTTCTTAGCATTAATGGTGGGAGAGATTGGAAATTAAAACTCCAAAACCCTAGTTTCTCTTGCAAATCAAATTCCTAGCTCCAAACTCAAGAAGAACCCATTGGTAAGCTTCTCTTCTTCTTCTCCAACTTGTTCTCTTACCAATTTCAGAAATTCCTAAACCTAATTTTGGGAATGTTCTTGTTTTTGAGCATAGATTCAAGCTCATTTGGGTTGTGTTGAAGAGAGGTTGATTCTCCATTTGCTTTCAAGCTTCTTCTTGTTTGATTTTGAGAAAAGGTGAGATTTTTATCTCACATCTATGACTATAATTATCTTTGGTTATTGGGTATGAATTCCTAACACTTCTTCATGTGCCTTTGCTCTTGATTTGGATTGGTTTTGTGAATATTCCAATTTTTGAGTTTTTAAGTCAATTTGTGTGAAAATCCTTTTATGGATGTTTGATCATGCTTTTGGTGATGCATCGGAGAGCATATAGGGCCGGGTTGCCGATTGGCATAAACCCTTAGAGCCAATGTTCGTCCGGTTGCATTTTGGAAGAGTTTGCTCTTCATTTGAATAAGGCTGAAAAAACAGCCCAGGCATGATTCAGTCGACTGAAAACTCTGTTCAGTCGACTGAACCTGGAACCCGAAAGTTTCCAGGCATGATTCAGTCGACTGAAAACTCTGTTCAGTCGACTGAAACTGGAAACAGAAAGTTTCCTGAACCTGAAAAATTTCCAGGCACAGGGTCAGTCGACTGAAAACTCTGTTCAGTCGACTGAACCTGCTGTTTGAGTCCAATTTGCCTTTTTGGATTGAATTTCCAATTTAAATCGATTCGTGATGATCCTATTTATTGTCATCATTTATTATCATCTTTGATGACTTATTTTCTTTGGGAATTTTAGATATATCCACTTCGATGGATCCTTTATCGATTTCATTGGATTTTTATTCACATCTTCGAATGTGATCTTTGTGATTGATTGTTTCTACAATCCCCCTTGTGCTTTGTCACTTTAAAAATATAAAGGTTTTCTATACTAGTAGTAAATATCAAAACTCTTTCCTCAAACGATTTCAATACTATTTTAATACCAAATTCGTTTATAAAACCGTTTTCCAATCTATTAGTATATATAAACCTTTACCTCACTCGTATGAGAAATCTAATTAAACGACTTAGTAAAACAAGTGGTATGAAACGCTTGCGTTCACTTTGTTGGTTAATTCTTGGACTTGTTCGATTGAAACTCTTGTGACAATTTTCTAGTGGAGATATACAATTTGTTCGTAAATATTTAAGTTAAGCTAGTGGTTATGGGACATGATGCTAAGCTCATATATTTACTAGCTTACTGTAATCGACACTGCTCGTTGATCATGACGATCATCTTTGTGATTTAGACTAGCAATGTGCGATGTCTCTTTGTCTGCGTGGGAGACTAAACCCCGTTTTGTGGAGTTTCGACTCAATTTGGTGGGGGTAGCAACCCATGGTCTTCAGACCGTTTGTGGAGCTTCGGCTCAATTTGTGATGGTTAGCGACCATGGAATTAGCGTTCCGTTTGTGATACACGTGTTGATGAGCTTTATGCTCCCGTTTGTGATAGGCCTCCCCCCCTTTGTGATTTCTGGATTTCTTGAGATGATTTCTAGAATTTGTGTTTCACCTATTTTCGTGATTTCCATTGATAAATTTTATCAATATTTGTGCATTGGTGAATTTGTGTGTCATTGACTTTTGTGATTTCTGGATTTCGCATATTGAATTCTGGAATTTGTGTGTCATTGACTTTTGTGATTGACATTGATATAAACGTCAATATTTGTGGTTTGATGAATGAAATAAGGAGTATGACATTTCTTTGATTTTTGTGTAGATTTGGTGATATTGATTAATCTCTCGTTGATTTTCAATAACTTATATATATATATATATATATATATATATCACAGCTTGGAATTGTGATTATTATGTGTTTTGTCATATCTCTTATTCTATATCGTTTCATCTGATATCTATAGTTAGACTGATCCGTTTATTATTTTCTTATTAAATAATACTCGGGTCAGACCGAGATGTTACAGGTGCTTCTGCTTGACTTCTCTCTTGGGATTGATTTCTCTGACTTTTGGTTAACTACTTAGATTAGTAGTTTTTGTTGTATACATTTGAGATATAGACTCCATAATGTATACTTATTCTTTTGTGTAGTTCATGTAACTATTCTTTTGTGATATTGTGGATCTTTTTAGACCACTACTCTGATGTATACTTCCTAGTGTAATAGTCATATCTATTTCCACCTTTGTGATATGAATTGTCTGTGACTGATTTGTGTTATGTTTATTTCTATATTTGTTTCCGAAGACCTTTATAGCCACTGTGTAGTAGCTTTGAGTTTGTGTCGATATGTCGGATTTCCTCTTGAGATGAAAAGTTATATTTTTATCCGGTATATCGGTACTCGCACAAAGCAATTATACAGATGGTCGCTCCTCAACAGCCTTATTCTCCGTGCTAGTTGACAGCATTCACTGTAATGTTCTTGTCTAGCATGGGTATAGAGGTGGGGCGTCACAGCTTGGTATCAAAGCAAAACTTCGGAACAATATGGAATATTATAACAAGGATCATCGTCCTAAGTCCATCTTAGGAGTCGTGCTTTAGGATTTTATTCGGGTCGACGTACCGTTCTATCCTATTTTCTTTTATGATTCCTTGTTTTAGCTATCAAGATTTCTTGATATTCAATTGGTGAATAACCTTCTTCCTCTTCTTTCTTTCTAAAGGAAGAGAAATGTCTAGACCTGACCGCCCCAGAGCCGTGCCATCTAGCACTCCACCCCAAGATGGAGTTTTTATGACTGCTCAACAGCTTCTTGATTTAGTGACAAATGCTCAAGCAGCTGGAACTAACCCGGAACCTACTCACCCAAAGTCAGGATTTGCACGCTTGTGCAAAGATTACACTAATTTGGGTGGGAAGCCCTTCAAAGGTTCCGAAACTATTATTGAAGTCCAAGCTTGGCTTAGAACATGCGATCGCATCTTTTCGCGCATGAATCTTATCGATCTTCACCGAGTTCAGGTGGCCTCCAGTATGCTCCAAGAGAGAGCGTTGGACTGGTACGAACTTCTCATTTCTGAGATTAATGAAGCGGATCTCACCTGGGAGCAATTCCGAGAATGCTTCGAATTAAAATTCGTGCCAGAAGCTGAGAAAGTGACATTGGCTCGACGATTTATAGACCTTGTTCAAGGTGAGTCCTCCGTGACTGATTACGTCGCCTCCTTCGAGTCGCTTTCCAAATATGGGGTTGAATACATCAACACCCCTCTGAAGAAGAATCAGAGATTCGTCTATGGCTTAAACAGAAGTCTCAAGAAGCCATTACTTCTAAAGTTAGAAGTTTCTTTCGACCAACTCGTTGATATCGCTCTTCGTCTGGAAGAGGCGGATAGGGAGAATGATGTTGAAGTGGTAGGTTCCAAACCAAACTTCAACAACAAGAAGAGGCCAAAAAAATTCAAAGGCCCCTATCCTAATAAGAAAGGGAAGCAAACATCTTCGGCAGCAAACGCTTCTACCTTTAGCCGTGGGGAATGCTATAATTGTGGTTCGAAGGACCATTATGCGAACAAGTGCCCAAAGTCTCTCTCTTGTCGCTATTGTAAAGTCCCCAGACATGTTATATCTTCATGCCCCAAGCTTCAGGGCAGGAAGGAGGGAAAGTTAAATGTTGCTCAAGCCCCTGGCAACACATCTCGTGGCCAAGGTATTTCTCATTCTATTTGGATGGAGTTATTTTATTTCGTGATCATCCTATTCGAGTTCTTTTTGATACGGGTGCGTCCCATTCTTTTATATCAAAAGAACTTGTTGATGCTCTATCTTTGGATGTTTTGTGTTTAATGACTTCTTTGAGAATTGCGAATCCGGTTGGTGGATCCGCAACAATCAGTTTATTGTGTAAAGATGTCGAGATTATTTTGTGTAATTTTTCTTTCCGAGCCGATTTGCATGTCATGTGCTACTTAGGCTTTGGAATGATTTTGGGAATGGATTAGCTTAACCGTTATGAAGCTCATATCCTATGTCCTGAGCGGACTATTCATCTTCGACATCCTCAATCTGTTAAGCAGATTTCTATTAATCTTCAAGATTCAGTTTCCAGCTTGGTCGCATCTTTATATTCTTTAAACCCTCGTGATGACGATGATGATGATGAGGGTGATATTATTCTCTTATTCACGTCGTTTGTGAATTTTCCGACATATTCGAGCCCGTTTTAGGATTACCACCTAAGCGAGCAATTGAGTTCAGAATTAATCTTATTCCTAGAGCTCAACCTATCACTCGTCCTCCGTATCGTATGTCCAATAAAGAAAACGAGGAGATGCGTAAGCAATTATCCGAATTGGAGACGAAGCAATTTATTCGCTTTAGTTCTTCGCCTTGGGGAGCTTCAACAATTTTTGTGAAGAAATCCGATGGAACACTTAGGCTTTGCATTGACTACCGCAAGCTTAATGATCTTACTATCAAAAATAAATATCCTTTACCTCAGATTGATGATCTATTCGATCAACTTAGTGGTGCTAGAGTCTTTTCACAATTAGACTTAGCTACTGGATTTCATCAGCTTCGTATTGCAGAGGATAGTATTCCATTGACCTCGTTCCGTACTCGTTATGGATCTTATGAATGGCTTGTGATGCCATTTGGGTTAACGAATGCCCCAGCTTATTTTGTTGACTTAATGAATCGATTTTTTAAAGACTTTCTCGATCAATTTGTTCTCATCTTTATTGATGATATTCTTGTGTATTCTAAAACCGAGGAGGAGCATGAAAAACATCTTCGGATTGTGTTGGAAACTCTTAGGAGTAATCAATTAAAGTTAAAATTTTCTAAGTGCCACTTTTGGCAATCTCGTGTGAAGTTTATCGGTCACACTATTTCTGAATCCGGAATTTCCGTGGATCCTTCAAAGATTGAAGCGATTCAAGATTGGAAGAGACCGGAGAGTGTGACAGAGATTCGTAGTTTTCTCGGATTGGCGGGCTATTACCGTCGTTTTATTAAAGACTTTTCTAAGATTGTCGTGCCTCTCACTAGCTTGACGAAGAAAGGTGTTAAATACATTTAGTCGGACAAATGTGAAGCTTCTTTTCAGAAATTAAAAGAACTCCTATCTAATGCTCCTATTCTTATTATTCCCGAGGGGAATCAAGATTTCGTTGTTTATACCGATGCTAGTCGCGTTGGTTTGGGTGTCGTTCTTATGCAAAGAGAACGTGTTATTGCTTATGCTTCTAGGCAATTGAAGCCGGCCGAGACTAGATATGCCACTCATGATTCAGAACTCGCGGCTATTGTTTTCGCTCTTCGGATTTGGCGTCATTATCTCTTAGGAGAGAAATTTGTTCTTTATACCGATCATAAGTCCTTGAAGTATTTATTCTCTCAGAAGGAACTTAATTTGCGTCAACAGCGTTGGCTCGAGTTTCTTGCACCTTATGATCTTGATATTCTTTATACCCCCGGTAAGGGTAATCGTGTCGCCGATGCTCTTAGCCGTAAACAACAAGCTGTTGTTTCTATGATGATATCCGAATGGAACGATCTCGAGATCTTATCCACTTGTGAGATTCGAGACCGCGTATCCGATTTATGTTCATCTCTTGTTTTATGTAGCCTTGAGGTTCATCCTTCTCTTTTAGACCTCATTCTTGTAGCTCAAAGATTAGATCCCGAATTGGCTCTTCTTGGCCAAAATATTAAGGATAAGATTGGTATTGAAGGTTTGAAGGACTTTGATATCGATCCTCGTAGCGGCATTCGGAGATTTGGTAGACTTATCGTACCAAATATTAGTGATCTTCGTAAAGACATTTTAGAAGATTCTCATCATTCTAAATTTACCATTCATCCCGGTAGTAGTAAAATGTACGCGGATATGAAGCGACTTTATTATTGGGAGGGAATGAAACTTGACATCGCTAACTTCGTTAAGCGTTGCATGACTTGCCAATTCGTTAAGGCCGAACATCAAAGGCCCGGTGGGTTATTGCAACCTTTAGAAATTCCAATTTGGAAGTGGGACCAAATTTCCATGGATTTTATAGATGGCCTTCCCCGTTCTCGTTCGGGTCATGATAGCTTATGGGTGATCGTTGATAGACTTACTAAATCCGCCCATTTTATTCCCGTTCGATCTAATCGAACCGTTCCTCTTTTGGCCAAAATATTTATCAAAGAAATTGTTAAATTGCATGGTGTTCCTACTTCTATTGTTAGTGATCGTGGTCCATTGTTTACTAGTGGATTTTGGAAGAGTCTTCAAAAAGCTTTAGGAACGAAGCTTAATTTTAGCACCGCTTGTCACCCCCAGTTCGATGGACAAACTGAGCATGTGAATCAAACTCTTGAAGATCTTCTTCGTTCTTGTGTGCTTGATTTTGGTGGAGGTTGGGAAGATCATATTTCACTTGTTGAATTTTCCTATAATAATAGCTTCCAATCTAGTATTGGTATGGCACCTTTCGAGTCACTCTATGGAAGGCCATGCCGATCGCCTTCTTGTTGGCTTGAGGCCGGTGAGAAGCTGGTTTTAGGTCCAGATTTTATTCGTGATACCACAGAAAAGATTGATCTTGTTCGTCATAGGATGAAAGAAGCCCAGAGTAGACAAAAATCCTATGTCGATAACCGGAGAAGGAAGTTAGAATTTTCTGTGGGAGATCTTGTGTTCATTCGTGTTTCACCAATGAAAGGTGTTGTGGGTTTCAGTCGCTCGGGAAAGTTAGCGCCTCGATATATCGGGCCATTTCCTATCACTGAACGTATTGGTTCCATGGCTTATCGCCTTTTATTACCGGCTCAATTTTCTGCTATCCATGACGTGTTTCACGTTTCTCAACTTCGGAAATGTCTTCGAGATTTCGATTCTATTCTTGAGCCCGGTGTTGTGGAAGAGACTGAAGTTTCGCCTAATTTAACTTATGAGCAACATCCTATTCGTATCATTGCTTCGGAAATCAAACGACTTCAAAATAAAGATGTTCCGCTTGTTAAAGTTCAATGGTCTTCAAATCCTAAGGATTGTTCTTGGGAATCTAGAGAGTACATCGAGCGAACACATCCGGACTTACTTTCTCGTGCTCTTTGAGGTGAACTTCTTATTTCAAACTTCTTTTATGTTGAATATGCTTTTATGGTTGTTACTATATATCTTCTTCTTGTAATATTGCGAGGACGCAATTTCTTTAAGGAGGGGAGTCTGTAACAACCCGCATATTTATCGATTTTATATTTAAATATTTTATTTAAATATTTTATCGTTAGTCGGATTTTAGTCCGAAAAGCTACTTTTTGCATACGGTCGAATTAGGACTCGGGACCACTCCCATTGAGTTTAAAATGCCGTTTGCGACCTTTTTGAGTATAAGCTTCGATATGTTTGGAGAAAGTTGATTTTTGCTACTTTTCACTTTGGGTTTGGTTTGGGCTCAGCCCTAGGTTAACTTATGCTCAAATCTGAGCCACCCTTCCCCACTCACCCTCATTCTCTTCTCATTTCAGTCTTCTTAGCATTAATGGTGGGAAAGATTGGAAATTAAAACTCCAAAACCCTAGTTTCTCTTGCAAATCAAATTCCTAGCTCCAAACTCAAGAAGAACCCATTGGTAAGCTTCACTTCTTCTTCTCCAACTTGTTCTCTTACCAATTTAAGAAATTCCTAAACCTAATTTTGGGAATGTTCTTATTTTTGAGCATAGAATCAAGCTTATTTGGGTTGTGTTGAAGAGAGGTTGATTCTCCATTTGCTTTCAAGCTTCTTCTTGTTTGATTTTGAGAAAAGGTGAGATTTTTATCTCACATCTATGACTATAATTATCTTTGGTTGTTGGGTATGAATTCCTAACACTTCTTCATGTGCCTTTGCTCTTGATTTGGATTGGTTTTGTGAATATTCCAATTTTTGAGTTTTTAAGTCAATTTGTGTGAAAATCCTTTTATGGATGTTTGATCATGCTTTTGGTGATGCATCGGGGAGCATATAGGGCCGGGTTGCCGATTGGCATAAACCCTTAGAGCCAATGTTCGTCCGGTTGCATTTTGGAAGAGTTTGCTCTTCATTTGAATAAGGCTGAAAAACAGCCCAGGCATGATTCAGTCGACTGAAAACTCTGTTCAGTCGACTGAACCTGGAACCCGAAAGTTTCCAGGCATGATTCAGTCGACTGAAAACTCTGTTCAGTCGACTGAAATTGGAAACAGAAAGTTTCCTGAACCTGAAAAATTTCCAGGCACAGGGTCAGTCGACTGAAAACTCTGTTCAGTCGACTGAACCTGCTGTTTGAGTCCAATTTGCCCTTTTGGATTGAATTTCCAATTTAAATCGATTCGTGATGATCCTATTTATTGTCATCATTTATTATCATCTTTGATGACTTATTTTCTTTGGGAATTTTAGATATATCCACTTCGATGGATCCTTTATCGATTTCATTGGATTTTTATTCACATCTTCGAATGTGATCTTTGTGATTGATTGTTTCTACAATCCCCCTTGTGCTTTGTCACTTTAAAAATATAAAGGTTTTCTATACTAGTAGTAAATATCAAAACTCTTTCCTCAAACGATTTCAATACTATTTTATACCAAATTCGTTTATAAAACCGTTTTCCAATCTATTAGTATATATAAACCTTTGCCTCACTCGTATGAGAAATCTAATTAAACGACTTAGTAAAACAAGTGGTATGAAACTCTTGCGTTCACTTTGTTGGTTAATTCTTGGACTTGTTCGATTGAAACTCTTGTGACAATTTTCTAGTGGAGATATACAATTTGTTCGTAAATATTTAAGTTAAGCTAGTGGTTATGGGACATGATGCTAAGCTCATATATTTACTAGCTTACTGTAATCGACACTGCTCGTTGATCATGACGATCATCTTTGTGATTTAGACTAGCAATGTGCGATGTCTCTTTGTCTGCGTGGGAGACTAAACCCCGTTTTGTGGAGTTTCGACTCAATTTGGTGGGGTAGCAACCCATGGTCTTCGGACCGTTTGTGGAGCTTCGGCTCAATTTGTGATGGTTAGCGACCATGGAATTAGCATTCCGTTTGTGATACACGTGTTGGTGAGCTTTATGATCCCGTTTGTGATAGGCCTCCCCCCCTTTGTGATTTCTGGATTTCTTGAGATGATTTCTAGAATTTGTGTTTCACCAATTTTCGTGATTTCCATTGATAAGTTTTATCAATATTTGTGCATTGGTGAATTTGTGTGTCGTTGACTTTTGTGATTTCTGGATTTCGCATATTGAATTCTGGAATTTGTGTGTCATTGACTTTTGTGATTGACATTGATATAATCATCAATATTTGTGGTTTGATGAACGAAATAAGGAGTATGGCATTTCTTTGATTTTTGTGTAGATTTGGTGATATTGATTAATCTCTCGTTGATTTTCAATAACTTATATATATATATATATATATATATATATATATATATATATCACAGCTTGGAATTGTGATTATTATGTGTTTTGTCATATCTCTTATTCTATATCGTTTCATCTGATATCTATAGTCAGACTGATCCGTTTATTATTTTCTTATTAAATAATACTCGAGTCAGACCGAGATGTTACAGGTGCTTCTGCTTGACTTCTCTCTTGGGATTGATTTCTCTGACTTTTGGTTAACTACTTAGATTAGTAGTTTTTGTTGTATACATTTGAGATATAGACTCCATAATGTATACTTATTCTTTTGTGTAGTTCATGTAACTATTCTTTTGTGATATTGTGGATCTTTTTAGACCACTACTCTGATGTATACTTCCTAGTGTAATATTCATATCTATTTCCGCATTTGTGATATGAATTGTCCGTGACTGATTTGTGTTATGTTTATTTCTATATTTGTTTCCGAAGACCTTTATAGCCACTGTGTAGTAGCTTTGAGTTTGTGTCGATATGTCAGATTTCCTCTTGAGATGAAAAGTTATATTTTTATCCGGTATATCGGTACTCGCACAAAGCAATTATATAGATGGTCGCTCCTCAACAGCCTTATTCTCCGTGATAGTTGATAGCATTCACTGTAATATTCTTGTCTAGCGTGGGTATAGAGGTGGGGCGTCACAGCGTGCGTACGCGAGATCCAATCGCGGCCTGCAAATTCTTTTTTTTTCGACTTGGGAAGAGAGGTGCGGCCATTCTCTTTTTCTTTTTTAAATTTTATTTTATTATCTGTATATGGAAATAAGGGGAGGGACGGGGAGAAGATATGGGTTTGGGGAGGCTTCCAATGTACGCTGGTTTGATAGTAAAAATATCTCTGACAAGTGTTCCTTTAATTTTATTATATTGTAAAATTTTCAAACGTCACGATAAGCATAACGCGAAACTCCGGACTCCGTATCGGACATGCCGACAGGTGCTTTTAAGGTCTTACCCGCATTCTGAATCCAATGGAACATGATTCGGAGGCTAATTTGATTGTATGCGCGAGTTACATAAGAAAACGATCAATTTTAATTTAAATCGATTAAAATAGTTCTACGCGTTTCGAGCTGTCAGGGTCAAATGACAACTCCGATGGCTACGAAAATTGAAATCCGATAATAACTAACTATTACGGATCCAATGGAACTGGTTTCTTCGAATTCAGAGACTGTGTCTCGACAGGCTATTTTTAAATTCAATTTAAACGATATGATTTCAAAACTGAACAAATTATCTTTAAATTAAATTCCAATCATTCTATTATCTCCAGTATTATCATTATAAATCTTATAAGCCTTCAAATTATTTAAACAGGCTTAGAAATATCAGATTCAACAATTTACCCAATCTTCAATTATTAAAATCAATATTTAAACTATATAACCAAATGATTTAATTATCAAGTAAATACTAATATCAGGAATTCAAGTTAAAATTAACTTTTAAATATTTAAAATCGATTAATTATTCCAATTTAATTTGTTAAAATTTCCGGGTCGTCACATTCCTCCCCCCTTAAAAGAATTTCGTCCCCGAAATTACTAGTTAGGAAGAATGGACCAATACCCGTTTATTTTTATTTTGTTTTATTTATTTATTTATTTATTTTTTCAAAACCCCAATTCAACATCCTACCAAATATCTTTTATTAATGACCCACTATCATCTTAACTAACTTCCCAAAACCTTTTATAGTTTCAAATACTACCCTTTTGTTCAATCCTTTAAATTCAAATTTAACCAACTTTAGAATTATCAAAATTTTCTCAAAATTTTTCTAACTCTCTAAATTCCCGAAAATTTTTGTCAGCGTCTCCTTTGCGCGGCTAGCTCGGTACAACTACAAAAGGCCTTTATGGGCTCCCAAATTCCAAAAGAAAACAAAAGCCAAGTGGCTACATCAAAAACCCAATCCAATTTCATACAGAATTTTAAATACATACCTTTTTGTCGGGTAATTCACATTTATCTTTTGGAATCAAATCAAATTTTCTTCCCTTAATACCTGCATATTTTACTTAGCAATAATATCCAATCATAGCCCTTCAAATCATTTTATACATGTCCTCGCAGAAGTTTTCACCTCTACTTCTATGCAAATTAGTTTTCTCCGTTTTCATACGAATTCAATTTATTTTCTATTTTGAATATTGAATTTCTATCTTTCATTTATAACTGATTTATATTAGTTTCAATTATTAATTTACTTTAAATTCCAATTTGAAATTATTTTGTTGTTAACCAAAAATTTTATAACTCCCAAAATTTTCGAAATGTTTTGGCAGAGTCTCCTTTGTACGGAGGAGCTTTTGCAATTTGACAAGAGATATAAATATGTATACATCGAGCCACATAGTCGGAAAAAGCAAAAAACAGTTCATATATCCTATTTTTATTGCGTAGGCGTACCTTATTTAGCATTTTAAGCAAGCAGCTTATTAATTTAAGTGATTAGCACAATCCAAACCAGCCAAACGACCTTCAGGTACCTGTACTTACTCAATTTAAATATGTAAGTGCCATATATAGAGAATTCATTAGCATTCCACTTACTTTCAATAGCTAAACATATACATTACTAACCATCAAGCACCAAACACTTCTTATAAACAATTTATATGCTTTAAAGCTAATTTATATGTTGTTTCATTTAAGTTTTAATGGTTCACAACTCAATTTCTGACATTCCATTGATTTATAATCCAAACAAGCTCATATTCACTTCAAATGATTCAAAATCAAATTTATTTAATCTCTATCAACTCAAAGAATTTTAATTATTTTTGAACACGCCAAACGACAATTATTTTATGAGATTTTGACGATATTCGCTTGATAGAGTATTTAATTTGAGTTTATAACTACTTTTAAATTAATTTCAACTCATTTTGTAATTAATTCCACATTATCTCTAATTTATTCACCAACCATTCATTGCATTTCATTTCATTTTCACAGTTGTTCCATTCAAAACACTTTGTTAAGCTTGGCACATCCAATACTTATTAATTAATAACCATTTTCCAAATTAATTCAATCCAAATTTTTATTGAATGGCTTTCACCCTTATTCGAAGCCAAGCTTCCATAAATTTTAAACTTAAGTTAATTTCCTTTAATTTATTCCAACATCAAACTTAAGTTTACTTCTATTTGATTCTCATTTAATCAACTTCCATTAAATTTAGTTAGCCCATCCATTTTAAATTTTAATTTTAATTTATCTTCTCAATTTATCAAATAATATCCAACCACATACTGAACTCATTTATACTTCAATTTATATACCACCAAATTTTAAGTTCGGTCTGATAATCCAATTCCAATCACAGCTTTGATTTAGTTTTTTATTCAATCAGACTTCATCTATTTATTATTTAACTCAATTAACCCGTTTTAGATTTTTAATTTACTTACTTAATTCGTTATCTAATTTATTTTATTAATACAAGGCCATTCTCAATTTATTTCTATTCACTTGGGTTTTGTTTTGCAACTCAAACCATTTCTATTATAATCACTTCTCTTATATCCAATTTACTTGCAAATTTTCATTAAATATTATTCAAATTACCTTTGAATTTTATTTGTAATTCAACCCATCACATTTTTGAATCCAATTCTATTTTATTTTTATTTTACAACATCTCCTCTTATTTAATTTATATCTAATCCAAGTCGATTTCTATCCATAATTCGAATTCATTACCAAACTCCATTATTAATTTACAATCCATGTATTTACCCGAGTTAAATTTTATTAACGTACTCAATCAAATAATTATTCAACCAATTAGCTTATTTCCAACTTCTAAATCACGATTCGATTTTAATTACAAAATCACTTCACTAAAATTCTAGTTTGGATTTCCTTTTTATTTCCCCAAAATTCCAACACTTTATTTAAAAATTTTAGAATTGCTTTTGAATTCACATATACTAATAAAATAGCTCTTTATAAAAAATTACTTTTTATAACTCGATGTCTCAACCAGTCCATCCTTGTTCTCACAGAAATTCAATCATACGTTGATCAGGCGTAGGACTGAAAGTCTATAAATACTTGGTAAACCCGTTTTCAACACCCAGTGAAAACATTTGAAAAATTAATTTTATTGAAAATATAGGAATCAGGTTTGAAAATAGAGGAAATATCTTTGCTGAGGATGCTCTGGAAATCATCACCCCCATCCATGGTCGCAGTTAACCCGATGGTTACGTTGTCGTCCCGACAAAATCCACAGATAACTGTAGGCCTCCACTCCCCTCGATTACACCATGGAACCCACGACAGATCGCAGCTACAACTGGGGTTATGTAGCTATCACAGGAAAAACCCATATAACTGTAGGCATCAGCGCCATCGAATTTCACTGCCAAAAATGAAACTTCTCCACTCCACTTGACCATAGATCGCAGTCTACCGATGTTGCGTTGCCTTCCCGGCAAAATCAAGTGTAGACCGTTGACACTCATCCTCCACACGATTTTCGCTATGGTTCCCACAGTAGATCGCAGCGACATCGAGTTACACTGTCGTCACAGCATAAGCCAAATGCCTCTGTAGGCATCAACGCCATCGACTTACGCTACCCAATAATCCTCAGGAACTAGTTTTGTCCGGACTCCTCACAGGATCAACTTTAGAACCCCCCTGGGGCTCAAGGCAGCACCACCCAGTGGCACTCCTGAGAAGTTCATTTCAAGGGATCGCCTTTTTCCTCAGAGCCATCATCAAAACATTTTATACTATACACATATAGTATCTTCAAATCATACACCTAGTATGATATCATACAAAGCTCCTTTACAAAAAATCGATTATCTCAATATCGATAATTCTCAAATTAGGCTTTCTGAATTCCAATATTGATTTTACTCAAAAATCAAAAGCCTTTCCAAATCCAAAGGTTCTCAAAACCTTTTCCTTCCAGCAATAGATTCAACAAGGGGGTTTCATCTTAAATAAAACAAAGATATATAACTTTGTTTATTTTAAATCAAATATTCCAATTTGATTACTCTTTTCAATATCAATTTCTTTTCCATTCACTGATCCACCTTTACATTAATTCCAATTTGGATTATCACTTCAATTCCTATCTCAGTTGGGTATTAAATCCATAACAGTTCGAACCCTGACCAGTTTATTTAGAAAATAACTTGAAAATTTTAAAAACAGATAAGTAGTTAGAAAATAATTACTAGTTTTGTAAAATAGTTAGAAAATAGTTAACTAATCGTAAAATAGTTTAAAATAGCTAAATAGTTTCAGAAATTTTAGATAATTGCAAAATAGTTGTAAAATAGAAATTAGTTTGTAACATAGTTGGAAAAATAGTAATTAGTTTTGAAAACAGTTGAAAAATGGTTAAATAGCTCCAAAAATAATATAAAACAAGTATAAAATATTTTGGCTTTAAGGAACAAGGGCTGTATATATTTAATAGCATGGAAAATAAATTTATATCAAAACAATTTATATTGAAAATAATCTAGAGTCAAAACTGTTCACTTCCCCAACAAATCAATTTAAATTTCCACTCCCATTTAAATTAACCCAATTCCAATTCCAATAACTCCAATTTCCATTGGACTGATTCATTCCCACTTCAAGTTGAATTAAGTCTCAATTTTCTTTTCAAATTTAAATCAAATTCCATTTGATTTTAAACATATTCAACTTTAATACAATCCCATGTTATTCCAATCACTTTGGACTAATATCTATTCAATTGAACCCACTTCAATTTCAATCTTGAATTTAAATCATCTTGAATTATATAAATTCGAGTTAAATTCTCAAAGGTTGGTTCAACTCTTTAAACCAAATCAACTTTTTATTCAAAGTTGATAAACAATTTAATTTCTGAGTCCAATCCTCAAAATTCCTTTTTAAATTATCTTAACTTATGTATTTCATGGTTCAATACAATTTCATTTTAAAATTTTAATTTATTATTCAATTTTATCTTTCAGTTTTGAAGCCAGTCCTTAAACAAGTTTATTTTACAATTCAATTGTTCAAACTTATTTTATTTATACAATACCATTCCAATTTAAAGATTTTTGTTAACAATAGAATGATATCATCCAATTTATTCTAAAACATCCATCCATTTTCAATTTTTAAATCTCAAACCCGTTTTGAGGTCACACAAATTCCCAATTTGAATCAACCATTTAACTTTCCAAGTTAAATTCCAATTTCATCTTGAAATTTCCAATTCTAGTTGCTTTTTCTACACTTATTTAACTTCCCAAAGTTAAATTTCAATTTACTTAATCCAATCAACCTTCCTCAATTTAAATTCCCACTTCAAACTTCAAAGTTCTTTCCCTCTTATAAGATCAAAACTTATACTACCTTGGGTTTTTACATCACAATTCAGGGAAAAATCAAAACTCGACCTCTTAGAGTTTATTTCAAATTATCTTTGATATCATGTATATCCACACATATTTATTTTTTGGCCCTCCCAGCCATGTTTTAAAATTGTAAACCACCTTTGGTTTAAATTCAAATCAAAATTCAAACAACCCATTGTTTGCAACAAGTCCCAATTATCCAAAGAATACTTATTTATTATTTTTCATCACTTTGAAACAAAATTTTCATATTCTGGTACCAGATTTAGAATTTTATCCTCAATCAAATAAATTTTAATTTGGTTGTATTTCTATTTCTACTTACCTTAATTCCAATTCAAGACTCCAATTTCGGTTTGGTTGTATTATATTATTCCTTAATTTTAATTTCAATCATTTAACAACCAACCTCCTTAATATTAATTAGAAGGAAATATTACATTATATATCAAAATATATTTTATATAAAATCATTTAAAACCTTTATATAAGAAAATAACAAGTACGCTCTCATATATAAATACTCAACTCATTCTAGAGTACTACGGACTCTATTCAATGAGTAATCCCCACCAGAGCCAAGGTTCTCGCTTAACCTTTCTGCTCTGATACCAAATGTAACAACCCGAAATTTTCGAAGCCGAAAATTCCAGATAGTTATGAAAAAGAAGAAAGAGATAGAAGAAGAAGAACAGAAACACCAAACATCTCACATTCGCAGCGGATAAAATATAATAAATAATAACAGTTTGAAAAAGGATGTTATATCTATCGATTACATTCTAATACATCAGAGTTTCACATTATATACAGTCACGGAATATTTACAATTATCATATCTCAGATTAACAATAATATAGATACAGCGGATATACTTTATACGATATTGCCATCCAGCTCGCCTCCTGAGCTCCAGAACGTACCTACCTGGAAATCTATAATACTCGGTCTGACCCGAGCATTACATCAAAGTAACACCCGGGTCAGGCTGGAAACCAGCGTGAGTAAACCCATTCAACTTGGAATACAAAGCATACAACTTAAATAAAACCCGGGGTAACTTTTATCAATTTAACCAATTCACAATCTGCCATAGACAACACTTATTTCCCATATAATCTATAAGTACCAAATTAGATAAAATAATCCAATTCACTTAAATCGTTTTATTTCATCGTATTGATTTCACCAATCAATTTTAAAAAAAATTCGAAGTGGTTTCGGGTATTTCCTAATACCCGATCCCGGCCTCTTCGAGTCTCAAGTTATCACATCCCACATTATTCAAATGAAATACACAACATTCATATCAGAGATATCAACACATTCAAACATCCAATGCCATTCAAATATCCATAATAAAACTTAATCACATACAAATCAATTCAATTGACTCTAATTGAATTTCAAACCTCAATCACCTAGATTACTCATTTAACATTAATTAATTCCAAATCAATTAATTAGTCAACCCATCACTATTCATCTTAATTAATCACCCTGGATTATTTTCCAATTAAATTCAAGTGAATATCTTTAATTAACTTCACTGCATTATTTATTCTTACCAAATAAATGAGTAATCTTTAATTATTTCACAAATTGATTAACCATATTCAATTACTCTAATTCTTAATTACTTGTATTAATTCATTTCTCATGGTCACTTTGATTAATTCATCTCAATTAATCAATCCTTACTTACAACGTTGATTGTATAAATTAGTGATTTCCAATTATGTTTGGTTTATTCTAGTCTAAATTAATTGCTTTAATTCAGTCCCAATATTAATCATTCTCGATTAAACTCAATCTGTAATTAACTATTCTTTTATTTACTTCATTAATAAATTAATTACTCCATAATTAATTATCTCAATTAATCTCTTGATAAATTTCATAAAGTAATTATATTTTTATTAATTACATTAAGTAATTATTTATCACACCATCAAAGGATTATTCTGAATTACTAATATTAAGTTAATTAATTTACAACTTAATTTATTATTTATTCAAACCTTTAATTACTGAATTAAATAACCCAAATCATTAATTAATTGGATTAATTAATTATCCATTTTTAATTACTTCACTAATTTAATAAATCACAATCATCAAGCCCTTATTACTTTAAAACGAAACCATTACCAGTGCACAACCAATCAATTTACCAATTCAATCAATTATTTAAACTCAACCATTTAAATTTAAATAATAAATCCAACAGAGTGAGATTTACTCACATTTGCTTCACAATTGGAAATCCTCTTCATTCAATTAATTACATTCAGTGAATTATAAATTTATTACTTTCCCAAGAGATTTAAATCCATTACTCCCTAGCAATTATTTATTAACCTGCATTGTTAATTTCTAAAACCTAATTCCCATTTGTAACTCACTAACTACAAATTACTCAATCAATAATTGCAAATTAATTAATTAATTAATCTTCAACTTATTTCATAAATTATCAAATCTGAATTATACTTAAGGTCAACATCTTCTTTGTTAAATGCTAAATCACAAAACATTTAACGTTATTTGTAAACTAATTAAGTCTCAAATATCTTTATGTATTTAACCTACTTAGTTTAACAATAAATCAACTGTCTTGATTTAAGTTTGAAAGGCACTTAATTTGAGGATTTATAAATGACTAAACAATTCCATTTTCCTTTATTTACCTTCTTTTTTTTCAGTCTAGTGTTTTAAAACAACTAAGCTGAAATAATTAAAAATAAAGAAAATAGAATGTACTCACAGAACATGATCGTGGAGCACCCTAACCACTGCACGAGCAATCGCCACGCTCGAATCCGAGCTCCAAACAATCGAGGTTGAACACATCGAGCTCCATCGCCCTCAACGTCACCCTTCCAACTTGACGAACCCCTTCGCTTGTTGCGGCCTTCACTCGGCAATCGTGCTCGAGCTCGCGACTGCGTCGCCACCTCACACGTTCGAAAAACCCTAATCGACCTCGCCTCTATCACGCGCGTACGCGAGATCCAATCGTGGCCTGCAAATTTTTTTTTTTGATTTGGGAAGGGAGGTGCGGCCATTCTCTTTTTTAAAAAAATAAATAAATTGATTTTATTATCTGTATATGGAAATAGGGGGAGGGACGAGGAGAAGATATGGGTTTGGGGAGGCTTCCAATGTACGCTGGTTTGATAGTAAAAATATCTCTGACAAGTGTTCCTTTAATTTTATTATATTGTAAAATTTCCAAACGTCACGATAAGCATAATGCGAAACTCCAGACTCCGTATCGGACATGCCGACAGGTGCTTTTAAGGTCTTACCCGTATTCTGAATCCAATGGAACATGATTCGGAGGCTAATTTGATTGTATGCGCGAGTTACATAAGAAAACGATGAATTTTAATTTAAATCGATTAAAATAGTTCTACGCGTTTCGAGCTGTCGGGGTCAAATGACAACTCCGATGGCTACGAAAATTGAAATCCGATAATAACTAACTATTACGGATCCAATGGAACTGGTTTCGTCGAATTCTGAGACTGTGCCTCGACAGGCTATTTTTAAATTCAATTTAAACGATATAATTTCAAAACTGAACAAATTATCTTTAAATTAAATTCCAATCATTCTATTATCTCCAGTATTATCATTATAAATCTTATAAGCCTTCAAATTATTTAAACATGCTTAGAAATATCAGATTCAACAATTTACCCAATCTTCAATTATTAAAATCAATATTTAAACTATATAACCAAATGATTTAATTATCAAGTAAATATTAATATCAGGAATTCAAGTTAAAATTAACTTTTAAATATTTAAAATCGATTAATTAGTCCAATTTAATTCGTTAAAATTTCCGGGTCGTCACACCTACCAGAACTCGGTATGTCACGCGCGTTGAACTCTCTCCCAAACCCTAATGCGTTCATTCCTGTATCGAGCAAATTGAGCTGCCACCGATCGATCAAATTCCACCGCTGCCAAGCAAGCCATCGACCAGATCAGACGTCGACTCCGCACTCTTCGCCTTGAGCCACCCCAGGCCGAGCTCAAGCGATCGATCCCAACGTTGCCTAGGCATGGCTGTAACATTCCTGAATTTTAGCCAAGATTAATTTGACAATTAATTAAATTTTGGAATTGAATTGTGAAATTATTTGTGAGTTAATTAAAAAATTACTAGAATAAATAAAAAATTTAGATTTTAAATAGAATTTTGGTTTGAAATTTAAGGATAAGTATTTCTTAAATAAATAAAAAATGGATTTAAAAATAAATATATTAAAATAAATTGGATTTAAAATTTTATTTCTAAGTTAATAAGAAATTATTTCTAATTTTACTAAATACGCATTCTGATTTAAAAATGAAGTTTTGAATTTGATATAATAGATTTTTCAAAGGCTAATTAAGAATAAAAAATTATTTATTCATGTGTAATTAAATTGTAAAACCATCTTTTGCTTTAAATGATTTTTATATGATTAATAAAAAACTGTATTTATTTAAATAAAAAGTATGACATTAAGTTATCTTTAAAATATTATTTGTAATGTTTAAAATATAGTAAAAGTTTAAATGTTGTTTAAAAGCTAAATTTTGTAGTATACACATGTGTGTTGTTTATTAAAGTATAATTTTTTCTAAAATTCAATTTTTCTTAAGATTTTATAAAGGAGAATGTTTTTATTGAATACTAGAAATTATATATATGAAAACATTTGTTATAATAAGTGTAAACAAAATAAAATATATATGTTAAGATATGGAAATATATATGCATAAGGGGTTTAAAACATAAATTATAAATTAATTTAAACAAAGGAGTAAACATAATTTTTATAATTTTTAACACGTGTAACACTTGAAAAGGAGTAATTGGACAAGTGTAATTAAATGGACAGGTGGTAATTTTTGTTTAAAATGAATTAAACTTTGTATTGAAAAATAAAAACTAAATTACATTTCTTTTCTCATAATCTTAAAATCTGAAATCAGTAAATAAAGAAAAGAAAACAAGATCAAAATCAATAGTAAAACAAAATCATCTCAACCTGAAGCAAATCAGGTTATCAATCCAATTCAAGAACCTAAAAAAGCAAGATGCAAATCAAAATTTAGACAGTAAGCAAAACAAATCAATTTGCAAGTTTCAGATCAAACTCAGGGTTCAGTTTCAAGACCTGAGCAACTCAAAGGTAAATCAATTCAACAACATCTAACAAATTCAAAGATCAGTTTTCAATTTTCAAAAGAAATTCCTGTCCTCTGTTCAAAATCATCACTCTGGCCTCTGTTATTTCAAGTGAAACAGGTGTGCAAACCTTTAATCTTAAACCTTAAATCTATTTGAATTTTTGGTTTGCATGTGATCATCTTGGTAGTCATTAATCAAACTATGCCTTATGGTTATATAAATATGTCTGTGTATATATATATATATACACACACACACACACACACACACACACACTCCGTGTATATATATCTGGAAATAGGCATGTATGCCTCTGATTAAATTACGGGGTTAAATCTAGTTCAAAAAAATTCAATTCCAATTTCTTTGATCATCTATAGTTGGTGATGCTAAAACTAAATGTGTTTTAAATGACCATAACTCAATTTTAAAATATATTTCTAAGAAAAATATGAGATGGATTTTGTCTGGAAGAAGAAATACAGTATAAATTTAAAATCTATTCAATTTTCAACTTGCATGGATTCAAGTTTTATTTATATCATCCAAATCAGTTTCGAAAATAATGATTTTTAAAAACAATCAGGATTTTTAGTTTCGAATTAAGGTGGCATTTGCGAGATGAACAGAAGACGGTTTTGGGGAAGATTCTGGTTATCGGTGAATGAGTAGGTGGCGGGGTTGTTCCCAGTGGTGCTCGGGTGATTGTTGAATTCGAGAAAAATACGAGATGATTTTATAAGTCATCGTGGTTGGTGATTGAAGTTGATCTAGGGTTTAACGACCCAATATGGTCGACAATGTTTTAAAGGGAAATTCGTCATCATCGAAGCGATTCAGGCGATCGTAGGTGGGGGAACGTGGCGAGGAGGCTGTGATGCGTCTCTGGTATGGATGTCGTGTTTGCTGGTGGTGAGAGTCGGCACGTGGTGATTTTCAGATGAGGGGTGGTTCCAGTATTTGGATCGAATGACTCAAATTCGATTTTCGCATTGGCTCGAGATTCTGGGTAGCGAACGTGGTCAAGTCGATCATCGCTGATGTATGGGAGGTTATGGAAATGATCGTCGTTGCTCAGACGAACTATGCACGTGCACATGAGCATTGGAGTATTTGGGTGTTTATAGGTTGGGGAAGAAGGTGAACGTCTCGAGTTCAAGCACGTGAAAACCAAGATTTGGCTCGAAGTAGATGAGATCGTGGTTTTGCCCGGGGTCAAGCTCGGGTAGAATATGTTTTTGCTCGGGTTTGTTGATGTGATATGAAAACAGTTTTAAACTTTAAAGAAAATCAAGTTATTGAAAACAAATTTTGTTAAAACAAATTTCTTTTAAATATTAGATGTTATTTAAGTTTTTAAAATTGGTTAAGAAGGTGTTTAAATAAAATTGTCTTAATTAAGCAAATTTTAAAATGTTTTTAAAACACACATAACCTTTATTTTTAAAGTTTATTTTAAATAAACTTAATAATATTAAAGAAGTAAATAAATATTACAAATGTTTTAATTGTTAAAATTAACTTTTAAAGTCTAAGTTAATTTATTTGTTGAAGGAAATTAATTACTTAAAGTTAATTTCTTAATGAAAATAATTAAGGTAAATTAATGATTTAAAGATTGATTAATCAAGTGTTTAAAGGTTAACTAATTAAGGATAATTAATTAATGTAATTAAGGTAATTAATTTAAGAAGTAATTAATTAATTAAAGGTTATTTAATTAATAAAAGTAATTAATTAATGGTTAAAGTTAATTAAGTAATTGGGATAATAACTTATTATAATTAATTAAGGATAATTAATTAAATGGTAATTAATCAAGGGTTAATTAATTTATTAATTAAATTATTAAGCATAATTAATTAAGATTAATTCTTTTACAATTAAAAGTTAATTAATTCATTAATTAAGGTTAATTAATAAATAATTAAAGAATACTTAATTAACATAAATTATGATTAATTAATATTAATTAACCAGGATTAGTGGTCAATCTAATTTGAATTAATTAGGTGATCAATTAATCTTACTTATGGATGACTGTATTCTATTAAATACTGTGAATTATTTGATCTCTACTACGTGATGCCGTATGATTTGAATTGTTTTAATTCAGGCGGTGATAAATGTAATTTCTTTTATCTGTGATAAACGTATATTATATATCTGAGATGCTGTGTATATAGATAAGCGTTATAGGACTATACAGCTTATCAATATAATTGCTGTGATAGTATCTGTGATGATTGATGATGATGCACTACTGTGTAAAACACCTGGACTACAATGTACACACACAAATATGGATTGCACGTGGAAATTGGTTAAGTCGTAGATTTTTGAAATAGTTTTAAAATCGATTTTTTTTAATCTAAATGGTTTTTTGGAAATGGATTGGATTAAAAGTGAAAAGCTATTGAAAGGGAGTTCTCAAAAGATAAAGGTTATTTTGAATAACTTAATTAAGTTTTGAAATTTAAATAATTTGATTTAAATTTGAATTCAAAATTTCAAATTGAATTCTATATTGGAAATTATGGTTCAAAAAATGTTATACAAGTTATAAAAGTGTTTATATGGGTTTAAACCATTTTAAAAGTATTGTTTTGGAGTTTGAATTTAACCCAAGGACTTTAACTTGTATAAATGAAATTGGATTTTTTCCGAAATGAAAACTATTTGTTTTCAAATAATAAAAGCTTTCATACAAGGAAAGATTTCCAATTTGTGCTAAAGGGATTTCAAACAGTGTAACGACCCAGGATTTTTGATAACTAAAATTTGGATATTTAATTAATTTTAAATATTAATATGTGAATTTATTAGTCGAATAAATTTTTATTTGAATTATTGGATTTAATTGAATAATTAAATCGATAATTTAATATGTTAAATTATGGAAATAATTGAAAATTGAGTTAAATATGATTGTAAATGATTTGTAAAATTTTATTTTATCATATTGGAGTTAGAATGATATTTTAGAACTTTTAAAATCGAATTAAAAGTTAATTTGTGAAAATTGAATATTTTAATATTAAAATCGACTAGTGAAAATAGTCAATTTTTGAACAGTCTCAGAATTGGACGAAACTAGTTCCATTGGATCCGTAATAGTTAGTTATTACCGGATTTAAATTTTCGTGTCAATCGGAGCTATCGTTTGATCGTGGCAGCTCGAAACGCATCGAATTATTTTTAATTTTAATTTGGCGAGTTAAAATAGCCATTTTTCAAAAAGTCTCGGATTTGGACGAAACCAGTTTCATCGGATCCGTAATGTGATATTATTGTAAGGTTTCAAATTTCATGTCAATTGGATTTACCGTTTTGTCCGGTATGAATTAAAACGCCTAGAAAATCGCTTAAATCGGTTTAATTCAAATTGAACGTTTATAGCCATAACTCGCACATATGTCCGAATTAGCTTTCGAAACCTGTTCCATTGTGTCCGAAACGCGGGGTAAACCCTAGAAACGCTGGTTACGGCGCGTGAATCGGAGCTCGGAATTTTCGGATGAATAGTGTACGATTTTTTTTCTCTATAAATAGCCCCATCACAAAAAAAAAAAAAAAAGAAATAACCTAACCCTAAAACGTCTCAGCCGCCACCCACATAATCAAAGGCCGAAATCATCTCCACTTCCTCCCTCAATCTTTCTCAATCCACTCGTTTTTAGAAAAAGTTGTTAACTAATAAATCGAAGAGCTCGCCGAATACTTCAGATCCATACGGTTGAGATCGTGTTTGGAGCATCAGAGGAGGAGCAGGAGGGGGCCGTTTGTGGCATGTTGCGCATGGTTTTCAGGGCTGATCTGAGGGCCGAGCTTCAGGTGGTTGGGGCCGAAGGTGGAGGAAGTTAGGGGCTTCGATATGGAACTACCTGATCGAGTTGAAGTGGCTTGTGGGTGGTGCAAAATTTAACCCTAGAATCGAAGTTATGGGTTCTTTTGTTCGGCCTTGACCTGTAGAGAGAACGCGTGATGAAGGAGATGCAGTGGACGGTCGTGATTTGGAGGCTAGGGATCATGCGGCTGTAGTTGATTTAGGTTAAAATATAAATATTTGTTGTAAATTATATATATAAAATCGTGTACAAACTTCATAAATTCATAACTTTTTCATACGAGGTCGAAAACGCGCGAAACCAGTTGCGTTGGAATCGTATGGACGAGCACTACGCGATGAAAATGGATTGGAGTTGTTTGGAGTTAGTGAGAATTTTGGGTAAAATTAAACGTCCGTTTAATTTTATTCGAAATAAATCGCTAAAACGAAATTTAAATCAAGGTGAGAACTTCTCACTCAATCGAATCAGTTTCGATTTTATTTTAAATAGTTAGATTTAAAATATTTGAATGCATGTTTGAATGATGATTGTTATCTATTGATTGTTAAAATTAGACATTATGCGCCGTTAGTAAGCGGATGTTATTTATTAAAAACATATACCGCGAATATTTCATAAACAGTGAAATTGGTATTATATATAATAGCAATATATATATATTGGCATATGTATATATTGGAGTTATTGATTTCCCGCATTATTTGTTTAGCGGATGAGACCCTATTGCGCCGTCTATTAAGCGGATAATATTTTAAATCCCATATACCGCGATAATTTCGTACTGGAGCGAAATTGGTATTGTGCTAATGTTTGTGGATGCAGGAAAACAGGTTGGAGGGATCCAACTGGATTCCTCAACAGTATTTATTTGATTTCAGATATTTTGATATTTGATGGACTATCATATCGATATATGATAACGTTGTTGTCGTGATTGACTATTTGGTATGTAGCATCATTGGACCAAATTTTGAAACTTTAAAATGATTTTTAAAGTGATTTTTGAAAAGTATGCATTTTATAAAATAATTTTGGAATTGATCCATTTTAAATAAATAAACGTTATAATTTTTAAAGTTATAAAAATTATGATTTTTGAGAAATATAGTTAAAAACTGATTTTTGAGAATATGATGCTAATGATTTTATAAAATAGTTTAATCGAAATTTTAGAAATTATTGTGAAAAGTTTAAATATAGGATTTATAAAATTTGATTATTTTATAAATCAAAATGAGGAAATTATAAAGGAGTTTAAAAGCATTTTTAAAGTAGTAATATAAATTGATTTATATTAAAAGATTTATAAATTGACATTTATAAATTAAAACATTTGAATTATAAAACAAGTTTTTATAAGTGTTTGAATGAAGTGAAAATGAATTTCACAAATGAATGAAATTCATAGAATTATAAACGGTGAAGTTATAAATGGAATTTTATAAGCAGTAGGTTTATAAGATTTGAAAAGTTAATTGAAGAATGGATTTTTGATTAAATGAATCTTATAAGTTATAAGATTTATAATTTGGGAAGTTAAAAGAACGATTTTTGTAAAATAATCGTTTTATAAGTGTTTAACTTATAATGTGGACTTTTGTTTTATAATTGAGTTATAAATCGAATAGGTTAATAAAGGAATTTATAAAGGAAGTAGTTACAAAATAAATAGAAATGGAATTTATAAACGTTGTTTTATATTCGAAACAACTTATTTTGATAAGTAAATTGTTGAAACCTATTAATGAAGTTATATTCACATTTTTGACTGTGAATAATACTTTAAAATAAAATGTATAAAAGGATGAAAAAAATTGTTAACGTAGTATATTCACGTTTTTGAATAGTGAATAATATGTTAAAGAAAATGTTTAGAATGTGATATTTTAAATAGAATTAAAACGATCTAATGATGTTTTAAAGGTGTTAAGATTCGAAACCATAGATTTCAACATTTATTGTTGAAATAGACGTTTTCGAGAAATAGAAGGAAATGATGGACTATAACACTATTGTTATAGTAAATGATTTCCGAAAGGAAATGTTTTGTATAGTATTGGGATTTTATATCTATTTTAATTTCGAATCCCTATACTAGTGATTTTGGGTTGTGGTAACGATGTTTTACGTAACATTCGTTTAGGCCCAAATAAATATGTTTAAGAGAATGATTTCCTTAAAGAATGAAATATATACTTAATTTCGATTGAAGTATATTGAATATTTTCCAAGTGTTGAAAATAAATGGATTGAGAATTACTTAATAAATAAGTATGGAAATGTTTTCCAATATAAAGTGAATATTAGAGAATTTACCTTTTTGAAGATAAATTGAAATGAATAATTGAAATCGTATATGCATGGATATTGTGAAATATAAATTCATTATGGAATTTATAAAGAAAGTGGAAACTGTTTAAAAATAAATATTGATTTATTTTTGAAGTGTGAAAATTATATATCTAGTAAAGATATTTTGGAAAATAAATAATTTGGAAAATTATTTGGAATCTGGTGATGTGTGCATATCCATTGATAGTTCAATAACCGACTATCAATATTTCCCTTTGAATGGGTAATTGATGTGATTTGTTTGAATGTGAATGCCACACTTATTTTTTAATAAGCGCTCACTATTCGGGTTAACCGGGAAAGGACCATGGGGTCGTATAACCCATTCCGAATATGTGATACGTCGTTGTGAATTGCATTGAAGATCGGTGTTGAAGACCGAGTATTTGCGAAAGCGATAGGATGACCTATCGATTGTCTCTGCACTGGGTAGCTCCTGGTATAGAGATCTCCTAAGTGATGGGAAATTCGATCGGGATTGTGAATACCCGTATTGCAAGGGCTTCGTGAGAAGTGCCTTCGGTTCTGTTCGAGCCCGGAACAGACTTGTATGGATTGTATGTCTGACGTTACAAATTGAGATGTAAAGCCGATTTCTTTCAAATATATTTCTGTTGGTGGCGGAGAATTTATTCTTTTAGCTTAACACCCTTCTCTGAGACGTACGAGCTCAGAGGTTATGTAGTTGAAGGTTATCAGCGATATATTCCCAATTTGGTAATGTGACATGCTGAGTGTTGTTGTAAATGATCATTGTGTTGATTATTTGTGATAGGATCGTTTATTTGATCGTCTATCCTAGTGATCATTTCTATGATCATTTGTTGACCCAAAGCATGGCTTTTGTATAAAGTATGTTTTTGTGGACGTGACTTCGTCGAGCCTCACACCCCGTGAATGGTCAAAACAGGAAAGATGCAGCAAGGTTATGAGGGGTAGCGCCCTTTAGGATGTGTGCATTTCCTTCTGGAAAAGGGTGGTATCATGGTATGGAGCCCAGATACTTACTCATGTTGAAAACACTTTATGATTGTGTGAATTGATTGCGAGCGCTCGGTTAAAGGTCCCAAAGGACCGGGGGATGGCATATTCGGTCAGTTGTTACTCAGTTAGGGGTAACCCGGCCTTGTGTTGGTAGAGATCCGGTTTGGTTCTCGGGGATGTCCATCCAGAGGCATTCTCATGTGGCAATGGGAAGTTCCTTGGCCTGATCATTCGTTGGAAATCCAATTCCCAATACGAAACTTGTACGGTATTAGTTGTAGAACCTGCCATTTACTTATGGTGGTCACCACTGTTTAGATGGTAGCTATAGTAGGCATAGTTCGAAATGTCTATGCTGGCTAAGATTTATATTCTACTTTCGAAATGAATTTTTCTCTACACTATGCACTAGTAATAATATCAAATGTTCTTTTAAATGCGTATCAAGCATCTTTGACTATCATAAGGAGAAATCTCCTCCGATTCTGCGTTTGCATTGTGTGTGTGTGCGGGAGGCCTTATGGTAGTCTCATTTTTAAAAGCATTGCGAATTGACTTTAAAAATATTCCTCTATTTTGATTTTAAAGATAAATAAACTGTTTTGAGTTCTCACACCAGTCACATGACTGACTCGGAGTTTATTGTTTTCCTTCCTAAACTCTGGGTGCCCACCAATTTTCACACGGGCAGTTAAGAGTTAGGTATATCAGGATATTCTGGATATTCTGGAATTGCTGGAGGCAAGATGGATGGCATGGCGTATTACTAGTATATAGTATTTCTTTCCGCTGCATTGTTTGATGTTGTTGTTGTTGTACACTCTGATGATATGATGTAATGAAATGTGATGTAATGTAATAACTGAGATAGTTCTTTGTTTAAAGATTATTCATTTATTATTATATGTTGTTCCGCTGCGATTGTGAGATTCTGATGTTGTTCAGTTGTTTTCTGTTCCATTCTATTGTCTATCTTCTTTTCCCTCTATTTTCTGTTCTTCTTATCTCTTCTTTTCTACCTCTTTTCTTTTCTTAAAACCCTCAGTGTTCGGTTTTCCGTCGTTCGATTGCTCGGCAGTCGATAAAGTGAGTATCGATGTTGAATTTTCGGAAGACGAAGAATCGGGTCCTGACATTGTGGTATCAGAGCTTATGGTTAAGCGACAACCATGGTTCTGTTGGGTATTTTCATTAGAGATAGAGTCAGTAGTACTCTAGAATGAGTTTGAGTGTAATAATAGCTATGAGAGCGTATTTGTTAGTGAATATATAAAATTGTTTTATATTGTGATGATTGGTTTGTTGAGTGGTATATAGATTCTGGTTAATACGAGTAATTAACGTTGTTGATAGGGATCTCTAAACACTTGTACAGAACAATTCGACACAATATTGTTTTAAATTGGGTAAATGGAATAATTTTACCTTGATTATATTTTTATATAAAAAGGAATAATTTTTCAAAATTATTAAAGTGTATGTAAGTTGATTGTTTAGTTGTTTGAATAATCTAAATTTAAGAATAATTGTATAAGCAAATGAATTATAAGAATTGAATTATAATTAAAGTAATTTACAGTTGTGAAATAAACTTATATATATAAGAAGTGAAACTATATGAATTGATTTATAAATATGAACTTGAGTTATATAAATGAAATTCAACTGTTGTAATTGAATTGAATGAATGGATAGAATGTAAATCAATTAAATGTAAAATTTTGTTGATATGGAATAATGAATGAAAGTGTAAGTTCATTAAAATCTAATGTTATTGAAAGTTGAATAGTTGAATAAAAATCAATTAATTAAACCAATTGAAAGTGATGGTGTTAAACCAATTGAAAGCAAAGGAATTTGGTTGAAATTAATATATATACATTGGTTGTTATATGATTGTTAGTTGATTGTATAAAATTCATTAAGTATTAGCGAAATTGAAAGCTAAAGTGATTGAAATTCAATTGAAAGTAAATAAATTTGAATAGAATTGAATGTGAATTGGATTTAAATTAGTAAATGTTAACTAATTGAATTGAGAATGAATATTGATAAAATCCAATGTAAACAAATCAAATGTGATTAAAATTGAAAACCAATTCATTGAATATTAATGAGAATATGAATGAATATTTAGTTGATTGATTGTTTCATTTGTTGCTTTAGTTGCATTTGCTATGTGGCATATATAGTTATTATGTTGCTATATGTTGTATATCGATACTATGTTCATATATGCATGATTCTCATGTTGTTTGTTGAGTGATTAGTAGGTGCGGATTGCGTTTGCTTCGCATTTGGAGTTCGCTTTCGCGCTATATTAGCCGTATATGCTTGCTAATAAAATATAAGGTACATATCTCGGATTACATACCGTACTTTTATACTTTTTCCCTGCGGGATGCCTCATTACTTGATGAGATGTATATTTGTGATATATATACTGTCATTTTTTTTCGGATCGAGCCGCGCAAAGGAGACTATGGGGAATTTTTCCGAAAATTTAAGGCGTTAGAAAAAATTTGAGAAAATTTGGAAATTTTTTGAAAATTTTAACTTTGATTTGAAATTGAAAGTTAAACAATAGTAGTTGTTTTTGAGAAGATAACTAAGTATGATTTGAAAACTTAGTAAAGTATTGTAAAAAGTTTAACTATGGATTTTGGGAAAATTAATAGATTCTGTAACTTTTCTTACTTAATAATTTCGAGGACGAAATTCTTTTAAGGGGGGAAGATTGTAACGACCCAGGATTTTTGATAATTAAAATTTGGATATTTAATTAATTTTAAATACTAATATGTGAATTTATTAGTCGAATAAATTTTTATTTGAATTATTGGATTTAATTGAATAATTAAATCGATAATTTAATATGTTAAATTATGGAAATAATTGAAAATTGAGTTAAATATGATTGTAAATGATTTGTAAAATTTTATTTTATCATATTGGAGTTAGAATGATATTTTAGAACTTTTAAAATCGAATTAAAAGTTAATTTGTGAAAATTGAATATTTTAATATTAAAATCGACTAGTGAAAATAGTCAATTTTTGAACAGTCTCAGAATTGGACGAAACTAGTTCCATTGGATCCGTAATAGTTAGTTATTACCGGATTTAAATTTTCGTGTCAATCGGAGCTATCGTTTGATCGTGGCAGCTCGAAACGCATCGAATTATTTTTAATTTTAATTTGGCAAGTTAAAATAGCCATTTTTCAAAAAGTCTCGGATTTGGACGAAACCAGTTTCATCGGATCCGTAATGTGATATTATTGTAAGGTTTCAAATTTCATGTCAATTGGATTTACCGTTTGTCCGGTATGAATTAAAACGCCTAGAAAATCGCTTAAATCGGTTTAATTCAAATTGAACGTTTATAGCCATAACTCGAACATATGTCCGAATTAGCTTTCGAAACCTGTTCCATTGTGTCCGAAACGCGGGGTAAACCCTAGAAACGCTGGTTACGGCGCGTGAATCGGAGTTCGGAATTTCCGGATGAATAGTGTACGATTTTTTTTCTCTATAAATAGCCCCATCACAAAAAAAAAAGAAAAAGAAATAACCTAACCCTAAAACGTCTCAGCCGCCACCCACATAATCAAAGGCCGAAATCATCTCCACTTCCTCCCTCAATCTTTCTCAATCCACTCGTTTTTAGAAAAAGTTGTTAACTAATAAATCGAAGAGCTCGCCGAATACTTCAGATCCATACGGTTGAGATCGTGTTTGGAGCATCAGAGGAGGAGCAGGAGGGGGCCGTTTGTGGCATGTTGCGCATGGTTTTCAGGGCTGATCTGAGGGCCGAGCTTCAGGTGGTTGGGGCCGAAGGTGGAGGAAGTTAGGGGCTTCGATATGGAACTACCTGATCGAGTTGAAGTGGCTTGTGGGAGGTGCAAAATTTAACCCTAGAATCGAAGTTATGGGTTCTTTTGTTCGGCCTTGACCTGTAGAGAGAACGCGTGATGAAGGAGATGCAGTGGACGGTCGTGATTTGGAGGCTAGGGATCATGCGGCTGTAGTTGATTTAGGTTAAAATATAAATATTTGTTGTAAATTATATATATAAAATCGTGTACAAACTTCATAAATTCATAACTTTTTCATACGAGGTCGAAAACGCGCGAAACCAGTTGCGTTGGAATCGTATGGACGAGCACTACGCGATGAAAATGGATTGGAGTCGTTTGGAGTTAGTGAGAATTTTGGGTAAAATTAAACGTCCGTTTAATTTTATTCGAAATAAATCGCTAAAACGAAATTTAAATCAAGGTGAGAACTTCTCACTCAATCGAATCAGTTTCGATTTTATTTTAAATAGTTAGATTTAAAATATTTGAATGCATGTTTGAATGATGATTGTTATCTATTGATTGTTAAAATTAGACATTATGCGCCGTTAGTAAGCGGATGTTATTTATTAAAAACATATACCGCGAATATTTCATAAACAGTGAAATTGGTATTATATATAATAGCAATATATATATATTGGCATATGTATATATTGGAGTTATTGATTTCCCGCATTATTTGTTTAGCGGATGAGACCCTATTGCGCCGTCTATTAAGCGGATAATATTTTAAATCCCATATACCGCGATAATTTCGTACTGGAGCGAAATTGGTATTGTGCTAATGTTTGTGGATGCAGGAAAACAGGTTGGAGGGATCCAACTGGATTCCTCAACAGTATTTATTTGATTTCAGATATTTTGATATTTGATGGACTATCATATCGATATATGATAACGTTGTTGTCGTGATTGACTATTTGGTATGTAGCATCATTGGACCAAATTTTGAAACTTTAAAATGATTTTTAAAGTGATTTTTGAAAAGTATGCATTTTATAAAATAATTTTGGAATTGATCCATTTTAAATAAATAAACGTTATAATTTTTAAAGTTATAAAAATTATGATTTTTGAGAAATATAGTCAAAAACTGATTTTTGAGAATATGATGCTAATGATTTTATAAAATAGTTTAATCGGAATTTTAGAAATTATTGTGAAAAGTTTAAATATAGGATTTATAAAATTTGATTATTTTATAAATCAAAATGAGGAAATTATAAAGGAGTTTAAAAGCATTTTTAAAGTAGTAATATAAATTGATTTATATTAAAAGATTTATAAATTGACATTTATAAATTAAAACATTTGAATTATAAAACGAGTTTTTATAAGTGTTTGAATGAAGTGAAAATGAATTTCACAAATGAATGAAATTCATAGAATTATAAACGGTGAAGTTATAAATGGAATTTTATAAGCAGTAGGTTTATAAGATTTGAAAAGTTAATTGAAGAATGGATTTTTGATTAAATGAATCTTATAAGTTATAAGATCTATAATTTGGGAAGTTAAAAGAACGATTTTTGTAAAATAATCGTTTTATAAGTGTTTAACTTATAATGTGAACTTTTGTTTTATAATTGAGTTATAAATCGAATAGGTTAATAAAGGAATTTATAAAGGAAGTAGTTACAAAATAAATAGAAATGGAATTTATAAACGTTGTTTTATAAATTCGAAACAACTTATTTTGATAAGTAAATTGTTGAAACCTATTAATGAAGTTATATTCACATTTTTGACTGTGAATAATACTTTAAAATAAAATGTATAAAAGGATGAAAAAAAATTGTTAACGTAGTATATTCACGTTTTTGAATAGTGAATAATATGTTAAAGAAAATGTTTAGAATGTGATATTTTAAATAGAATTAAAACGATCTAACGATGTTTTAAAGGTATTAAGATTCGAAACCATAGATTTCAACATTTGTTGTTGAAATAGACGTTTTCGAGAAATAGAAGGAAATGGTGGACTATAACACTATTGTTATAGTAAATGTTTTACGAAAGGAAATGTTTTGTATAGTATTGGGATTTACATATCTATTTTAATTTCGAATCCCTATACTAGTGATTTTGGGTTGTGGTAACGATGTTTTACGTAACATTCGTTTTGGCCCAAATAAATATGTTTAAGAGAATGATTTTCTTAAACACTTAATTTCGATTGAAGTATATTGAATATTTTCTAAGTGTTGAAAATAAATGGATTGAGAATTACTTAATAAATAAGTATGGAAATGTTTTCCAATATAAAGTGAATATTAGAGAATTTACCTTTTTGAAGATAAATTGAAATGAATAATTGAAATCGTATATGCATGGATATTGTGAAATATAAATTCATTATGGAATTTATAAAGAAAGTGGAAACTGTTTAAAAATAAATATTGATTTATTTTTGAAGTGTGAAAATTATATATCTAGTAAAGATATTTTGGAAAATAAATAATTTGGAAAATTATTTGGAATCTGGTGATGTGTGCATATCCATTGATAGTTCAATAACCGACTATCAATATTTCCCTTTGAATGGGTAATTGATGTGATTTGTTTGAACGTGAATGCCACACTTATTTTTGAATAAGCGCTCACTATTCGGGTTAACCGGGAAAGGACCATGGGGTCGTATAACCCATTCCGAATATGTGATACGTCGTTGTGAATTGCATTGAAGATCGGTGTTGAAGACCGAGTATTTGCGAAAGCGATAGGATGACCTATCGATTGTCTCTGCACTGGGTAGCTCCTGGTATAGAGATCTCCTAAGTGATGGGAAATTCGATCGGGATTGTGAATACCCGTATTGCAAGGGCTTCGTGAGAAGTGCCTTCGGTTCTGTTCGAGCCCGGAACAGACTTGTATGGATTGTATGTCTGACGTTACAAATTGAGATGTAAAGCCGATTTCTTTCAAATATATTTCTGTTGGTGGCGGAGAATTTATTCTTTTAGCTTAACACCCTTCTCTGAGACGTACGAGCTCAGAGGTTATGTAGTTGAAGGTTATCAGCGATATATTCCCAATTTGGTAATGTGACATGCTGAGTGTTGTTGTAAATGATCATTGTGTTGATTATTTGTGATAGGATCGTTTATTTGATCGTCTATCCTGGTGATCATTTCTATGATCATTTGTTGACCCAAAGCATGGCTTTTGTATAAAGTATGTTTTTGTGGACGTGACTTCGTCGAGCCTCACACCCCGTGAATGGTCAAAACAGGAAAGATGCAGCAAGGTTATGAGGGGTAGCGCCCTTTAGGATGTGTGCATTTCCTTCTGGAAAAGGGTGGTATCATGGTATGGAGCCCAGATACTTACTCATGTTGAAAACACTTTATGATTATGTGAATTGATTGCGAGCGCTCGGTTAAAGGTCCCAAATGACCGGGGGATGGCATATTCGGTCAGTTGTTACTCAGTTAGGGGTAACCCGGCCTTGTGTTGGTAGAGATCCGGTTTGGTTCTCGGGGATGTCCATCCAGAGGCATTCTCATGTGGCAATGGGAAGTTCCTTGGCCTGATCATTCGTTGGAAATCCAATTCCCAATACGAAACTTGTACGGTATTAGTTGTAGAACCTGCCATTTACTTATGGTGGTCACCACTGTTTAGATGGTAGCTATAGTAGGCATAGTTCGAAATGTCTATGCTGGCTAAGATTTATATTCTACTTTCGAAATGAATTTTTCTCTACACTATGCACTAGTAATAATATCAAATGTTCTTTTAAATGCGTATCAAGCATCTTTGACTATCATAAGGAGAAATCTCCTCCGATTCTGCGTTTGCATTGTGTGTGTGTGCGGGAGGCCTTATGGTAGTCTCATTTTTAAAAGCATTGCGAATTGACTTTAAAAATATTCCTTTATTTTGATTTTAAAGATAAATAAACTGTTTTGAGTTCTCACACCAGTCACATGACTGACTCGGAGTTTATTGTTTTCCTTCCTAAACTCTGGGTGCCCACCAATTTTCACACGGGCAGTTAAGAGTTAGGTATATCAGGATATTCTGGATATTCTGGAATTGCTGGAGGCAAGATGGATGGCATGGCGTATTACTAGTATATAGTATTTCTTTCCGCTGCACTGTTTGATGTTGTTGTTGTTGTACACTCTGATGATATGATGTAATGAAATGTGATGTAATGTAATAACTGAGATAGTTCTTTGTTTAAAGATTATTCATTTATTATTATATGTTGTTCCGCTGCGATTGTGAGATTCTGATGTTGTTCAGTTGTTTTCTGTTCCATTCTATTGTCTATCTTCTTTTCCCTCTATTTTCTGTTCTTCTTATCTCTTCTTTTCTACCTCTTTTCTTTTCTTAAAACCCTCAGTGTTCGGTTTTCCGTCGTTCGATTGCTCGGCAGTCGATAAAGTGAGTATCGATGTTGAATTTTCGGAAGACGAAGAATCGGGTCCTGACATTGTGGTATCAGAGCTTATGGTTAAGCGACAATCATGGTTCTGTTGGGTATTTTCATTAGAGATAGAGTCAGTAGTACTCTAGAATGAGTTTGAGTGTAATAATAGCTATGAGAGCGTATTTGTTAGTGAATATATAAAATTGTTTTATATTGTGATGATTGGTTTGTTGAGTGGTATATAGATTCTGGTTAATACGAGTAATTAACGTTGTTGATAGGGATCTCTAAACACTTGTACAGAACAATTCGACACAATATTGTTTTAAATTGGGTAAATGGAATAATTTTACCTTGATTATATTTTTATATAAAAAGGAATAATTTTTCAAAATTATTAAAGTGTATGTAAGTTGATTGTTTAGTTGTTTGAATAATCTAAATTTAAGAATAATTGTATAAGCAAATGAATTATAAGAATTGAATTATAATTAAAGTAATTTACAGTTGTGAAATAAACTTATATATATAAGAAGTGAAACTATATGAATTGATTTATAAATATGAACTTGAGTTATATAAATGAAATTCAACTGTTGTAATTGAATTGAATGAATGGATAGAATGTAAATCAATTAAATGTAAAATTTTGTTGATATGGAATAATGAATGAAAGTGTAAATTCATTAAAATCTAATGTTATTGAAAGTTGAATAGTTGAATAAAAATCAATTAATTAAACCAATTGAAAGTGATGGTGTTAAACCAATTGAAAGCAAAGGAATTTGGTTGAAATTAATATATATACATTGGTTGTTATATGATTGTTAGTTGATTGTATAAAATTCATTAAGTATTAGCGAAATTGAAAGCTAAAGTGATTGAAATTCAATTGAAAGTAAATAAATTTGAATAGAATTGAATGTGAATTGGATTTAAATTAGTAAATGTTAACTAATTGAATTGAGAATGAATATTGATAAAATCCAATGTAAACAAATCAAATGTGATTAAAATTGAAAACCAATTCATTGAATATTAATGAGAATATGAATGAATATTTAGTTGATTGATGGTTTCATTTGTTGCTTTAGTTGCATTTGCTATGTGGCATATATAGTTATTATGTTGCTATATGTTGTATATCGATACTATGTTCATATATGCATGATTCTCATGTTGTTTGTTGAGTGATTAGTAGGTGCGGATTGCGTTTGCTTCGCATTTGGAGTTCGCTTTCGCGCTATATTAGCCGTATATGCTTGCTAATAAAATATAAGGTACATATCTCGGATTACATACCGTACTTTTATACTTTTTCCCTGCGGGATGCCTCATTACTTGATGAGATGTATATTTGTGATATATATACTGTCATTTTTTTTCGGATCGAGCAGCGCAAAGGAGACTATGGGGAATTTTTCCGAAAATTTAAGGCGTTAGAAAAAATTTGAGAAAATTTGGAAATTTTTTGAAAATTTTAACTTTGACTTGAAATTGAAAGTTAAACAATAGTAGTTGTTTTTGAGAAGATAACTAAGTATGATTTGAAAACTTAGTAAAGTATTGTAAAAAGTTTAACTATGAATTTTGGGAAAATTAATAGATTCTGTAACTTTTCTTACTTAATAATTTCGAGGACGAAATTCTTTTAAGGGGGGAAGATTGTAACGACCCAGGATTTTTGATAATTAAAATTTGGATATTTAATTAATTTTAAATACTAATATGTGAATTTATTAGTCGAATAAATTTTTATTTGAATTATTGGATTTAATTGAATAATTAAATCGATAATTTAATATGTTAAATTATGGAAATAATTGAAAATTGAGTTAAATATGATTGTAAATGATTTGTAAAATTTTATTTTATCATATTGGACTTAGAATGATATTTTAGAACTTTTAAAATCGAATTAAAAGTTAATTTGTGAAATTGAATATTTTAATATTAAAATCGACTAGTGAAAATAGTCAATTTTTGAACAGTCTCAGAATTGGACGAAACTAGTTCCATTGGATCCGTAATAGTTAGTTATTATCGGATTTAAATTTTCGTGTCAATCGGAGCTATCGTTTGATTGTGGCAGCTCGAAACGCATCGAATTATTTTTAATTTTAATTTGGCGAGTTAAAATAGCCATTTTTCAAAAAGTCTCGGATTTGGACGAAACCAGTTTCATCGGATCCGTAATGTGATATTATTGTAAGGTTTCAAATTTCATGTCAATTGGATATAACGTTTGTCCGGTATGAATTAAAACGCCTAGAAAATCGCTTAAATCGGTTTAATTCAAATTGAACGTTTATAGCCATAACTCGCACAGATATCCGAATTAGCTTTCGAAACCTGTTCCATTGTGTCCGAAACGCGGGGTAAACCCTAGAAACGCTGGTTACGGCGCGTGAATCGGAGTTCGGAATTTCCGGATGAATAGTGTTCGATTTTTTTTCTCTATAAATAGCCCCATCACAAAATAAAATAAAATAAAAAAGAAATAACCTAACCCTAAAACGTCTCAGCCGCCACCCACATAATCAAAGGCCGAAATCATCTCCACTTCCTCCCTCAATCTTTCTCAATCCACTCGTTTTTAGAAAAAGTTGTTAACTAATAAATCGAAGAGCTCGCCGAATACTTCAGATCCATACGGTTGAGATCGTGTTTGGAGCATCAGAGGAGGAGCAGGAGGGGGCCGTTTGTGGCATGTTGCGCACGGTTTTCAGGGCTGATCTGAGGGCCGAGCTTCAGGTGGTTGGGGCCGAAGGTGGAGGAAGTTAGGGGCTTCGTTATGGAACTACCTGATCGAGTTGAAGTGGCTTGTGGGAGGTGCAAAATTTAACCCTAGAATCGAAGTTATGGGTTCTTTTGTTCGGCCTTGACCTGTAGAGAGAACGCATGATGAAGGAGATGCAGTGGACGGTCGTGATTTGGAGGCTAGGGATCATGCGGCTGTAGTTGATTTAGGTTAAAATATAAATATTTGTTGTAAATTATATATATAAAATCGTGTACAAACTTCATAAATTCATAACTTTTTCATACGAGGTCGAAAACGCGCGAAACCAGTTGCGTTGGAATCGTATGGACGAGCACTACGCGATGAAATTGGATTGGAGTCATTTGGAGTTAGTGAGAATTTTGGGTAAAATTAAACGTCCGTTTAATTTTATTCGAAATAAATCGCTAAAACGAAATTTAAATCAAGGTGAGAACTTCTCACTCAATCGAATCAGTTTCGATTTTATTTTAAATAGTTAGATTTAAAATATTTGAATGCATGTTTGAATGATGATTGTTATCTATTGATTGTTAAAATTAGACATTATGCGCCGTTAGTAAGCGGATGTTATTTATTAAAAACAAATACCGCGAATATTTCATAAACAGTGAAATTGGTATTATATATAATAGCAATATATATATATATATATTGTCATATGTATATATTGGAGTTATTGATTTCCCGCATTATTTGTTTAGCGGATGAGACCCTATTGCGCCGTCTATTAAGCGGATAATATTTTAAATCCCATATACCGCGATAATTTCATACTGGAGCGAAATTGGTATTGTGCTAATGTTTGTGGATGCAGGAAAATAGGTTGGAGGGATCCAACTGGATTCCTCAACAGTATTTATTTGATTTCAGATATTTTGATATTTGATGGACTATCATATCGATATATGATAACGTTGTTGTCGTGATTGACTATTTGGTATGTAGCATCATTGGACCAAATTTTGAAACTTTAAAATGATTTTTAAAGTGATTTTTGAAAAGTATGCATTTTATAAAATAATTTTGGAATTGATCCATTTTAAATAAATAAACGTTATAATTTTTAAAGTTATAAAAATTATGATTTTTGAGAAATATAGTCAAAAACTGATTTTTGAGAATATGATGCTAATGATTTTATAAAATAGTTTAATCGGAATTTTAGAAATTATTGTGAAAAGTTTAAATATAGGATTTATAAAATTTGATTATTTTATAAATCAAAATGAGGAAATTATAAAGGAGTTTAAAAGCATTTTTAAAGTAGTAATATAAATTGATTTATATTAAAAGATTTATAAATTGACATTTATAAATTAAAACATTTGAATTATAAAACGAGTTTTTATAAGTGTTTGAATGAAGTGAAAATGAATTTCACAAATGAATGAAATTCATAGAATTATAAACGGTGAAGTTATAAATGGAATTTTATAAGCAGTAGGTTTATAAGATTTGAAAAGTTAATTGAAGAATGGATTTTTGATTAAATGAATCTTATAAGTTATAAGATCTATAATTTGGGAAGTTAAAAGAACGATTTTTGTAAAATAATCGTTTTATAAGTGTTTAACTTATAATGTGAACTTTTGTTTTATAATTGAGTTATAAATCGAATAGGTTAATAAAGGAATTTATAAAGGAAGTAGTTACAAAATAAATAGAAATGGAATTTATAAACGTTGTTTTATAAATTCGAAACAACTTATTTTGATAAGTAAATTGTTGAAACCTATTAATGAAGTTATATTCACATTTTTGACTGTGAATAATACTTTAAAATAAAATGTATAAAAGGATGAAAAAAAATTGTTAACGTAGTATATTCATGTTTTTGAATAGTGAATAATATGTTAAAGAAAATGTTTAGAATGTGATATTTTAAATAGAATTAAAACGATCTAACGATGTTTTAAAGGTGTTAAGATTCGAAACCATAGATTTCAACATTTATTGTTGAAATAGAAGTTTTCGAGAAATAGAAGGAAATGGTGGACTATAACACTATTGTTATAGTAAATGATTTACGAAAGGAAATGTTTTGTATAGTATTGGGATTTATATATCTATTTTAATTTCGAATCCCTATACTAGTGATTTTGGGTTGTGGTAACGATGTTTTACGTAACATTCGTTTTGGCCCAAATAAATATGTTTAAGAGAATGATTTTCTTAAACACTTAATTTCGATTGAAGTATATTGAATATTTTCCAAGTGTTGAAAATAAATGGATTGAGAATTACTTAATAAATAAGTATGGAAATGTTTTCCAATATAAAGTGAATATTAGAGAATTTACCTTTTTGAAGATAAATTGAAATGAATAATTGAAATCGTATATGCATGGATATTGTGAAATATAAATTCATTATGGAATTTATAAAGAAAGTGGAAATTATTTAAAAATAAATATTGATTTATTTTTGAAGTGTGAAAATTATATATCTAGTAAAGATATTTTGGAAAATAAATAATTTGGAAAATTATTTGGAATCTGGTGATGTGTGCATATCCATTGATAGTTCAAATGTTCTTTTAAATGCGTATCAAGCATCTTTGACTATCATAAGGAGAAATCTCCTCCGATTCTGCGTTTGCATTGTGTGTGTGTGCGGGAGGCCTTATGGTAGTCTCATTTTTAAAAGCATTGCGAATTGACTTTAAAAATATTCCTCTATTTTGATTTTAAAGATAAATAAACTGTTTTGAGTTCTCACACCAGTCACATGACTGACTCGGAGTTTATTGTTTTCCTTCCTAAACTCTGGGTGCCCACCAATTTTCACACGGGCAGTTAAGAGTTAGGTATATCAGGATATTCTGGATATTCTGGAATTGCTGGAGGCAAGATGGATGGCATGGCGTATTACTAGTATATAGTATTTCTTTCCGCTGCACTGTTTGATGTTGTTGTTGTTGTACACTCTGATGATATGATGTAATGAAATGTGATGTAATGTAATAACTGAGATAGTTCTTTGTTTAAAGATTATTCATTTATTATTATATGTTGTTCCGCTGCGATTGTGAGATTCTGATGTTGTTCAGTTGTTTTCTGTTCCGTTCTATTGTCTATCTTCTTTTCCCTCTATTTTCTGTTCTTCTTATCTCTTCTTTTCTACCTCTTTTCTTTTCTTAAAACCCTCAGTGTTCGATTTTCCGTCGTTCGATTGCTCGGCAGTCGATAAAGTGAGTATCGATGTTGAATTTTCGGAAGACGAAGAATCGGGTCCTGACAAACAGGCTATCAATTTCCTATACAACCCGAAACACGACCCGAAACCTGCACAGAAATTAGCAGGTTAACCCAACCCGTTTAAGTTGGCGGGTCATTTTCGGGTCAACCCGAATTTGATCCGTTTATAAACGGGTGGGTTTCGGGTTGACCCGCTAACCCGAAATTGACCCGTTAACAACCCGTTTATACTTATACAGGTTATACGGGTTGACCCGACCCATTTACGACCCGTTGACAACCCGTTCCAACCCAATTATACCTTATACGGGTTGACCCGACCCGTTTACGACCCTTTTACACCTTATACGGGTTACCCGACCCATTTACGACCCGACCCATTTATAATCGGGTTACATGGATCGGGTCGTGTCAACCCGTTTATAAACGGGTTGGGTTCGGGTTGAGTTTTTATGACCAGTTTAATAAACGGGTTAACCCGACCCATTTAAAATCAACCCGAATGCGACTTGACCCGACCCAAACCCGACGCGACCAGACCCATTGACAGCCTTAATTTCAAATTTGAAATGTAATGGTTTTCCAAGTTATGAATGAATCATTGGAAACGGGTTTGAAAGCTATAAGTTAAATCTTTAATTTAAAAGGTTGAACGAGTTAATCCAAATTGAAATGGAAATTATTTTGAAATCGGTGAATGAATCTTTGTGAAAGATGGGTGAACTTTGTGAAATGAATCTTTTTGTTTAAAGATTTGAAAATGGTAATTTGTTTAAACCATTTGAAAAGAAAGATTTTGGATTTTACAGTTGTGACTTAACTGAAATCCAATATCTATATGTTTTTAAATATTGCGCTCATCATTCGGTTTAGCCAGAAGAGGACCTTATGTCATATAACCCATTTCGAATAATGATACGATGTTATGGATAGCATTTGAAGACCGGTAGTGCAGACCGGGTGTTTGCGAGAACGAAAGGATAACCTGTCGAATGACTTTGCACTGAGTAGCTATCGTATACAGACCATCATATGTGATGGGGGTCCGATCGGGATTGTGAATACCTAAATTGCAAGGGCTTCTTAGGAAGTGCCTTCGGTTCTGTTTGAACCCAGAACAGACTTGTATGGATGTGTGCCTGACGTTACACTTTGAGATGTAAAGCTGGTTTCTATCAAATACATTTCTGTTTGGTGGTGAAGATTTATTCTCTTAGCTTAACACCCTTCTCTGAGACGTAAAAGCTCAGGGGTTATGTAGTTGATGGTTACTAGTGATACATTCCCAATTTGGTAATGTGGAATACGAAGTGTTGCTGATCATTTATTGATCGAAGCATGGCTTTATGGGAAAGCATAGCTTTGTGGACGAGACTGCATCAGGACCTCACACCCCGGAAATGGTCGAAACAGGAAAGATGCGGAAAGGTTGCAGGGGTCGTGCCCCTAGGGTATGTCCATTCCTTCTGGAAAAGGGTGGTATCATGGTATGGAGCCCAGATTCTTAACTCATGTGGACACTGTGTGATGTTGCTTTGTGGTTGAGGATCCTCGGATAAAGGTCGCAAACGACCGAGGGTGGCATATCTTAGGTTTTACTCGCGGGAAGTGAGTAAACCGGACTTGTGTTGGCAGAGATCCGAGTAGGTTCTCGGGGTATCCCTCCAGAGGCATACCCATGAGGCAATGGAAAGTTCCTTGGCCTGGCCATTTGTTGGAAAATCCAATCACCAATACACACCTTGTACGATTTTAGTTGTATAACCTTCCATCTACTTATGGTGGTGCCCCACTGTTTAGATGGTAGCTATAGTAGGCATAGTTCGAAATGTCTATGCTGGCTAAGATTAATATTATACTTGCAAATGTTTTCCACTATGCACTAATAATAATATCAAAATGGTTCTCGCGTATCAAGCATTTTTGACTATCATAAGGAGAAATCTCCTCCAATTCTGCATTTGCATGGTATATGCGGCGGGAAGCCTTATGGTAGTTTCATTTTCCAAAAACATTGTGGATTTCATTTTAATTTCTTTTATTCAAACCAAATGTTTTTGTTTGCTCATACCAGTCCCATGACTGACCCGAAGTTTATTGTTCCATTCCTAAACTCTGGGTGCCCACAATTTTCCACACGGGTAGCCTAGAGTTGGGTTTTTCAGATAATCCAATAATAGGTATAGATTCGATAGCTTTCAAGGTCCTTAGTTGGGAGCATTTGGAGATCTTCTTCATATTTTGGATCTTTGAAGTTTTGGTTTGACAATCTCGTTCGGGATCGCATTTGCTACAAGTTCAGCTTGATGATGGTTCGAGCTTAAAGTTTAAAGCTTTGGCTTTGGAGTTTTGGGTTGGAGTTAAAGTATTGGATTCTCTTGAAGACTTTGCTCGTGTCGATATATTTCTGCTGTGGCGTTGTGCTGTATATTCTCTGATGGTGTTAGATACGTTGTATCATGATGTATATCACATTGTATCGATATTGTACATCAATTTTATCATCTTTTGTTTCCGCTGTGTTGTTTATCATCTAATGTTGTTGCAAGCTCCCGCGATATGGATTCGATGTCGTTTGTCGGGCATCAAGTTTGGATAGTCACATTTGGTATCAGATCTAAAGGTTGAGTAAGAACTTTAGCTACGGAGTGTAACACATTAGATGACTCATTAGAGATTGGGTGAAGTATACCCTAGAATGAGTACAACCAGTGAAACCGAAAACCCAAATTACTCAGTCTATTTCCTTTAACTGTTGTTATTCCCTAAGATATCTCGACCGAATGCCTAAATCGGTTTTCTTACTATTTACAGATAGTAAGAATGAGTAGAAGAAGAGGACGAGGTAGGGGACGGGGAAGTACCACTTCAACTGGTCAAGTCCCTACAATAACAGATATTCCCACTCAACCTCAACTAAATCTGGCTGATTTATATCGAAGCTTTTCTAGACTTGGTGGAAAGACATTCACAGGCAAGGAAACTATTATCAAAGCATAAGCCTATATTCGATCATGCGAAAGGATTTTCAAAGGACTAAGATTGGAAAATAATTAGATGCGACTGATAGCTTCGTGCCAACTCCAGGAAGAGGCCTTAGTATGGTGGAAACTATTACTGTGGAAGAGCTGACAGATGAATTTACTTGGAGTCGTTTCAAGGAAGCGTTTGAGCAGCGATATATGTCGTCCACTGGTATCTCTAGAATGTACCACAAGTTCATGGATTTGAAGCAGGGAAATTTATCATTTGAGGACTACTTAAACAAATTCAACGAATTATCTCGATTTGGGCAAGAGTTGGTGAATAAACCTCTGAAAAAGAATGAAAATTTTATTTAGGGAATGAACAAGAAGTTTCAGGAAAGAATGACTACTCACATAAAGGAATCTTTTTCTGAATTGATTGATATGGGCTATCGATACGATACTCTGGATAAGCAGGAAGTTCCGGAGGAAAAAGGGAATACAAGCAATCTAAATTGGAGGAAAAGGAAGTTCGGGGGAAAGAAACCGAGGAGAGGCAAAGGAAAGAAGACAAAGGTGAAAGATATTACTTATCTCAATTGCTTGGAGAAAGGCCATTACTCGAACAAATGTAAGAACCCATGGAAGCAAGGAATGAGAGAGCCATTTATGAAGCCAGAACAGGAATCTAAGGGATGCTATTATTACTGCAAGCCGAGACATAGGATCAAGGATAGCCCCGCATGGAAGCAAGCTCTAGTAGCAAAGGTGTATACAATCAAAGATGATTCTTCAACCTCAAAGGCTGATAAAGGAAAATGAATTTTAGAATGTAACCTTCTCGTTTATGTAAAAAAAATTAATTTTGTTCGATATAGGAACTACACATAGTTTATTTCTCAACAAATCATAAATGAGTTAAATCTTGAATCTGAGATTGTCGTCGAATCTATTTCTGTCTGTTTCATTGGGTTTCGATATGTTCTACGAACGGTTAGTTATTCCTTCGAACTAACCAATACCCCTGCATATTTCGTAGATCTAAATAACCCGAGTATTTTGTAAAGTATTGGATGAGGTTGTTCTCATATCTATTGTTGATATTCTGATTTGATAAGCCAAATGCAGAATAGATATCCAATTTGATCTGGAAAGATATTTCTCTATCCTTTATCTGTCCTTGGTTGTCTCCCTGGAAAATTTCAGGGACGAAATTTTTTTAAGGAGGGAATCTGTAACATTCTCGAATTTTAGCCATGTTTAATTTGATAATTAATTTAATTTTCGAATTAATTTGTGAAATTATTTGTGAATTAATTTGAAAATTTCCATAATAAACAAAAAATTTAGATTTTAAATAGAATTTTGGTTTGAAATTTAAGGATAAGTATTTCTTAAATAAATAAAAATTGGATTGAAAAATAAATATATTGAAAATAAATTGGATTTAAAATTTATTTCTAAGTTAATAAGATATTGTTTCTAATTTTATTAAATATGCATTTTGATTTTAAAATGAAGTTTTGAATTTGATATAATAGATTTTTTCAAAGGCCAGTTAAGAATAAAAAAATTATTTATTCATGTGTAATTAAATTGTAAAACCATCTTTTTCTTTAAAAGATTTTTTATATGATTAATAAAGAAATGAATTTGTTTAAATAAGAAGTATGATATTAAGTTATCTTTAAAATATTAATTGTAATGTATAAAATATAGTAAAAGTTTGAATGTTGTTTAAAAGCTAAATTTTATAATATACACAAATGTGTTTTTTATTAAAGTATAATTTGTTTTAAAATTCAATTTTTCTTAAGACTTTATAAAGGAGAATGTATTTATTGAATAATAGAAATTATATATATGAAAACATTTGTTATAACAAGTGTAAACAAAATAAAATACATATGTTAAGATATGAAAATGTAAATGCATAAAGGGGTTAAACATAAATTATAAATTAATTTAAACAAAGGAGTAAACATAATTTTTATAATTTTTAACAAGTGTAAAACATGAAAAGGAGTAATTGTACAAGTGTAATTAAATGGACAAGTGGCATTAATTTTTGTTTAAAATGAATTAAACTTTATATTGGAAAATAAAAACTAAATTACATTTCTTTTCTTATAATCTTCAAATCTAAAATCAGTAAATAAAAGAAAAGAAAACAAGATCAAAATCAATAGTAAAACAAAATCATCTCAACCTGAAGCAAATCAGGTTATCAATTCAATTCAAGAACCTGGAAAAGCAAGATGCAAATCAAAATTTAGATAGCAAGCAAAACAAATCAATTTGTAAGCTTCAGATCAAACTCAGGGTTCAGTTTCAAGACCTGAGCAACTCAAAGGAAAATCAATTCAACAACATCTTCAACAAATTCAAAGATCAGTTTTTAAATTTCAAAAGAAATTCCTGTCCTCTGTTCAAAATCATCACTCCGGCCTCCGTTCTTTCAAGTGAAATAGGTGAGCAAACCTTTAATCTTAAACCTTAGATCTATTTGAATTTTTGGTTTGCATGTGATCGTCTTGGTAGTTATGAATCAAACTATGCTTTATGGTTATATAGAATGTCTGTATATATATGTACTCTGTGTATATATATCTGGAAACAGGCATGAATGCCTTTGTTTAAATTACAGGACAAAATCTAGTTCAAAAAAATTCAATTCCATTTTCTCTGATCATCTACAGTTGGTGATGCTAAAACAAAATGGGTTTAAAATGACTATAACTTAATTTTAAAATATATTTCTAAGAAAAATATGAGATGGATTTTGTCTGGAAGAAGAAATACAGTATAAATTTAAAATCTATTCAATTTTCAATTTGCATGGATTTAATTTTTATTTATATCATCCAAATCAGTTTCGAAAATAATGATTTTTAAAACAAAAATCAAGATTTTTAGTTTCGAATTAAGGTGGCATTTGCGAGATGAACAGAAGATGGTTTTAGGGAAGATTCTGATTATCGACGAATGAGTGGGTGGCGGGGTTGTTCCCAGTGGTGCTCGGGTGATTGTTGAATTCGAGAAAAATACGAGATGATTTTATAAGTCATCGCTGTTGGTGATTGAAGTTGATCTAGGGTTTAACAACCCAGTATGGTCGATAATGTTTTAAAGGGAAGTTCATCATCATCGAAGCGATTCAGGTGATCGCAGGTGGGGGAACATGGCGAGGAGGCCGTGATGCATCTCTGGTACGGATGGCGTGTTCGCTGGTGGTTAGGAGAGTCGGCACGTGGTGATTTTTTGATGAGGGATGGTTCCAGTATTTGGATCGAATGACTTAAATTCGATTTTTGCATTTGCTCGAGATTCTGGGTGGCAAACGTGGTCGAGTCGATCATCGTTGATGTGTGGCAGGTTACGGCAGTGATCGCCGTTGCTCAGGCGAACTGTGCACGTGCACATGAGCATTGGAGTATCTGGGTGGTTATAGGTTGGGGAAGATGGCGAAGGTCTCATGTACAAGCACGTGAAAACCAAGATTTGGCTCGAAGCTGATGAGATCGTGGTATTGCCCGGGGTCAAGCTCGGGTAGAACATGTTTTTTCTCGGATTTGTTGATGTGATACGAAAACAGTTTTAAACTTTAAAGAAAATCAAGTTATTGAAAACCCGAGCATAACCTTTATTGAAAACATTGGTTTTGCTCAGGTTATGTAGTTATTAAATGGTAATTAATTAAGGGTTAATTAATTTATTAATTAAATTGTTTAGCATAATTAATTAAGATTAATCTTTTTATAATTAAAAGTTAATTAATTCATTAATTAAGGTTAATTAATAAATAATTAAAGAATAATTAATTATCATAAATTATGATTAATTAATATTAATTAACATGATTAGTGGTCAATCTAATTTGAATTAATCAGATGATCAATTAATCTTACTTATGGATGACTGTATTCTATTAAATGCTACGAATTGTTTGATCTCTACTATGTGATGCTGTATGATTTGAATTGTTTTAATTCAGGCTGTGATAAATGTAATTTAATTTATCTGTGATAAATGTATATTATATATCTGAGATGCTGTGTATGTAGATAAGCGTTATAGGATTATATCGCTTAACAATATAATTGTTGTGATTGTATCTGTGATGATTGATGATGATGCACTACTGTGTAAAACCCCTGGACTACACTACACACACACAAATATGGATTGCACGTCGAAATTGGTTAAGTCGTAGATTTTTGAAATAGTTTTAAAATTGAATTTTTTTAATCCAAATGGTTTTTTGGAAATGGATTGGATTAAAATTGAAAAGCTTTTAAAAGGGAGTTCTCAAAAGATAAAAGTTATTTTGAATAACTTTATTAAGTTTTGAAATTTAAATAATTTGATTTAAATTTGAAATCAAAATTTGAAATTGAATTCTATGTTAGAAATTATGGTTTAAAAAATGTTATACAAGTTATAAAAGTGTTTATATGGGTTTTAAACCATTTTAAAAGTATTGTTTTAGAATTTGAATTTAACCCAAGGACTTTAACTTGTATAAATGAAATCAGATTTTTTTCGAAATGAAAAATATTTGTTTTCAAATAATAAAAGCTTTCATATAAGGAAAGATTTCCACTTTGTGTTAAAGGGATTTCAAATTTGAAATGTAATGGTTTTCCAAGTTATGAATGAATCATTGGAAACGGGTTTGAAAGCTATAAGTTAAATCTTTAATTTAAAAGATTGAACGAGTTAATCCAAATTGAAATGGAAATTGTTTTGAAATCTGTGAATGGATCTTTGTGAAAGATGGGTGACTTTGTGAAATGAATCTTTTTGTTTAAAGATTTGGAAATGGTAATTTGATTAAACCATTTGAAAAGAAAGATTTTGGATTTTAAAGTTGTGACTTAGCTGAAATCCAATATCCATATGTTTTTAAATATTGTGCACATTATTCGGTTTAGCCAAGGGAGGACCTTGTGTCATATAACCCATTCCGAATAATGATACGACATTATGGATAGCATTTGAAGACCGGTGGTCATGACCGGATGTTTCCGAGAATGAAAGGATAACTTGTCGAATGACTCTGCACTGTGTAGCTACGGTATAGAGATCTCCATATGTGATGGGGAGCCCGATCTAGATTGTGAATAACCAAATTGCAAGGGCTTCTTAGGAAGCGCCTTCGGTTCTACTCGAACCCGGGATAGACTTGTATGGATGTGTGTCTGACGTACACTTTGATATGTAAAGCTGGTTTCTATCAAATACCTTTCTGTTTGGTGGCGGAGATTTATTCTCTTAACTTAACACCCTTCTCTAAGACGTACGAGCTTAGAGGTTATGTAGTTGATGGTTACTAGTGACACATTCCTAATTTGGTAATGTGGCATACGAAGTGCTGCTGATCATTTGTTGATCGAAGCATGGCTTTGTGGAAAATCGTAGCTTTGTGGACGAGACTGCATCAGGACTTCACATCTCGAAAATGGTCGAAACAGGAAAGATGCAGCAAGGTTGCAGGGGCAGCACCCCTATGGTATGTCCATTCCTTATGGAAAAGGGTGGTATCATAGTATGGAGCCCATATACTTAACTCATGTGGACACTGTAAATTTATTATTGTGTGATGTTGCTTTGTGGTTGAGGATCCTTGGATAAAGGTCGCAAACGACCGGGGGTGGCATATCTTAGGTTTTACTCCCGGAAAGGGAGTAAGCCGGCCTTGTGTTGGCAGAGATCCGGGTCGGTTCTCGGGGCATCCCTCTAGAGGCGTACCCATGTGGCAATGAGAATTTCTTGGCCTGACCATTTGTTAGAAAATCCAATCACCAACACGTGCCTTGTACGGTTTTAGTTGTATAACCTGCCATCTACTTATGGTGGTGCCTCACTGTTTAGATGGTAGTTATAGTAGGCACAGTTTGAAATGTCTATGCTGGCTAAGATTAATATTATACTTGCAAATGTTTTCCACTATGCACTAATAATAATATCAAAATGGTTTTCGTGTATCAAGCATTTTTGACTATCATAAGGAGAAATCTCCTCCAATTCTGCATTTGCATGGTGTATGCGGCTTGAGGCCTTATGGTAGTTTCATTTTCCAAAAAGCATTGCGGATTTCATTTTAATTTCTTATTTTCAAACCAAATGTTTTTGTTTGCTCATACCAGTCCCATGACTGATCCGGAGATTATTGTTCCCTTCCTAAACTCTGGGTGCCCACAATTTTCCACGCGGGCAGTCTAGCGTTGGGTTTTTTAGATAATCCAATAATAGGTATAGATTCGATAGCTTTCGAGGTCCTTAGTTGGGAGCTTTTGTAGATCTTCTTCAGCTTTTGGATCTTTGAAGTTTTGGTTTGACAATCTCGTTCGGGATCGCATTTGCTACAAGTTCAGCTTGATGATGGTTCGAGCTTGAAGTTTAAAGCTTTGGCTTTGGAGTTTTGATTTGGAGTTGAAGTATTGGATTCTCTTGAATACTTTGCTCATGTCGATATATTTCCACTGTGGCATTGTGTTGTATATTCTCTGATGGTGTTAGATATGTTGTATCATGATGTATATCACATTGTATCTATATTGTATATCAATGTTATCATCTTTTGTTTCCGCTGTGTTGTTTATCATCTAATGTTGTTGCAAGCTCCAGCGATACGGATTCGATGTCGTTTGTCGTGCATCCAGTTCGGGTCGTCACAATGGCCACCTCCCCCGACTTCATGGCGCAATTCTGGAGAATTTCGTCCTCTAGCTACCAAACTAAACCCATCGATCGACTTGCCTCGACAATCTCCACCGGACCCCGCCCCCGATCGACCACAAATTGAAGATCCACAGTCCACTAAGAAACCCTAGCAACGGATGGCCGGGCTTTATCGTCCATTTCTAAACAAACGATAATTCGAATTGAAAAAACGAATCATAGATCTGAGATGTGCTCATCGAGAGCTTCTAATTGATATATAATTTGATATATTTTGAGGAGTTTGAATTTTGAATTTGGTTCTGAAATTGCATTATGAAATAGAATTAGAAGGTATGGAGTTTGAATCTGTTTCTACCACTGGGGAAGAGAGGAGCAGCGAGAATTGTACGTACTGTCAATGAGAAATAAGAAATAATTAGGGTTTGTAACGATGTATTTATAGGCAGATCAGAAAAATAGAATGACTGGAGCAGATTGGTTTGGACTGGAATGATAAACGACCCGAAAAGCCCGTTCTACTTCCAAAATGAAAATGGGCCAACCCACATATCAAAATAGGTGTTTTCATTAATTTTAAACTCAATAGAATGGGTTTCAAGTCCAAATTCCATCGTATGAAGAAGTTATGGTAAAATCAGCTTATTTCAAATTGATTTCAATTGAATTAATTAAATTGATTTCTAGGTGTTTTGAGCTCGTACGATCAAACGACAAGTCCAATCGATACGAAACTTGGTATCATACAATAATTCACTGTTATGGACCCAATGAAACTGGTTTCATCGTAATCCGAGTTAGTGGCCAAAATGGCTATTTTCATGTTAATTAAATAAATTAATATGAAATTAATTAATCACTTTTTAATTCAAAATTTATAAACTAACCGATTTCATCATTTTTAATCACTTTGACACTTATAATAATTCAAAACAAGTTTACACATCAATTCAGTGCTAATTATTTCAATAATTACAATGTTCAATTTCTATTGTAATCAAATCCAATTAATCATAATTAATCTCAATAAATAGATTTTGACTCAATTCCAATTTTTTTGTTAAATCCATTTAACCTTATAAACATAGTTAACATTTGTTTTAGATTTCATTACAGTAATATATTACAATTTCCATCTTCTATTTGTATTAAATACTATATTTCCATTTTATTGTCATTTTGTCAATTTTACACATTAATTAAAATTGAAATCCGAATTAAATTAATTTATCTTGATTCCTATCTTTTATTAAATCAATCATTTCCTTATGAACAATAATTTACCTTTATATATTTAATTACATTATAGATTGTAGTTATTGGCTAAATTCTCATTAAATAAATGTTTAATTACATTTATTTGCAATACATCTATTTATTATAGCTTAAATTCTAATAAATAAATCAGCCTTGATTTCAATTCTTCTTATTTACTCCATTATCATATTATGAATAGAATTTACATTGGTTACATTATGTTGAATCAACCTTTTTACCTTTATCAATTAAACCTACATTAACTGCAGTATTTAAGTGAATTAATTGCAATTGATTTCAAATTAAATATTACGAATTAAATAAATATGTAACTTACAATAATATGTTACCATTACTTCTAATCACGCTTAAGTTTTATATTTACAAGCAAATGTTACAATAACTCTAGTTTTATTCATTTACCATTTATTATACCATTTCATTACATAATTAAACATTTACATTGGTTTTGTTATATTAATCTTATAACCAAGTTATAACATTTACGTAAATTCAATTGGTCGGAATTTCTTTCAAGTTATTAATAATTAACTTTAGTTGACATTGTTACTTTTCATTTTAGTTATTAGTTCTTTAATACATCACAAATTTATAATTCTCTCAATATTAAATTACCAAAATCTATTAAATTAACAAATTTAATTATCGAAATTTACTGGTCATTAAACTCTCCCCCACTCAAAACTTTTCGTCCCCAAAAAGGAAAAAGAAGGGATAAGAATAAATTAAATAGTCAATATCCTATTCAAAATATTAAATCTATAAGCAATTTATTGACATAATAAATAATTTAAATAAAAAATATTAGTTTTTAAACAATTAAATCCTTTTAAACAATTAAATCAAGTTAACAAAAATTTAGAAAACATTTCATAAAATTTTCTATGTACAAAATTCAAAAAAAAATTCGGTAGAGTATCCTTTGTACGGAGATGCTCGGGAGAAATCATAGTACCTAAATATAACAATATATACCATAGTTTTCAAAATAATTTATATCCCATCACGGGAAAAACAATATAATATTGCTAAAAAACCATAATCCGAGAACGTACCGATTTGTCGGGATAATAACGCTTATTTTATGAAACCAAAAGCCGTAGCAATTGCTTCCATAACATGTATTCCACTTATATAATCAAAAGAGGTTAATAATTATATAGAAGTTAAATGATTATATTATTATAAATTAATAACAAACAATCAACATAACATAATAACAATCACTTTCAACCAAAAGCATTCCATTATCACATAAAATCAAAATAAATCAATACAACATAACAATAATCTTTTGCAAATAAGCATATAATCTTCATAAGGGATCAAAGTAATCAATCATTTCTGAAGCTACAATCAGTAAATTTATTATAGTATTCATTCTATTATTTACCTTAATTACCAATAGCTTCAAACATTCTTAAGTTCATAATTCTTTGCTTACAATATTCACTTTCTATTTCATTTTATTTAGTAGCACTACAATTACAACTAAGGTTTATAACTATTTTCATATCAAATTTCTTATTTATACAAGTAAATTTCATTGAACACTTTCATTATTTAAGTTTTTCTTATACTATATTCCACTACATATCCTTATTTAACATTACAACTTTTAATATTTTGGTAAGTTATAGATATGTTTCTAAGAATGTAATTGCAAGTTACATAAGTTTATCTTATTTCATTTTAGTAAATAAATGTTCAATAGTTATCATTTCTTATTTTCATATCTTCTTGTTCACGAGCTATAAATTTCAAATTCCTTGTATATTTCATTTATAACCTAGCGTTTAATTTCTTACTTTCAACTTTAGAAGTTCCAATTATTAAATAGTTATAATTTAATTCCATTACAATAATTGAAATTCTGATTTAAATTTACTTTAGTTTATTCTGCTGGGTTTTTTCCCTCTTATTATTTACCTTTATATTCATTTATTTATATAAAGATCAATCACTTACATCATTGTTTTTAAGGATTTAAGTCATTAATGAATCATTAAAAATATTACTTAAGCTTTTACTGCTTTACTTAAGTTTATAACTTAATTCGCTTATTGAATAAAATTTAAGTTTTTAGTATTCGCCCTTGAAGAGAAAAGAAATATTTCAATATATCAAAAAAATTCAATTAAAACATTTACCTCATTCACTTGGTAAAAATATAAGATATATTTAAAACATCATCATGGCATTATGTAAAGATTTTTCAAAAATCTAAAATAATGTTAGAAATTTATATCAAAACATTATAATGAGCTTTAAAATAAAGTTCCTTAAATCCGCAAATTCATCAGACTCATTATTTTTAAAATAAGCACAAATTCAAGATTACTGCAAACGAAACTTCTTATCTTCTTATTCACTCAATTATCATATTATGAATAGAATTTACATTGGTTACATTATATTGAATCAACCATTTTACCATTATCAATTAAACCTACATTAACTGCACTAATTAAGTGAATTAACTGCAATTGATTTCAAATTAAATTTAACAAACTAAATATATTTGTAAACTACAACAATTTGTTACCATTACTTCTAATCACACTTAAGTTTTATATTTACAAGAAAATGCTACAATAACTCTAATTTTATTCAGTTACCACTCATTATACCATTTCATTACATAACTAAACATTTACATTGGTTTTCTTATATTAAGCTTATAACCAATTTATAACATTTACACAAATTCAATTGGTCGGAATTCGTTTTAAGTTATTAATAATTAACTTTAGTTAACATTGTTACCTTTCATTTTAGTTATTTGTTCATTAATACATCACAAATTTATATTTCTCTCAATATTAAATTACCAAAATCTATTAAATTAACAAATTTATTATCAAAAATGTATGGGTCATTATAGAATTAAAAAGATAAAACATTCGAGTCAGAACTAAAAGATCTTATGTAAGTTAAATCAACGGTAATATGAGTGTAACAACGTCAGATATGTTTACGGGGTTTGACATCTCCTATCCAGTGTCTAATGTAAGTCAATAACTTAAGAGACGTTAAGGATTCCCATCTCCTAAGGATCTGTTAAACTATCTACTATGTAGTACAATACGCTATTATAATATGTCTACAGTACAGTAAAAGTATTAAAATGGCGTTAAGGCGTTACCCATATCCCCTTTAACACATTTTTATATATTCCCATAGTCTATACAGTACCATAATTCCTTCGTAAACTAGCGGGCTATCAGAAGGCACTCCATAGGTATGGTACAGAACAAACTCGTAGAAAGCGCTTTAATGCATTTGAACATGGCACTTGAGGCGATGCCAGGGTAGATATACCAATTGCGGATCCGAACTGGTGGTAGCAGCTGCTACCTTCCACCTCGAAAACACTCCCATAATCAAGATCAAGGGTGGCCACCAAATCAATCACAAAGTAATAGAATGGTATCGAAGAAATATGCCCGATCGAAGGTGCGATTTCACTTGGCCCGACGTGGCTCCTGTTTTAATCACATCTAAGCTGACTCACGAGAGTCAAGGTCACGTCATACCTTATACAGAAATCGTTCATCGAACCATCCTACTTCATTTCTGGAATCTCCACCACATACACAGTTGTTAAAGTGGTTTTCGATATTGGCAGAGAGTATGACAATATCTGATCCAAATCTCTTTAACAGCCAAACGCTTATTACACACTGGATGGTTCTTTTACATTTCAAAAAGTCAGCTCACAATTTATATCAAATATCATATTCTCAAAACTATATCACTTTCAAAATCATATTCACTTTGAAATCATATCGTTTTCGAAATCATAATTTCTTTCAAAAATTATATTTCCAATTAGGTTAAATCATCACTTCAAAATCATCATATTCAATTAATTGTAACATTTAAATCCCAACTTAGTTTATAACAACATTTAATAGTGTTTGCTTTAGACCAATGAATATGAATATAAACACTTCCCTCTACTTAGTCAGAAAATTTAGAAAATACTTTAAATAGTTATAAATAGTTTAAATAGTTATAATTATTTAAAATACTCTAAATAGTTTAGTTATGGATTAAAGATAATGTTAAATTGATTTAAGATAGTTAAATAGATTTAAAATAGACTAAATATAATTAAAATAGATTAAATAGCTTTAAAATAGATTAATTAGATTTAAAATAGGCTAAAATGGGTTAATTAGTTTAAAATAAATTAAATGGTTAAAATAGGTTAAAATGATTTAATATATTTAATATAGGTTAAAATAGTTTAACAGTTGAAAATCTTAATAATTAAAGTCTTTAAATTAATATTTTTGTAAAACAGTTTATATTAAAAATATTATTTTTGAAATTAATATCAATTTTCTATCTATTTAATTTCAACAAGTAGAACCATTTCAATTTCTTAATCAAAAAACAATTCAATTTCCAGTCTTTATTCACATTCTACATAAATACTAAATTTTTATCGATTTCAGTATATATCAAAGTTATATTTCACCATATTAATGACTCAATCCCGATATATTCTGTTTATCTTCAAAATCCAAATTAAAATTCCAATTTCATTTAATTTATCCAATTCCTTTAAATCAATTCCAGTTCCAACATAAAACTTGGATTTCGATAATAACTCAATTTATTTGAATCAAATTTCATTTCAAAATATCAATTAACAAAGTACAAAATTAAGGCTTTTAAAATCTTTAAATTTAACCAATCCCGTATCCATACATAATTTTCTACCTTAAGGTCAAGTGATACGAATATTTATCATTTCAATCCGCAATTTAAAATTTTACGGTTATATATCAAGTCAAACCATAATCCCGAAGTAATGTAAAAATCCATAAAATCACTCAAGTTTATCATTTTAACCTATAATGATTTTTCCTTAATCTATAGATCATTCGGGTATATATCATTTCAACCCATAATGATTTTTCAAACAATAACTAAACGAACTTGCAACGTGATAACAATATATAAATCAAACATAACATCCAATCATCCAATATCAATAATAAAACATCCATCATAACTATTATCCAATTCAACCAAAAGTATAAATAAATAACTAATTATCATTTGCAGGAAATTAATTGGCAATTTTAATTAAATAATAAATTAAATGACAATTTAATTCAAATCAATTCAAATTAATAGGAATGGCAATTTAAATACACCAAACATCCATAAATAAATTTCAAATCACACTATAAAATTAATTAACTAACATAAGAAATTTTAGAAGTTGGAGTGTGTAAAAACACACACATTTGACTTTAAATCGAATTAAAATCCAAGTTAAGCCCAAAATTCAAACGGTCTCAGAATTCATTCAAACCAGTCTTATCATGTTTGGAATTTCGACATAATCCCACTAAAATAAACTGTGCCCAAACCCGGTCCATATGTGAATGTTATTCGAGTTAGAAGATTATACAATTTAAATTAGAAAATAAATAAAATAAGTTTAGATTTCCACACATCATCACCTTCATCGTTCTAACCCTATCTCGTTCAAACCCTGGTGTATCATGTTCGAGCCCACCTAGAGCGGCGTTGTTCCATCGTACGCACGCATTCCATCAGTAGGAGCTGACCGCGGCTGAGCCTTCCAAGCATGCGCCTCCTTCCCGACGTCGTCGTCGACCAACCAGGTTGCCACCGTATGAGCCGAGAAAACCCCAGCCACCGCCAATATTCCAAAACCTAATTGAATTTTTATCCAAGATCCAACCGACAAAACGCTAAAAAAAACCACCGATGAACTCCCCTCGGTCCTCTCCACATAACGGTACCCTCAATTTGACGATCCGATAAAGTTGATCGTGACACGATGAAAGGCCGAGGCTTAATCGCCCAATTCCGGCCTAACAGAAACCCGAATTGAAAAACGAACTGCAGATTTGACCTGCACTCGTCGAGAGCTTCAAATCGATATATAATTCAATATGTTTTAAGGAGTTTAAATTTCGAAATTGAGTTTGAAATTGAATTGAGGGTTTTTGGTTTTGCCTGCCATTGGAATGAGGAGTTGATAAGGAAATGTACGTACAGATAAATGGAACAAAAAAATCACTGGGGTTTATAATAGGTTATTTATAGGCAGATCAGAAATAGAAATGAATGAATTGGATTTGATTTGTAGATTGAATGATAAATGATCCGAAAAGCCCATTCCATCTCCAGAACGAAAAGGGGTAGATGTTTTCAATATTTTTAAACTCAATGGAACATGTTTCAACTCTTAATTCCATCATATGAAGAAGTTATTTTAAAATTAGTTTAATTCAAATTGATTTCAATTAAATTAATTTCTACGTGTTTCGAGTTCGTACGATCAAACGACAAGTCCCATGGCTACGAAACCTGATCTCTTACAATAATTCACCTTTACGGATCCGATGAAACTAGTTTCGTCGTAATCCGAATTAGTGACCAAAATGGCTATTTTCAGATTAATTAATTAAATTAATAATTAAATTAATTAAGTCACCTTTTTGTTTCAAAGTTAATAACTAGCAATTTCCATCATTTTTTATTGTTGGGACAATTATAAAAATTTAAAGTAAATTTATATATCAATTTCAGATTATTTCAATAATTAAAGTGTTCAATTTCAACTGCAATTAATTCAATTAAGTAAAATTTAATTCCAAAAATTTGATTTTATTTGATTTTAATCTTTATATTCAATCAATTATTATTCTATAGACATAGTTAACATTGTTTTATATTTTATTGCATTAATATTTACCATTTTCATCTTACTTTTCAATAGCGTAATTTTTAATTACAATTAATTGTATTAAATTCACTTATTATAATTTAAATTCCAATAATTTTCTCAAACTTGATTCCAATTCTTTTTATTCAATCAATTGTCATATTACATATAAAATTTTCATCGATTACATCTTATTGAATTAACATTTTACCATTATCAATTTAACCTACATTAACTGCACTAATTAAGTGAATTAATTTCAACTGATTTCCAATTTTAATTTAGCGGGCTAAATAAATAGCTTCTAATAATTGTCACCCTTAGCTTTTAATTACATTTATAAGTTTATTACTTACAAACAAATGTTATAATTTCTTACATAATACTAAATTTATTCAATTACCACTAACTATATGTTATTTCATTGGTTAATTCAATATTTACATTTATTTTCTTATATTCACTTTATAACCAAACATAACATTTAAATTACTTCAATTGATTGGAATTTTATTAAAGTTGTTAAAAATTAATTTTAATTAACATTGTTATATTTCATATTTAGTTATTATCTCATTATTAAATTACAATTTTTTTTATTTCTTTCAATATTAAATACCAAAATCTTATTAAATTAACTAATTTAAATTATCTAAAATTATGGATCGTTACAATAATCAAACCGTTAAGGTTCATAGTGGTTATTGGATCAAAGTGGTTCTGGATAATGCGGATATCCGATCCTGGTCTCTTTGAACACAAATGATGATTTTTCAATAAACCAAATCCTTTTAAATTACAATTTCACAATCAGGGCGTCAACGTTCACATATGGAAATCTATTCCATGTGTTTACTTTACCATGACTAGTCCATTGGAATTGATTTGTTTATAGTCATCACATTTTCCGAACGGTAGTGAGTACAAGTCAATTTACTTTACATAAAACGTGTCAACAACTTATTCTATTTACCTTAAATTTGTTTGGCTACTTGATGATACGACAATAGATAATTGAAATCAATATCCAAAGGAGATATCAGTCAGCACATAGATCGTTAACTTAATCAACGATTTTTGATTGATATTAAACCAATTTGCAAATTTAGGATTTACTTGGTTCCAATTAACTTAGACGAGTTACATTAAATTTCATATTACTAGTTAACCAGAGAAATTTAATAAAACGATATATTTTTAATTAATTAATATTAAATGATACATTTAAAATCCATTGATTAATTAACAAAATTGTAATTCTTGCTTAAAACAAACCAGCCCAAGCTAATCTTGAATTTCCCTTTCCTTTTCTTCTTTTCCTTTTCTTCCTTTTCCTTTTTTCTCCTTTCCCATTCTTTTTTCGTTTTCTTTTCCTTTTTCCCTCTTTCCTTTTCCTTTCTTTTTTTATTTTACTTTTCCTTTTTTTTCCTCTTTCCTTTTCCTTTCTTTTTCTTTTACTTTTCCTTTTTTCTCTTTCCTTTTTTCCTTCGGCCCATGCCCACCCGACCCAAACTTCTTCTCCTCACCATTCTTTCCACTTTTCTTTCCTCATCAATTCGTTCGAATCCACCCAACTGTGCACGATCATGCATGAGCACAGGATCATTGACCACTCAACCTCACTACTGATCAACCTCCCACATCGTCCTCGACCATCTCAACACGGCCACCCTCTTAAGAACACCGCCCAGTCCTTCGTTAGAAAATAGAACTGCTGTCACACCCCAAAACCTAAAACAAGCCACTTCATTGCTCCTCCACACCACCACCACCAACCGAACTCCTTCCAATTCTGCCAAAACCTTTGCCTCGACCACCACTACCATTCCCTTTATGACGGCACCTCACCGACTGCCTTATGTCACCACAGTTCAACCCAAATCAAATATTTACCAAAACAAGCAAAAACCATAAATCGCCTCGAACCCCATGCCATACACCACCGGAGGCCACTGTTCCATTTTCCTAGCTTTCCCATCACCCACACCTCCTCCATAACAAACTCCAAGTCACCCCATTGCCTCGGACGCTTGAAGTCGACCAAAACCCCTTTTCGGGTCAGCTCCTTTTATCTCGTTCAATACGCGTCTAAAAATTGCCATTCACTCCCTAAAATCATCATTTCGAATAATACACACTCATATAAACCAATAATTAAATTATGACATTTGATTTTTTTTCATCTATGGGTTACTTACTATAAACTGTATCTTTCTTCTCCTATACTACACGATAACTATTGGAATGATTTTTAAAATAAACTATACTGACAAATAAACAACTTTGCTTTTGGGATCATATCTTGGAACTAACTAGATAGTGAGAAACATATTTTTTTTTTTAAGTTGCAAGATTATAGTTTTCCAAAGAACTGAGGTGATGAATCATGTCTTCTGTGTTATATGGTGTATTATCATAGCTAAACACATGTATATAAGTTATAGGAATTTATGAGTACATGAATACGTGGCAAAACAATAGGGTTTATTCAAATTTTTTACAAGTTAAAGATTTACTCATAGTTAGTAATGATGAATTTCTGCTATGCTTAACTCCTACTTTAAGCCTTTACTGTCTTTGATCTTTTTTGCTTTTCAATGGCAGGTTATATATATATATATATATATATATATATATATATATATATATATATATGCAAGCATACTGAATAAGGCAAGGCTAGGTTATGAATATACAGAAGAGGAGTAAGTGTACAGAGCAAGGTAGAGGCCTCCACATGTATATGTTTTTATATTTTTCTTCATTTTATTTTTCTTATTTATTTTTTGATTTGAAAAAAACTGATTTGTTTTTTAAATTATTGAGTTGATTTTTCCCTTGTTGATTTGAAAACTTGAGTGAATGATTTGAGTTTTAGGTTGACATGATATTTTATGTGCTTGAATTGATATGCATTTATTACAATGTTCCCTTATGTACAAATATATTTATATGCATATATATATATATATATATATATATATATATGCATATCAATACAATGTACATATTTATTTACTTCCTATCTTACATCTTTAAATATATATTGCTTTTATAACATATATAACTACACACACACACACACATATATATGTATATTTTAGTTTTAACTTTTATAGTATAAGTTTTTCATATACAACATATATATATGTATATGTGTGTATATATATATATATGTTTACCATATGTACTTACACGTTTATATATATATATATATGCTATATACATCTTCGTTTATATATATATATATGTACATATATTTATTTTACTATTTTTATTTTTTCCATCATGATGTCTATATATATATATGCATATAAATATATATGGATATATATACATATATCCATTTTAGATATACACCTTTATATATATATATTCCCATATGCGCTATATCTTATAAACATATATATGTGCAAAACCATAGGTTTTGAAATTTTCCACTATGAAGTTTATTTATTCATGTATGTATATATGTGTGTGTATATATATTTATACGTCATAAAGCTTGTATATATACGCACACATTTATTGATATATTAGCTCAACTTAAATGGTGGATTTTATATACACTTTTCAATAAAATTTATCATAACTAGAAATTTTATAATTTAAATTAAACATAGTTTTCAATAAACTTTATACATTCAAATATTTCCAATGTCAGAGAATTTGTTTATTCAACTTATAAAAATTAATATTTCAATAACTGAAATCATTTAATTAACCCATTAACAGGCGTCAAAAACATGGGTCGCTACATTCCACCCACTTAGAACTTTTCATCCTCGAAAAGGAGTGAAGTGGAAATTAGAATTTTGATGTATATTATTAAATAATCGTCTTTTAACATTTAAACTCCTTACTCTTTTATTATACAATTTAAAAATATATACACTTTATATTACATAGTATTACCAAGCTAGTTTTATATAAAAATACTTTTCATAACTCGATGTCTTAATACGTCCATCCTTGTTCTTATAGAAATTTAGTCATACATTGATCATGCGTAGGACTGAAAATTTATAAGTACTTAGTAGACCGTTTCAACACCTAGTGAAAATACTTGAAAAACCTCTTTTCAAAAATGCTATGGAAAGTATCACCTCCTCCTTCCCACCATGGATCGTAGTTAACCTAATGATTGCGTCGCCATCCCAGCGAAATCCATAAGAAAACTATAGGCATCTACACCACTTGACTTATGCCATAGGAACATCATAGTCCGCAACTACGCAAAGGTTGCGTTGCTATCACAGAAAAACCGTAAGTAGTCTATTGGCAATCTCTGCCCCTCGAACTATGTTACCAAACGAAAATATACCACATAGATCATAGGCTACACAAAGTTTGCGTCACTATCCCAATAAAACCCAATGTAGACTGTAGGCATTCGCTGCCACCCGAATTACGCTATGGAACCAAACCACATAGATCGCAATCTACCGATGTTGCATCGCTATCCCAGCGAAATCAAATGTAGATTGTAAGCAACCACTGCCACCCAACTTACGCTATAGAACTGCGCTAGATCACTGTTACACAAAGATTACGTTACCATCATAGCAATACCCAATGTAACTATAGGCATCAACACCACTCGACTAACGCTACCCAACAAATGATCACCAAAAGACATGAGTTTTTTTCGGACATCCTCTAGGATCCCAATTATAATTGAACCCGCCCTACGGATTCCTAGGCAGAACCACCCGGTGGATTTCCTTCTCTAAGTTTCGACTTTCATTGGGGTGCGTTTCCATACTTTTGTCTCAAACATATCATACTCTATACATATATAATACCTTTCAAATCATACTCTTTATATGTATCACACATAAACTTTATCTATACAAAAACGATATCTTCAAAATCGATAATTTTCAAATTTGGTTTATCCAATTTCCAAAATTGGACTATTTGCCAAAGTCAAAGTCCTTTAAAATAAATGGGTTCCAAACCTTTTCAATTTCATTCCCATATACATATAAAATTATTCTTTTCAACTCAAATAACTTTCGGATCAATAATTTTCTGAGTCTGTTTCATTCTTATATAAATTATCTATTAGTATTTCAAATATCTTTCCAAGATCATTTTCTTTCTGGTTATAAATTCAACAAGGGCAGTTTGAATATAAAACTAATATGTATAATCTCATTTATGCCAAATCAAATTTCCAAATTCGATTACTTTACAAAGCTACTTGTAGCATTTCTTACTTCTTATAAAGTAAGTTTCAGTTATAATAATTTTAAATCTTCGTTTTAAGTCATCATTTTTACTCAAAATGTATTATTTCACTTCAAAATCTTTTTTACCTTAATATCTTGATTTAGGTTCCGATTTAAAATTGCTTCGAATTTCCATTTGGGTTATAACTTCAATTTATTCCAATTCATATTTAAATCCATGATTTAAAGATAAACAATTTCCACTCTGACCAGTTTGAATTTAGAAATAGCTTGAATAGTTGTAAAATTAGGTAAATAGTTAATATAAGATAGTTCGGGTTTGAAAAAGAATAGTCTGTATAGTAAATAGCTTGGAAAATCCAAAATAATTTGAATATTTAAGAAGATAGATTTAAAACAGTTTATAAATAATTTATTTAAAAAAACATTTTCAAGGTCAGACTGGTTTAATTCTCAATATCCAATTCAAATCAATTTCAATTCTCACATTAGTAATTAATTAATTAGAAATTTTCATTCAAACCAATATAAAAAGTGGTACTATATTTGATCATATTTCTATTAAATATTTCACAACATCGATAGACTACAGCACTAATGAGTTCAAACACTAATCCATTTATCCATAGAAACTCTTACAAAAGGTCATAAATCTAAACGCCTTAACAACTACCTAGAGGTTTAGAAAAGAACAAAGTCCTAGCATCCTTCATAAAAACTTCCTTAAGGACTTCCTACCAACTTGCCAAACCCGTCCAGGCAATCTATAACAGAGTGTCCCCACTTATTGCATTTACCACGGAAGAATTTTACACCACCATCCTCCTGGATAATTTTCACACCTCCCGCGGGGTGTTCCTGTAATGACCCGGAATTTTGGGTCGCTAGATGTGAACATTTAATTCATTTTAAATGTTGAATATATATTATAATTTGAATTTTGAAATAAAAAGATTTTGGTTAAATTAATAAATTTGGTTAAAATTTCAAATGTGGAAATTTAATTGAAATTTGAATAATAGTAATTTAATATTAGAATTGGGATAATTGGTGATTCTAAGTGTAAATAGATATAAAATAGATTCTAAAATTTATTTTAAGTCTATTTGGATTTGAATTATAATATTGGACTGTTGGATGGATTTAAAAGTCGATGAATTAAATTTGGAATTTTATATTAATTTAATTTTGGAATTTAATAATGTGAATAATCAGATTTTGATTTAAACTGAATCAGAATGATTTCTAATGTGAATATAAATTTTATACGAGTTGTAATAGAGTTAATAAAATTTTAAAAGTGAAATTTTAAATGATTTCGACGATTTTGAAAATCGCTCGAATTAATCGACAAGTTGAAATAGCCTTCCGGGGCACAGTCTCGAAATTCAACGAAACCTATTCCATTGGATCCGTAATAGTAAGTTATTATCGGATTTCAATTTTCGCAGCAATCGGAGTTGTCGTTTGACCCTGGCAGCTCAAAACGCATAGAAACTATTTTAATCAATTTAATTTAAAATTTATCATTTATTTCCGTAACTCGCGTATATGATCGAATTAGCTTCCGAAACACATTCCATTGTGTTCAGAACGTAGGTAAAACCATGGAAACGCCTGTCGGCACGCGTTGTTTGGAGATCGTTTGAAAAAGTTGCTTTAAAGTGAATTAAATAATAATATAATCGGGTTATACGTTTATATATACACGTTTACAGAGAAAACCCTAGATCCAATATCACGGTCGCCGTTCACAAACATTTCATGGCCGATACACTCCCTTTTTCTTCCTCAATTTTCTCCTCATCCACGCAATAATTCGCAAATCATCCAACTAGTAAATCGTAGAGAGCGTCAAGATCTATGAAGTGAACGGTAGTGATCGCGTTTCGAGCGTCGACGAAGGAGATAATAGGCCGCGTTCGTCGGCCATTTGGTGGAGTTTTTCTCAGCCTATGGGTGACCGAGCTCGAAGCTGCTCTGGTCGTGGGTAGAGCGCGCCTTGGCGCACGTCGTGATAGGTGCCGATCGTCGTAGAAGTTGCTGTGGTGGTCGAATTTTTTTTTGAGGGGGTCGGTGTCTGATGGGTTTCCAAACCCTGTGACGTGTGTGCAGTGAAAGAGAAGATGAAGGTGCAGCCGATATTTTACAAAAACATATGAAAGAAAATTGTTTTAAATTTTATTCAAGCTTTATAAATCTGTAACTTTTGCATGCTTGGTCAGATTTTGACGAATTTGGTAGTGCCGGAATCGCAGCGACGCGATCTACGCTGCAGTACAAATTTGGAGACAATCGGAGCTAGAGAAATTTTGGGTTAAATTGATCACGGTCGATTTAATTCAGAAATTTAAACGCTCGACGAAATTCAAGGTGAGTTAATCTCACTCACATCTGGGTACCAGTAATTTAAATAGCTAATATTTAAATGTTTGATTGGTTTTTTAGCTGAATATGATAATTATTATCAAATTGAATCGATATTTATTTGTTGTGCTAATATCTATGGATGCAGGGAAACAGGTTGGAGGGATCCAACTAGATTCCTCACAAATAGAAACTTATTTATATTCTGTGATATATCTCATTTATATTCTGTGATAAATTGATTTAGATCTTGTTATGCTGTGTTCAATTTATATATTGTGATAGATTAAATTGAAATTAAATTGTGTTGTGCTATGATAATACAACCTGGAAATTTAAATATAAATAAATAAATTGGGTTTAAAGGAAATTAAAGAAATTCTTACGTAAAGAATTTAGAAGGAATTAAATTCAAGAAATTGGTTGATAATTTGAAGTGTTTGAAAGTTTGACATATAAAGGAAATGCGAATTGTTTAAAATAATGGCGAGATTTATTTTTAAAGGAAGGGAAGTGTGCCTTCTCCTGGATATTTTAGTATTTTTTTAAGAAAAGCTTTCAAAATATAAATTTGCAGTTTAAATATGTTTAGAATATTGTAGAAAGAAATATTATTTTAAATTGTTTAAAGTGTAAGTAAATACTTATTTAAGTAATTATGGTAATTAATTATTTTAAAAAGTAAAGCAGTATTAAGTTCTCAAAAGAAAATTATAATATAAATATTTAATTTAATAAGTTTATTTTAAAAGTTAAATTTGACTTAAAGTACTTAGGAAACCTCTATATATTTCCTTAAGTATTAATTTCAATTAAATAATTTCTAGAAGCTTTATTTTAAATATTTTAAACATATATTTGTAAGTGATTTTCAGGAAATAGCAATGTGTTTAAAGATAAAGGAGTTTATTTTTAAAATATGGAAAGGAATTTACGGGATGAACGTAAAATTGAATCGGGATAAATCTTGTAGAATTTATAAAAGAATTCTTTGGGTTATCCTAGAATGGAAGTGTATTTCCCTGAAAGCCAAGTACGTTTTTAAAGTAGATTTTTGAATGGTTAGAAGTTTTGAAGTTATATTAAAGAATGGTTTCAAGAAAATCATTTAAGTGGTAAGAATTTTAAAAGTGAACATCTATCGAATTAGTTATAGAAGTAATTATTTTAATAGTAAGCAGTAGTATGTTTTAAAGAATATTATTAATATTTATACATTATAAAATGGTTTTATTTTAAAGATAATTAGTTAAATTTTTATTTGGAACTTGTATAGGATTTTGTAGCTTTATTTTTAAAATTTAGTAAGACTTAACTTTATTTGGAAGAAAATAGTTTATATTTTATAAAGCAGTTTTATTTAAAATATTTTTAAAGGTATATATATTTTAAATTAAGTATATAAATGTTTTAATGTATTTTCATGGATAAAGAATTTAATCATTTTAAAATTTAGTATGGGAACTTGGATGTTTTCACGGAAGTAACAATTTGGGAGATTTATTCCATGAGAAGAGTTGAGTTTGAAAAGTGTTTTTCAACGGGATTTGAAAATGGTAACATATCTGGCAGAGATATTTTTGAGGAAAATAAATAATGTGGGAAATTATTTATTATGTGTTGGATGCGTATGGATGTTAATTGATAGTTAAATCACCGACAATCAATATTGGACAATGCTTTGACGACCCTGACTCGACCTTCGAAAATCGGCACCGAATATGACACTCGTATTCAAATGCCACAGATCCAAACGTCGAATCTGGTTCGGCGGAGCTTATAACACATCAAGTATAACAACACAGCGGAAGAAAGGAAATAAATATCATTGATTTACAATATTCGATACAACAATGATACAATGTGAATCAATATCAGAGATACAAGGAACAAATGCTACAGCGGAATAACAATACGATATAGCAGCGGAAAACAAAGACTCCAAAGATAACTCCAATCCAATGCTCCAAAGAAAAGCTCCAAACGCCAAGCTCTAACCACCATCTCGTTTCACCAAGATGAGCAAGTCCGGTACGTGAATCCGAAGACTCCAAAGAATTCCAAAGAGAAAGCTGAAGGGTATCAAATCGATATCTACTATCTACTATCTGAAAAAACCAACTCTAGATTGCCTGTGTGGAAAATTGTGGACAACCAGAGTTTAGGAAGGAAAAATAAACTTCGGGTCAGTCATGAGACTGGTATGAGCAAACAAAAAATAGTTTTATCTTTTTAAAACAAACAAAAGATTTTAAATTTGAAATCCGCAATGCTTTTTGGAAAATGAAACTACCATAAGGCCTCCCACCACACACACAATGCAAACGCAGACTTGGAGGAGATTTCTCCTTATGATAGTCAAAAATGCTTGATACGTGAAATCCTTTGATATTATTACTATAAGTGCATTGTGGAAAACATTTCGAAAGTATAATATTAATCTTTGCCTGCATAGACATTTCGAACTATGCCTACTATAGCTACCATCCAAGCAGTGGTGACCACCATAAGTGAATGGCCGGTTATACAACTAAAACCGTACTGGGCACGTATTGGATGATTGGATTTCCAACAAATGGTCAGGCCAAGGAACTTTCCATTGCCACATGGGTAGGCCTCTGGAGGGACGCCCTAAGAACCAGCCCTCAGTTCTCTGCCAACACAAGGTCAACTACCCCCTTCCCGGGGAATAAAACCTAAGATATGCCACCACCGGTCCTTTGGGACCTTTACCCGAGGGCCCTCCAACAACATCACTCGGTAATAAATATACTACAGTGTCCACACAAATAAGTATCTAGGCTCCATACCATGATACTACCCGTTTCCATAAGGAATGGTCATACCCTAGGGGCGGTACCCCTGAAACCTTGCTGCATTCTTCCTGTTTCGACCATTCCGGGGTGTGAGGCTCGACAAAGTCTCATCCACAAAGCTACGCTTTTCACAAAAGCCATGCTTTGATCAACAAATGATCAGCAGCACTTCGTATGTCACATTACCAAATTGGGAATGTATCACTAGTAAACATCAACTACATAACCTCTGAGCTCGTACTTCTTAGAGAAGGGTGTTAAGCTAGGAGAATAAATTTCTGCCACCAAACAGAAATGTATTTGATAGAAACCGGTTTTACATCTCAAAGGGTAATGTCAAACACACATCCATACAAGTCTGTTCCGAGTCCGAACAAAACCGAAGGCACTTCCAAAGAAGCCCTTGCAATCCGGATAATTTCTAATCACGTCCGGACTTCCCATCACAATAGGTGCTCAAATCTCTATACCGGGGCCATTCGGTGCAGAGACATTCGACGGGTCATCCTTCGTTTTCGAAAGTATCCGGTCTTCACCACCGGTCTTCAAATTTTATCCATATTGTCGTATCATTATTCGGAATGGGTTATATGACACAAAGGTCCTCTCCCAACTTAACCGAATAACGAGCGCAATATTTGAAAACATATGGATAATGGGATTTCAGTTAAGTTACAACTTTAAAGCCCAAAACCTTTCATTTAAATGGTCAAAACAAATTGCCATTTCAAATCTTTTAAACAAAAAGTTTTACATCCAGAAACCATTCAATGGTTTAAACAATTTCCACACTTTAATCTTTTAAACAAAAGATTTATCATTAAAACCCCCTTTTCAATTTAATACAGGGTTCATCAATCTTTTAACAAAGATTCATTGCTAGCCTTTCAAAACAATTCCATTTTAAATTAGATTAACTCATCCGGCTTTAAATCAAAGACTCATTTCATAGCTTTTAAAACAAATTTCAAAGATTCATTCATAACTTTTCAAAACAATTCCCGTTTCAAATCTTTTATATATATAAAAGATACACCATTTAGAATCTTCTTCGATTCCAAAACAAAGTTTAAAAATCTTTCTCAAAGATTTATTTATAGTTATTCAATCTTTAAATCAAAGGTTTAATAGTTTTCCAAACTCATTTCCAATTCATTGAATTCCATTTTCAAATATTGAATTCAACCTCAAATCAAAATATTTCAAATTTCAAACTAAATCAAATTATTTAAAATGACTCTTATCTTCAAAAACTCCTTTTCAAATATATTTCAAATTCAACCCAATTTCATTTCCAAAATCATCTGGATTCAAAATTCCAATTTTAAAACTATTTTAAAATATTAAATTCAATTATCTGTGACTTAACTGATTTCCTCGTGAAATCCATATTTGTGTGTGTATAGTGTAGTCCAGGGGTTCTACACACAATAGTGCAAAAACAATCATCACATCACAAATTTAAGCACAGCAATATCGATAAGCGGTATGAACTATAACGCTTTATCTTCATTCACAGATCACAGATAAAATTAATTTATAAATCACAAAGATTCATCACTACAATTCGATGTGGGTTTCAGATAACCAACTGGAATCCGACCCTTGTCGCATCGAATTTCAAATATCGTTTGATGGGTCGATAGGTTTTTCATATTCATTCAACGGTAGATTCATCATAAATAAAATAGCTCAGCACAAGCATTATATAGCATTACATCACATATCAACTATATCAATCCATTACCCAGTATTCAACAAATCAAACATTTACAATTAAGATGACTAAAGGGGTGGTTTTAAATTTATCAACCACGTAATTACTTTCATTAGTAATTAATTATCATTAACTACAATTGATTAAATCTTAATTACCTTTATTAACTAATCATTTCTAAATTAATTATCTAAACTAATTAATCCTTAATTGTAATTAACTAAATTTTAATTAATTACCTTAACTAATAAATCTTTAATTATTTATTTATTTAAATCTTAGTTATAATTAATTATTCTTGATTTAATTACCTTAATTAATTAAACACGTTTCTTAATTTTTCTTTGAAGTAATTAACTTTTAATAACCGCAATTAATCTTTAATTATCCCTTAATCACCTAATCATCACTTAAATCAATACTTGAAAAACATTTAAATTTGAAAACAACTAGATGTTAAACAAGATAATTAGTCTAATACAATTTTTTTTTAAATGAAAAACCATTTTTAAACATTTGACTTTAAAACTTGAACCTTGTTTTATCAAATCTACTTTGGAAAACTTAATGAAATTTCTTTTGATCTAAATCCTTTTAAAACTTGAAGACTTTAAATCCTGGAAAACTCAAAAATAAAGAAAACCCGAGCCATTTCATGTTCTCCCCGAGTTTTCCCCGAGTTTTTTCCTTTTTGCTTCGAGTTTCCCGAAAATCAACCCGAGTTGAATCAAAATTTTCAAACTTAAAGTTCTATCTGTTTTTCTTAGCGTATCGAAAACTCGCTCGGCTTGAAACTCAAGCCATCTTCATGTTTTCACGATAGTAACCCCAAGTTTTTTTCTCTTCCCCAACCCAACATCTTCCTGATGCACCAAAGTGCACTGTGCACATGCACCATCCACCGGCACACCTCAGACCAATGTCGAGATCATCCATGAGTCATTCTTGACCTCCTCGACAAATACCACAACCCAGAAACCCAGTACCACCACGGTTTCGAAATTCAACCCACTCAACCCAGACCTGTAGCCATTCCCATCAGAAATCCCCCTTTCGTCGGTGATCTCGACCGTAAGAACCTCTGCTACTCCACCTAGAGACGCGTCATCTCCCCACGATCCATCCCAAATTGGTCCGATCACTCCCGAAGCCACCATCACGACGCGCGAGTTCAAACAAAACCCACAGACAAAATTGAAACTTAAACCCTAAATCAAACTAGCTCATTCTCCACCGCGATCTGAAAAATTAACCACCATTTTTCTGATAACCACCAACCCCTCGGCCACCATTACGTCAAATCACGTGGCCTAATTCGACGTTGATTGCCGGAAATTCGCCTAAATCTATCTAACGTTCATCTCCCAAATCCACACAACATACTAGGTTAAAAATCCTGAATTTCTTATCAAAAATCATGATTTACTAAGACAAATAAAATTATGAAATCAAAACTCAAATATTTATCAATGAAATTTCTGAACAAAATGACTCGACTGTGGTATATTTTTTTTTCTTCAGTAAAACACATTTACTTTTATTGCTTAAAAATATTTTAGAAGGAAGATAATACAAATCCTAACTTATTTTATCCTGACCTCAAAGTCTCAAGTTGATCAAAAGGTGGGGTTTTGATTTTTTTATTCATCTTCCAATCAGGTTTTGAAACCTGTTATGCTAAGAACAGAAACATGTTCTGTTTTCAAAATTTGCACGGGCACATATTTCTGCATATGTATGCAGGTTTGTTCAAATGCAAATGATTTTCAACTTCACTTTGGTCACACAGTTGTATATCACAAAACAAACATTCAAATAAATCACATGCCAACCAATATAAAGGAAAGAGGTTAAAAGTTTTCTCACTGTTATGTGAAGAACAGAGGAATGAACTTGTTTTGATATCCTACTTCCAAGTTGAATAGTTTTTGGATTTGAGGCAACTGTTGTTTCTAGTGTTGAAGAATTCAACTTGCATTTGATTTTCAGGGCTTTAACTCGAATCAATTTTTATTTGCTTCAGGCTGAAAATCTTGCCTTTCATCTGCTTTCAGGTTTGAAACTTGATTGATAATGTTCAATTCTTATTTCTAGGTTTGGAATTTGAAAATAAGCTTTTGATCTGAATTGTTTTACTTACTCTCTAATTTTGATTTTGCTTGAGCTTTGATTTTTGCTTGATTACAACTGAAACCATGCATTACATTTGAGTTGAACAATCATTGAAAACATTGCTTTGTTGTTGATATTTGTTTTGATCGAATCTGTTTACTTCAGATTTGAAGACTTTGTTTTCTTTTTTTCAGTTTGTTTTCAGTTTTCTTTGTTTTCTAGGTTTGAATTTTTTTACAGATTTCTATTCTAAAAATTCTAAATCAAAAGAAATTTCATTTTATTGCCCCTTGTCTCTTATCATTTACACTTGTAATTCTTAAATATACACTTGTATTAATGCTTACACATGTAATTTTTTTGTATATTTATGTTTAATTCCTTAAATTCAATTAATCTTAAAATTTTAGTTAAACCCTTGTGCATTTATAATGTGTATCTTAACAAATTTTATAAATCTTTTTATTTAAACCCTTATCCAATTAAATTTACATATGTAAATGTTTTATATTTTAAATTCAAAAATATAAAAACTATATTCATTCATTTTTAAAATAAAAGGTGTTTTAACTTCTTTTATCAAATGTATATTCAACTTTAGAATTTTTATTAATTCTTGTTTCACATCATTCATACATTGTTCAACTATCAACACTTATACATTCTTAAAGAAAAATGTTTTGAAGCTAAATTGTACTTTAATAATTGATCATATATATGTATTTTAAACTTTCTATTAATTCTTTTATATAAATACACCTTATCAAATTTTAGATCTAAATTTCAAATTTTATTTTCAATTTATTTTATAAAACACATATTTACAATCTAGTTCGAACAAATTTAAAAGAAGGTATGTAAACTTCTTAATTTAATCCTTATTGATTTTCAAGAGATATGTATATTAGATAATATGAAATTTAGTTTTTAAACAACTCTTACTATATTAATTTAAAAATATAACTTTCCAACAAATTATATATTAAAATTAGAAAACAATTTTATTCGTCTCAAAACTCAGAGTATTCAAATTAATAAATACTTATATTATTTTACCAATAATATCAAATCCAAAGTTCTATTTAAAGTACATATTTTTATTTGTTCTGAAATTTTCATATTATAAAACAAAAAATTTCATAATTAAATTCCAAAAATTAAATAAATTGTCAAATTAAACTTATTCAAAATTCAGGAATGTTACAGATTCCCCCCTTTGAAAATTTCGTCCTCGAAATTTGTAAGCGGGGAGACAACAAAGAATGGATTCATAAAGATAGAGAGACGGTTTCCAAATCAAACTGAGTATCTATTCTGCATTTGGCTTCCCTAATCAGAATATAAATAATGGATACAAAAATGAATCAAGATACTCGGGTCACCAGATCTACGAATATGCAGGGATATTGGTTAGTTTAAAGGATAACTAACCGTTCGTAGAATATACATGGACCCAACAGAATAAACAGATATATGGATACAATCCAAATCTATTAGTTTAAACAACCAAAATATACCTATCAACTATAGCAATCAAAGTAAACAATTCATCCAAACAAACAATTCTGACCCATTTGGAGTTTGTGTCCCATGCAAATATATCAAGCTTCTTCTTGGAGCTGCCATGAAGAAATCAAAGAATTGAGAAGACGAATCAAAGGAGCTTGATAGAAAATTGTTTCCGCTATCACAGGGTATTAAACATTTGTAGTCGTATTCCCCTGTCCCTATCTTGTCCTCTTCTTGCACTTATACTCACTATTAGTGGATAGTAAGAGAATTTATTGAGGCATTCGAACGGATATCTTAGGGACATACTCATTCTAGGGTATACTTCACCTTATCTCTAATGAGTTACTTAATGTGTTATACTCCTGAGCTAAAGTTTCAACCTTCAGCTTTGATAACACTTTTGACGACCCTGACTCGACCTTCGAAAATCGGCACCGAATACGACACTCGTATTCAAATGCCGCAGATCCAAACGTCGAATCTGGTTCGCCGGAGCTTATAACACAGCAAGTATAACAACACAGTGGAAGAAAGGAAATAAATATCATTGATATACAATATTCGATACAACAATGATACAATGTGAATCAATATCAGAGATACAAGGAACAAATGCCACAGCGGAATAACAATACGATATAGCAGCGGAAAACAAAGACTCCAGAGATAACTCCAATCCAATGCTCCAAAGCAAAGCTCCAAACGCCAAGCTCGAACCACCATCTCGTTTCACCAAGACGAGCAAGTCTGGTTCGTGAATCCGAAGACTACAAAGAATTCCAAAGAGAAAGCTGAAGGGTATCAAATCGATATCTACTATCTACTATCTGAAAAACCCAACTCTAGACTGCCCATGTGAAAAATTGTGGGCACCCAGAATTTAGGAAGGAACAATAAACTCCGGGTCAGTCATGGGACTGGTATGAGCAAACAAAAAACAGATTTATCTTTTTAAAACAAACAAAAGATTTTAAATTTGAAATCCGCAATGCTTTTTAGAAAATGAAACTACCATAAGGCCTCCCACCACACACACAATGCAAACACAGACTTGGAGGAGATTTCTCCTTATGACAGTCAAAAAAGCGTGATGCGCGAAATCCTTTGATATCATTACTATAAGTGCATAGTGGAAAACATTTCGAAAGTATAATATTAATCTTAGCCAGCATAGACATTTCGAACTATGCCTACTATAGCTACCATCCAAACAGTGGTGACCACCATAAGTGAATGGCAGGTTATACAACTAAAACCGTAGCGGGCACGTATTGGATGATTGGATTTCCAATAAATGGTCAGGCCAAGGAACTTCCCATTGCCACATGGGTACGCTTCTGGAGGGATGCCCCGAGAACCATCCCTCAGTTCTCTGCCAACACAAGGCCGGCTATCCCCTTCCCGGGGAATAAAACCTAAGATATGCCACCCCCGGTCCTTTGGGGTCTTTATCCGAGGGCCCTCCAACAACATCACACGGTAATAAATATACTACAGTGTGATAACCTGAATTTTTAGTATCTGCTAATTGATAATTAACTGGGTTAGTTAATAGAAATACTAATTTTACCTATTTAAATACTGATTGTTAAGAATGAAACAAATAAATTTAAAGATCAATATTCGTATTTGGAAAATAATTATTTAATAATCTCCTAATATGATTATTTAAAATAGACAAAAACTTATTATTTTCAACATAAATTTAATAATATGTTTGTTGAATCAATATATATATATATTTGAATTGATTTTTAAGTTGGATTTTAAACTAAATTTGAATTTTGAATTTGGATTTAAAATTTGAACTCAAAGAATATATATCTTAAAATATTTTGGATATATAACACATGAATAAGATTTTATTAAAATAGGATTTGTTTTATAATATTTTCTTAAAAGGAATTTATCTACATAAATTAAAAAAAAGTATTTATTACAGAAAATAAATATAAAAGCTTTTATTAATATTTTAAAATAATTGCATAAAAGGCAAGTGTAATAACTCTTAATAAACAGTAAAACAAATGTAATAATGTTAACATGCAATTTAACAAGTGGCATTGCCTTTCAAACTTAGCAAAAATCTTTTGTATTCAAAGACATTTTTCTTCTTCTCTTCTAAAACTGAAAACCAGATCTAAAAGATCAAAGCATTTTGATCATCTTAAAATTTTAAAGTAACTCAAAACCTGTTTATACTAAAAGATTTGAAGCTTAAAACCAGATTTTATCAACCTATAATCTTCTTAAATATCAATCAAAGCTAATCGGAAATCTGCACTTCAGTTTTAAGAGAATCAAGTCTTAAGACCCTCTCTGCAATTCAAGCTTTCCAGTTTTTAAATTAAGGCGGTCAAGTTTTCAAAATCTGGAAGCAAAGGAAGATTCAATCAGAAGTATGTTTTCAAAATCAAACTAGAAACCAAATCAAAGCATGATTTAATCAAATAATAAGTAAAATTTCAGTAAAGCAATTCAAGTTTCAAAGGCCTGTTCCCTATCTTCAAAACACAGGTGAGTAACTCAACTTTTAAAAATTTAAGTAGTTAAAAATTTGGGTGGCATGCAAGTTAAAATTATAATGAATGTGTATTGTATAATATCTGCTGTGAATATATGTATTGACATATATGGGTGTGCATACTTGTTTTACCTATAGCATTACTGATTCTTTGATTTCAAACTTATGGTTGTTTCAAAAACTATTATCTCTTAATTTAATCTTCGTTTTGGTTTAAGACTTAAACAAAATATGTTTGTTTCACTATAAACTTCATATTAAAATTGTACTGAAAGAAAAAATATATGGAAATGACTCTGGAATTATAAATAGAGGATTAAACATTTAATTGGAGAAAATTCAAATTTAGAAATTCATGGATTCAGAGTTATAAATCATATCATCATACTAAATCATGATTTTTAAAAACAAAATCAATTTTTTTAATGCTATATACAAAGTGCAGTTCACTATTCTCTGCATTTTGTATTTTGAAGCATTACTGCTGCCTCATTTGCCTGGAGGTGTCGTGATTGCACCTGGGGGTGGTGGAGTTATCGGGGATGTTGAGAAAATTATTTGATGGAGTTTCATTTCAGTGAGGTGGCGGTGATTGGAGTTTTGAATTAGGAACCCTAGTTTTACTGGGTTTGTTTTAATCGATCATTTCGGAATTATTAGTTGATCGAGTTCAACCATATTTTGGGTAATAGTAGATGATGGGTTGACAAGGCCTTCGCCGGAGTTACAGAAGTGACGATGGTTGGAGCAGTGGAGGGGAGGCGTTGACAGGTTTTAAATTAAGGTGGTTCGGCCTGTTCCAAGTTTGAGTGAGAAGCTTGATTTCAAAATTTGAGTCTAGGGTGGCGATGCGATGATCGTGTTCAGATTTGTGGTTGATCGACGACTTGGGGAGATCATCAGAGATGATCGGTGAAGGCTGCGTCGTGGGTGCATGTGCACAGGGCATTTGGGATGTGCTGATGAATGTTGGTTTTAGGTTTTTGGTCCCTCGCGTGAGTCTCGGGAAATTCGAGTTTCAACTCGAAGCAGAAAGGGTTTTGTCTCGAAGAAATTTAAGAGAGGCTCGAGTAATGTATTGTTCCAGGTTTTAAAATAAAACAAACCTGTTCTGTTTTGTTTTTAAAAGTTTTAAAAAGGAAAGTTTAAATATAAACTAAAAGCTAAACTAAGTTTAAACTTGGATTAAATCTGAATCTTAATAGATTGAATCTTGGTTTTTAAAATGATTTAAATTTTAAAATTTTTGTTTGGTTTTAAACTTTTAAGCATAAAAGCATATTGATTTAGAATTTAAACTGTAAGTTTTAAATTGTGAAATAGAAATTTAAAATAAGTTTAAATTCTAGATTTAAAATCTGGAAAGGTGGGTTGAGTTTTAGTTTTTAAAATAAATGGAAATTTTTAAATTTAAAATAATTTAAACAATTTGTTTTGTTTAAGTGTATTTTTAAATTGATTTGAAAATTTAAATTAAAATCGGGATTTAAATTCTTTAAACTAATTTATAAAGTGGATGCTTCTTTTAACATATGAGATAAAAAGGTTTTGAATTATTTTTTTAAAAAAAGAAAACCCTGTTTAAGTTAATTCGTATCTTAATTTTAAATGAAGTTTATATGGAATTTAAAGTAAATTTGAAAATAAACTGTTTTTAAATGCTTAATTAAGTAAAAAATGATTATCTTAGAGATAAATAAAATTTAATTATTTGGATTCATTAAATAATTAAGTTGGATAATTTATTATTTAATTAATGAATAATATAGAGGATTAATTAAATAATTAAGAGTTTTTAAATTGATTAATTAAAGTTTTAGGATTACTTAATTAAAGTTAATTAATCTGTATTTAGGGATTGTTAACTAAGTTTAATTAATGATTAAAGAATAATTAATCGAGTGCTATGGGATTTATTAAGTTGAAGTTAACAATTAATTAATTTAATAATTAGTAATTGATTAATTTGTAATTAATGATGGTTAATCTGGGTAAATTTCTTAATGATGAAATTAAAGAATTGTTAATAAAGGTCATTAACTTAAGATTATTTAACAATTAATTAATGTGATAAATTTTGATAATTAATTAAGATTAATTAATTAATAATAATCACTTGTAAAATTGTTTTTGTTTAATTACTTAATGGAAGTAATTAATGAATTAATTACTTAATGTAATTAATTAGGAATGTGATAGATTTAGATTAATTAATTAAGTTTAATTAATTTAAAACACTTGATGATTAATAAATAATTACTTAATGTAATTAATAGAAGTGTAATTACTTAAGGAAGTAGTTAACGGTAATTACTGGATGTAATTAAAGATGTTGATGATGAAAGTAATTTGGATTAAATTCCTATGAAATTAATCAGGGGATTAATTGAGATAATTAATTAAGGGTAATTAATTTTTGAAATAAAGTAATTAAGGATAGTTGATGGGATTAATCAAGGGATTAATTAGAAAATAAATTAAGGATTGATTTATTCAATGAAGTAATTAAGGGTAGTTAATTACTGGATGTTATTAATCAAGAGTGATTAATAATTAAGGTTAATAATTAATTAATGAGGTAATTAAAGGTTAATTACTATATTTGGTTAATGATAAATTAATTTGTGAAATTAATTTAAGGGATCAATAGAATGATATGGGAAGCCTTTGATTAATTGTTATCCCTAATATGTGTTCATGATGCTATGTGATAAGATATGTTTAATTTAAACTGTGATGATGTGGTTTTCTATTGATGATAAATTACTGTGACATCCTGTATTTAAAAGTTGAATCGTATTCACTTGGATAATTTAAGTTAAGATGACATTGGATTCGAAGAACCCGGAGTCGGGTATTAGTAAATACCCGAAACCACTTCGATTCTATATAAATTTGATATGTGAAATCAATAAGCTGATATGGAATGATTTAAGTAAATTGGACCATTTAATCTAAGTTTGGCAATTAGAAATTGATGTGTGAAATAAGTAATGTTTATTACAGCTTGTGAAGTTGTAAATTGATACAAGTTACCCGGGTTTATATAAGTTATATGCTTTTGTCATTCATGTTAGTTGGGTTTACTCACGCTGGTTTCCAGCCTGACCCGGGTGTTACTTTGATGTAATGCTCGGGTCAGACCGAGTATTACAGATTTTCAAGTAAGGACGTTATGGAGCTCAGGGGGCGAGCTGGATGGCTGGAACGTATGGAGTATTTTTCATTGTGATATATTATTGAATATATCTGTGACATGTTAAATTTTATCTGTCCAATGTTGTATAAAATCGTTGTAACTCTGATATATCGATGTAAATTGATGGATACAGTTTTCTTTGGTATAACTATTATTATTTTATATTATATTTTATCCGCCGCGAATGTGAGATTGTGTGTTTCTTTCTGTTCTTCTTCTATCTCTTTCTTCTTTTCTCTAACTATCTGGGAATTTCGGGATCGAAAATCCCGAGTCGTTACATACAATGTCGACACGAGTAAGTATCTGGGCTCCATACCAGAATACTACCTTTTTTCAGAAGGAATGGTCATACCCTAGGGGCGCTACCCTTGAAACCTTGTTGTATTCTTCCTGTTTCGACCATTGCGGGGTGTGAGGCTCAACGAAGTCTCGTCCACAAAGCTACACTTTTCACAAAAGCCATGCTTTGATCAACAAGTGATCAGCAGCACTTCGTATGTCACATTACCAAATTGGGAATGTGTCACTAGTAACCATCAACTACATAACCTCTGAGCTCGTACATCTCAGATAAGGGTGTTAAGCTAAGAGAATAAATCTCCGCCACCAAACAGAAATGTATTTGATAGAAACCGGTTTTACATCTCAAAGTGTAATGTCAGACACACATCCGTACAAGTCTGTTCCGGGTCCGAACAGAACCGAAGGCACTTCCAAAGAAGCCCTTGCAATCCGGATAATTTCTAATCACGTCCAGACTTTCCATCACAATGGGTGCTCAAATCTCTATACCGGGGCCATTCGGTGCAGACACATTCGACAGATCATCCTTTCGTTTTCGGAAGTATCCGGTCTTCACCGCCGGTCTTCAAATGCTATCCATATCGTCGTATCATTATTCGGAATGGGTTATATGACACAAAGGTCCTCTTTCGGCTAAATCGAATAACGAGCGCAATATTTAAAAACGTATGGATAATGGGATTTCAGTTAAGTCGCAACTTTAAAGCCCAAAACCTTTCATTTAAATGGTTAAAACAAATTACCATTTCAAATCTTTTAAACAAAAAGGGTTACTTCCAGAAACCTTTCAATGGTTTAAACAATTTCCAGACTTTAATCTTTTAAACAAAAGATTTATCTTTAAAATCCCCTTTTCTATTTAATACAAGGTTCATCAATCTTTTAACAAAGATTCATTGCTAGCCTTTCAAAACAATTCCATTTTAAATTGGATTAACTCATCCGGCTTTAAATCAAAGACTCATTTCATAGCTTTTAAAACAAATTTCAAAGATTCATTCATAACTTTTCAAAACAATTCCCGTTTCAAATCTTTTATATATATAAAAGATACACCATTTAGAATCTTCTTCGATTCTAAAACAAAGTTTAAAAATCTTTCTCAAAGATTCATTCATAGTTATTCAATCTTTAAATCAAAGGTTTAATAGTTTTCCAAACTCATTTCCAATTCATTGAATTCCATTTTCAAATATTGAATTCAAGCTCAAATCAAAATATTTCAAATTTCAAACTAAATCAAACTATTTAAAATAACTTTTATCTTCAAAAACTCCTTTTCAAATATCTTTCAAATTCAACCCAATTTCATTTTCAAAATCATCTGGATTCAAAATTCCAATTTTAAAACTATTTCAAAATATTAAATTCAATTATCCATGACTTAACTGATTTCCTCGTGAAATCCATATTTGTGTGTGCATAGTGTGGTCCAGGGGTTCTACACACAATAGTGCAACAACAATCATCACATCACAGATTTAAGCACAGCAATATCGATAAGCTATAACGCTTTATCTTCATTCACAGATCATAGATAAAATAAATTTATAAATAACAAAGGTTCATCATTGCAATTCGATGTGGGTTTCGGATAACCAACTGGAATTCGACTCCTTGTCGCATCGAATTTCAAATATCGTTTAACGGGTCGAGATGTTTTTCATATTCATTCAACGGTAGATTCATCATAAATAAACAGCTCAGCACAAACATTATATAGCATTACATCACATATCAACTATATCAATCCATTACCTAGTATTCAACAAATCAAACATTTACAATTAAGATAACTAAAGGGGTGGTTTTTAAATCTATCAACCACATAATTACTTTCATTAGTAATTAATTATCATTAACTACAACTGATTAAATCTTAATTACCTTTATTAACTAATCATTTCTAAATTAATTATCTAAATTAATTAATCCTTAATTGTAATAAATTAAATCTTAATTAATTACCTTAATTAATAAATTTTTAATTATTTATTTATTTAAATCTTAGTTATAATTAATTATTCTTGATTTAAGTACCTTAATTAATCGACCACATTTCTTTATTTTTCTTTAAAGTAATTAACTTTTAATAACCATAATTAATCTTTAATTATCCCTTAATAACCTAATCATCATTTAAATAAAATACTTGAAAAACATTTAAATTTGAAAACAACTAGAGGTTAAACAAGATAATTAGTCTAATACAATTTTTTTTAAACCAAAAACCAATTTTAAACATTTGACTTTAAATCTTGACCTTGTTTTATCAAATCTACTTTGGAAAACTTAATGAAATCTCTTTTGATCTAAATCCTTTTAAAACTTGAAGACTTTAAATCCAGGAAAACTCAAAAATAAAGAAAACCCGAGCCATTTCATGTTCTCCCCGAGTTTTCCCCGAGTTTTTTCCTTTTTGCTTCGAGTTTCCCGAAAAACAACCCGAGTTGAATCAAAATTTTCAAACTTAAAGTTCTATCTATTTTTCTTAGCGTATCGAAAACTCGCTCGGCTTGAAACTCAAGCCATCTTCATGTTTTCACGATAGTAACCCCGAGTTTTTTTCTCTTCCCCAACCCAACATCTTCCAGATGCACCAAAGTGCACTGTGCACATGCACCATCCACCGGCCCACCTCCGACCAATGTCGAGATCATCCACGAGTCATTCTTGACCTCCTCGACGAACCCAACAACGCAGAAACCCAGTACCACCATGGATTCGAAATTCAACCCAGACCTGTAGCCATTCCCATCAAAAATTCCCCTTCGCCGGTGATCTCGACCATAAGAACCTCTGCCACTCCACCTAGAGATGCGTCACCTTCCCACGATCCATCCCAAATTGGTCAGATCACTCCCGAAGCCACCATCACGACGCACGAGTTTAAATAAAACCTACAGACAAAATTGAAACTTAAACCCTAAATCAAACTAGCTCATTCTCCATCGCGATCTGAAAAAATTATCCACCATTTTTCTGATAACCACCAACCCCTCGCCCACCTTTATGTCAAATTACGTGGCCTAATTCGACGTTGATTGCCGGATCTTCGCCTAAATCTATCTAACGTTCATCTCCCAAATCCACACAACATACTAGGTTAAAAATCCTGAATTTCTTATCAAAAATCATGATTTACTAAGACGAATAAAATTATGAAATCAAAACTCAAATTTTTATCAATGAAATTTCTGAACAAAATGACTTGACTATGGTATTTTTTTTTCCAGTAAAACCCATTTACTTTATTGCTTAAAAATATTTTAGAAGGAAGATAATACAAATCCTAACTTATTTTATCCTGACCTCAAAGTCTCAAGTTGATCAAAAGGTGGGGTTTTGATTTTTTTTCATCTTTCAATCAGGTTTTGAAACCTGTTATGCTAAGAACAGAAACATGTTCTGTTTTCAAAATTTGCACAGGCACATATTTCTGCATATATATGAAGGTTTATTCTAATGCAAGTGATTTTCAACTTCACTTTAGTCATACAGTTGTATATCACAAAACAAACATTCAAATAAATCACATGCCAACCAATATAAAGGAAAGGGGTTAAGAGTTTTCTCACTGTTATGTGAAGAATAGAGGAATGGACTTGTTTTGATATCCTGCTTTCAAGTTGAATAGTTTTTGGATTTGAGGCAACTGTTGTTTCCAGTGTTGAAGAATTCAACTTGCATTGATTTTCAGGGCTTTAACTCGAATCCATTTTTATTTGCTTCGGGCTGAAAAATCTTGCCTTTCATCTGCTTTCAGGTTTGAAACTTGATTGATAATGTTCAATTCTTATTTCCAGGTTTGTAATTTGAAAACAAGCTTTTGACCTGAATTGTTTTACCCACTCTCTGATTTTGATTTTGCTTGAGCTCTGATTTTTACTTGATTACAACTGAAACCATGCATTACATTTGAGTTGAACAATCATTGAAAACATTGCTTTGTTGTTGATATTTGTTTTGATCGAATCTGTTTACTTCAGATTTGAAGACTTTGTTTTCTTTTTTTTCAGTTTGTTTTCAGTTTTCTTTGTTTTCCAGGTTTGAATTTTTTTACAGATTTCTATTCTAAAAATTCTAAATCAAAAGAAATTTCATTTTATTGCCACTTGTCTCTTATCATTTACACTTGTAATTTTTAAATATACACTTGTATTAATGCTTACACATGTTATTTTTTTGTATATTTATGTTTAAGTCCTTAAATTCAATTAATCTTAAAATTTTAGTTAAACCCTTGTGCATTTATAATTTATATCTTAACATATGTTTATAATCTTTTTATTTAAACCCTTATCCAATTAAATTTACATATGTAAATGTTTCATATTTTAAATTCAAAAATATAAAAACTATATTCATTCATTTTTAAAAGAAATGGTGTTTTAACTTCTTTTATCAAATGTATATTCAACTTTAGAATTTTTATTAATTCTTGTTTCACATTATTCATACATTGTTCAACTATCAACACTTATACATTCTTAAAGAAAAATGTTTTGAAACTAAATTGTACTTTAATTATTGATCATATATATATATATATATATTTTAAACTTTCTATTAATTCTTTTATACATATACACCTTATCAAATTTTAGATCTAAATTTAAAATTTTATTTTCAATTTATTTTATAAAACACATGTTTACAATCTAGTTCAAACAAATTTAAAAGAAGGTATGTAAACTTCTTAATTTAATCCTTATTGATTTTCAAGAGATATGTATATTAAATAATATGAAATTTAGTTTTTAAACAACTCTTACTATATTAATTTAAAAATATAACTTTCCAACATATTATATATTAAAATTAGAAAACAATTTTATTCATCTCAAAACTCAGAGTATTCAAATCAATATTCAAATTAATAAATACTTATATTATTTTACCAATAATATCAAATCCAAAATTCTATTTAAACTACATATTTTTATTTGTTTTGAAATTTTCATATTATAAAACAAAAAATTTCATACTTAAATTCCAAAAATTAAATAAATTGTCAAATTAAACTTATTTAAAATTCGAGAATGTTACAAATGCGTTGATCGTTTCGGAGAGACTGGGATCGGGATTAATTTCTCGAAAACCACTTCCATTCGGTTTGTACGTTTTCATGGGTAAAACGAGTTAGGAGCCGAAGATGGAGCAGTGAAGTGCAAGGGCTAGTCGCTACTAATCCTGAGGTATTTCCAAAATGGATGTAGTAGGATTAGTGCCTTCGGTTCCGTTCAAACCCGGGACGGACTTCTATGGACGGATGCTTACGGAACATCGTCAGGTGGGCGATGGGCATTCTAAGTGAAACGTTCTAAAAGGTAATGCTAAGCCTCAAGCCTCATCAACCGGGAATGACTGAAAATCAGGGGTTATGCAGCAAGGCTAGTTGGGTAGCATCCATTTCAGGGTGAGGTCATCCATGTCTAGATGTCCCTTTTTATTCGGCTTAGTGGTGCGGTTGATGATCTCAACCATGGGGTGATCTTACTCGGGATTATCCAGTAAGGGGTAGTCCCGGCCTTGTGTTGCAGGGGATCGGGAGTGGTCCTCAGTACACTGATCTAGACCAGATACTGTGACAGGTGATACCCCAGTGCCTAGTCATTAGTTGGAAATCCATTCTCCCCACGCGTCTTTTACTAGTTTTGTTTGTATTACCCACGATTGTGGCTAGTAGCTGGAATTTAATAGATGTAACAATTTCGGCTATTTTACAAGTATTTGTATATATACCCTATTATAATATCAGAGGATTTGTATAAAAAGTGTTTTAGCTATCATAAGGTAAAAACCCGACATGTTTATTTGTGGCGTGGTCTTACGAGATGCTTTTGTTTTCAAAAGAATTTTTGAAACTTTAATAATCAATTTGGGTGTATTATTATTAGTTGGTATTCCAGACTGACACCGGTGTTATTTCATTATAATGCTCAGGTCAGACCGAGTATTATATTTTCAGGATAGGATGCTTTGGAGCAGGAGAGGAGCTGGAGTCCGAGACGTATTATCCGTACTTGTTTATATCCGCTGCTGTGATTGTTGATGTTGTCAGACTGGTAATTGTTGTTTGTTTGTAATACTCTGATGATATATTGTATAAAACAGATATAGTTTTCATTTTGTATAAAGAGCTGATATTATATATTATATTTTATTCCGCTGCGATTGTGAGATTCTGATATTGTTTAGTTTCTTCTTTCTTCTATCTCCTTTCCTTTCCCTTAACAATCTGTCTTTTTCCGGCACTTGATCGTCGGCTGTAACGACCCGTAAATTTTCGATAATTAAAATAGCTAATTTAATAAGTTTTCGTGATTTTAGTGTTAGAAAAAAAAATTATAAGTCGTTTGGAATAATAATAAATGGAATGAATTGCGACAACAATTATCCAAGTAATGAAAAATAAATGCTACTTAGTGAATGCCTTTGAAATCAATAGATGAATAGGATAATAAATGTTGAAATTCATTGGGTATAATAGAGTAATTGATTGATAAGTAAAATCTATTTAAAATCAAATATTGAATATTGAACCGGTAAAATTTTTAAATTAAATATTTGGAAATTATTCAATAATTTAATAATGGGAATTAAATAACCGTATAATGGAAATAGTTGTTCTATAATTTTAATTCGTTTCAAAAGTTAAATTTTATAAGTTCATTTTGAATATTTCAAAAGATAGTGATTTAAGAATAATCAAATTTGTTAAATTTAATATTACGAATGTTTGAATAAATTAAATTCCGAATTTGATATGATTAATTTGATATTGAAATTTAATATACGAAAATAGAGTGAATAATTGAAATTTGATTTAATATGATTCAAATTGGTTTCCAAAGTGAATGTAAGTTATATTTGGATTTTAATAGAGTTAATAAGATAAAAATTGGAATTTATTGGATAAATTGAATAATGGGTTTAGTATGATTAAAAATGATTTTTAAAATTTTATTTTATCATATGAAAGTTAGAATGATGTTGTAGAACTTTTAAAATCGAATTAAAAGTAAATTTGTGAAAATTGAATATTTTAATATTTAATTATCGACTGGAAAATAGCCAATTTTTGAACAGTCTCGGAATTGGACGAAACAAGTTCCATTAGATCCGTAATAGTTAGTTATTATCGGATTTCAATTTTCGTAGCAATCGGAGTTGTCGTTTGACCGTGGCAGCTCGAAACGCGTTGAAATTGTTTTAATATTAATTTGGCGAGTTAAAATAGTCATTTTTCAAACGGTCTCGGATTTCGATGAAACTAGTTTCATTGGATCCGTAATGTGATATTATTGTAAGGTTTCAAATTTCGTGTCAATCGGATTTACCGTTTGTCCGGGGCAAGCCAAAACGCATAGAAAATCGTTTAATCGGTTTAATTTAAAATTTATCGTTTATTTCCGTAACTCTCACATATGATCGAATTAGGCCTTGAAACTAGTTCCATTGCGTCCGGAATGGGGGTAAAACCTTATAAACGCCTGGCGGCACGTCTCGATTGGAGTTCGGATGATTTTGGACCTACCTATATAAATACGCACGCAAACCGAGGCAGTTTTATTATTATTTTAATCCAGAAACCCTAATTGACTTCAGCCCTAGCCGCCATTTCCTGAATCAATGGCCACGAAATTCGAAACTTCTTCCTCATTTTCCTCTCAATCTACAAACAATTAGCAAAAGTCGTCAACTACAAAGTTGTAGAGCACGATGAAAGCTTCAAATCCATACGGAGATGATCGAAAACGGAGCCACGGATCAACGGGAAATCACGTTCAAAGCTGCTGCGTTTTTCACGTTTTTCGAGGCGAGATGAGGGGCCGAGCTTCGAGCTGCTCCAGGCGTTGGTGGCTCTGGTGATAGGCTTCGGGATGGCGCTTCCTGATCGACTTCTGGACGCTCGTGGTGGCCGCGATTTGGAGCCCTAGTTTGGCTTGGATGGGTTCTTAGTCGCGTGTGTTCCTGGAGCAAGTAACGTGAACGTGAGGAAGAAGAGGGGTGCGGCCCAGATCTGCTATGCAGGAAATCAACGGTGATGATTGGGTGGGTTTTAAAAATTTAATTAAGCTGTAATTAATTTATATAAAATTCGTGTTAACTTTAAACCATCATAACTTTTTCATACGAGGTCGAAAACGCACGAAACTTTTTGCGTTGGAATCGTATCGACGAGGACTACGCAATGGAACTGGATTGGAATCATTTGGAGCTAGAGAAAATTTTGAGTTAAATCGAACGTCGTTCGATTTGATTTAAAATCGTAAAATCAAGGTGAGTGTTTTATAACGCTCACAACGTACTAAATATCTTTATGCTAGTTAAATTTGTCATTATGTAGTGTTATGATTTTATTTGTCGTTGTTTGATAAAAATTTAATGGCCATATAGATTGTCATTCGAATTAATCGTTGAAGTTTAAATTTGACAGTTAAATTGAAATTGAAATTGAATTGCAATTTAATCACCCGACATCGATAACTATGAAATTGCCTTGAATTGTATTGCCTATTGGACGATGTATTTCGATGGATGTTATTGGTTGATGTTTGAATGTTTGGATGTTTATTTGCTTATATATATCCTGTTATGCATACATATGATACTGTGATTTAATTTAAGTAATATATGCTCATCCCTGACATTTAATTGAAATAAATAATTACTTGGCCATAGGATAGAAAATTATATACGGACACCGAATTGGCTAAATTAATAACTTTAAAATAGTCGATTTGAAATTTATTTATTTGTTTTGTTTAAAAGTTATAAATAGACATAAATTTATAGAAATCGAATTTATCGAAATTTGGGTTTGGAATGTTGAAATAAATTTGGTTAAAAGAAATTGTTAAATAATATAAGTCGAGACTTTGAAATTTAAAAATTGGGATTTGATTTAAATTCGAAAATTGATTTGTTTAAAGATTTAACCTTAATTCGGGCTTTGAATATTACTATGTAAAAGCGATATAAAATGATATTTGAAATGGATTTGATTTTTAAAGCGAACATGATATTTTGATATCAATTATGAATCGATTTGAAATGTAAAAGAGCCAACGGTGTAATAATACGTAGTTATTAAAGAGACCGGGATCGGATATGGACATACTCTCTGTCGATACCGAAAACCACTTTAATAACTATTATACGCGGAGTGATGATCCAGAATGAAGTGGATGGTTTGGTGAACGCGTTGACTGAAGAAAGAGAACGATTATTGGATGACCCCTGACATGACTAAAACAGGAGCCGCGCCGGGCCATTGAGGTTCGCCACCTCTAGCGGACACACTTCTTCGATACCATATCTATTACATTTGTGATGCGATTTGGGTGCACCCCTTGATTTGGGAGTGTTGTTTCGCGGTGTTGGGGTAGCTGCTGGCTATGCCCAACATCAGTCCGGATCACGCAACTACTAGTATCCTAGTTGGTATCGCCTCATGTACCTTGTCATACTGATTATCCTATTCGCGACCACTACGTTTTGATTTGTACCTTGAGTATATGGATTGCCCTCTGGTGACTTCCGGTTTTGGGGAAACTACGGTCTTGTATATGCTTTTGGGAATATAAAATGTGTTAAGGGGGATTATGGTAATGCCTTAACGCTATTTTGATACTTTATATTACTGATAGACATTATCTACTTAGCGTATATTACTACATAGTATATAGTTTCACGGATCCTTGAGAGATGGAAAATCCCGTAACATCTCTTAAGTTATTGCACGCACGTTGACACTGGATAGGAGATGTCAAACCCCGTAAACATCTCCGACGCCGTTACACTCATATTTATTTACGATTGACTTAACTTACATGAGGATATTTAGTCCTGACTCGAGTGTTTGTCTTTTCATTACGCTCGGGTCAGTCCTGAGTTTTCAGTTTAGGTTGAAGATCATTTCCTTGGAGGACGGAGACGAAGATTTGGTATATTATCTACTACTATTATATTCATTCCATTCCGCTGTATTGTTGTATGATATTTGCTGTGTATGTAACTCTGATAAATGTTGTATAATAATAATCAAATGTATTCATTTCAAATGTATTCATTTAATTAACAGCTTCATGAACTGTTATTTTATTATTATACTTTAGCCTTCCGCTGTGAGATTCTGTGTTGTTTCATTTCCTTTATTTCCCTTCCTTTTCTTTTCTTAATTACCCCAATAACTATCTGCCCTTTTAATGGTTTGTAATCGACATGTGTATTTGATCGTCGGTTTAAACTGTCCAAAAAGGCGGGTCGTTACAGTTGGTATCAGAGCTTTGGTTTAGCGATAAACCTTGGCTCTAGTGGGGAATAACTCATTGAAATAGAGGTAAACTATATGAATGAGTTGAGTGTATATGAGAGAGCGTACTTGTTATTTGATATAAAATGGTTTTATATTGTGTTAATTTGTTCCGTTGAGTATTTATGAATTCTGGTTAATACTTGGGACGCCAAGGCGTCAATAGGAATTTCTAAACACTCGAATAGGACAAACCAACACAATATCGTTTTGGAATATATTTTTATATAAAGAATTATTTGAATATTTATTCATTTTGATTGAATTGATTGTTAGGAGATGATAATATTAGATTATTATCGTTATTGTTTGATCAGTCAATATTTACAACAATTGATTAAATAACAATGGATTTAGGAAAATGAAATCTTGTAAACACAATTGATAATGAATATAAATGAATTTTAACTTGGATTTGGGAATTTAAATTCCGGTGCTTGAAATTGACTTACAAGAATATGAAAAACATAATATGAGTATTATATGATAGTATAATTGAGTTGAAATTGTTTTCGAAGGATTTTTTTTATGATAAGTGTTATATTCCCTTCTCTTGACGCTAGAAAATGATTTCGATGATGTGTGCACGCATCATTGGCGTTTATTTTCGAGAGTCCGAGTGGGGGAGACCACTTAATAGTTTGTCTAAACCTTGTTTTGACTCAAATTTTATTTTGTTTTGCATTCTCTATAGTATGATTTGATATATAAATTATATAAGTATATATTATTTCAAACCTTGATTTGAAATGAAACCGGGATTGGAATTCTTAAGTTCTTTAATAATTAATGATTTATTTTTTATGATTGAAATGAATTTAGACTTGAATCATTAAGGAACTTCTGAATTGTGAAATGAGAAATGAACCTAAGAGCTAAGTGAAAATATCAATTGAAGTAGAAATCCTTAGAATTAGGAAATTATGAACTTAAAATAAAAGTGAAACTGTAAAACTCGCATAGTATTAATTTCATTCTATAGCATGGATATAACTTACCAAAATATTTAAGAAGTTCAAAAAAAATGTTATATGAATTGTTAATTGGATAATATACAAGTATAGGTTTGAATAATGAAATATGCATTTAATTAATGGTTTGCAAATATAAATAAAATTGTTAGTAAATAATTGGAATTTAAATTAACATTTAAAGGTGATTCACAATTATGTTAATATAAAATGAAAATACTATATGTGAATGTAAATGTGAAATTAAATTATAGTGAAATTTAAGTAATGACTTAAGAATTGATAAATTGAAAATTCAACTTTAAATGAAAAGAAGTTGTATGTTGTTTAACTACATTCTATTTTCATAACTATAACTTACCAAATACTTAAAGGGTTTAAAATGCTAATAAGGATAAGTAGAGAAATAATATACCAGCGTGAGAGTGAAAAATAAAATGTAAAGATCTATTGATAGTTGTAAATATAAAAGAAATTTAAGCTGTAAAATGAATGATACATGTATAAGTAAATGAATAAAATTTAAACTTAATGAAATATAAAATTGGTAAATGGAAACTAATTAAATTTGAGTATAACTAAATGTCAATAAACTTGGAAGTGTATGAAATTAAAATTGACTTGGAAATGTATAATTGATTTAGTGTAGATTCTGGATGGTTGTTAATGTTTGATATGCATTGGTTGTTAGATGGATGATAATTGATTAAGTAGAATTCATTAGTGTTAATGGAATTGAATAAACGGAATAAAATTTTAAATAATTAAATTCAAATTGGGAACAAATTGACTTGAATTAAAATTGTGAATGAAACAAACTTGAATAAATCGAAAACAAATTGAATGTAAACCTATTGCATGGATGAATAAGAAAATAAATGACTTTGTGTTTATGATTGATTTTTTTAGAAAATTTGAAATTTTGATGGTTTGCACTTTGAAATAATAAAAGCAAATTTTTGGGAAAATTCAAATTTGTCCAATATATGCTGAAACGAAAACAACCATAACTTTTAAATGGCTGAACGGAATTCGACGATCTTGGACTTTTCGAAAAGCTCAAAAACTGTAGCACAAATTTTGTTTAGATAACTTGAGAAAATTCCTTCGTCTACTAGGTTAAAAACTTGAATGTTACTCGCTGTCCTGTGTAAAAATAAGTAAAATCTGTAGTATACACCCTTAGTATTTTTGACATATCTTTTGACTGGTTTATCGGATTTTGGTGATCTTATACTTTCTGAAAAGATAAGAACTTAAGCTAAAACTTTTGTTTTAAGTGTTTTGTGTTTTGATATTGTTTAGAAGGTCGAAAACGTGGGTGAACGTCGCTGACCTGCGCAATTCATTGCCCAGGCTGAGACGTATCCTCTAAGTAAAACGGCCATAACTTTTGAACGGATGGTCCAAATTCGATGATTTTGGACATTCCGGAAAGCCTGAAATGAATAAAACAAATTTTGTTTAGATTATGTTGTCAAATTTTATCGTTTAGATGACCTAAAACTAAGATTTGTTTGCTGTCCTGAAATCTGAAATCTCAGTTTTGAAGCTAAATATGTTATGTATATGTTGTGTAGGCTAAGTATATCTATCTATCTTTATATGCATGGTTCTAACATAGTTGTTGAGCATTTTAGTAGGTGGCAAAGGGGTTGCGCTTCGTTGTGGAGCTCGCTTCTACGCTAAACGCATAATGTAAGTAAAATGCTAATAAATGCTAAATAAAAGGTACGCTTACGGTTTTATATGATATTGGTGATATTTATATGTTGTTTCCCCACATATGGGATGCCTCATCATTGAGATGAGATGTATATTTGTGATATATATGCTATTATATTTTTTCCGATCGAGCCGCGCAAAGGAGACTCTGCCGAAATTTTCCGTGAATCCGGGTGTTAGAAATTTTTCAAGTTTTTAAATTTTATAACTTGTTTTGAGTACTAACTTTTAAAGTTAGGAAGCCGTTCGGAGTAACTTAGTGAAAGCGTAGTTATGACTTTATAAATGGAATTTCATTGTTTATAAGTGGATAATTTTGAATAAAATATATCAAATGTTGAATTCTTTACTTAGTTCCTTTCTCTTCTTTTTCCTTTTCGGGGACGAAAAGTTTTGAGTGGGGGAGAGTGTAACGACCCGTAAATTTTCGATAATTAAAATAGCTAATTTAATAAGTTTTCGTGATTTTAGTGTTAGAAAAAAAATTATAAGTCGTTTGGAATAATAATAAATGGAATGAATTGCGACAACAATTATCCAAGTAATGAAAAATAAATGCTACTTAGTGAATGCCTTTGAAATCAATAGATGAATAGGATAATAAATGTTGAAATTCATTGGGTATAATAGAGTAATTGATTGATAAGTAAAATCTATTTAAAATCAAATATTGAATATTGAACCGGTAAAAATTTTAAATTAAATATTTGGAAATTATTCAATAATTTAATAATGGGAATTAAATAACCGTATAATGGAAATAGTTGTTCTATAATTTTAATTCGTTTCAAAAGTTAAATTTTATAAGTTCATTTTGAATATTTCAAAAGATAGTGATTTAAGAATAATCAAATTTGTTAAATTTAATATTACGAATGTTTGAATAAATTAAATTCCGAATTTGATATGATTAATTTAATATTGAAATTTAATATATGAAAATAGAGTGAATAATTGAAATTTGATTTAATATGATTCAAATTGATTTCCAAAGTGAATGTAAGTTATATTTGGATTTTAATAGAGTTAATAAGATAAAAATTGGAATTTATTGGATAAATTGAATAATGGGTTTAGTATGATTAAAAATGATTTGTAAAATTTTATTTTATCATATGAAAGTTAGAATGATGTTGTAGAACTTTTAAAATCGAATTAAAAGTAAATTTGTGAAAATTGAATATTTTAATATTTAATTATCGACTGGAAAATAGCCAATTTTTGAACAGTCTCAGAATTGGATGAAACAAGTTCCATTGGATCCGTAATAGTTAGTTATTATCGGATTTCAATTTTCGTAGCAATCGGAGTTGTCGTTTGACCGTGGCAGCTCGAAACGCGTTGAAATTGTTTTAATATTAATTTGGCGAGTTAAAATAGTCATTTTTCAAACGGTCTCGGATTTCGATGAAACTAGTTTCATTGGATCCGTAATGTGATATTATTGTAAGGTTTCAAATTTCGTGTCAATCGGATTTACCGTTTGTCCGGGGCAAGCCAAAACGCATAGAAAATCGTTTAATCGGTTTAATTTAAAATTTATCGTTTATTTCCGTAACTCTCACATATGATCGAATTAGGCCTTGAAACTAGTTCCATTGCGTCCGGAATGGGGGTAAAACCTTATAAACGCCTGGCGGCACGTCTCGATTGGAGTTCGGATGATTTTGGACCTACCTATGTAAATACGCACGCAAACCGAGGCAGTTTTATTATTATTTTAATCCAGAAACCCTAATTGACTTCAGCCCTAGCCGCCATTTCCTGAATCAATGGCCACGAAATTCGAAACTTCTTCCTCATTTTCCTCTCAATCTACAAACAATTAGCAAAAGTCGTCAACTACAAAGTTGTAGAGCACGATGAAAGCTTCAAATCCATACGGAGATGATCGAAAACGGAGCCACGGATCAACGGGAAATCACGTTCAAAGCTGCTGCGTTTTTCACGTTTTTCGAGGCGAGATGAGGGGCCGAGCTTCGAGCTGCTCCAGGCGTTGGTGGCTCTGGTGATAGGCTTCGGGATGGCGCTTCCTGATCGACTTCTGGACGCTCGTGGTGGCCGCGATTTGGAGCCCTAGTTTGGCTTGGATGGGTTCTTAGTCGCGTGTGTTCCTGGAGCAAGTAACGTGAACGTGAGGAAGAAGAGGGGTGCGGCCCAGATCTGCTATGCAGGAAATCAACGGTGATGATTGGGTGGGTTTTAAAAATTTAATTAAGCTGTAATTAATTTATATAAAATTCGTGTTAACTTTAAACCATCATAACTTTTTCATACGAGGTCGAAAACGCACGAAACTTTTTGCGTTGGAATCGTATCGACGAGGACTACGCAATGGAACTGGATTGGAATCATTTGGAGCTAGAGAAAATTTTGAGTTAAATCGAACGTCGTTCGATTTGATTTAAAATCGTAAAATCAAGGTGAGTGTTTTATAACGCTCACAACGTACTAAATATCTTTATGCTAGTTAAATTTGTCATTATGTAGTGTTATGATTTTATTTGTCGTTGTTTGATAAAAATTTAATGGCCATATAGATTGTCATTCGAATTAATCGTTGAAGTTTAAATTTGACAGTTAAATTGAAATTGAAATTGAATTGCAATTTAATCACCCGACATCGATAACTATGAAATTGCCTTGAATTGTATTGCCTATTGGACGATGTATTTCGATGGATGTTATTGGTTGATGTTTGAATGTTTGGATGTTTATTTGCTTATATATATCCTGTTATGCATACATATGATACTGTGATTTAATTTAAGTAATATATGCTCATCCCTGACATTTAATTGAAATAAATAATTACTTGGCCATAGGATAGAAAATTATATACGGACACCGAATTGGCTAAATTAATAACTTTAAAATCGTCGATTTGAAATTTATTTATTTGTTTTGTTTAAAAGTTATAAATAGACATAAATTTATAGAAATCGAATTTATCGAAATTTGGGTTTGGAATGTTGAAATAAATTTGGTTAAAAGAAATTGTTAAATAATATAAGTCGAGACTTTAAAATTTAAAAATTGGGATTTGATTTAAATTCGAAAATTGATTTGTTTAAAGATTTAACCTTAATTCGGGCTTTGAATATTACTATGTCAAAGCGATATAAAATGATATTTGAAATGGATTTGATTTTTAAAGCGAACATGATATTTTGATATCAATTATGAATCGATTTGAAATGTAAAAGAGCCAACGGTGTAATAATACGTAGTTATTAAAGAGACCGGGATCAGATATGGACATACTCTCTGTCGATACCGAAAACCACTTTAATAACTATTATACGCGGAGTGATGATCCAGAATGAAGTGGATGGTTTGGTGAACGCGTTGACTGAAGAAAGAGAACGATTATTGGATGACCCCTGACATGACTAAAACAGGAGCCGCGCCGGGCCATTGAGGTTCGCCACCTCTAGCGGACACACTTCTTCGATACCATATCTATTACATTTGTGATGCGATTTGGGTGCACCCCTTGATTTGGGAGTGTTGTTTCGCGGTGTTGGGGTAGCTGCTGGCTATGCCCAACATCAGTCCGGATCACGCAACTACTAGTATCCTAGTTGGTATCGCCTCATGTACCTTGTCATACTGATTATCCTATTCGCGACCACTACGTTTTGATTTGTACCTTGAGTATATGGATTGCCCTCTGGTGACTTCCGGTTTTGGGGAAACTACGGTCTTGTATATGCTTTTGGGAATATAAAATGTGTTAAGGGGGATTATGGTAACGCCTTAACGCTATTTTGATACTTTATATTACTGATAGACATTATCTACTTAGCGTATATTACTACATAGTATATAGTTTCACGGATCCTTGAGAGATGGAAAATCCCGTAACATCTCTTAAGTTATTGCACGCACGTTGACACTGGATAGGAGATGTCAAACCCCGTAAACATCTCCGACGCCGTTACACTCATATTTATTTACGATTGACTTAACTTACATGAGGATATTTAGTCCTGACTCGAGTGTTTGTCTTTTCATTACGCTCGGGTCAGTCCTGAGTTTTCAGTTTAGGTTGAAGATCATTTCCTTGGAGGACGGAGACGAAGATTTGGTATATTATCTACTACTATTATATTCATTCCATTCCGCTGTATTGTTGTATGATATTTGCTGTGTATGTAACTCTGATAAATGTTGTATAATAATAATCAAATGTATTCATTTCAAATGTATTCATTTAATTAACAGCTTCATGAACTGTTATTTTATTATTATACTTTAGCCTTCCGCTGTGAGATTCTGTGTTGTTTCATTTCCTTTATTTCCCTTCCTTTTCTTTTCTTAATTACCCCAATAACTATCTGCCCTTTTAATGGTTTGGAATCGACATGTGTATTTGATCGTCGGTTTAAACTGTCCAAAAAGGCGGGTCGTTACATCGGCATATTATATTGTGGAGTATTTTGTGTCGATTTTCGAGGTCGAGAAGGGCGGGCCGTCACACTTGGTATCAAAGCTTAGATTGGCGACAACCGAGGCTTTGGTGGGGAAATTACTCATTAAACAGAGTCAATAGTACTCTATAATAGCTGAGTGTATTAATAGATATGAGAGCGTACTTGTTATTGAATATAAAATTGTTTTTATACTGTGTTGATTTATCGGTTGAGTGTTTATGAATTCTGGTCGGTACGGGAAGTACAACCATATCGATACGGGTTCCTAAACTCTTAAACAAGATAAACCGACATAGTATTGTTTTTAAAGAGGGTAAATGAAATAATTTTACCCAAAATTATAGTTTGATATAAAAGAAATAAATTTTCTGAAATTATTATATATATCTATGGATGATTGGTTGTTAATACTATAATCAAATAAGAATCTAAAATTTAATCAAAAATTTGAAATGCTTACAATCAAATAAAATTCTGTGAGTATAAATTATACAAAACAAGAATAACTAAATTTGAATTAAACCAGAATTTAAATCCCGGAAATTTTGAAAAGGATTTTAAATGTATTGAAAACAAAATTTGGAAATTTAAAATCTTGGGAATGTTTGGGAATGTTTTCCAAAGTATTTGAAGGCAACGATGGAGTATTATTTTGGGAAGTATTTTTGAATAGGAATTGTTTTGAAAGGAATTTGGGAAAGTAAGGAAGCACTGAACTCACTTCAGTCGCTGGAAAATAATCCTGATGATGATGATGGCCACATCATTAGAATTCATTTTCGAGTTTCTAAAGTGATGGATTGCTACCATGTTGAGTGATTATGATATTTGTTGGACTTGTTTGAGATACAAGTGATTTTAGAAATTTCAAAAGGGGAAAATTGTTTTGGTACAACCAAGTTGTTTTGAAAATCTGGAGATTTGATTTGGTGTACCAAGTAGGTATGAGTGGATTATTATTTCAAAATGGTTTGAAATAAAACCGGGTAACTGGAAAATTCTATTTAGATAATGTGTAAAGTTAAAATGAATCAACTATTGAACTTATTAAGTGAAGTTGATATTAATAAGAAATAAATGAAAATTATTAATCCTGGATTTAAAATTTAACTTAAGTAAATAGTAGTGAATAAAATATATTTGCTTTTAACTCAGGATAAGTTAAATATAAATTGAAATTGAGATCGAATTAAAGTGGATAAAGTTGAAATATAAAATGACTTTGTAATTGTGGGTCATTGTGTAATAAATTGTACCCATAAGCTATTAAGTGTTATACCTATAATCTGAAATTGTGGATTTAAAATTTGCAAAGAATTAAATTGAAAGAAATTTGTATCCTTAGGAATTCAGTGATATATATATATATATATATATATATATATATAATTTGAAATTGTGATTATAAGATGTAAATGGATTAAAATGAACAATATAAGCTTTCAAATAAATGAGTTGGTGAACTTAAGAATAGAAAAACAGAGTGTAAACCCAAGTAAAATGGAATCATAATCACAATGGAAAATAGTTGAATGGTATGGTAGATTCAAAATTTAAATCCTAAATGAAATGTAAATTGAAATAAGGGGAAGAAAATATAAAAGATAAAAGGTAAAGTGAGATATAAAAGATGTCAATGAACTTAAGTTAGTAAATAAGTTTTGAACTTGTATATGGAGAACTAAAATTGGATTGAACTGGATTTAACTTCGATTAAATGGAATTGAGTTGAATTTGGAGTTAATTAAAATCAAAATTCAATTGTGTTATGAATAAAAATGAATGGAATTAAATTCTTATTTAAGATAGTAAAGGGAATGGTATGAATTCAAGTTGGCTAAATAAACTTAGCTGGACTTGAATTAAATTTGGGAAAAGAATTGAATTAAATAGAATTTAAATTAAGAATGATATTGAATGAATTAAATTTCCACTCAACTAAATTCATAAAGGATTGTTTAGAAATGAAATTACTGTAAGCTAAATTAAATGGAAATTGTATGGGATTGAATAAAAAAAAATTAAAATGTATATGGTCCAAAATGCAAGTAAAATTCAGTTTGGGTATAAGATAATTGAAAGTGGTCATATTATTAATAAAATTCAGAATGAATCGAGGAGATGAATTAAAATTTAAAATGGATTGGATAAGTAAACAAATCGAATTAAAATTTGTAAATGAATTGGAATTTGATTGGATGAAAATCAAATTAAAATAAAAATGATATAAGAAGAAATGGAAATATTGTGAAATTGAAAGAACTTAGGCAAATTAGAAAATGATTGTGGTCGAGCTTTATATGTGGTCTTGGATAAATTTGTTTAGATAATAAAATTTAAAAGCAAGTGAAAGAATTTTAATTAATTATTGTTGTGAGATAAGAATGTATGAATTAAATAATACGGAATGGAATGATATTAATATAAACTTAAGTTAGATGATGAACTTGAAGTGAGAATAAGGATTTGATTTAAAAATTTCAATAAAATAGGAATATTTGGGATTGTGAAAAATTTCGAGTGGGATAAAATTTATATAAATTTAAATCGGAATTAATTTTAAATGGTTATAAGCTCAAGTGATGGTTACTTGCATGAATAACATTAGAATTTGCATAGACATTGGTCGTTTTGTTGTAAACAGAAATTGAATTGGTTTAAAGAAGCAAATGAAATTGGTTTTTAAATCAATTGGAATGGATTGAGATCTCATTAAGTGGACTTGTATATAAATGCAAACGAATCATAAAAGAGATGCGAATGAATCAAATTGAAAATAAAATTGATTGCCCATCAATTGGAAATTGAATAGGAGTAAATTTATGTAAATAAGGCTTATAAACCAATTTGATGTGAATATGAGCTTAACTGGTACAAAGATGAATTGGTCGTGTTAAATATGACTTATATGTAGTAAACTTATATGTGAATTATTAGTGTGGAACAAAGTGAAGTTTGGATTTGTAAAGAGGATTAAAATGGTGTTGAACCTTGTGATTTCTTATCAAATATGATTAGCATGTAGGATTATGGAAATGGGTTGTTTAGGTTTTGAAATTGATGTGCTGGTTAAGATTAATGAACAGAATGTTGTTAAATTCTTATAATATTGGAAACTGATGTGTTTGTTTGAGTAAGTACATGTACGGGAGGCAATAGATAGAGTTGGAGTGCGTATATGCAATATTATTTAGCTACTTGCTTTAAAAATGCTAATAAAAGGTACGCCTACGCAATAAAAATAGGAAATATGAACTGTTTTTGGTTTTTCGACCGTATGGGTCGATGTATATATATTTATATCTATCGTGATATTGCAAAAGCTGCTCCGTACAAGCGAGACTCTGCCAAAATTTTTTGGAAATTTTAGGAGTTGGAAAATTTTTGAATTTTTTTTTGAAACGTTTCGTTAACGACAAATTGATTTCAAATTAAAATTAAAATTAAAGGATTTTGGAATAGGAACCGAAACTAGCAGTTTGATCTGAAACTAACAGAGGTAGGCAAGGTGAATTTAAGATTTTCACTAAGTGGGTTTTGCTATTGGGTTTGGAACATTCTTTCTCCCTTAGCAAATTTCAGGGACGAAATTTTTATAAGGGGGGAGGAATGTAACGACCTGAAATTTTGGGTCGCTAGATGTGAACATTTAATTCATTTTAAATGTTGAAAATGTATTATAATTTGAATTTTGAAATAAAAATATTGTTGTTAAATTAAGAAAATTGGTTAAAATTTCAAATATGGAAATTTAATTGAAATTTGAATAATAGTAATTTAATATTAGAATTGGGATAATTGGTGATTCTGAGTGTAAATAGATATAAAAATAGATTCTAAAATTTATTTTAAGTCTATTTGGATTTGAATTATAATATTGGATTGTTGGATGGAACTAACAGTCGATAAATAAAATTTGGAATTTTATATTAATTTAATTTTGGAATTTAATAATATAATAATGTGAATAATCAGATTTTGATTTAAACTGAATCAGAATGATTTCTAATGTGAATATAAATTTTATACGAGTTATAATAGAGTTAATAAAATTTTAAAAGTGAAATTTTAAATGATTTCGACGATTTTGAAAATCGCTCGAATTAATCGACGAGTTGAAATAGCCTTTCGGTGTACAGTCTCAAAATTCGACGAAACCTCTTCCATTTGTCCTTAATAGTTAGTTATTATCGGATTTCAATTTTCGTAGCAATCAGAGTTGTCGTTTGACCCTGGCAGCTCAAAACGCATAGAAACTATTTTAATCAATTTAATTTAAAATTTATCATTTATTTCCGTAACTCGCGTATATGATCGAATTAGCTTCCGAAACACGTTCCATTATGTTCGGAACGTAGGTAAAACCTTAGAGACGCCTGTGGGCACGCGTTGTTTGGAGATCGTTTGAAAACGTTGCTTTAAAGTCAATTAAATAATAATATAATCGGGTTATACGTTTATATATACACGTTTACAGAGAAAACCCTAGATCCAATATCATGGCCGCTGTTCACAAACATTTCATGGCCGATACACTCTCTTTTTCTTCCTCAATTTTCTCCTCATCGACGCAATAATTCGCAAATCTTCCAACTAGTAAATCGTAGAGAGCGTCGAGATCAACGAAGTGAACGATGGTGATCGCGTTTCGAGCATCGACGAAGGAGATAATGAGCCGCGTTCGCCGGCCGTTTGGTGGAGTTTTTCTCAGCCTATGGGTGGTCGAGCTCGAAGCTGCTCTGGTCATGGGTAGAGCGCGCTTTGGCGCATGTCGTGGTGGGTGCCGATCGTCATAGAAGTTGCTGTAGTGGTCGAATTTTTTTTTTTGTGGGGGTCGGTGGCTGATGGGTTTCCAAACCCTGGGATGTGTGTGCGCATGAAAGAGAAGATGAACGTGCGACCGATATTTTAAAAAAGTAAAATAAAAGAAAATTATTTTAAATTTTATTCAAGCTTTATAAATCTGCAACTTTTGCATGCTTGGTCAGATTTTGACGAATTTGGTAGCGTCGGAATCGCAGCGACGTGATCTACGCTGTAGTGCGAATTTGAAGACAATCGAAACTAGTGAAATTTTGGGTTAAATCGATCACGGTCGATTTAATTCAGAAATTTAAGCGCTCGACGAAATTCAAGGTGAGCTAGTCTCACTCGCATATGGATACCAGTAATTCAAATAGCTAATATTTAAATGTTTGATTGGTTGTTTAGCTGAATATGATAATTATTATCAAATTGAATCGATATTTATTTGTTGTGCTAATATCTGTGGATGTAGGGAAACAGGTTGGAGGGATCCAACTGGATTCCTCACAAATAGAAACTTATTTATATTCTGTGATATATCTCATTTATATTCTGTGATAAATTGATTTGGATCTTATTATGTTGTGTTCTATTTATATACTGTGATAGATTAAATTGAAATTAAATTGTATTGTGCTATGATTGGGTGAATACAACCCGGAAATTTTAATATAAATAAATAAATTGGGTTTAAAGGAAATTAAAAAAATTCTTACGTAAAAAATTTAGAAGGAATTAAATTCAGGAAATTGGTTGATAATTTGAAGTGTTTGAAAGTGTGATGTATAAAGGAAATGTGAATTGTTTAAAATAATAGCGAGGTTCATTTTTAAAGGACGGGAAGTGTGCTTTCTCCTGGAAATTTTAGTATGTTTTTAAGCAAAGCTTTCAAAATATAAATTTACAGTTTAAATATGTTTAGAATATTGTAGAAAGAAATATTATTTTAAATTGTTTAAAGTGTAAGTAAATATTTATTTAAGTAATTATGGTAATTAATTATTTTAAAAAGTAAAGTAGTATTAAGTTCTCAAAAGCAAATTATAGTATAAATATTTAGTTTAATAACTTTATTTTAAAAGTTAAATTTGACTTAAAGTACTTAGGAAACCTCTATATATTTCCTTAAGTATTAATTTCAATTAAATAATTTCTAGAAGCTTTATTTTAAATATTTTAAACATACATTTGTAAGTGATTTTCAGGAAATAGCAATGTGTTTAAAAATATAGGAGTTTATTTTTGAAATATGGAAAGGAATTTACGGGATGAACGTAAAATTGAATTGAGATAAATCATGTAGAATTTATAAAAGAATTCTTTGGGTTTTCCTAAAATGGAAGTGTATTTCCCTGAAAGCCAAGTACGTTTCTGAAGTAGATTTTTGAATGGTTAGAAGTTTTGAAGTTATATTAAAGAATGGTTTCAAGAAAATCATTTAAGTGGTAAGAATTTTAAAAGTGAACATCTATCGAATTAGTTATAGAAGTAATTATTTTAATGGTAAGCAGTAGTATGTTTTAAAGAATATTATTGATATTTATACTTTATAAAATGGTTTTATTTTAAAGATAATTAGTTAAAGTTTTATTTGGAACTTGTATAGGATTTTATAGCTTTATTTTTAAAATTTAGTAAGACTTAACTTTATTTGGAAGAAAATAGTTTATATTTTATAAAGCAGTTTTATTCAAAATATTTTTAAAGGTATATATATTTTAAATTAAGTATATAAATGTTTTAATATATTTTCATGGATAAAGAATTTAATCATTTTAAAATTTAGTATGGGAACTTGGATGTTTCAAGGGAAGTAACAATTTTGGAGATTTATTCCATGAGAAGAGTTGGGTTCGAAAAGTGTTTTTCAACGGGATTTGAAAATGGTAACATATTTGGCAAAGATATTTATGAGGAAAATAAATAATGTGGGAAATCATTTATTATGTGTTGGATGCTTATGGATGTTAATTTATAGTTAAATCACCGACTATCAATATTGGCCAATGCGTTGATGGTTTCGAAGAGACCGGGATCGTGATTAATTTCTCGAAAACCACTTCGATCCGGTTTGTAAGTTTTCGTGTGAAAAACGAGTTCGGAGTCAAAAATGGAGCAGTGAAGTGCAAGTGCTAGTCGCTACTAATCTTGAGGATATTTCCAAAATGGATGTAGTAGGAGTAGTGCCTTCGGTTCCGTTCGAACCCGGGACGGACTTGTATGGACGAATGCTTACGGAACATCGTCAGCTGGGCGATGGGCATTCTGAGTGAAACGTTCTAAAAGGTAATGCTTAGCCTCAAGCCTCATCAACCGGGAACGACTGAAAATCAGGGGCTATGCAGCAAGGCTAATAGCTAGCACCCATTTCAGGGTGAGGTCATCAATGTCTAGATGTCCCTTTTTATTCGGCTTAGTGGTGCGATTGCTGATCACAACCGTGTGGGGATCTTACTCAGGATTATCCAGTAAGGGGTAGTCCCGGCCTTGTGTTGTAGGGGATCGGGAGTGGTCCTCGGTACACTGATCTAGACCAGGTACTGTGACAGGTGGTACCCTAGTGCCCAGTCATTAGTTGGAAATCCATTCTCCCTACGCGCCTTTTACGAGTTTTGTTTGTATTACCCACGATTGTGGCTAGTATCTGGAATTTAATAGATGTAAAAATTTCGGCTATCTTATAAGTATTTATATATAGACCTTATTATAATATCAGAGGATTTTTATAAAAAGTGTTTTAGCTATCGTAAGGTAAAAACCCGACATGTTTATTTGTGGCGTGGGCTTACGAGATGCTTTTGTTTTCAAAAGAATTTTTGAAACTTTAATGATCAATTTGGGTGTATTATTATTATCAGCTGGTATTCCAGACTGACTCGGGTGTTATTTCATTATAATGCTCGGGTCAGACCGAGTATTATATGTTCAAGATAGGATGCTTCGGAGCAGGAGAGGAGCTGGAGTTCGAGACGTATTATCCATACTTGTTTATATCTGCGGCTGTGATTGTTGATGTTATCAGACTGGTAATTGTTGTTTGTTTGTAATACTCTGATGATATATTGTATAAAACATATATAGTTTTCATTTTGTGTAAAGAGATGATATTATATATTATATTTTATTCCGCTGCGATTGTGAGATTCTGATATTGTTTAGTTTCTTCTTTCTTCTATCTCCTTTCCCTTAACAATCTGTCTTTTTCCGGCATTTGATCATCGGCATATTTACTGTGGAGTATTTTGTGTCGATTTCGAGGTCGAGAAGGGCGGGCCATCACAGTTCCACAACTTTCTCTTTCTTCCGTCTCTTGGATGAATCGTTAGCGATGTGTCCCATTATTTTACAATGGTAGCAAATGGTTGATCCATTGACTAGTCTTGTGGGTTTACATTTCACCTTCCTCATCTTAGGGAAATGATTTAGAAAATGTCCTTTCTTTTGACACTTAAAGCATAAAATCTTAGAGCAAAACCGTTAGACTTCTTCATTCTTTTCCTTTCTTGGTTTACTACACTTAGCTGCATATTGCCCTTGTTATGGCATCTATAACATATGACATTATCATAAGGACTAGGTCCAGCCCTTTCCTTGACCTGTTTCTCGTGTTCCAGTATTGCTTCTTCTCATGCCTTACGTGCAGCTGTTCTCCGCTGCCCATGCCTTGCCTTCCATTCCTCTCCTTTTGCCATCTCTTACACTTGTACAAGATTCTAGTAGGACTTCCTAACCTATAATTAAAACCTCGGTTAGTTGAATTTTCAGCTTTATTCTTATTTCCAAATATTCTTTTATTTGTTCTCGTTCATTTTTATAATTTAGTCTACTAATTTGATAATTTGGTTCATTTTAAATTTCAAGAATTCGAAACCCGTTTTATTTCAAAAATCGTTTTAAAATCATTTACACATACATAACTTCTTTTGTACCTCTTATCAAATTCATACCTTTCTTTAACAATTTAACATATTTAACTTCCATAAGTTAAATTTTAATTCCATCCTAATTTTTTTAATTCCAGGTTATAAGTTAAATTTTATTTAACTTGCCCCGAGTTAAATTCCCAATTCGTTCAATCCATTTAACCTACTCAATTTAAATGTTTACCTTCCAAATTTAAATTTCTTATTAACATCACTTCCCACTTATAAATTAAAAATCTTACTTTTATTTGGGTTATATTTCTCATTTCAAGGGGGATTTCAGAATTCAATCACAGTATTTATTTCAAATCAACTTTAAAATCACACACACACACACACAAATATATATATATATATATATATATATATATATATGTATGTATATATATACACATACACATATATCCTATTTTCATACCAAGTCACACTTTAAATTTTTAACCAACCATGGTTTCTATCCAAAACAAATTCTTTCAGAATTTTCAAAACAATCCTTATTTAAAACAAAAATTTCCATATAAAAAGTATTCTAATAATATTACTTGTTATTTCCTTAAACACTTTGAAACACATTTCAAAAATTTTGGGACATAAATTCAAAACTTTCCAATTTAAATTCATCTTAATTTATACGTCATATTTATAATTTATGCGTATGTAATAAACACCTTGTTTTATCTTTGTTTATTCTGTAATTTATAATTCATCTTAATAATATTACTTGTTATCACCTTGTTTTATCTTTGTTTATTCTGTAATAAACACCGTTATTAAGGCACAATAACCAATTTTATGATAATAATCAATACTATCATATCTAGAAACCAAACAAACCGTATATTCCATAATAATTTTCTTGAAAATCATTTCTATATATAAAATATAATCAGGTTAAACTTATTTATGTCAAACATTTTGAAAAACACTTTTGAACTTTCCAGGATTTAAATTCTAGTTTGAAGTCTACTTTTAGTTTAAATTATTTGCATAATTCATTCTTACCCAATTTTCTATTTGTTATATAAATTACCACTTAAATTTTATAATCTTATTTGATTATAATAACATCTAATCTATTACTATAGTAACTCAGAAAAATTATTTTAAAATTATTTTTAAAATCATTATATAAGTAAATAACAAGTACGCCCTCATATATAATACACTCAACTCATTCTAGGATAATACAAACCCTATCTCTAATGAGTAATCCCAACTAGAGCCAAGGTTCTCACTTTACCTTCAGCGTTGATACCACATGTAACGACCAGGCATTTTCGACCCACGAAAATTGACACTAATACATTCACTGTATAGAGTGCCAAGCAATCGAGTGCCGGAAATACCAGGCTGTTAGGGTTTAAGAAGAAAGGAGATAGATGAAGATAACAGAATAAAAACATAGAATCTCACAATTGTAGCGGAACAAGTATAATATAAAATAACAGCATTGTGTACAAAGGAAAGCTGTAACTATCAATATACATACAAGTTATCACAGTATATTTGATGTGCACGTAAATGTGCATATATTTACATCCATATTTTATCTCCTTCTATTTAAATAAAAATAAAATTTGGGCATTTGAACATGTTTAAAACCAAAATTCGATTATTTTCAAACCATCATATTTTCATCTTCATTCAGGGGCAAAATGGTCATTTTTGTGCATGAGTCAATTTAAGAATTTTTACTTGGACATTTTTTGATAATTTTTGTAGGAATTTGGATGCATATGGAAGAGGCTTATATGAAGATACATGCATGCACAAATGAAATACAAAGGAATGAAGAGGAAATAATTCAAGTTCAAGATCATGGAGGACCCCACCCACTTACCTAAATGTACAATTATGAGCTAAAAGACAACTAAGTGGAGGATAAAACATCATGCACAACAAATGACGGATTAATTAATGGTTAATGGTTACTTGGTGGCCACACTTCCTAAAGGGCATTTTAGGTAGCCCCCTAAAAATAGAATTACGGTATTATGCATGTATATATAGCCCTCTTATGTATATGAAATTATCATATACTCTTTCATTTTACTTAGGAAATCAAAGTTAGAGATCATAAATTGTTTATTGTTGATTTACAAAAATATGAGAGTGGATTTGCCTCTAAATTGTTCTCTATTTCAATAGTTTACTAATCACATTTAATACTAGTTTAGCTTCATTTTAGTTCTAGTAAACAATTTCTCCTCCATTTGGTCTAATTTGATTGAATAGATTTTTAAAACTCTAACGACTCCCTGCGGATCGACCCGTATTCGCCATGTACTTCAAGTGTACGCCGTGCGCTTGCGGTTTTTTTATTTAAATTCGATCAACGGTTTGCTAAACCGATAGAATTTCCGTCGACGAACAAGTTTTTGGTGCCATTGTCAGGGAGTTGTTTTGATTTTAATTTTCCATTCTTTGAATTATTTATGTGTGTTGTGTTAAAATAAAATTGTGTTTGTTTGGTTTTTGTGTGCGTTTCTTTGTTTTGCTTGTTTATTTTGCATTCGCATTTCTACTTAAAAAAACAAAAATATTTTCAATATTTCCATTTGCATTTACATTTTCACATTTGCAAACAGTTCACTTTACTGTTTCATTTTCACTCTTTTGATACATAAAACAGTTCATTGTGCACACATCTATAACTCCATCAATATTATACAGGTTACTGTTTCATTTTCAATACATTTGCAATATATTCAGCAGTTCATCTACAACCTCCCACTGTCATACCACTCTTCATATCAACTGCCGCTGCCTCCTCTCATTCATCTTCATTGCCAATAGCCTTCGTTCCACCTCTCTGTTCATCCGACAGTAACTGCTGTCAAACCCAACCACCTACTCCATCACTAACACCCCACTGCAATACCCCCCCCTCCTTCACTGACAGAACTCCTCCTCCATCCAAACTGTTCAACCATCTCCAACACTCCCTGCCTACATACACAGTGCACCCCATACCATACCATCAGTGCACTGAACACTGCCTACCTTCTTACTGCCTATCCCCTGAACAACATACTCATTCCCCTACATTTCCAGCAGCCACCATCTCTATTCACAAGCCTCTCTGCAACATCATAATATTCACCATTTTCTTTCAACATACCACTTCACAATCTCCTCCTTCCATTTCCTTTGCCGCAAACAACTACACATTACAACCACATCAAACTACCATCAACAAACCACCCAACATCCTCCTCATTTAGCCCGTCTTCATAACCCAGCAGCTACAACACTTCCCTCAGCCATCTCTACCAAAATTCATTTCCATTACTGCCCAAATCAAACATCGACATTCACCGTGCTATTTCAACAACCCACAACCAACTGCTCCACCAGCCATCCTCTTCACTATGAAGTATCTGTCTTCCAAACTTCACAACTCGAGCAAAACCATCAACCCCAAACCCAAACAACATTGAACTCTACAGCAAACATCATCTCGAAAAAAAAGGAAAGAAAGGATAAACTACTCACCAGAACAGCACTATCATTTCGCCTAAACCCTCAACCCGCATCAGCAATCGCGACTTAACCACTTACTTCAACCAAATCGCTGCAACCTCCTCCAGAATTTCAAATCATCTGCAATCAATTTCGTAACCACAAACCAAAGTCGCAAACGAATCGAACCCCTTCAGCCATCTCCATCGAACAACCTACCGCGCAGTTTACAACATCTCCTCATCCAAACTCCAATCGACAATCCCCAAATCGCAACATCAAATCGAATGCCATAGCATAAACTCAATCGCATCTCTAGTCATCGAATTTTACTGGCTTGAATTTTGAATTGAAAAGTGAATTGCAATTTGAATTGTTCAATTTGGAATAATTTGCATGCAAACGAGAATTTTGAGTGAAAAATTATGTTTTGGTGCTGTACTTAGAAATTGGATAGAGTGGTGAATATAAATTTGTTTGGGCCGGATTGATTTGAGATATTATAAATTTGTTGGGGTAGGTTAATTTTTATAAAGAATTTTGTCTTGGCCTTAAAAAAATTTTGATTTCTCTTTTTTAATTGGATTGCATTGTTTAGTTATTTTCCTTACAAAAAAAAAATTTCTTTTGTTTCAAGGGCCAATCAATTGTTTTGTTTGTTTTCAATTGTTTTCTTTTGTTTTGTTTTGTTTTATTTTGCTTTGTTTTACTTCTTCATCTTAAACAAAAGAAAGAAAATAAAATAATTGTATATATCTTGTTTTAATTTCAGGTTGCCAAAGCAGAAAATTGCAAGAAAGCACCGTTTGCCAAAAAAACAAACCACTTGCTTGCTAAAAATTGCCGCTAAAAAAAATTGCTAATAATCTGCACGCTCTGGTATCGTGCCCTTTTTCCTTATTTTTATTTGAATTGCATTGTTGGTTGCTTGCATTTGCATTTATATATAAAAAAATATATTTCAAAATCCAGAAGAAAAAAAACTTTATTTTAGTTGCATTGTTAATACACGTTTAATTTCTTGTTTTGCATTCATCTCATTTTATTTTCTTTTCTAAGAGCAATACCCCAATTCACATAAGGTGAGGGATTTCATCCTTAGCCCACAAAAGCATTTCATTGTAGAATTTGACTAATAATAAAGGTTAGATGTTGGACCTAAGGGTGTCACGAGCTCACTTAGGGCTTAATTGTATCTTCACAATTTTTTTATTTGAATGATTTTATTTCTTGGTGTCTAGGCTACGGCAGAGTAATAACCAGTCATAAAAATTACGGTGATACGTAAATATTATACTGGTTGTTCCTCCGAAGGTACTTAAAACCTTCGTCTGCATTGCTACGGTGATTCCTGGTGCACCGATAACTCATGTCCGTTACCTGGCTGAGAAATATTTTTGTTGGTTTGAGACAAAGTGTGATTATACAATTTTGGGTTAGGGGCTACTAAGGACAGCAAATTGTAGTTAAGTCCTTTGCATTCATTTACCTGCATTAGTTCATGCATATTTAAAAAACAACAAAAAAAATGAAAAAAACAAAAAAAATGTAAATTTTACTTAACTTAATTTTTAATCAAAAAAATTTCTTTTCTTTCCTTTGAAAATTTTCAATCAAAAACAAAAATCCAAAAAATATAAAATCTTTTAAAA